>OU744810.1:24762097-25962097 GCA_916614155.1 Mesoligia furuncula | reverse complement strand
AGAATATCTCGTGCGTTCTTCCGGTCCAAGTGTGGAATTCTGGGAAGATCGCATCAGGCGGCGGCCGACGCGATGACACGCGGGGTTGCGAAAGTCGTGGAGAGGATCCGCCAGTTGGGTCTCGAGGTGGCATTGCACAAGTCCGAGGCCATGTCGTTTCATGGACCCCGGAACGCGCCACCACCGGGATCCCAACTAACGGTAGGAGGGGTTCACATCGGCATCGAGGTGACGATGAAATACCTGGGTCTCGTCCTCGACAGCCGGTGGAACTTCGTCAAGCATTTCCGACGTTTGGCCCCCAAACTGGGACGGACCGGGGCCGCCTTCAAGCGGCTCTTGCTCAACCTGAGGGGGCCAAACGCCTCCTGCCGGAGGCTTTACGCGGGGGTCGTGCGGTCCATGGCCCTATATGGGGCCCCGGTGTGGGCGCGTACACTTCGGCGGCGAGCCGCCCATTACCTGAACGCGCCCCAGAAGGTGGTAGCCGTTAGGCTTATCCGGGGCTACCGCACGATCTCGGGCGAGGCGGCAAGCCTCCTCGCCGGACTGCCGCCATGCTGTGCGCCGGCACTACGCCGAGGGGAAACTCCGCTTCCGCGGCAAATCGCTGCGGAGTGGACGGATCTCCGGCGCGATCTCATGGCGGTATGGAAAGAGCGACTGTCGCAACCCAGCGCAGGGTACGCCGCGATAGCAGCGATAAGACCCCTCTTTGAGGAGTGGCTAGAGAGGCACCACACACCACAGGCAGGTGAGGGCGCCCCTCACCTACCGTCTGACGCAGGTCCTCATCGGACACGGAAGTTTCCGGAGGTTCCTGCACATCATCAAGCGGGAGGAAACGCCCGGGTGTCACCATTGCCAGGATCGCTCAGAGGACACGGTGGAGCATACGGTGGAGGTCTGCCTCCCGTGCCAGCCGCCGCGGGAGACGCTCCGGGCGTCGGGAGCCGCGTGACGACTGCCGTGGGACTGCGTGCGGAGAGTAATGGGTAGCTCACCGTCCGATCAGGACCAGGCCCGTGCCAGACGGCGCGTACGTGTTCCACGCGCGCCCCAAAGAGATGTCAGCATCGAGGAGGGGCACCCTAGTAGGGCCGAAGCCTGCCGGGTCAGCGGGATTGTCCGAAAGGGTTACCGCTGGCCCGGAACATAAAGGGCTAAGGAAGGAACACGGGTGGGTTTTAGTCAATAAGAGTGACACTCCCTTTCGCTCCACCCAGAGCGGGAGGAGTCATTTAACAATTTCCCACCGGTAAAAAAAGTGTGGAATTCTCTTCCATATTGATGGAGTATGAGACTATTGAGTCTCATACTCATTGAAGTTTAAACAATCAAGACTAATATGTGTTCTCATGACAGACAGCCTGAACTACGTGATTAGCAGAGAATTCTTGAATAAGGTTTTCTTGCACTGCAACCTCAAGCCATACGTTCTGTTCAAGATGTTCAGGACAGACACGATATTATTTTATTTTTTTGTTTACCTCAATAATTAATATTATTAAAATAAGTTAATAAAAAAACTACATACCTCTTGATCCATTATTTCTTGAATAACAATTTGTGTAATCTCTTTTAATTTCTTTTAATTTTTTGTCTGGCTTCTATAGCAGCTACAATAATGGTTCCACAGTTTTGGTGCGATAGTACCAAATGCTTAAAATGATGTCCCAAACAGATTAAAAACTTTTTTTTTTTTACTGGCCGGCACTTTCGATTTTGGGCCCAATATGATGTGCGTGTGGTGTGAGGGCCACTTTGTTAAAACTCTTTGAAAATGTTTTTAGGATTTAGTGAACATTCCAAAAGAATTGTGAAAGTTGGTATCAGATTTTGTGAAAGTCTAATAACCGAGTTATAGACTGTAAAGTTGGGCCCTCAGTTCTCACATAGAGGATTGAGGGCCCACCTGAAACTGATAAACTATGGGACACTACAGAAAAAGTCTTAATGCCAAGATCTAAGCTAATGCCAAACAAAATTTGTGAAAACAAGATATTATCGCAAAACACTGTCCTATTTTGTATATCTTCATACAAAATGGGCCCTCAATTCTCATACACGTAAAAGTTTATTACGCAATTATAATGAAATCATTAACTTACAGCTACTGTTTGAAATCCTATATGCTACTAAATAAATTGTGAATATTTATGAAAGCAAGAACAGGTCACCACCTCTTGTTATTTAAAAGTTATGAACTTGATAAAATTCGGGCCCTCAGTCCTCCATTTTATTTTGTTTTCGATTTATTACGCCTATCGTATGAAAGATAAGACAAATACAAAATTGTCTCTTTTTGTGAAAAAAAATGTGCAACAAATGCGATACCAGAAAGAAATTAAAAGACCCTTTATTGTATAAGTAAATCGAGTTTTATTTTTATTCTCTGTATTAGGAAATAGGGTGACCACAATTTCTTTTAGATTGCAGTAAAGATTAGAAAATGTAGAGTCATAGGTTTTAATAAACTTTCTTCGATTTTTCGCTTATTATCGTCACAGCATTTGTACTCAAGTTTCGTGATAAAAAAAATAATTTCGGAAATTGAACGATCACATAGAAAAATACTGTTACCCAAATCATTTTTGCTTTAAAAATCGTTCGTTCCAAAAAAACTAATGACAATAATCAAATAATTTATTTATTATTTTTATAAAGGCTTTTGCCCAGCAGGGACAATGTAGGCTAAATATAATCCTAACTAGTTAATATTATAAATGCGAAAGTAAGTTTGTTTGTTAGCTTTTCACGCCTAAACCACTGAACCTTTCATCCCGAAAAAAGTGCTGTTCCCGAGGAAAACAATAATAACGTTATTATGATAATAGATGGAGCCATATGACTTTCGAATGTCACGCGGACGAAGTCGCGGGCAGAAGCTAGTACCTAATAAAGCAGTGCGTTCCTGGATGTTTTTTTTATTCCTAGGTAGGTACTTGCACAATAACAAAGATGTTTTCTGGAGTATGAAATAATTATATTTTATTTAAAAAAAATTCTAATTTATAAATAGGTGAAATTGAATTAAACAATTCTTAGAGTGACTATCTAAGTACTATTTAGTAAAATATTACGAACTTATAAAATTATGAGTACTTACCAAGGTATCAAAACAAACTTACCTTGAATGTTTGATATCTTGACCGAAGATAATTGAGTGTCTTGACCGAAGATGTGTTTGCGTATTAAAAAAATATTATTATTTTTATTCTTTACTACAACTGTTTCATAAAACTCGCCTTAATGCTTTATTACCTACAACTTCCGCTGCACTATCATAAACTATTGTTTAGTAACTACACTAAATATTACAACTATTGTGCATATATGTAAACAATAATTATATAATACATGTAATAATATTTTTAATATAATATAAGCTAGTTATTAGTTTTATTTATAATATTTGTTAGAATTATATTTAGCCTACATTGTCCCATGGCTGGGCAAAAGCCTATTTAAAAATAATAAATAAATTATTTGATTATTGTCATCAGAATGAACGATATTTCAAGCAAAAATTATTTGGGTAACAATATTTTTTTGTGATCATTCGAATTCCGAAATTATTTTTTTTAACACGAATCTTGAGTACAAATGCTATGACGATAATAAGCGAAAAATCGAAGAAAGTTTATCAAAACTTATACTCTACATTTACTAATCTTTATTGCAATCTAAAAGAAATTGTGGTCACCCTATTTGCAAATTCAGATAACAAAAATAAAACTCGATTTTCTTATATAATAAAGGGTCTTTTAATTTCTTTCTGGTATCGAATTTGTTGCACAATTTTGACACAAAAAGAGACAATTTTGTATTTGTCTTATCTTTCACACGATAAGCGTAATAAATCGAAAACAAAAGAAATGGAGGACTGAGGGATAACTTTCAAACAACAAAAAGTTCCCTGTTCCTGTTCTTGCTTTTATAAATTTTCACAATTTATTTAGTAGCATATAGGATTTCAAACAGGAGCTGTAAGTTAATGATTTCATTATAATTGCATAATAAACTTTTACGTGTATGAGAATTGAGGGCCCATTTTGTACGAAGATATACAAAGTAGGACAGTGTTTTGCGATAATATCTTGTTTTCACAAATTTTGTTTGGCATTGGCTTAGATTTTGGCATAAAGACTTTTTCTGTAGTGTCCATAGTTTATCAGTTTCAGGTGGGCCCTCAATCCTCTATGTGAGAACTGAGGGCCCAACTTTACAGTCTATAACTCGGTTATTAGACTTTCACAAAATCTGATTCCAACTTTCACAATTCTTTTGGAATGTTCACTAAATCCTAAGCTCATTTTCAAAGAGTTTTCAGTCCGTGTCGCGCGCGTTACCGATCGGACGTGACATGCGTGTCTAATTAAGTGCAGGATGAGTTCCTCTAACGTAGTGAAATGTGCGAGCTGCAATGTCGTTATTAACGAAGTGTTAGCTTTCGTGTGTAATAAACTGGACATAATGGATGAGGAAAGCCTAAGTCGAATATGTATTAGTGCTTTCTCGGATAGTGATATTGTAGATGCAAAAAACTTACTATTCGATGCGATAACAACAACTTCCAAACGTAAGATTACAAGGAAGAAAGATGGAAAAAAGATACGTGAGATCGAGGATATCATTAGCTTATTACAAGTAACCCATCCTAATGACCGGCCAGTTTTCGTTGCAAAAGATTTGCAAAAATTACCACCCGTACTATTTGATCATGTGGACGTGACAAAACTGCTAAAGGATTTAACAAAGATGAGAAGTGAAATTGAAGAAATTAAATCTCAATATGCATCAGCTACTCAACTTGAACCGATCAAGCGTGACATAGCAGATTTGAAAAAGTTGACGAGTAATAAAAGCCCATGTTATTCGTATGTAAACACAAAGCGAGGAGCTGGAAAACATATGATGGACAGTTGTGATTATGATAGCGGGCCGATGGGATTGCAACATGTTCCTATTACTAGCAAACATACATCGGATCAAAGTTCTAAAAGTGAAACTTTTTTGTCGCCTACCCACTATAACTCATCAATATTAGCTGATCAGAACTTGAATAGCACAAAGACTAATGAGCATAATCGGAAAGAGTGCGATACCGGTTTAGGCTCACAGCTGTGCATCGTCAACAACACCGAGTCACAGTATAAAGATCATACAGTATTGTAACTCGGCCGTAACCTTGAAATAAATGCCTACAGCCTTGCGGTACGTAAACATGCGATAGGGCTGCCCGCCTCCAGCATTTTAATTACATTTGCCTACTTTGTGTTTCCATTTAGTTTTGTTATTGTATTTTGCTGTGTGTACATAAATAATAAAATAAATAAAGAAATATACTTCTTTTATATAAACTAATAAAATACTTTGTGAATTTAATAGGAAGTGTTTAATGAAAATGCGTGTTGTTTTTTGATTGGTAGATTTAATTAAAAAATCATGTAATGTTTTAACAAATCTTATAAATTTGCGACCGAAAAATATTACCGCCTATAACTACCTATTTCACTAGTGTATAACAACACTTTCCTTTACTGTATTCACTTTATTTATTAATCCAGACATCTTTTTTTCGGAAGATAAAAGGAAATACTTATCCATTAAAAAGACACACATTATGTACCTACCTACTAGTAAGTAAAATTATTTTATAGTCTTACCTTTCAGAGTTTCCAGGTAATCTAAAAAATGTTATCTCTGGATGCGTTATTGACGAATTCATGCAACCAAAAACAGCACAATATAGCCTACTCGTCATATTAAATATGTACTTGAACTTATTTTTAGGCGATTCTCACACTGCACCGCATCACGCAGCGGGGCGCAGATAACGCACCCACGCGCGTGATTTTTTACATACAAATTCAATAAAAACGCACTCACGTGCGTGGAATTTGGCTCCGTTTCCCGCTCACCGCTGCGTGAAACGCAGCAGTGTGCCAATCGCCTTAGTATCGCGCGGTTATTGTTAAAAAAAACAACACACCGTCCGTTCGTCACTGCGGCACAGTCGCAACTGTCTGCATGCCGAGCGCATGCCGAGGTCGAGGCGCGTAGGTATAGCTCGCGTTTCGTCCGTTTGTATGAAGTCGAAATACTGTATGATCTTTATACTGTGACCGAGTCATCGCAAAAAAGTGATAAAAACAACATTGCGAGGTGCCCGGGACACACGGCCACGGAGGACGTCCAATCGACTTCTCAACCTAAAACGGTTGCTCAGATTGTAAGTGAAGGGGAGTGGACCTTGGTACAAAAACAGAAAAAGAAAACGAGAAATCGCTTTGTGGGAAATATTGGAAAAGCAGTCATAGAACCCACAGGCAAATTTAAGGCTGTAGATGAAAAAATCGTCTTGTATATCTCTAATGTGGATAAACAGGTGACACAGAGTGACATCACAGAATATGTTGACGAAAAAGCCAAAATACGTGTGGATATTGAGAAAATGATAATGAAGATGCCCAAGAGTTATAATGCATACAAGATTTCTGTTCCAAAACATAAGTATCATATATTGATGAGTGATGATTTTTGGCCTGAAGGTATATCATATCGTAAATTTATTGACTTCACTAAAAAGAAAACAGACAGAGAAAATACTCTGAGAATGAATCTTACACACAATTTAAATGGATAATACGACCCTAATAACATTTAATTGTAAATGTAATAACCACTCACGCGGCCATAACCACGAGCAGGTATTGAGGAAAATGTTACACTCGCTCGAAAGCCACGATCGGCCA
Organism: Mesoligia furuncula; assembly: GCA_916614155.1. NCBI lineage: Eukaryota > Metazoa > Arthropoda > Insecta > Lepidoptera > Noctuidae > Mesoligia > Mesoligia furuncula. The sequence continues at coordinate 25,955,339 of OU744810.1, read as the reverse complement.
TTGATAAAACTGTGACAGCAAGCATTTTCCACACCGCAGTATTTTATTTTTAGTAATTTTGTGTATGAGAGTATTGCTCATGTTCCAGGTTCTTTAGTCGAGTGGTTAGATGAAGTACATTTGTGCCAAAGGCCGTGTGGTTATATCGGCATTACGAAATAAGTTATCTGTAGTTGAAAATCTTTAAATAAACAAATGAGACGGCGATGACGCATGCGTAATTTGATACTCGCGTGATGTTATTGTTATTGTATATCAAAACTTTGGAACAACAATGGTATGTATTATATGTCATTCGATTCAGTATGAATGGGGCTATTTTTTAGGAAAATAAAAAAATAGGGTCATCGCTTTCGATTTTGAAATAATATTATTTTAATTTTTAATTGTCGTAATGTAAACAAACATTAAAAATAAACAATTATTAAAAAAAATCAAAGTCTCTTAAAGTTACGGAACAAGTTTTGTTATCTACACTTGTCTATCCACTTGAAGAAACAGCCATTAGTTTAACAGCGGTCCATAGAATTTTTTTCTGTACGAGTCGTGTATAAGTGGCGAGGGCGCTCCGCGGCGCGTCGAAAAAAATGTGCTAAAAACATACTTGCGTATAGGAAGGCGTTACCGCGGGGTACTTGCGCGTGAGTGGTTAAAAGATCTGTTGACTGTGTGAGGCGTCTGTGTGTAGCGGCTGACGTTATCGCGTTGCAAGAAACCTGGCTTTTGCCACATGATATCGCCTTTCTTGGACAGATAGATGATGATTTCGCTTTTACTGGCAATTCGGCAGTCGACACCTCAGCGGGAGTGCTACGTGGAAGGCCTTATGGAGGAGTGGCTTTGTTGTGGAGGAAGAGCCTATTTCCATCTGTCACGGTTGTTAGTTGTAACAACGTTCGCCTTGTAGCTATTAAGATAGTATCGCAGGATCGCTCCATATTAATTTTCTCGGTGTATATGCCCACGGACTCCAACGATAACTTAACTGTGTTTACAGATTGTCTTAGTGAAATTAGTGCGATAGTAGAAAGTAATAATGTGCAATCAGTGATCATACTCGGCGATTTTAACGCTCACCCAGGCGAGCTATTCGGTAGTGAACTATTGAGCTTCTGTGAGGAGCAGTGTTGGACCTGTGCGGACCTGGACTTACTGCCGCAAGGTACGTACACTTTCGTGAGTGACGCGCACGGTTGCCACCGCTGGCTCGACCACTGTGTAGTGACCGAGGCCGCGAGGCGTCTGCTCGTTAGTGCAACTGTGTTGTATGATACGTATTGGTCGGATCACATGCCTGTACAATTACAGTGTAATTTTAATATGATAAGACCTACAATTGTGACACCCAATCTGAGTAAAAACTTTGCGATATGGGGTGAACGGAATGCTAGTCAAATAAGTCAATACAAAGAAATATGTCATAAAATGTTAAGGGAAATCGATTTTCCAGTAGAATTCAGAGAATGTGCTAACGGGTGTTGTAAGGATTCCACTCACAAAGTCATATTGGACAATATGTATAAAAACATTGTATGTATACTTACAGAGGCTGCCCAAGGTCCCAGTAATGTGGATGCGGGAGGGGGTAGAAATAACGGTATAGGTAGAAAGAACAAACGTCTTGTCGGTTGGAATAGGCATGTTAAGCAGGCTCACGCGGACGCCCGGCTTGCTTTTCAAGTATGGAGTATGTCTCGTAAACCGACTTCTGGTGCTGTGTATGAACATATGTACAACACGAGAAAAGTCTTTAAATCAAAGTTAAGATAGTGTCAGAACAATCAAAATAAAATTAAAATGGACATCATAGCTGAAAATCATAAATCAAAAGATTTTTCAAGGTTTTGGAAAAATACGAACAGATTAAATCCGAGGCCGGGCGTCCCCGTGAGCGTGGCGGGGCAACATGAGCCTACTGCGGTAGCAAACTTGTTTGTGAAACATTTTAAAGTGGATTCTCCTCTTGGCTCCGCATCGCAGGTGGTCGATGCTGAGGATTGTCTGAAGGAGTTAAATGTCAGGTTCTTAGCAAAAGATGTTTCTACTGTTATTAATAGTATGATTAGGGGTAAGTCACCAGGGCATGACTACCTCAGCATCGAGCACCTGCAGCATGCAGGAGTTCACCTGCCTAGGGTACTGGCGATGTTTTTCTCACTCTGTCTAAGCCACGCTCACCTGCCCAGTGACTTAATGAAAACAGTGGTTGTACCTATTGTGAAGGATAAGACTGGGGACACATCAGATCTCTCGAACTACAGGCCCATATCCCTTGCTACTGTCATTGCCAAGGTGCTGGACAGTTTGCTGGATAGGCATATGGCGACCCGCATCGAACTGCATGATGCGCAGTTTGGGTTCAGACCTGGTCTCTCCACAGAGAGTGCCATACTGTCTCTCAAGCATACTGTCCAGTATTATACGTCTAGGAAAACGCCTGTTAATGCGTGTTTCCTAGACCTCTCCAAAGCGTTTGATCTGGTGTCGTACGAATTGCTGTGGCAGAAACTATTGAATGATACTTCAGTGGATAGAGAAGTTATATCAATTCTACGGTTTTGGTATAACAATCAGACAAATTGTGTTAGGTGGGCAGGCTCATTATCGGATGAGTATAGGCTGGAGTGCGGGGTGAGGCAGGGCGGCCTGACCTCCCCTCGCCTCTTCAGTCTGTACATAAACCGGTTAATCGCCGAGCTCAGCAACACCTATCAGGGCTGTTATGTAGACGGAGTATGCGTCAACAATATTAGTTATGCTGATGATATGGTGTTGCTGAGCCCTTCGATTAACGCAATGATAGGCCTGCTTACGATATGTGAGAGGTACGCGGAGACTCATGGGCTCAGATACAATGTTAAGAAAAGTGAGGTACTAGTCTTCAAGGCAGGAACTAAAACTTACCCCATTGAAACGCAGTTGAAACTTTGCGGAAGTTCCTTAAAGCAAGTCACTTCTTTCAAGTATCTGGGCCACTGGGTTTCCGAAGACCTAAAAGACAATCTGGACATTGAGCGTGAGCGCAGGGCGTTGGCTGTCCGCTGCAATATGTTGGCTCGCAGATTTGCGAAATGCTCGACTGAAGTAAAGGCTACACTATTTACAGCGTACTGTCAGTCGTTCTATACATGCAGTCTGTGGGTCAACTACACACAGAGGGCATACAGCGCCCTGCGCGTACAATACAATAATGCTTTCAGGGTGTTGATGGGGTTGCCGCGCTACTGCAGTGCTTCCGGCATGTTTGCGGAGGCTAGAATTGATGGCTTTCATGCTATCATACGCAAGCGTTGCGCTTCCATTATGCGCAGGGTGCGCGCCAGTCCCAACAACATCCTGAAAACTATAGCTGATAGGTGGGACAGCCACATACTGGGACATTGGATGCGCCTACATGCCACTGTGGCATAGTAATGAATAGTTGTTTTTCTGGTAGATGTAAGTACTAACACTAGTTTATAAGTTGTGTGTGTACTAACCAAATGGAAATTTTTAATTTATTAGGTATATATTTTTATTTTATTTTTATACTTATTATTGTTTTGATTATTAGTTTTTTTTTAGTTTTTTAATTTGATTTGATTTTATTCGTGTTATTTTGATGTACTCTAATTTGGATTTAATTTAATTTAATTTATTTAATTATTATGTTTTCTGTGAATTTATGTCGTTTGATAATGGGTGTTATTTGCCTGAAATAAATGAATTTATTATTATTTAACAAAGTGGCCCTCACACCCAATATGAATGGTCTCCTTAGGAACTAACATCCGCGATCAACCGCAGCCGTCAACTTTCACAGCTGCAGCTACGAGGATGATTTTATTTGATTTTCAAAGATGTAATCATTGTAATCTACTTAAGAGGTAGTGTGAGTGCCAATTAAAGCCACGACCGCGAAATGAACGAGTTTTCAAGGTCTAGACGGCTATTGATACCAAATAAACTACAACTTGAAGTGTGTGGAAATGATTTTATTATCAGAGACATTAGAAAACAACAATTACAAAACTTCACGCCTGTTTTTCCAGAAGGGTTAGGCAGGGGTGTACCATTTTGCCAGTTGTGTGTAATCTAAGACAATTTGGGCAGAATAAGCAAACTCAAGAGCCGGTGCTCCGTACAAACGATCTACTTAACAAAAATCTTAAATTCACTGACAGCACTCATGCATGTAACAGTCACTCCCATCTTCATCATCCTCCCTGCCCTTATCCCTGTAGCGGTATCAACGCCACATGAGAACAACGCGTCATACTGACATCAAGCAAAATCCTACATCTCGCAAGCAGAGTTTACCGCTCAATAGCATAGATACAACGGCCCGACAGGAATCATCAGGCAGTTGCCCGCCAGACACAACACCCGTCTGGACGGAGGATCCTCCCTTTTCTATGGAGGTTGAGTGAATTTTACACCCTGTTCCTCATACCTCTTTATACCAATTTATTTGGGGTCGGCGCAACATGTCTACGTCTTTTTCATCCATACTTCTCTATTGGTAGGTAGTCATCTCGGTAGTTGGGTCCATTTCTAACCATATCATCATTCACACAGTCCATCCATCGGTTCTTTGGTCTGCCCCTACTTTTAGAGCCATCCACATTCATACTCAAAACTTTCCTCACGCATACTCGCTCCCAAAAAATTATTATGTCTAATGGAACCTCATGGCTTTCGATACTCAAACACTACGTCGTAAATCATCAATTTATTAATAATTCTTCTCAACCTCTGGTTTGATCTATGCCCCGGCGCAAATTAACAAAACAATTTGCTATTGCGACCTCTAGTTTCTACAGGTCAACGGTACAATAATAATACCAGCCTATTATTGTCCCACTACTGGATAACGACCTCTTCTCATACAGAGAAGGCACGAGCATTGATCACCACGGTTTTTAAAAAAAATCTTTATTTAAAGAGCTTTTTCGCTAAATGCGAATATGACACTACCTATGGGTATACAAAAGGTTAAAATTAATTTACATTAGTGCATTCTAAAGCTAGCTGTTCTGGCTCTGTTCTTCAAGGCGAACTTAACCATATTTATTATAAGAATTATGTTATCCGATAACAGGTTTGATAGGTTAATGTTATGCGCGCCAATTTTTGTTCTGGGCTATTGATTCCGGACACATCTCATCAAAATATGATACGTGTCCTCAGCTTCGTTACACGTACTGCAAAGCCGAATTTATTGAGAGGCATAATATGGTTAAGTCCTCCCTGGTGACAAAACACTTATTAAACCAAGGGACCACCACGCTTGCACGAGACGGGTTGGGGATTTCAGACTTATCTATCTATACTAATAATAAAGCTGAAGAGTTAGTTTGTTTGAACGCGCTATAAGCACTTTGCGAACGTCAAAATTACATAAGACAGTTCCCCAAAACGCCCTCCCTTCACCACTTCCTGTGCTTTCACTGTGAAGAAGAAGTGACGCAACAAACTCCCCAGCAGCACAGCTGTCCTCCTGCCGGGTCAGCGGGATTGTCCGAAAGGGTTACCGCTGGCTCGGAACATAAAGGGCAAAGGAAGGAACACGGGTGGGTTTTAGTCAGTAAGAGTCTGACACTCCCTTCCGCTGCACCCAGAGCGGGAGGAGTCATTTGATGATTTCCCATCCGCAAAAAAAAAAAAAAAAAAGCACAGCTGTCCGTTCAGTTAGAAAAACTTGCTTCTATACAATCACGGTACATTCTCTAATGATAATATTTATTTCAGGATGTACATAACATTCCAAGATGAACCCACGGGAAACGTCGGCTTCAAGGGCACCACATTCCATGCTCTTTTTGGATAAACATTTTTTGTCTGTGTGTTTTTCATTAAGATGTATTCATATCGAAGTTATTTTTTGTGTAGCAACGCTTGAAGTGTTAGTGCAACAACGGTAGCAATGAGGGATTTTCTTTTTCTTTTTTTTTTAACTCTTCCCTAGTCGCTAGATAGATGGCGCTGAACTTGGTATGTTACTGCAAGGAATGGAACGTCACATATTTTTTTTATTATTTCACTTGGATGTAATTTTGAGATCGTAAAACGAAAGCAAACGAAAGTGTCATTCATCGAGCGTATGTGACGTAACGCAATGTTTTTTTTCCAAGCGTTTTGGCTTTGGCACCTAGTAACGTAGTCAGTTCAACGCCATCTTCAGGGTTCTTGGAAACTATGTTTATTTTTAATACTCAAAAGAAAAACCTCTCATTACGATACACGTGTGACTTTAGTTGTCCATTATTGCACGGCGTGAAATCAGTATTGCTAAACGCCATGCATTAGTAGACTATCTAAAGCAGGGGTGTCAAACTTAATTTTGCAGAGGGCCATATATTAGATTTAGAATGTGTAGGCGGGCCAGGTTCAAATTTAAATACTAAAACATACTAAATTATTTTAACATCTTTATTTATCGCGAAAAAAAAATCAGCTGTTCCCTACATTTTGACGAGTTATACGAACATAAATGTAGGGAACAGCTGATTTTTTTTTCGCGATTTCGGAGTTGGTCCCATAGTGAAAGTTGTTCAGTCCAATGGTCTAAAGCACCTCTTAAAGTTTGTAAGGTTAATTTTTTTACACCTTATATATAGTTGTTACAAATCATACCAAAAGTAAGAAAGAGGGTGAGGTATACGTTAGCTGCACGGACGAAATAGAAGACGACTTCGCGCGCGCACGAGAGAGAGAGAAAAGCATAACTAACACTCTCTCACTCGTCTTGTCAGGCGCTACTCTTGAAATTACTTTTAAGTAAAGCGCGCGTATTTTTAAATCTGCGTAGAGGCATTGAGTGCAGTCTAAAATCTATAAAAAAAGATTCATTTTTATCTGTGATATATTATGATCGCGGGCCGTATCGAAATGGCCCGAGGGCCGGATTCGGCCCGCGGGCCGTATCTTTGACATGACTGATCTAAAGCCTCCTCTACACGTCGTCATATTCATCAGCAGATGGCCATCTGCCAATCCTCCGCCGACGTGTAGACAGGGTAATTTGCTAGTCTGTGGTAGGTATTTGACGTCGGCAGAGGCTAAATATCTACCACAGACTAGCAAATTACCCCGTCTACACGTCGGCGGAGGCATTGGCAGATGGCCATCTGCTGATGAATCTGACGACGTGTAGAGGAGGCTTATGTCACACGTATCATGCATGACGTATCGTACACTGTTTACCTGACTTACGTGCGGGATTAGGTCACACGAGCTATCGTGTGAACTAATCCCGCATAAAAATATTTAGAAAACCCATTAGAGTTTATCGAAAGTTGTTGTAAAATGTTGCTCGACAAAAAATAGTTTCGGTGTGGATGCACCTTCAGGGTTAAGTCAGCACCTTAATTGCGTAACATACTATCTATTACAATCTGAAACATTTTGAAGGATATTGCTAATCCATTGCTTCATATGTTCGAAATATTTGTGTGCTTAACAACGTAAATAACGCAATGTATATTGTTGAAGTGTCAAAATGAAAGCCATTCCTACTGTTAGTGTGTTACGCAATTACCCCGCAGGCTAGCATAATTTACGTCGCTCAATATGAGTCGAGGAATTTAAGATCGAATCAATTTGCTTATTTCCCGCCGACGCCCCGACGTAAAGGTTTCGGCGACTTACTTTGAGCGGCGGAAATATTGCTAGGCTACTCTCGCCTGCCCCTATTTGTTATTTACGATTGTGTTTCCTACATGTTTAAATATACTACAATACTCTGCATCCTATTTTTTACACGAGTCGCCAAATCTTTTACCCCTTACCTACCTCTTTTGCTTTTTGTATTACTGATTCGCGCCATTGGCCCTGGTGTGTCTTACGGGGCAAAATTCAAACTTTTTTATGTTTTTTGCAATTTGCAAGCCAGTTAGGTTGTACCTATGTTGATAAACAAATAGTAATTCGGATTATATGCACTTATAGGGTTGTAATGATGATTTTAATTACCGGTAAACGCGGGTTACTATAGCTCTGGGGGGGAACTTTGGCTCAATACAAAAAAGGGTTTTCTATTTTCTATTGTTGTATAGGGCTAGATTGGCTCAACGCTGTCATAAATATTGTTTTTGTGTTGACAAAATATGCAGGTCAAACTAACCCTCTTCAAAGAACAACATTGGCTCAAAAGTAAAAAATAAAATATTCCGACACTGACCTGCAAATTGCAAAAAACGTAAGAAAATTAAATTAAATTTCGCAGGCTACCTCCCCCATCCCCCTGAAATAGTCGTGAGAATTTAAGAGACGAATGATTTTTTCAAATATTAACAATGATTTCAATGAAATTAAAATAGTACCTACGTAAGGGAAAACACTTTGACGCACGATTACCCTAACCTAGACTAAGTTCCACACAAAGACTACAATATAATGCGGTGTGTTCCACATTTTGTCGATACGCTCAAACATATTGTCATCTCTTACTAACGGGTAAAATAAGAAAGAGATAAGAATATTTTGAACTGTCGAACTACCACAAAGTTCGTTTTTTAAACCCAGATAGTAATTTGACAGGTGTAATGTCATACTCCATTAAAAAAAAAAAAGATATGGCAGATTAAAAACGATCTGGGATCAAAAAACGAACTTTACGTATATGTTTCACAAATCGATCTCTAAGGGCGCGTCACACTTTTTTTACATAACTCGTCCACGTTATTTAACATTGCTTACCTCTCTATAGAAACATGTTTTATGACATGTTTGTATAGTGTAGACCTTTATCCATTTTTTAAAAATCTTTTTTATTTTATCATAAGGGCTTATTAGGTTTTCACTCTCACTCATAATGTCTGGACCACTCACAATCTCTACGTGCGTCTAATAGGTATAATCATACATATTCTATAAGTATTTCTTTTTATTATCTGTGCTATTTTATTTGTTACATTGAAAATGTTTATGCCTGATGTTGAAAATTGCCTTATTATTATTATTATAATAGAAGTTTAAGATATCCTGTATTTTTGAAATCAGAGAAATAAATTATGTACCTATTTAATTTTGTAAGTGGTTTCTATATTCATCATAGCTATTCACGACCACTCGATACTCTTCCGTACTGTATCGAACATAAATCAATGTTAACGTCCTCTAAAATATGGTCCTAAACCAGTAAATTTTGTCAGTTTATATCAAATAGACGACCGCTATTCTTCCGACAGCTGTCTGCTGTCCGGGGCAAGGCAAGTCAGGTTATCGAAATGTGCCATTTTCGATACGATAGCCTGTCGGATGGTTGTGAATGCTATGCGCAGATCTCCTTTTCGATGTTGTTTTTATTTAATGTTTTTAAAGAAGATGAAGAGGTTAATTAAAAAAAATCTGTCAATCGTTTTTCAAAACTGTGTAAATTTTCAAATAACAGAAAGTGAAAAGTTACTTCATCACGTCATGTTCATTCACAAACATACCTACATCTTCCATCAGGTATTTGGTGAATATTCGTTAGACACTCAGGCAAAATGCTTTTATAACGAATGAAAGATATTACAGGCAGAAATACAAGGTTAAATTAAATTAGCTAGCGAAACTCCGATGGTATCGATATCTAAACATCACATCACACTAATATTATAAAGGCGAAAGTTTGTGAGTGTGTGTGTGAGTGTGTGTGTGAGTTTGTGTGTGTGTTTATATGTTTGTTACTTCTTCACGCTCAAACGGCGGGACGATCCGGCGGGGCGGGGTGATAAAATTTGGTATAAAGCTAGCTGACACCCTGGATTAACATATAGGCTACTTTTTATCCTGATATTCCCACAGGATCGACATTTACGCGGGTGAAACCGCGGGGCGCAGCTAGTGATAAATAAAACAAAAACTATGTTGTTCTTTTTTTTGGGGTCAACGACCGCTGGTACACATACTACTTCATCATCATCCACAGCCCACACCCACTACTGGTCACAGGCCTCTCTTTTCTTGTGCCAATCCCCACGCTCCTGTGCCAATCCCCACGCTCCTGTGCCAGCCTCATCTAGGTTTTGCCCGCGATGGCAACAATGTCGTCCGCCCATCTCGCTAACGGACGACCCACAGAGCATGTAACACTGACGACCGGCATCTCGGCTACTAAGACTACAATATAATGCGGTGGCTACATATATATTACTTACTCTATGGTGGCTACTAGCCTTTGGACGCCACTCTGTCACAGCCTTACTCCACGTGTCATCCACATAGCACAGACTACAATATAATGCAGCCACATAAAGTCTGTTTCACGAAAGAAGTCTCATAGAAACGGCGCCACTGTCGTGCGACGGAATCCTAAATATTGATTGATTTATGTATCTCGCCATCTTAATAGAGGCACTGGGTAATTAAATGAACAACCTTAAATAGAGAGAAGTGTCTGAGGTAGGAGGGTGGTGTAAGAGTGTTGCTAACTATATAATAATTATTAGTTCCACTTATTGCCGCGGGACTTCTTTCGTGAAACGGACTCTATATGAAGTAAGAAGAGCAGAGCGTTTTTTGACACCTTAATGTTAAATACTGGTGAAACTGACAAATTTTCATGACGGCCGTGATTTAGTGGTTATAATATTATGACGAAACCTCTTTCCTGGAAAACCAACCCTATACTGGTTCGCCTAACCATTTGAGTGTATTTCATAGAAATCAATAATGTCAGGTTTTCATTTAGTAGGTTCTGAAGACCGAATTATTATTAAATCAATTTTGTTTCAGGATGTATATAACATTCCAAGACAACACTACTGAAACCGTTGGATACAAAGGCACCACCTTCCATGCTCTATTTGGATAAATTAAAAGTATGGTGTGCCCAGTTTATTTTAGCACTTAATTTTATAGCTTACCTAGTGAATGTGTACACTGACCATATACACTTGTTTATTGTTGGTTTTACTGTTGGTGAGAAATAAATAAATAAATTAGAGGTCAGTGATGTGTATCTACATACAATTATTCATTCATGTGATTTTAGTGTTTCTATTTAATCATCTACTAAGCTATACTGGGCCCTGTGTTTTTAAATTGCTGTTAACTATAAGAAGTTTTCATGTTAAAAAGACTTAATAAAGCATCTTAATTACTTTTTCGGTTTTATTTATTTTGCTCTTCTACGACTTCCAACTAAATTCTTTTGATAATTCATATTAAACTCATGTAACTACACACAAATACCGTTTTTTTTTTTTTTTGTGTATTTACATATTTTATATGCAGCTTAAAATCATCATTATTTTGTACTTCAAAATTGCTGTATTGATAGTTTTCCACACGAAAAGTATAGTAGTAAAGTTCGGTATAATCGTAAAGTAGTACATTATACACACACAACACATTAATTAAAAAATCTGTCGAAACTGATGTTAAGGACTGTTTAAAATTTAGACAATTTGACCTGAAAATGGTCTTAAATAGACCTATATTATCACCCTTAATATTTTATTTCATTGCCATTTCTTTATCTACAATACTGCCTGCTGCTGCTGTTCTTATTCCGTAAGTACCTTTGTGAGCTAAAAGCCTTGGCTTCATTCACAAACTATTGTTTGATAAAAAAAATAACTGTCAAAAACTAATCAATGAATGCAGCAGCAAGCAATGTTGTTTCTTCAAATCGTTTTGCAATACTTTTAATAAATAATTAAGTATCGTAAAAATTACGCCATCTTATAGTGTGTTAAAGTTGCAGCTTAGTGTTTATTTTTACCGCCATAGTCTTTAGTGAAAGACGTAAAAATGGATGACAATAACGTGGAGCAGACTCCAGCTTCACAAAGGCTAACAAATGAGGACTTTAGGAAGCTCCTCATGACTCCTAGGGCAACGCCTGGGGGCACCGGGGGCTCGCACCCTACGGGCTCGGTGCGCGAAGCCATGGCCAACTCAGGGTAAGTTGTTTTTCTATCCACATTGTTGGCCTTGTTGGGGGAGTTTGTATGTCTTAGGGGATTGTGTGCAGATGGAAAATAAGCCGCTTCTACAGCCTTGGGATGAATTTACTCTTTACCGGCTCTTATCACGTATATTGCAGTCATTAAATGAAAAATTAGCCTATGGTGTGTTCAATTTTTATGGCATTTTATGTACTTAATGCATGTTTACAAAAGAGAAAACTATCCGCAAAAATCACTTATCATTTCACCATTTCATCTGAACCTTTCAGGTCAATGCCTCCACCTGCAGAGAACAAAGGTGAACTACGTAGAAAAAAGAAATCTTACTATGCAGCGCTCAAGAAGCAGGAAGACAATAAACTGGCTGAACTAGCAGAGAAGTACAGGGATCGAGCCCGTGAGAGACGAGACGGTACCAACGAACTGGGGCCCATGGACCCTACGAGCAATACTAGTAGTGCATACAGGTGAATTTTAGATCTAACCCTGTTTATGTTCGTCCAGAGACAATGTCGGAAAGCCCTTCAAGTTTTACTGCAAATGTACCTATGGTGCACCTAATCTCTGTTCCAAAAGCATTTGATGAAAATGTAAACAATGAAATACTTGTGAATACCAATTTATAGTGCAGCTTTGATTTGGTTATTTGAATATACTTAAACCTGAAATTCTAAATCACCTGAAAGATGTTTTTCACTGGACAATGTTGTGTTCATTTTATAACCTCATTTTTATGACGATTTTTCAATTATAATTTAATAATTTTATTAAATATTAACTGTTGGAAAAATTGGCGTCAGATATAATGTTGAAACTTTCTAAAAGATGAATGTATTACTAATTCTCTTATTTATAGGGCTAATTTTTAGGGTTTCGTACCCAAAGGGTAAAAACGGAACCCTATTACTAAGACTTCGCTGTCTGTCCGTCTGTCCGTCTGTCTGTCACCAGGCTGTATCTCAAGAACCGCGATAGCTAGACAGTTGAAATTTTCACAAATTATGTATTTCTGTTGCCGCTATAACAACAAATACTAAAAACAAAATAAATTAAATATTCAAGGGGGGCTCCCATACAACAAACGCGATTTTTTTGCCCTTTATTGCTCGATATCAAAAATCGCAACAGGTAGGCACTTGAAATATTCACAAAATACTCAGTTGTATTTTAACTTTAATAAATTTATTATTAAAGTTAAAAAAATTAAAATAAAATAAATATTTAACAACAAATATGTTTTTTTTGGCGTTTTTGCCTTGTGGTACGGAACCCTTCGTGTGCGAGTCCGACTCGCACTTGGCCAGTTTTTCAGTAGTCAGAAGGCCAATTCTCTCTCTCAAAAATAAAACAAGCTGACCCGGTGAACTGTGTACTGCCACAGAATCAATTAGAATGAATGTATGAGAAAATGAATTACTTATCTATTATAGTCTTATTTTATTATTCGTGAAATTTTCCCATGTTTTAATAGTTATCCCGCTATTTGGGGTGAAGACAAACCCAAAAAATCAAAGATCATAAAAAACTGTCCAGCCGTTCTTGATTTAGAAATGGTGAAGAGTAAATAACCTGACAATGTTTTATTTATATATATTTTTCAACACATTATTATTTTCATTTCACAGAGCTGTAGCACCAGATGTGAAATCAGGAATGGATGCCAAAGAAAGAAGAAGACAGCTTATCCAGGTTTGTATTATAAACTAGCTTCTACCGCAAATTCGTCCGCATAGAATTTCTTGTTATATCCTATAACTGTGCCCTATTTACTTTGTTTTCACTTAGCATTCTTTCTGATGTCGTAGCGTGATGTTAAACAACCTCAATACTCAATATCTTTATTGAGGTGGTAACCAGTGCCAGATTAGGCCATAAGCAAATTAAGCAATTGCTTAGGGCATTGCATTTCGGAGGGCACCATAAGACAGAAACAGCACCGATACAGTATTTGCTAGCACATGAATGGCAAGACTGTTTATCAGCAAGATATTACAAGACCCAAAAGTCACTCTAGAGATGAGCGCCAATCTTGACAAATCGCTCGACGATGTTTTGGAAAAATACGAGGCGACTAGTGGATAGGAGGGCTTACAGGCGTGGATTGCGTGGATTGCTTAGGGCATCAAGTAGTCATCCGGCACTGGTGGAAACTATATAATTTTGATCATTATGGACCCTGTAGGGCACAGCAAAAGGGCAGGAAAAAACCTGCTTCTAGAATTGGGCTATCAAATGCTAACTGAATTTTTCAAATCCAACTGGTAGTTCCAGAGATTAGTGCAGTTGAAAAAAAAAACGACGGGTTGCACTCCGGGAGTGCCGGCAGAAGTGAAAACTTGAATATTAACGTTGTTTACTGTAACTGTAATACTTGTTTTCAATTTTTTATATTTCGGAATCTTACGAATTTTCGATCAGGGTCACGTGTCATCTTACGATCAGGGTCACGTCTATAGATGGGCAATCCACCCGGGTTTAAACCCGGTGCTTTGATAAACACCCAATTTTGTGGGTGTTTACGGGTGTTTATCAAAAGCACCGGGTTTAAACCCGGTGGATTGCCCATCTATAGCACGTGTCATCTTACGAATCTTACGATCAGGGTCACGTGTCCTGACGCGAGTTTAACATTTTTTACCCATTACAAAAAAAGTGTACAACGCCGCTAAAGAAGATTCCACTTCAAAAAAATCAAAAAGTAGATTAACTCTTCACCTTTAATATATTAGTATAGACAAGGTCACAGTCTTCTGTGCTATAGGGGTTCCATTCTTGCACTGGGATATTTAATCGGGAATCGTTGAGCTTCTCAAGTTCTGAGTTGACCTGCACGATTTTTGACAAATGCGTGCACTGATTGGACAGGTCCGCTCAATCAGTGTGGTTCTTTCCTCTAAAGCCCATTTCAGACACCAATCTACATAGTCTTCATATGATCTGACCAAGATTTTGTCTAGACTTTAAAAGAGACTGTGGCCTCGTGAGTTTTTTTCGGCCTTTCTTCTCAGAATAGTCAGATACGAAACGCCGACCTCATCTAATTTAAAAAAAAATGATTGACGTGTGCATGTCCTAGAACAAAAATTCGAAGATATTTGACATCTACCAACACGCACTGGGCCCGCGTGGTGGATTACGGCTCACTCCCTCTCACAGATAGGAGGCCTGTGTCTCAACAGTGGGAACTTTATAGGCTGATTTAATTACGTAACCCTTTTTTTTTTGCGGATGGGAATTCATCAAATGACTCCTCCCGCTTTGGGTGGAGCGGAAGGGAGTGTCAGACTCTTACTGACTAAAACCCACCCGTGTTCCTTCCTTAGCCCTTTATGTTCCGGGCCAGCGGTAACCCTTTCCGACAATCCCGCTGACCATTATGTAACCCTTGTAGCTACAGCTATACTGTTGACTAGCATGTCGGTGACGCGAATCCATAAGATTTTCGTCTACCAAAAATCGCTCCTTTCACTTTAAAAGAAACCGGATGAGGTCTTTATGATCTCATGTTATAAACAACAATAATTATGTAACTTTTATTATATTTATTTACAGGAATCCAAATACCTGGGTGGTGACATGGAACATACCCATTTAGTAAAAGGTCTTGACTACGCTTTGCTACAAAAGGTAAGTTTTTTACTCCCTTTTCCTCACTTATGATATACTAGTTGCGCCCTGCGGTTTCACCTGCGTTTTTACAATATTTTGACAATCTGTAATAGCACTGCTTTTTTTGCCAGATAATTTTATAAATCAGCCCTTAGTCTGTCAAAGAAATAATTTAATCTGAAATCTACCAGTATTTCCCAAAATTTGACAATAACAGGTTCAAATTAAATTAGCTGACGCGTCAGCAGACGTAATAATATTTTTATACAAACATAATAAAAATGAAAAAAAAAAACAGTTTTCTCAAATCATATTTTAAGTAATTACAATAGCAGCGGTCACTGACCCCAAAAAAATTTCTTTGATAAACCTAGATAACGCCACTTTCGCGCTCAGTCCCGTGTACTGCTGGCTGGGTGAGCGTGAGCGCTGGCGCTGGGCGCCGGGGGTGGGACGCGTCATTGAATCGATTTGATTTCCCCATCACTAAATAGTGCTTGTGACGTCATACTAGGTAGTCAAAAAACGGCACGCTTGGTTTTCATACAGATCGTGACACTTGCGTTATCTAGGTCTATCTGTATCTGTGCATGGGACTTAAACATAACTGGCACATCAATCTACTACAATCTGTCAAATTCCTCTAATAGATTTTCAACTTTATCGCTAAATCATAAGGTTCAAAGTTTATTGGAAAAATTTGACAGTTTCGGGTAGTTTGATGTGCTGGCGTCTGTACACTTCTGCCTAACCTTTCGGGGAATTCAGGCGTGATGTTTTGTGAATCAGTTAGCAGGCTCAGTAGGTAGGTATGTTATACATGGTTTCTTTGCAGGTTCGGTCGGAGATTCAGACTCGGGAACAAGAGCAGGAGGCCGAGATGGAGCGCCTGGTGACTGCGCCCGTCGAGCCTGTCAAGGAGAAGGCGAAGGAAGTACCGGTGGTAAGTACTGACTGTACTTGTGTTCTGAATCCATGCTAATATTATAAACTAGCTGTGCCCGCGACTTCGCGTGCAATTTGGGAAAACAAATTAAACACTCCCTCTCAGTGCTTGGCCAGACGGGCAGTGCGGGGCGGGGAGCGACGCGGGAGCGGGAACACGCGCGGTGTACCTGTGCGTAGTCGAGCGCGGCTTCGTTCTGAGTGTTGTCGTGTCCAGTGTTTGTCAAAATAATATGGATGAAGACTAATTTTTAGTAGAAAAAAGCTCAAACTGGATTGCGAGCCCCGGTCCCCGCGCGGGCTGCCCGCGCACTCACTGCGGCCACTTGTATGAGCTAGCCATGGCGTGAGTTGCCCGCGCGCTCTCCGCGCCGAGCAGACCGCGCCTCTCACCGCGCCTGCGTGCCCACTGTGGACGCTCAAATGAAGTTCTTATGTTCGAGTACGCCGCGTCGTACTCGCCCCGCGCCCGCGTTTGCAGTCTCACCAAGCACTCATAGAGTGGGCCTGTGCTCCAGCATTGGGAACATTACAGGCTGTTTTTGTTTTTTATGACATAACGAAGTTGAAGTTCTGTTGCAATCAAAATTTATTTAGAATATTTTTTAAGTGTTCTTTGATTGTAAATAAATAAATTTGTAATTAGCAGGAAGAAGAGATGCAGTTCGATACGACGATAGCCAAGAATATCTACAATATGATACAGGAACAGAAGTAAGTGGCTTTTATAAACGAATAAAGACTTAATTTCGGCCTTAAGTTCATTTTTTGAAAATCCTACTTAAGGGGCTTACAAGACCTAAACACAAAAAAGCAGGTTTTAGAAACAATAAAAGTATACTCGTATGATCGACTACAGTAAACAAAATCGGAAAAATGTATATATATTTTTATGCTAGGTAGATAGTGTGTTGAAAACATAATACAACTAAGTAATTTGATACGATAGAAAAAAATCATGAAGATACCTCTAAAAACTTTCTTTTTACAATAAAAACCATACTAATATACATACAATCATTCTGATTTTATGTCAGATTATTCTACAAACAACATACTAAAATACTAGTGTTTTAGTCCAAACAATAGATATTTTGTAATTAAATAATTCCTTCATATTTTGCAATAAATTACCAGCGTTGTGTCATCGCGCTTCTCTTTCTTTTCTTTGTAGTCCGACAGTGACCGCGCTTTAGGTCATGTAAGCCCTTTAAGGCAATTTTTTTTGTTTTTCATTTTTTATCTGCAGTTGTTTGGTTTAACGTATTATTATACTATAGACGAATTTGTTAATGATTGTTATATGAATATAAATTGAGTAGGTATGTAATAAATGCGTGTTTTGTAATTTTGTTTATAGAATTCTTCTTAATTTGTAAATTACTTAACTTCTCAATTTATGATGTATTTGAATTTAATTTTTATTTTATTATACTGCACCTTTGTTTGTACGCCGCCGCAGCATAGAGAGTCAACTGAATTGTTACTGAATACCAAATGTATGTACCTACCTGTGTTCAGCAAATAAATGTTTCTTTTATTCATTCATACTCTCTGGTTGTATCCTTGTCTGTCAGTAAATCAAAACTGTTTTACCACTTCATAGATATTGCAACCAACACTTAACACTACACACACACACACACAAACACACTACACACACAAACGCACACTACACTTTTTTCTTTCTGAGTACACAACTACTTTAATCACCCAAACTCAACAGAAACAAAAAAGTCCTTCGCAACGAGATGTTCGCTCCCGGCCGCATGGCGTACGTCGTAGAGCTGGACGATGAAGGGACCATAGACAGCGACATACCCACCACGCTGACCAGGAGCAAGGCAGACGTGCCCGAGATGGACGAACGAAGCTCGGCGTCCAGCGCCAATGATGTGGTGCTCGACAAACTGGCGCAGATCTTCTCTTACTTGAGACATGGTCGCCATCGGAAGCTGAAGAAAACCAAGGTAAGCTTCCTCTTAGCGTGTCGAAGGCAATCTAAATGGACTCGGCCCAGGATTCGGCTACTTGTTTGGCGCCATCAGCAGCGTCCATCAGTTCCTGTAACGTGCAGTTGACAGGACACTATCCACTAGTCACCTCGGATTTTTCCAAAACATCGACGAGCGATTTGTAAAGATTGGCGCACATCTCTAGAGTGACTTTTGGGTCTTGTAATATCTTGCTGATAAACAGCCTTGCCATTCATGTGCTAGCAAATACTGTATCGGTGCTGTTTCTGCCTTATGGTGTCCTCCGAGACGTGATGCCCTGAGCAATTGCTTAATTTGCTTGTGGGATAATCCGGCAGTGTCTGTAACGTGCATCTGACAGGACACGCAGGATATTAAGTGTCCCATCGTTTGTGGAACAGAATAGAATAGAATACTCTTTATTATGTACACCATATTAATTACAGACATAAGGCTATACCTTATACAAAGTAACTGTACAAACTGTTCAAAGGGTGACACAATGGGCGGTCTTATCGCTAAAAGCGATCTTTTAAACACAACCTTTGGATGGATTAAAAAGGGGAAGGACAGACAAATACTGCAGGTAGTCTGTGGTGTACCATTTACATAATACAATAAATACATACGTAAAGTATATTATACTAATCTAAATAAATATATAGCACCACGTTTACACTCCAAGGCGGAGTTGTCTATGAATCTACACCGACATGGCTATTCACAACCACACGATACGCTTCCGTACCGTATCGAACATCAATCAATGTTTTCGTAGGAGTCCTCTAAACGCTGTTCACAAGTCCAAAACCCGAAAATTTTGTTAGTTTAAGGGCTGATTTTTCAATCATCTGTTAACTTTATTCGAGGAATAATTTTGAAATTTTGACAGTTGTTTCATATAAAAACTGTCAAACGTCAATTGTATTCCTCGATTAAAAGTTATCTGGCGATGGAAAAATCAGCCCTAAATCAAATAGACGACCGCTATTCCTCCGACAGCTGTCTGCTGTTTGAGGCAAGGCGAATCGGGTTATCAAAATGTGTCATTTTCGATACGATAGCCTGTCGGATGGTTGTGGGGCCCGTGGCTAAATAAAAACAGCCGCACAGGTCGATCGATTAGGTTAAGCTACGCTTGCCGCGGTTGGTCTGTGGATGGGTGACCATCTTTACATACCGTGACCCCTCCGTGCCTCGGAAAGCACGTTAAGCCGTTGGTCCCGGCTGTCATTCGTGAATCTTTGACAGTCGTTACGGGTAGTCAGAAGCCCGAAAGTCTGACAACCAGTCTTACCAAGGGGTATCGTATTACCCAGTCAGTGGGTTGTGGAGGTCAGATAGGCAGTCGCTCCATGTAAAATACTGGTATTCAGCTGCATCCGGTTCGACTGGAAGCCGACCCCAAAATAGTTGGGAAAAGGCTAGGCAGATGATGATGAGCCTGTTGGATGGTTGTGAATAGCTATGCTGAACAGGTTTTCCTTACTTGAGAGCGTTTACGCCGTACGGCATTCCATACAAACTTTCAAGCCCTTATTTTCCGAAATGAATGAACCGATTTTAATGAAACTTCCTACGCATAAGCACGATACAAAGGTCTAAAAAGTTAGTAGAGAACATTTTCGAAATGTTTTATTTAAAAAAAGATAACTGGAAATCTCTGTTTCTATGGAAAATTTAAAATCGGTCTAATTTGGCTGTAACACTATTTTTCGAAAATACTAACTTTTTAGACCTTTGTATCGTGCTTATGCGTAGGAAGTTTCATTAAAATCGGTTCATTCATTTCGGAAAATAAGGGCTTGAAAGTTTGTATGAAATGCCGTACGGCGTAAACGCTCTTAACCTAGGTCTGGAGTCTGTTTAAAGACTTCCAGGTTACCCAAAGTAAATCATGTCCAAAGCATTTGTTTCAATTTAACCATTTACAGGCACTTTTGAATTGTCGAAGGGGCCGGTCAATTAGAAAGATGAAGCTGGTTGCCCATTCCAAAGCATAGTAGGTTCCTATGGAGAAGAATGGGCAAAAAATTGCATGGACGCTTTTGAAATTAGCTCGTTACAAAATATTAGTTACATCATCCATCTTGAATTTATAAGCTGAAAAAGACCAAGGCAAGGTATCCTGGGCAGGCTGCCCATAGTCTACATACAATTGAGAGCATAATTTTGTGCCAATAGACAGCGACCATAGTCTTGATATCATAGAGTCTATGGGCAGCTGTCTATGGCATAGAGTTATATGCCCATAAAGTTGATAGCCGCTGTGATAATGCACAGATCTTCTCTTAGCTGAGGCACAGACGCCATCGGAAGCTGAGGAAGACCTTGAGGCAAAAGCACCAGGGCAGCCCGCGAAAATATTTTTTTTTTGCAATTTGTAGATTGTTATTAGGTTTTATGTTGAAATATGATTCGCGATCGTAACATGAACAGCATGATGCAACGGAATGTAAAAAAAAAACATTTCAAAAAAAAAAATTTTTTTTGTTAGATTTCACCAGTCTCATTGTTTTTGTCCAGACGGTATATCTATTATTAATTTATTTTACTTTAACATAAAACGGCAAAAACTTGAGAAATGGTGGTTTTAATGGTTATGTAAATGAACTTTGTTAAATTTTTGTGAACAATAAAGCATATTCTATCAATCTATCTTAATTTTTTAACAGGAAAAACAGACAGAGAAAGGTCGCGTCGACGACTCGATTTACGACGGAATAGGCGAGTACAACGCGGGCGAGAGGCAAGAGAGGCGCGAAGAGAGGCCGCGAGCCGGCGGGTACTTCGACAAGCCTGCAGACGACGAGAAGGAAGGTGAGTTGATCAAACACTCCACATCATTCTCCTACCTTATCCCAATTTATTTGATACAATTAAAAGTTGGTTACAATTGACTTCCAAGATTTTTTATACCGTTTTGTTAACAAAGTGGTGTAAAAACACTGGTACAGATAGCACCATCCACGAACACGCGCCCCACTCTTCTTCGTCACCATCCGCCTAGCCTTTTCCCAACCATGTTGGGGTCGGTTTTCAGGCTAACCGGATGCAGCTGAATACCAGTATTTTTCATGGAGCGACTGCCTATCTGACCTCCACAACCCAGTTACTTCTTCGGGGGGAGGGGTTCATTCAAGTCTTATTTTTTTTACGTAGGGGCTAGGGGTCAGAAACGTAATAAATGAACAGTCCCATCATTAGATACCACTGTGTAAATCAGGTTTTAGGGTATGAATTTTCGAAAATCCATTCTAAGTGCTCACTTTCATTATGTAACGGACTCTTGACCAAATCCGCTGATGTCTGTCAGTGGATGAATGAATTTAACATTTTTGTCATGTATCATAAACAGTCTATTTTGTTCTCACTGCTGGGACACAGGCCTCCTCTCTGTGAGAGGGAGTAGGCTGTAATCAACCACGCGTGCATAGTGCGGGTTGGTAGATGCCAAGTCATGTCTTCGAATTTTTGGTTCTAGGACATGCCGGTTTCCTCGCGATGTTTTCCTTCACCGTTTTTGAGAGCAGTGGTGATCAAATAATTTACACAAAGTAAAGCACCTGTCTCGGTTCGAACCCACGACCTACAACTCGTAAGTCGAGGCTCTTACGACTGGGCCACCACTGCTCTCTTCAAGATAATAGATAAATGATAAATGATTTATTTTCTGTAAGTAGGTTTGTACAAACACTTTTAACACGCCAATCATATTTTTTTTTAAACTAGATGAGGTCGCCGTTTCCTATCTGACTATTCTGAGAAGAAAAGCCGAAACAAACTTAGAGGTCACAGTCTCTTTTTAAAGTCCAGACAAAATCTTGGTCAGATCGTGTGGAGACCATGTAGATTGGCGCCTGAAATGGTCTTTTGAAGAAAGAACCACAGATTGAGCGGACCTGTCCAATCAGTGCACGCATATATTTGTCAAAAATCGTGCAGCTCAACTCAGAACTTGAGGAGCTCAACAATTCGACGAACAATACCAAAGAAAGGACATTTGTGTAGGCAGCGTAAGATTTTTTGAAATATAAATGGATAGATAGATGACCGTACCGCAGATTTTTGTAATGTAGATATTTTAAAATATAAATATTGTGTTCCCCCAGTGGAGTTAGACCTGGGCCCGCGTCGCGCCGAGGAGCGCTCGCGTCGCTCGGCCGCGCTGCTGTCGCGCCTGGCGGCCGAGCCGCAGGGCTACGCCGAGTGCTACCCGGGGCTGCGCGAGATGGACGACGCCATCGACGACTCGGACGACGAGGTGGACTACACCAAGATGGACGCCGGCAACAAGAAGGGGCCCATAGGTACGTGTCCTTCATATTATAGCTGGCGCCATCTAGTTTTAAAAGAGGGAGACGTAGCTATCCATGACCGATAGCACCATCCTTTTTTCGGACTATAGCGCAATTTATATGAATGTTTAATATATAATATTATAGATACGGTAATTATTAATAAATAATATTACAATGAAAATAATAATTAAATATCTCCTAAAACAGGTCTTCTTCTCTCATACCCTTTTGCTGTGCCCTACAGGGTCCATAATGAATGATCTAAATTATACAGGGTTATTGGTAAAACATTAACAACCTCTTAAGAGGTAATTGTACTCATCATTATAAACAACTTTTACTATGCAACCAAACATGAAATCGCGAAAAAAACAGCTGTTCCCTATATTTATGTTCGTATAACTCGTCAAAATGTAGGGAACAGCTGATTTTTTTTCGCGATTTCAGGTTTGGTTCCATAGTAAAAGTTGTTCATAATGATGAGTACAATGACCTCTTAAGAGGTTGTTAATGTTTAACAATAACCCTGTATAGTTAGTTGCCGGCACGTAACTTGGCAAGAGTTTTTGTAGTGGGGTAAGTTTGCGCACGCACAATTTCATACATTTTTATATGCGCGAACTTCCCCCACCACGAAAATTTCTTGCCAAGTTACGTGCCGGTAATTGTACTACATACCTAAGTACACATTATGGTAAAGCAACAAAAATGTTGAGTATTGTACTTTCCGTACATGAGGTGCAGTGCAGACAGTTCATAGATAATTAATTATAAAGATCTCTTATTCTGCCATTAAAATTTCAGCGTGCAGACATAATTAGTTACTTTATTATTATTTTAAGAAATTACTCCTTGGAACTCTGGCCATTTCAAACTTTTAGTATTTATTATAGTAGTAAATACAGCATTTTACATTAATAATTATCGAACAGGTCGCTGGGACTTCGACACGCAAGAAGAGTACTCAGCATACATGAGTAGCAAGGAGGCGCTGCCTAAGGCGGCCTTCCAGTACGGCGTGAAGACGCAAGACGGACGCAAGACACGCAAGACTAAAGACAAGAGCGAGAAGGCAGAGCTGGATAGGGAGTGGCAACAGGTACAGTATACAGGGTGAATTTTCCAAGTGGGCGTGGATAGCCAAATCCGAAACTATGAGGATAGCGAAATGTACTCATAGGAGTCGCGGGCTCGATTTTGATGAAAACTAAAACGGCATCATTGGATTTTTGATAAATCAATAGAATCTAGAAATATAGATTTTTCAAAAATCCTATTATGCTGTATATTATTTTTACGTTTGTTGTCATTGCTCGTGACCCTGGGGTCCCGGACCTTTGGACGGCGTACGAGGGCCCGAAGCCAACTCGCAG
The DNA here is from genome assembly GCA_916614155.1 of Mesoligia furuncula. Lineage (NCBI taxonomy): Eukaryota > Metazoa > Arthropoda > Insecta > Lepidoptera > Noctuidae > Mesoligia > Mesoligia furuncula. The sequence continues at coordinate 25,931,256 of OU744810.1, read as the reverse complement.
AAGCCCGTTAGACGTTTTTAATGAAATGAGGCACCAACCGACTATTTATCCCTGTTCGCACTTTGCAAGTACAGTCACAAAAAGAGATAAGTAGATATAGTTTAAGTTCTAACTTTAACTATATCCAACGAGGCTGGTTACTCAGCCTGCCGGCTCGGCCAGTCGGCACAACCCTCTGAAACCACCGTTGTTCTCTGTGTGAAAATAAAATTTCATTTTTAAGGTTGACTGGCCCGCTCCTCTCCGCCGTTTGCCGAGCGCCTAAAAGCAAACTAATGTAATATTTTTTTGTTGCAGATTCAAAACATAATCCAGAAACGCAAGGCGCCCCAGCCTACAGTGGAGGAACCTTCCTACAAATCCGCTAAATACTAGCATCAGACCGATAAACCTGCTAGGGAATCCTGCTAGTAGGCGAAGATGCACTACACACCTATAGGACATTGCAGCATTTTTATCTTACGAAGTGACGCGCGCTTCACTTGTGGTAACCAAATATACGAACACGCTGTGAATGTGTCTGTAAGCGCAGGAACTCTCGGTACCGTCCGAGACGGGCAAAATCGGAAGTGTGAGTGTGTGTGTGTGTTAGTGTTACATGCTTCACAGCATGCCGCGGTTGGTCTGTGGATGGGTGACCATCTTTACTTACCGTGACCCCTCCGTGCCTCGGAAAGCACGTTAAGCCGTTGGTCCCGGCTATCATTCGTGGATCTTTGACTTTCGTTACGGTCAGTCAGAAGCCCGAAAGTCTGACAACCAGTCTTATCAAGGGGTATCGAATTACCCAGTAACTGGGTTGTGTAGGTCAAATAGGCAGTCGCCCCAAGTAAAACACTAGTATTCAGCTGCATCCGGTTAGACTGGGAAGCCGACCTCAACATAGTTGGGAAAAGGCTAGGCAGATGATGCTTCACAGCGTGTTTGCACATTTGGTTACCACAAGTAAAGCGTGCGTCGCTTCGTGAGATAAAAAGACTATACGGCAGTGGTGAAGTTAGGTCGGGACCTAATATCGGCTATTGAAATATCACTACGGTTTTTATACTGACTTTTTAATACTTCCACTCGATTTCTAAAAGGCCAATCGTACTTTAGTATGACAGCTTGACATGTCGAACTTGTGTTTCCTGGTTTATTCACGTAGATAGAGTATATCAATAAATAATAATTATGTAACAAGGACACACATATTAGATCCGGTAGTAAGAGTGAACTAGACGGAAATGTACAGGTTGGCAGGGACATGGATTCATTGCATGATACAGTAGGTATGCAGCGGTAAATACAACGCCACATGCGAACAACGCGTCATACTGACATCACGCAAATCCTGCATCTCGCAAGCGGAGTTTACCGCGCAACTAGCATAGATACAACGGCCCGACATGAATCATCGGGCAGTTGCCCGCCAGACACAACACCCGTCTGGTCGGAGGATCCTCCCTTTTCTATGGAGGATGAGTGATCTTTACACCCTGTTCTTCATACTTCTATAGGTATGTCCATTTTGAAATGAATAGCATATACAGCCTAAATGCTGCTGCGACACAGCCCCCCCCCTCTCTGTGAGAGGGAGTGGGCTGTAATCCACCACGCGGGCCCAGTGCGGGTTGGTGGATCTAATCGGTACTGTGATCATTGCTTTACTATTTAACTCAGCATCAATGCGGTGTACACGCGGTGCCGGTGCGGCGCATGCGCGATTTTCAGCCATATACACAAACATGCGGCGGCTCCCGCGTCATGTACAGAAAGCTTTACACATAGCTAAGTTCACAAGTATTATAAATCTTGACAAATAATATCAATTATTTTACAGCTGGTTTCTTTAAGGTACGCACAATAATTTGGCACATCGCGACTGCGCGATGTGCGCGAGAGCAGGTGATAAATTCACAATTGTGAGCAGTGGTATCGTCCCCGTGGCTCGTGAGTTCGAATCCAGGCATGCACATTACTTTCTGTATTCAATTTCATCACCACTGCTCTCAAAACGGTGAAGGAAAACATCGTGAGGAAACCGTCATGTCCTAGAAACAAAAATTCGAAGACGTGACATCCACCAACCCGCACTGGGTCCGCGTGGTGGATTATGGCCCACTCTCTCTCACAGAGAGGAGGCGTGTCCCCCAGCAGTTCCCAACATTATAGGCTGATTATGCAAATAAAATACAGTAACAGCTTCGTTATAATATTGTAAGCGAACGATTGCCGAAGGTTGAGTATCTCTGCTTTATCGTAAATATAGGTTTTTTAAAGATGTTTTCGTAATTTAGCATTTTTGAAAGCTTGAAATGATGATACATCGGTTCCGCACTGAAACCTTAGTATAATTATACAGGGTTATCGGTAAAACATTAACAACCTCTTAAGAGGTCATTGTACTCATCATTATTAAAAAAATCTGCTGTTCCCTACATTTTGACGAGTTATACGAACATAAATGTAGGAAACAGCAGATTTTTTTTTTCGCGATTTCAGGTTTGGTCCCATAATAAAAGTTGTTCATGTATATATTTATAAGTACAATGACCTCTTAAGAGATTGTTAATGTTTTACCAATAACCCTGTATATTTGAAAAATTAACAACTTAAAGATTATTTTAGTTTTTAATTTATAAAAGGTTTAAAATATTATACAGGGTCAAACTAAATTAGCTAGCGAAACGTAATGGGCATCGATATCTAAACAAGATAAAAAAAAAATTGATGTTTTTTCTTAGGGGTCAATGACCGCTGGTAGTGTTGTAACTTGAAGTATTGAGTTGAGAATATTTGTTTTAACGTTTTTAGATATCGTTAACAACGACATCTGTGAAGTTCCAAAAATAAACGGTTTTTTTTAAAACTAAGCTTATTAAATTTGACCCCGTGTAAGTTATTCATTTTAGGGCTGATTTTTTCATCACCAGATATCTTTTATTCGTGGAATAAAATTGACGTTTGGCAGTTTTTGTATGAAATAACTGTCAAAATTATTCCTCGAATAAAGTTATCAGATGATTGAAAAATCAGCCCTTAATAAGGTTATTTTATAAATAACCTTACACAGTGGGGATTCTAAAGAAGTTTCAACGTATTTCATAACATCACGCCTAATACCCTCGAAGGGGAGACAGAGATGTACAATTGTACAGACGCCAGCACATCAAGCTATTACAACCTGTCAAATTTCTTTGATTTTCAACTTTATTGCTAAAGTTTATGGTTCAAAGTTGATTGGGAAAATTTGACAGTTTCGGGGAGCTTGATGTGCTGGCGTCTGCAAATACCTACCCTCATTTCGCCAGTTATGCTGTCCTAAGTAGTGTATACCTAATAGGGCCTGCGCAGACGACGGACTTTAGTCCGCGGACTTTTTGTCCGCGGACATAGATCGCTTACAATTGTCGCGTACTTTTAATCCCTCGTTTGCGTTACTCGATACAGTTGTAAGCGATCTATTTTAGCGGACAAAAAAGTTCGCGGACAAAAGTCCGTCGTCTGCGCAGGCCCATAATGTTGCATATTGCGCAAGTAATTACACACTTTTTGTAAGTGATGTCGAAGTGTACTATTGTAAATAGACAATTTTATTATAAAATATAAAGTGTTGACGTCAAACGAAGGTTTTATTTTAACATTTAAGTTCAATCCTAAAATAAATGTAAATATGGTGTTGTTCCACAAACGATGGGACACTCTTAATATCGTGTCCTGCGTGTCCTGTCAACTGCACGTTACAGGAACTGGTGGACGCTGGTGATGGCGCCTAACAAGTACCCGAATTCTGGGCAATTCGATAGCAATCTAAATGGTCTCGCCATTTAGATTGCTATCGACACGGTAAGAACAAGAAGTTACAATCCTTTTGTTTTCACTGCGGAGTTGGTTTGCTATAATTTCAAAGTAGCCATCCGGCTAATTTACTGATTTATCGATCTTTCGACCCTCACAATATATCATCTCCCTAGCAAACTCAAACTCAATGCATTTATTTCAATTAAACCATTTGAATTTGAAGAGAACTTTTGAATTGTCAAGAAGTCGGTCAGTCAGAAAATATGAAGCTAGTTGCCCATTCCAAAACCTAGGTACTTATGGAGAAGAACGGGCAGAGTTAGTTGAGATGCAGAGTTATTTTCTAAACAAATAGAGTAGAGTCATCTCAACACCTCTCTCCCTTGAATTTGTATGTATATATATATTATAGTAAATAGTATGTATGTGTATATAATCTATTTATGTATTTGTGTACCTAGTTTTAATAGTTTTTTAAAATTTTATCATTGTTCCTCTCAACCAAAGCACCTGTCATCCAATCTCTTCACCACCCTTGGTTGACTGGTAGAGAATGCCTAAGGCATTAAGTCCGCCTTTGTATCTTTTTGTGCGAAAAGTTTAAATAAATAAATGGGCAAGAAACTCCATGGACACTTTTGAATGTATTTATTTTGTTACGGAAAACAAACAATTGTACATTATATATTACATCTAAGATTACATTGGAAGTGGGCAAAGACTACAATATAATGCGGGAAGTGGGTAAATGTACAATCCACAACGTGTCCACAGATTATCTAGGTTAATGATACAGTGAAGACACAATATTCAAGTTACAGAAACAGAAAGAAGAAGACAGTAAGAGAATAAAGAGGCTGTATTTATTTTAACTAAAACAAATAGTACTAAATACAATTATTACGAAAACAAACAAAAAGAAAAGACACTAAACATCACGCAATTGTAGACTATTCACTAAATATTTTTTAAATTTTTGGCGATCTAAAGCGAATATATCAAAATTCACAAAATGTTTATTGTAAATTTTAGCTAGTCTATGGAGATATTATATTTTTACAGAAATATTTGTTATATCATGAATGTTGAATTTATAATTATATGTGAGAACGATGTGGCCTTTTCCCAACTACGTTGGGGTCGGCTTAAGTCTAGACTGAGGCAGCTGATTACCGATATTTTACATGGAGTGACTGCTTCTCTGACCTCCACATCCCAGTTACGGCGTAACACGGTACCCAAGCAAGCTTATTGTTATTACTGGCTGGCCTCGTGACTGCCTATAACGACTGTCAAAGATTCATGAATGACAGTCGAGGGCAACATGTGCATAACTCCAGCTTCCTCATATGTGTTAGAACAATTCTACCTATGCCAATATCCAATATTTAAGGCATACTAGCTACACTCAAAGTTCCCAATCTTAATTTACCTACCACAAAAACTTCGTTTAGTGTGTGTTAGTTGGAGTGATGTCACCCCAGCTTCCTCATCCCATATAGGCAAACCAGTGATGTTAGGAATTTGGAATAAAGTCAGAAAAATAAAGCATAATAGCTGCACAAGGAAGGAAAGAACTGAACGATAATACTTAAAAAGTGTTGAAACTACGATCAAAAAACGTGTGTGTGAGCTGGAGTGACGTCACCCCAGCTGCTCATGTCATGTCTTCGAAACGAAAGAAGATATGATTATGTATTATAGCTCTAAAATTAAGGCATAATAGCTGCCATAGGCAGCAACATTTTCAAGTCTCTAAGCCTTGTAGTTTCCACGTAATAAGCAGTAATAATAATATGCTGGAGTTATGCACATGAAGGCAACGGCGTAACGTGCAGTTTTGTATTATTCCATTTACCCACCCTAAGGTGGATACTCGGAAACGCATGTCCGAGAATGTACCCTAACCCTATAAATTTCGTTTGTCCAACTATGCCTAGGGTGGATTCACCGACATGCGTTTCCGCGTATCCACCTTTGGGTGGATTTTTTGGGGTGGATAAACGGAATAACCCGCAGCTTTCCGAGGCACGACGGCAGTATCACGCCGCCAACTTCCGAACTCTGGGCTGTTACTGATCAATTCCTTTGAAAAGCCAATAACACTCGACCTGGGAATCGAACTCAGGACCCCACGGTTAACAGCCGCCTTGCGACGACGAGACCGACGCGGCAGTTTTTACGTGGATTTAAAAGATTCGATGAAGTTTCGTGCTCATTCTTCTCCATAGGAACCTACTTATAACTACGCTTTGGAATGGGCAACTACACACATCAAGTGCGACGTGTATTTTGTCATAATATATTTGTGACGTTGGCGTTCAGGGTAAGATTTCGTTTGTCACATATATATGTGACAATGGCGTTCAAAAGGTTAATTAAATATAATGTTTTCGTATGTTTTCGAATGTGTAGATCGACGATGTACTCTCAGCTTTTGCCTTCGTAAAGACTTCGCGATTTATCCTGACGTTAAGAGCGCGTATTTGATTTAGCGCAAGACAAACGATTGCTAGAACGACGTAACTTAAACTTACTTAAGTACTACGACGTAACTTAAACTAAAAACTTAAAACAAAAAGTGATACTTCCTGTCGCTAGCACGCACTGATCGGTAAAGGATTGCGTGCGATGATTTATAGTGTTTTTTAAATAATCGTCTAAAATAAATGAGTTTAAATAATGGTCTGAAAAAATTCAGAATATTTAGCATTACCTTTATTTTCATAAAATAAATATATTAGTTATGTTTCAACTCAACTACTGGTGAAAAAAAAATTGTTAAAGTGAATCGATTTTGTAATTTTTAAATATTGTTTTTTAATATCTAATAGCAATTTTTCGTAATTTTAGCTCTGTGTTGCACTTTGAGACTATACCTATGTCCTGTTGGAAAAACGCATAAAATGAAATATTTTGGCACATTATAATTGTTCTATTCGTCCTGAAAGATAACTCTGACGTCTATTTTCGTAAAACAACAAGCAGGGATTGTCTTAGCTTTCAAAAACCGTCATTAAAAATTACACTTTTACTCTGTAGTGCACTAAATCAAGACTTAGTCTTTCTAAAACCGTAATGTTCTTCAAATAATCAGCTCACATCATTACGATATTGCCCTGGAAAAAGCTCGAAAACGCGATGTTTTCGTCGCGAATCGAATGGTACACGCTCTTAAAATGTGATAAAAATAAAAAAGTTTTTAAGGTTATTGCGTAAAATAAACAATTAGTAGTCTGTATTTCTGCCCGAAACGCGTATAACACAATGTCAGCGATTCGAGCATAGGTACCTACTCAATATGAGTTCACCCAAATCACGTTGCGGAATGACCGCCCGCGTCCATTGTAACATGTGAAAAAGATTTTCTGGTGTCCATATTTAGCCGAGCAGTTCTTTGAAGCATATGTCATGTGTGTTCAATGGGATTCAAGTCTGGCGATTAAGAAGGGGGCCTAAAAAGGCCACTTTGGCAGAATCGTAAAAGGATAACATTATGAATCATAGTGGACGTTAACTGTTAAGTCAATCGTATCATATTCCATTGGTGAAGGATTTTTCAGTTATTTTTTTTTGTGTGTGCTAAAACACCAATCCAAATCCAATCCCAATCCCTTTGATTCTACCTACGTCATCATCATCATCTGCCTAGCCTTTTCCCAACTATGTTGGGGTCGGCTTCCAGTCTAACCGGATGCAGCTGAATACCAGTATTTTACATGGAGCGACTGCCCATCTGACCTCCACAACACAGTTACTGGGTAATACGATACCCTTGGTAAGACTGGTTTTCAGACTTTCGGGCTTCTGGCTACCCGTAACGACTGTCGAAGATCTACGAATGACAGCCGGGACCAAAGGCTTAACGTGCTTGCCGAGGCACGGAGGGGTCTCGGTATGTAAAGATGGTCACCCATCCACAGACCAACAGCGGCAAGCGTAGCTTAACCTGACCGATCGACCTGTGCAGCTGTCATTATTTAGCCACGGGCCCCTCTTGATTATACCTACGTATTGCAGCGAAAAAAAGAAAAACACGGACTGTCTTCGCCATATTAGGATTTATAATGTTATCCTTTTATGATTCTGCCAAAGTGGCCTTTTTAGGCCCCCAGGCCATGGTAGGACGTTGCTATTAGCTGCAGCAAGTGTTTGCATCGACTGGTAGAGTGTGGACGTGCGATTTCTCCACTTGTAAGTACATACGCCAGCACATCAAGCTACCCGAAACTAAAATTTTCCCAATCAACTTTGAACCTTATACTTTAGCGATAAAGTTAAAGAATTTTGACAGAGTGTAGTAGGTGTGTGCTTGGCGTCTGTACGATCATTATGTAATGAACCTTACATCACATACTTAAGTGATCGTTTATGGCTTTTATTAAATAACCATTTATAAGTCGCGACGCCAACCTATTACCTATTGTTTTGATCACTTATTATTCCGCGCAAGTCAATGTAGAATCAGTGGGAATCGAATAGAATAGTTATGCTCATTGATAATCTATAGGTACACTCCAAGCGTTCTAATTCAAGATACCCTGCACTCCTTGTATAGAAGTGGCAGCAGGGGAGTGGCATCGCCACGCGAACTGAAACCGTAAAAGCATCACATGATTCTCGACCGTAGCGTAAAAAATATAAGCTGTTTTTTTATTTTTATGTTTTTATTTTAATGGCCTGGTTGCTGGGACCTTTTAGGCAAGGCTTTATTTGGTTTAGTCATTGATGTTTATTAGGAACTTGAAAATGTTGAAAAAAAAAACACTTTCGAAGAAATTTTGTGAAGAAAATGACTAAACTCGATATAAACTGTTTCATTAGAATAGGTACAGTCAACAAAAGAGATGGATCATCGGATATAGTTGAAGTTTAATAAGAAACCGATGGATGTTCTGCAATAAAATTTAATTTTATTATTAAGAAAACAAACTGCTCATTTGTCAAATTAAATTTCAGTCGACAACATCCGTCGGTTTCTTAGTAAACTTCAACTATATCCGACGATTCTGCATACTTATCTCTTTTGTTGACTTTATATAAGCGGTCAAAATGTATGGAACAGCAATTTTTTTTTGTAATACCCGACGATAAATTTCAACGCATGGGGGTTCAGAATCATGTATGTACATACTGTATCCATGGTAACAGGTTGCGCAGTGATGCCACCCTGTATAACTTTTTAAATGGTCGCGTGACTTCGGAACAATGAGGACATCAAAATGATGGCCAGTTAATATATATATGTAGTCGTTATTTGACTATAATTTGCAAAACAACAGAAACTTCAAGGAGCTTATTTTTAATAAGATCTATCATCTACCTAAGAATTCAAGATAAAATAATTTTTCCTACCCTTTTTTCGTATGTAGTACATAAAAACAAGCAATTAAATCAAGAACAGAAAATAATTTCATAAACTACGTGTGATCCTAAATAAACATCTAATAAAGAGATAACGTCATTGTTCTACGCAAGTTGCAAACATATGCATACTTCATTATTTGCAGACGTTACACACGAAATATTTCGACTTCGACCCATTAGCGAAGTGAAGAAACATTAGCCAAACAATGACCCAATTAAGGCGCAATGGAAAACTGCAACCGACGGCAACTTGTTATTCACAACAAACGGGCGTCCATAGAGAACGGATCCGCTGGGAAATATCTGAATATCGATCGACCTTCAGGTTTCACTGTAACAGGACAGGACAAAAGTGTGGCATTCCGTCACGTCGCGGCTGGTGACGTGGAGAGAAACGCGGCCAAATTCGCGACGCGATTCGTTTGACACAATGCCGGTTCATCGGCACTCATGTACCTACCCGTACCCGTCCGTAGAGCCGTCTTCGCAGGTGCGTGCGCGCAGGTACGGCCTGCCCCCCCCGGCGCCGCGGCCCCGCGAGCCCGCGCCCCCGCACCCGCCATCTTGAATTCCGCTCACTCAGACCCGCGCCCGCCTCGCGGCCAGCACGTACACCTGCGCGAGCGACCGAACCGCGACATATTTGTGTTTTCAAGTGATTCAGTGTCATGTTGTGATAGTGCAGTGACGAAATGGAGTCGACGCCGATATGTCGGTGCCGCGTGCTCTACCTCGGCTCCGCAGTGCCACAGCAGAGCAAGGACGGACTGCAAGGCATCCAGGAACCACTGCGCGAGTTGTATCCGGAAAAGGGAGCGACGAGTGGCGGCATCGACTCGTGGCTGTCGGTGTGGTCGAACGGCATCCTACTCGAGAACATCGATGAGAGCGGCTCGCGGGTGGCGCGCTTCTTCCCGATCTCGAGCCTGCACTACTGCGCTGCGGTGCGCCGGGTCACGGTGGAGGGCGCGCCGCGGTTCCTGCCGCTGGACTCGCCCTTCGCCCGCGCGCCGGCGCCGCGCCGCCCGCCGCTATTCGCGGCCGTGTTGCGTCGCACGCAGGGTATCAAGGTGCTGGAGTGCCACGCGTTCATCTGCCGGCGCGAAGCCGCAGCCAACGCGCTCGTGCGCTGCTGCTTCCACGCGTACGCGGACAGCTCGTACGCCAAGCGGCTGGAGGCGGAACGCGCGCCCTCGCACCTGCCGCCAGACCAGGACGAGGAGCTCGAGGTGTATGACGGAGACGAGAACCACAAGGTGTGGGTTGGAGAGACCGAGCGCGACGACGCCAGCGACGACATACCGCACCCTGCGCGCGCGCCGCGGCCGCGTCAGATAGCGCGGCCCGCGTCCGTCCCGCCGCCGCCACCACCGCCTGAAGAGCCGAAAAAGAAGACTGCTACTGCAAAGAAGACAAAAAAGAAGTCTTCGGCGTCAGCTGATGAGTTGTACGCTGGACCGGCGCCGATGATGAACGGGCGGTCTCTGGGGCGCGCGCCTCCGGCCTGGGCAGCCGCGCACCCCATGGTGTTGGTGGCCCACCCAGCGGCCACGCTGCCTCACGCGCGCCCGGCCACGCTGGGCCACCGCGGGCGCGTTCCGGCCGCGTTGACTGCGGGGCCCTTCCCACCGGGTCCACCGGGCCACGGCCGGGGACGCCTGCAGTACGCCACAGTGGACCCGCGGCGTTCGAAACCTCCTCCCCCTCCGGCGATGAAGGCTGCGCAGAGCATGACGGGGCTGGAGGCCGTGGAGGACGCAGGTGGCATCTACAGGAAGAAGGGACACCTGAACGAGCGCGCTTTCTCGTACAGCATCCGACAGGAGCACCGCAGCAGATCGCACGGCTCTCTCGCCAACCTGAAGTTTGCAGCTCCACCCGAGGTGAGCCCCTTTAGAATCTATTTTCAAATATTTTCTTATACTACCGTTAAATTCCTTTCGGACGGAAGACATAGGACTGTCTTTAAAGAGTGTTATAGACCGGGCGCTTCAAGGAAGGCACATTAAGGTCCGCATTCCACGACAACCGGTACTGTCGGTAGTCGGGACTCAAACCCAGGTTTACGTACAAGTCCGATTTCCGGCCATCTTTTCCATAATTCTCAATGATGCTTTACTTACCCTGCGTTTATAAATTCATTATGGCCCATCGAAAACCGTAAATAGTAGGGTCAAGATAATGAAATAAGCGGCTACAGCTTTCTCTATATAATTAAGTGGATTCGCTAACAAAGGGTCGGACTTGGCAGCCTCCCGAGTTATTACGTCATCGGTGTTTGCATGTGTGTGTGTTGGAGTGTGTGTGTATGTAATTATCGTGTCAAGAGCAATTGCTTGCAAAATCATTTCTGTACGTAGTGTATGAAATTATTGCTTGGCTGGTATTTCTTTAGATGGGCGATTTTTATTGGCAGTGTCAGTAATGGCCCGGTTACCTGTCGGCATAGAAAGCGAAATTAGTAGGTACAAAAACCCTTTATTCAGTGAAGAATACATTTTGACGCTTGAAAGGCAAAATTGACTAAGCGACATAGGGCTCACTTTACACGAGAACAGTTTAAAGTTTAACTTTTCATTAAAAATATGATATAAACTCTGATTCAGATGATAAAATAAGATTTCCAAAACAGTAAGAATTACGCCCAAGATTTTTTTTTTTTGAAATGTTAAACCTCAAACTGTTATCCTGTAAAGTTAGCCCTATGTCGTTTAGTAAATTTTGCAAAAAAAAAAAATCTCAAAATCAGATATTTTTAAAACTTGACTAGGATTCCAATACAAAAAAGTAAAGTAGTAGTAAAGTTTTTTACTGTCGTCATAATCGTATATCAAGGTGTCATTGAAATGACCTTCGAAGCAGTAATTTAACTGTTTTTCTAGAAGCCACATTTCAAACTAAAATATGAACATCACAACCGCTAGTAAAAAGTGTAAGTAAATACTTACTAATATTATAAATTCGAAAGTAAGTCTGTCTGTATGTCTGTCTGTATGTTACCTTTTCACGCCTAAACCACTGAACGGATTTCGATAAAATTTGGCAGAGAGATAGATTTCATCTCCGGAAAGGACATAGGATAGTTTTTATCGACATACCTCGCGGGCGAGGCCGTGGGCGGAAGCTAGTATCTACATAAATGATTATTTACGTCGAGAACACCCATAAAAAAGGCAGTCATGGGGCTACGAACAAACGTGAAAAGTTTAAACTATGAAAGTACAGTGGTCACCCTTGTAGCTACAGCTATACTGTTAATATTACCATGGTCGGTGACGCAAACCCATAGGATTTTCCTGTACGAAAAATCGATCAACGCGCTTTAAGAAATATTCACTTTAAAATTCTTTGCAAAATTTCTCAAAAGCCAGCGTGAGGCGAGTGAGGTAATTGAGTAATGCATTAACAGTAGCAGTGGCTTTAATTTTGACAGCTCAACAACATTCATTGCGTTTTCATGTTGATGAGCGGACAAATTTTTCGAACATATAAAGCAATGGATTAGCAATGTCCATCAAAATTATTTAGATTGTGATTTAAGATCGATTTTCGTGTGACATGTTTTGCTTGTCGAACAATTATTTTCACATAAAATGTTATGTAAATATTTGAAGAACTGCGTCAACTTTCGTAATAGCGAAAATGTAATCAGATGCTTACAAGATACCGCTGTTTTAAAACGATGTTGTTACATAAATACCAGTGTAGTTATTTCATTGATGAGTAATTACGAAATCTATCGGTCAAGTCCAAAGAACATACATGCATAACCACGTTGTATTATGTAGTATACACGTATCTACACATATTTTAATATCTAACTGAATGACTTCTAAAATGAGCCGTCTGAAACTTACGATGAATTTTGTATTTACTTATCTCTATACTAGCTTCCGCCCGCGGCTTCTCTCGCGAGGTATGTCGATAAAAACTATCCTATGTCCTTCCCTAAAATGCCATCTATCTCTTTGCCAAATTTAATCGAAATCCGTTCAGTGGTTTAGGCGTGAAAAGGTAACATACAGACAGACAGACAGAGTTACTTTCGAATTTATAATATTTGTAGGGATTCCCAAAAGTTAGTAAAAGTACTCAGCTGTATCCAGACTGGAAACCCACCCCAACATAGTTTGAAGGCTAGGCAGATGACGATGATGATAATTTGAGTATTCTCAAAAAAAAAATTTAGACTAAACTAATTATGCCTTAAATTTATTGTACACTCAACTAAATACTCCCTAATTTTAGTATAAGTTATAAAATGGGCTGATTTTTCAATCACCTGATAACTTTATTCGAGGAATAATTTTAAAATTTTGACAGTTATCTCATACAAAAACTGTCAAACGTCAAATTTTATTCCTCGAATAAAAGTTATCTGGCGATGGAAAAATCAGCCCTAAATTAAATAAATGAATAAATAAATAATCAATACTATATTTTCCCTTTTAAAGTACCTGAAGATAACCTTAAATTGGGCACTATTAGCTTCCCACTCATTGGCGAACGATCGAAAGAAAGACTGAAGCTGTAGCGAGACCATTCGTTCCACCGGTTGAAGATCTCCCACCTGGACATGAGTTGCCTTGGATAACCTGGAAGTCTTTAAACAAACTCAGGACCGTGGTTGGCTGAAGCAAGGGAAACATTTTCAGGTGGAGATTCATAGAGACGACTCAGCCTTGGAGTGTAATGGTGCTGTTCTACAAACGATGGGACACAAGATCACGTCCCCGTGTCCTGTCAGCTGCAGGTTACAGGAACTGATGGACGCTAATGATGGCGCCAAACACGTAGCCGAATTCTGGGCCGAGTCCATTTAGATTGCCATTTACACGCTAAGGAAAAGAAGCTTCACAAAAAAGTTTTCTAGCCTATAAGGGTCATAGTACATACAGCTAGATGCATGCATACGTAAGGCGTACTCTAGCCTATAAGGATAATGTTTCAAGTACAGATGCATGCATACTTAAGGCATATTTTAGCCTTTAAGGGTTATAGTTCACATACAGATGCATGCATACGTAAGGCGTATTCTAGCTTATAAGGGCCATAGTTCACATGCAGGTGCATGTATACGTAAGGCGTATTAGAGCCTATAAGGGTCATAGTTCACATACAGATGCATGGTTATACGTAAGGCGTATTACACAAGTTGTTAGTGAAATAATCGTAAGACAAAGGTCGATGCGTCACGCGATCTATAGGTAGGTACTTAATACAATGCAATATAATTATTAATTTTGATACATTGTTAGATGTATACTTGGGCCCGATTGCACCACACATCTGTAAGTAAATGCGTTTAGCGCTAAACGTAGTTAAAACATCGTTCTGTTTCTGTCAATCGTTTGAAGATGATAAAGACTGAACGATGTTTTAAATACTGTGCTAGCAGGCCTTTATTTCCGTGACTAGCTTCTGCTCGCGACTTTGTCTTCGGGAAATTAGATCCTTGTTCCCTCGATCACCCGCGTCGCTCGCATCGCAGCTCAGCGTTCGTACTCTCGGCTCCAAAGGGTCGTAGCGTGTTGTTAATGTCTGGCTGTTTGTGTATGTGACTTTAATTAAATGTTTGTAAACGCACCCACAATACAGGAGAAATTCCTAGTGTGGGGCAACGTTTAAAAAAAGTTTTTAAAAAAAATAAAAAACCCGACTGCGGTAAAAAACAGAAAAGATAAAAACAAGCCCATTTTAAATTAAATAAAAGTTGGAAGCAGGCGGGACCCATTTGAATTTGAAAATATAATAAAAATGATATGGGTCCCGCCTGCTTCCAACTTTTATTTAATTTAAAATGGGCTTGTTTTTAGCTTTTCAGTTTTTTACCGCAGTCGGCTTTTTTTTTTAAATAACTTTTTTTTTATTTCCAGCTTTTTAGTTTACAAAATAAATGTGAAAGATTTCGCAGACGATGCCAAAGCGTGCCAAAGAAATATACATACATTCGAAATACATAACCCTCCTTCTGACGCAGTCTGGTAAAAAAAAAAACAAACATACAAACAAAATAGCCTTCTTTAAGAATTAGGCTACCAAATGCAAAAATATTTTTTCAAATTCGACTGGCATAAGTATACCAGAATCTCATGGCATAAAAAAAGTGACTTTCATAAGGCAATGTCAATCCATATGAAAATCACAATTTCTTTTTCTCATGACAAAAAACAAATCTGATTTTCATATGGCAATGTCAATCCATATGAAAATAACATTAATTGAAGCTGGAAAAAGAGAAATCTCTTTTTTCCCATAGACTTCTACTCCTTTCACCTTTTAAACACTGTTTTTGTACAGGCGCTTGCAAAAGTCAGCCAGTATAATATTTAGTATGAATTACGTGATTATGGTGGCCAAGTGGTAACTTACGAGGTGTAGGTCGTAGGTTCGAACCCAGACAGGCGCTTTACTTTGTGTAAATTATTTCATCACCACTGCTCTCAAAAGGAAAACATCGTGAGGAAACCGGCACGTCCTAGAACCAAAAATTCGAAGACGTGACATCTGCCAACCCGCACTGGGCCCGCGTGGTGGATTACGGCCCACTCCCTCTCACCGAGAGGAGGCCTGTGTCCCAACAGTGGGAACATTATAGGCTGATTATGTACTGGATTTTGGTTATGAGACAGAGAACTGAGAAGTGATTAAAATCTGCCACCAAATCTCAGGAATAGGTACTGCTACAGTTCATCGACCTATCTTATCAATCGTCATAAGGCTGACTGTAGGTGGAAACCTCTCACACCATCCGAATGGTCATAATTTATTTTATTTGGGAAACACAGATGCAATAACAAAAATATGTATATGTTACCGGCCAAACCCGATTTTAGGATGAACTAGTTTCGCCTAGGCCAAACCAGTTCTCCCTACACGGGTTGCATGGTTGCGGTCGGTCGATAGGCGACGTAGGATGCATGAGCGAGCGAAGGGCACCCCGAGGTTAGGTTTGGTTAGGTTACTTTAAACCCTTTACACATAAATAGGAGCCCCGCGAAGCCGGGCTCCGTCGACATAGGATTCAAGAGCGAGCGAACGAGAAGGGCCTAGGCGAAACTAGTTCATCCTAAAATCGGGTTTGGCCGGTAACATATACAAATAGTTCAACACAATCCAGAAACAGTTTCCACAGATTACTATACAAGTAAATTATATGTACAGAGACAGACGCCAGCACATCCAGCTACTACAATCTGTCAAATTTCTTTAATAGAATTTCAACTTTATCGCTAAAGTATAAGGTTCAAAGTTGATTGGGAAAATTTGACAGTTTTGGGTAGCTTGATGTGCTGGCGTCTGTACCTAAGTGTAACAATAACCAGAAGTTCACATCGTTAAAGTTTACAGAATTTGGAATTTAATATTATATAACATTATTATTATTTAAATTTGCCTGTCTTCTTCGGCCCTCGTCTCATGTTATTTGTGGTCAGCACAACACGTTTTCTTCTTGAATTCTCCCCTGTCAACCGTCACGTTATCATTCCTGATACGATATAATTCATTACGCTATGTTTTCCTGGCCTGTAATGCTTCTTCAACGCGGCAGAAACCAAATGTTCTTTCAGTCAGAATCCCTGCTGACTCCGCGCGCGTTAAACCGTGAAGATCGCTCGCATGCAGTCGGTCGCGTGTCGCAAGTTCTGTGCTGTAACATCGATTAGTCGTCAGCAGTCAAACCAGTTGCAACTTGTCGCTAACGCAACACAACTGTAGTTTATTGAACTATATTATGTACTGGGAAGGTTGTGGGGTAGGCAGGGGACATGGTTTTTTGTAATATACTTTTTAATTGAAAATGTCTTGTGATCAGTGAGCCCTACCACTTCATTGGTATGCAATAATTACAAACAGCTAGTTTTTAGCATGAATTAGTGTTTCTTCGAGTCACCATGGCAACTGTTTTTAATCGTATTTACAAAATGACAGTAGGTACCCAAAAAACTTTGAAAATAATCATATTCATAATTTTATTAATCTAAAGTTCTAAGCAAATATTATAAAGAGAAAAGATTTAAATTTTGTTTGTGAACAGATTTAGATGAAATTTGAAATTAGACCATGCTCTGGATTAGTACATATGATACTTTCTATCGCGATATTCCCACGGGATCGAGACTTATGTGGGTAAAACTGCTGGGCACAGCTAGTCAGAAATAAAAACTTTATTCTGAGAAATATTCAACATCATTTTCACTGCTAGGCAAGACTTGCCAATGTCATATGAATACCTAACTACTATTGCCAGTGCTAGCTAAACTTATCTCAAACATTGCAAATAATTAACGCAATTTACTGAATAACACAACAAGAATAACTCATCACTTCATCAGTCATCCACCACGTTTGGCGTGGCGCGATCACAAAAAACTTTACCTGCACGCAGCACAGGTATCAATAAACATCAGTTGTTATTATAAATATGTACTTGTTATTTATACCGAAGGCGACCTTCACGAAACTGTAAAGAAACTTAGGCCCGTTTAAATATTTACAACATAATTATTTTTCTTCTGTCATATTGTAACGATTGATTGAGAACGATATTTTAAACTCGTTTAGCACTAAACGCATTTAGTTGTTTTTGGTGCTAGTGGGCCTTAGTGGACTAAATTAAAGACTGAAGTATTAAAAACGAGCTCCTTTTCAGCAGAATTTGAGCTTTGAAACCTTTATGTGCCAATTCTATCAGTGCCATAAACTAACATAGTAACATACATAGATTTTTATAATGTGTGTTTTCTTAGTCTGACATACAATTTAATGTGTCATGGTTTCTATCACGTTTTCCTTAATAAATCACGTCATCTGAGCATCATGTATTACTAAGAGAATCTGTGTATATGTAATATTATTAACGATTGTGTAGTCATTCAAGATTACTGGATGATTATTTTGGCAAAAAAAATACACTCACGTTTTTTACTTGAAGATGCTATGTTAAGCTATTATGTTTTTTATCTACTGTGACTTAGGTACGATTTAGGTAGTTTGTCAGCAACGGATAATGTCTTATAGTCAGAGCGATTTAAAGTAAATAAAGTACAGATATTTAACATCGAATCAGGAATGAAATTATCCGGAAAAGAAACGGAGTCACCGACGTAGCTTGCAGAGTAAGCAAACTGAAGTGGCAGTGGGCTGGTCATGTTTGTGGAAGGACCGATGGCAGGTGGAGCAGACGAGTCCTGGAGTGGAGACCGCGTATCGGCAAGCATCGCGAAGCGTAGGGACGCCCCCCAGTTACATAGATGGACCGAGGACCTAAAGAAGGTGGATGGGACGGACTGGATGCGGAAGGCTGAGGACAGGGTGTTGTGGCGCAGCCTGGGAGAGGCCTATGTCCAACAGTGGACTGCGATAGGCTGAGCTGATTGTTAGTTGATTTAACATGATTTTTTATCATCATTATTTTTGTATTCGATTATCAATTTGTGCTTAGGCAGCACTATCTATGCGCACGCGTTGAAGTCTTTTCTATGAAAAACAAAATGGTGTCTTGAAACTAATTTTGGCACAAAATATTCTACATTATTAAAGATTCTAATGAATGAAAAAAATTGTTTAATGCATTTTCCATTTATTTAATAAAAATCTTAAATTCATTCACTGTCAAACAACGCACCGCCTTAATGGCTCGGTCTAGACGAAAGAAATTTTTGCACAAGAGTTCCTTTTATAACGAAAGTTTATAAAAAAAGTAAGGAAGTCTTTGAAAATTCATCCCCTAAAGGGGTTGCATAGGTGATGAAAGTTTTGGCGATGGGAAATCTCATCGGGCACACGGCTCGTTAACCCTTTTTAGGGTTCCGTACCGTAGGAAAAAACGAAACCATTAGACGATCACTCGTGTGTCAAATCAAATGAAAGGGTTTACTGTGAGGATCTCAAATATATATATTTTTTAATTTTAAAGTAAATTGTATTAAAGTTATTTAAGAAAATAGACGAAAATTGACCATTCCCCCCTTATCTCCGAAACTACTGAGCCTAAAATTTCGAAAAAAATACAGAAAATAGTTCTATATCTATAGATTACAGGAAAACCTATAAGAAGTCTGTGATCTTAAAACAACATGGCAAATCTCTCAATATTGTGCGTACAAACTTACATTTTCAGTTGGAATGCATGGGAGAACATTTTGAAACTATTTCAACTTCCCACAAGTAACAACCGTGAAAATAAATCAAATAACTTAATCAACTAACTTCATTCAACTCAGTTACACTGCACTACTTTACTTAAAGGCCACGGTTCACCGTGAGACACCTATTGTCAAGAATACCACCTTACACCAACTGATATCCAAACAAAAATGATCCGTATAGCTTTATTAGTAAGTGCTGTAAGAACTCCATGTGTAAGGTGGTGTGAGGAGTCACACGGTGGTTGGACGGGTCAATGTTCCTAGGTTGTATTACTTGTACAGTTTTTTTCTTTAATGTGTAGTTTGATTGAAGAGGGGAGTTAATTGATAGGTTGTCTTATTGGTAGCTGTAAAGTGGGTAAGCAACGAGGGACTTATTTTATGCCGGCGCCTCACATTGGATTATGATTTCGGTCCAAGTCTGGCTATGAATTGAATGGCCAATCATTGTACCCAATTATTGTTCCGTTTATGTCCAATATCTGTCCAAGACCGATATACACATTGGTGTATTGGATCCAAGATTACAACTTGTAGCCAATATACCCAATGTGAGGAGCCACCATTACGTCGTTTGGCTCTCTTAGAGCTAGCGCGCACTAGCGAGTTTTTGTTGACCGATAGTTTGATCGTTCAGGGAAACAGTATGGAACTATATTGGATGGCACGCATTTGGCGATTAAAAATCGTGACACTGTGAAAACGTGTGCACTTCAATATAGGTCCATACTAATTCCCTGAACGATCAAACTATCGGGTCAACAAAAAGTCGCTAGTGCGTGCTGGCACTTATACTCGGTTTCTGAGACATTTTAAGCAAGAGTGCGACTATTTGACGGTGCTATTGGTTCAATATTTTTACACACTAAGTTTCTGCACATTCAGTGGAGGAAGGGGATTCAATAGGTAACTTTGTTGAATCAATAATTAAGACATTCGATTTCATTAATTATCTTCCTAGTCCATACAAAGATTGTCACCTGTCTCTTAGACATTGACAGCGATAAGACTGACGTTTTACACAAAACTATTGTGGTGAACAATAAAGCTTCTATTCTACTAGCTGTGCTCCGTGGTTTCACCCGCATAAGTCTCAATTCCGTGTGAATATCGGGATAAAAAGTATCCTATGTCCTAACTCAGGTCATGATCTACCTATTTGCCAAATTTCATCCAAATCCGTTCGTCGTTTTAGCGTGTAAGCCTAACAAACAAACAAACTCACTTTCGCATTTATAACACTAGTTGGGATCTATCCATACTAATATTATAAACTTTTGTAACTCATCTGCCTAGCCTTTTCCCAACTATGTTGGGGTCGGCTTCCAGTCTAACCGGATGCAGCTGAATACCAGTATTTTACACGAAGCGACTGCCTATCTGACCTCCACAACCCAGTTACTGGGTAATACGATACCCCTTGGTAAGACTGGTTGTCAGACTTTCGGGCTTCTGACTATACGTAACGACTGTCAAAGATCCACGAGTGACAGCCGGGACCAACGACTTAACGTGCTTTCCGAGGCACGGAGGGGTCTCGATATGTAAAGATGGTCACCAATCCACAGACCAACCGCGGCAAGCATAGCTTAACCTGATCGATCAACCCTGTGCGGCAGTTATTATTTAGCCACGGACCCCTCCCACGTAACAATCTCTCTGGAAATGATTTCCACAAAGATTGCTTAGTTTTTCAGTTCGGTCACTCTCCATTGCCCCCAACGAAATCTAGATGCATCTACCGACTCCATAATTATCACTTTCGCTGTATTTCATCATTTCATAATGGCGCATATCTCGATGTTATTACCAACGTACAATTACTACATACAGGCGATAATTGTTATTCGTTCCGAGCCAGCAAACTAATGTCTGTACTCTGTAGCAATGTCCTGATCTAGTTTTTATGACAAGACAAGAAATAAAGGAATTGTTTGATCAGCTGTTTAGGTTGTTCTTGCTGTAAGACTAAATAAAATAGTTTACTTTGGGATTCTAACTAACTTATTCTAAAGTTGTTTGTCACGAAGATAGTGCAGACGCCAGCACATTAAGCTACTACAATCTGTCATTTTTTTAAGATAGATTGTCAACTTTATCGCTTAAGTATAAGGTTCAAAGTTGATTAGGAAAATTTGACAGTTTCGGTTAGCTTGATGTGCTAGTCTCTACCTAAATATTATAAAGTAAAATACGCCAGTGAGTCGCGTGACTTACTTACTAAACCATCTCAAACTGACAATTAAGACAAATATAAAAAACTGGCCAAGTGCGAGTCGGACTCGCACACGAAGTGTTCCGTACCACAAGGCAAAAACGCCGAAAAAAACATGTTTGTTGTATGGGAGCTCCCCTTGAATATTGATTTTATTTTAATTTTATTATTTATTATTAATGTTAAAATACAACTGAGTATTTTGTGAATATTTCAAGTGCCTGCCTACCTGTTGCCATTTTTGATATCGAGCAAAATAGGGCAATAAAATCGCGTTTGTTCTATGGGAGCCTCCCTTAAATATTTATTTTATTTTGTTTTTAGTATTTGTTGTTATAGCGGCAACAGAAATACATAATTTGTGAAAATTTCAACTGTCTAGCTATCGCGGTTTTTGAGATACAGCCTGGTGACAGACAGACGGACAGACAACGAAGTCTTAGTAATAGGGTTCCGTTTTTACCCTTTGGATACGGAACCCTAAAAAGTGAATAGGTCATAGTTCACACATAATTGTGACGCATCGAGAGTTATTAGCAAAGTAATAAGCTATTGTTTGTTTTGCCTTCCGTCGCGCTCGGTCGACGCGCGGTATTTGTCGAGGAATAGATAAATAGGGAAATATTTAAGGGACCTACAGGACCTAAACGCAAAAAACGCAAGTTTTATAATGCCTAAAAGTATATGATCGACTACAGTAAACAAAATCAGATAAATATGTGATATTCTTCAGGATATATGCTAGTTAGATAGTGTGTTGAAAACATAATACAACTAATTTGATACGGTAGAAAAAAGGCATGAAGATACCTCTAAAAACTTTTTTATTTACAATAAAAACCGTACTAATTAATATACATACCTACAATCATACTGATTTTTTGTCAGATTATTCTACAAGCAACATACTAAAGCACTAGTGGTTTAATGTTTTAGTCCAAACAATAGATTTTTTGTAAAATATATAATTGCTACATCTTTTGCAATAAATTACCAGCGTTGTGTCATCGCGCTTCTCTTTATTTTCTATACAGTCCGACTGTAACCGCGCTTTTGGTTATGTAGTCTAACTGATCCTCCATAAACTCTGCGGAGGTTGTAGATGGCTCTAACAGAAATCGTTTGCAGAATAAAGACAAAATCTATCCTTTTTTTGTGTTCCTGTATGTTACTAATATATGTAGTTTTTAAGTAAGATGTAATAGGTACTAGGTGTCTGTGTGGTGCCGGACTTAAAGAATACCACCACCCCTTACTTCCCGTGGGTGTCGTAAAAGGCGACTAAGGATCTTACCGGAGAATGGGCAGCAGCGTTCTCTATGTATTCCACCATCATACCATACTGCGATCGCCAACCCGCCTGCCAAGCGTGGCGATTATGGCAAACCCTCCCAAAATTGGGGGAGGCCTATGTCCAGCAGTGGACGTCTATCGGCTGAAACGACGAATAGGTATTAATACCCTATGGGCCTTGATGATGACTGACAAAAAAATATTTTTATTAAATTTTTTATTATACTGCGGAGAGCAGTGGTGGCTTAGTGAGAGCAGGGGTAAGGTAACGGCTGCAACTTACGAGTTTGTAGGTCGTAGGTTCGAACCCCAGGAAGCGCTTTATGTAAGTTATTTCGTCCATGCTCTCAAAACGGTGAAGGATGACATCTTGAGGAAACACGCATGTTCTAGAACCAAAAATTCGAGAGGGAGTGGGCTGTGTTTCACCATGCGGGTCTGGTGCGGTAGATGTCACATGTCTTCGAATTTTTGGTTCTAGGACATGCTGGTTTCTTCACGATGTTTTAGTGTAGTATGTACCGCGTTAGTAAAAGGTTGGTTTTATAAATAAATTCATTTTGGTGGCAAAGTAATGAATAATATCTTAGAGACCAAAGAAAATATGGATGGATTGTGTGTGAAGTATGTATATCTTAAAGGAAAACTAAAAGGATATTTCTGTAGGCACAGTCGAAAAGACCTACAATTAGTAGCAGTTAGTTAAACAAGATAAAGCTGTTTAATGATAAGACAAGTTAGGAATGTTAATAACTATCTACTATAACTAGTTTCGTCCAATAATTATAGCAGGTATTCGAAGCGTGGGCTTGTCCTCGAATAAATTGTTTCCTAATAACTTGAGTTCAATATTATGCTGGTTGGGATTGGATGACCAAGGTTAGATTTGTGATAAATCATTCTACTCCTAAATTGTCCTATCCATTTAAATTTAAATAATATTAGCTGCGCTCCGCAATTTCACCCGCGTAAATGTCGATCCCGTGTGAATATCGGGATAAAAAGTAGCCTATATGTTAATCCAGGGTGTCGGCTACCTCCATACAAGCTGTCATTCGTGTATCTTTGATTTTATCAAAATTGGTCCAGCCGTTTGAGCGTGAAGAAGTAACAAACATATAAACACACACACACTCTCACAAACTTTCGCCTTTATAATATTAGTGTGATTAATTTGTGCTAAGTAGGTACTGAACTATTGACGTGACGTAGCATAAGCATAATCAGCCATGTTCCCACTGCTGATCTCTGAGAGAGGGAGTGGGCCGTAATCCACCACGCAGGTCCATATATGTCACATGTCTTAGAATTTTTGCTTCTAGATCATGCCGGTTTCCTCACGAATAATTTCGTTCACTGTTGTGTTGTGAGAGCAGTGGTGATGAATAATTTACACAAAGTAAAGCGCTTGTCTGGGTTCGAACCTACGGACCTACAACTGATGAGTCACGGCCGTTACCACTGGGGCACCAGCCCACCAATGTTCTTAAATGATCAAATTGTCATCAAAAAGGTTCTATTACAAAAAAAAAAAACAGTTCGCCAGCCATAACAGTCGATTGACAAGCCAATCCGTTATCATAACTAATTATTACACGAAAGACACGCACTTTTGTTTTATGGGACAGAACAGATATAATATATACCTACATAGATATGCTAATAACACACTTACGCACATAACGACTACTAACTGTATTACTGCATTAGCTGAACAACCTCTGATTTGCCAGATTAATTGCGTATGACAAGGTCTAT
Source organism: Mesoligia furuncula (assembly GCA_916614155.1). Taxonomy (NCBI): domain Eukaryota; kingdom Metazoa; phylum Arthropoda; class Insecta; order Lepidoptera; family Noctuidae; genus Mesoligia; species Mesoligia furuncula. Next base: position 25,906,689 of record OU744810.1, on the reverse strand, counting down.
TGTAGGCCATTTGTTTTTTTATGTTCCTTTTCACTATGAGTAATAGATGCCTACCGTTTTTTCTTTATGGTAGTCGCCCTCTCTCTCAGATTGACAGCTTCGAGAATAGTAGACCAGTTTTTGGTTGCGAATTTCGTTTCGGGTCATCAAATCATAACTGTTTTAACAGCTGACAATCGAGTCTTCTTTCTTGAACATATTTGTGAGAGATGTCTGGACCAATTGCGAACTAGACCAATTGCGAACTGGACCAATTACGAACTGGACCAATTGCGAATTGGACCAATTGAGAATTGGACAGTTGGACATTTTGCTAAATGGACATAATGCGCCCAAACGGTTTCAAAACGGTGCGAAACTAAAAAGGCTCCTATCTCAGCATATTTTTTATTTTTAATGCTGCGATATTTAAAAAATAAATTATGCAGCGCTGATATTCTGATAGGGCCAACTGTGATGCTACGGACACATCTACGAACAACTATAAATTAACATCTTTATGTACATATTTCTTTATCCGAGGAGCCCGTAGCTAAATAATAACAGCCGCACAGGTCGATCGATCAGGTTAAGCTACTCTTGCCGCGGTTGGTCTGTGGATGGGTGACCATCTTTACATACCGTGAACCTTCCGTGCCTCGGAAAGCACGTTAAGCCGTTGGTCTCGGCTGTCATTCGTGGATCTTTGACAGTCGTTACGGGTAGTCAGAAGCCCGAAAGTCTGACAACCAGTCTTACCAAAGGGTATCGTATTACCCAGTAACTGGGTTGTGGAGGTCAGATAGGTAGTCGCTCCATGTAAAATACTGGTATTCAGCTGCATCTGGTTAGACTGGAAGCCGACCCCAACATAGTTGGGAGAAGGCTAGGCAGATGATGATTTACAAGTGTCTTTGTCATGATAAACTGTGACAAGGTACTATACTTTTGCGATCCGGTTGTCAACCCTGAAGAGACCAATCAATCTAGCGGTGCGGCCGCCACAGTTCTGAACCGCATTGTTAACAGCTCACTACACAATTATATAAGCACCTGTCCCACCGCCCTCCGAAGAGGAAGCGACTAGCGATCGACGATTTTCTCGCTCAAGAAATGTACAAAGCATTTCCTTATAGAGGTATGAGGAACGGGAGGATCCTCCGACCAGACGGGTGTTGTGTCTAGCGGGCAACTGCCCTATGATTCATGTCGGGCCGTTGTATCTATGCTGGTTGCGCGGTAAACTGTGCTTGCGCGATGCAGGATTTGCGTGACGTCAGTATGACGCGTTGTTCGCATGTGGCGTTGTAGATACCACTGCAGTTGCTATCTCTACTCGCTTCTCGCTAGCGCTGTGACAGGTACCTAACTCGATGTTTTCCTTATAACACAGTCTACAATTGTCTGCTAGTCTGGGAATTATTTAGTGTGTCAGTTTGTTAAGACGGAGGCAATGATGACTAATGAGGAGAAAAAAGTTTGCATCTATTTTGTGCGAGTGAGAATAGTTCCAGTTAAATCAATGCAAAATATGTTGATATATGCAGTAGATCTGAAGACCAATTTCCGTAATTAATGTTATTTATTTATGTATATTGGTTGGTTATTTTGTAAGTTGGGGTCGGCTTCCAGTCTAACCGGATGCAGCTGAATACCAGTATATTATATGGACTGCCTATCTGGCCTTCACAACCCAGTTACTGGGTAATAAGATACCACTTGGTAAGACTGGTTGTCAGACTTTCGGGCTTCTGACTACCCGTAACGACTGTGATTGTCAAATTCCACATTCCTAATTTAGATCATTTTTTTTTAATAATATTATCGTAAGATTATACGAAAGATGTCGTTTGCATATTCCGTGTTTTCGTTAGATTGTATAATGTTATAATTATGCAATTTTTGTCCTTGTTAACATTCTTGACTTTGACCCCGCCGAGAATTCCGTTACAGCATCCTCGGTATTAGAGTTTTTGCTGAATAATAATTAAAATTATAGTGAACGATGATGTGGTTAGAAAGGGGGGACTACCGAGATGACAACTAATAGAGATGTATGGAAGAAAAATACATGTTGCGCCGACCATAAATAAATTGGCATAAGGGCAGGAGAATGAATAATTAAAGTTATAATCTGTAGAATATCCTATGCTAAAATTTAACGGAATCCTAGCTTCCGCCCGCGGCTTCGCCCGTGAGGTATGTCGATAAAAACTATCCAATGTCCTTCCCCGGGATGCAATCTATCTTTCTGCCAAGTTTTATCGAAATCCGTTTAGTCGTGAAAAGGTAACATACAGACATACAGAATTACTTTGGAATTTATAATATACTAATATTTGGGTTACCGTTTATAGTCCTTATTTCAAGTACATCAAGCTACCAGAAACTATCAAATTTTCCCAATCAACTTTAGGCCTTATAATAATAATAATAATCATTTTATTTCGGACAACTATAAGATCCATAAGTTGTTAGTAACAGTTTTGTACTTAAAATACTATTGTTAGTAACTTAAACTAAAGACGAAAAAGTACGAAGACCATCCAACAACTCGACACCCAGAAAACTATAGAACAATTCTTCCCACAAATTGCCTTATTATGGCGGAGGAAGTATCTGTCGCCACAGCCTTCAGGATGCTATTGCGACTGCCTCTCTTATGCTTTAGTGATAAAGTTGGAAATCTATTAAAGAAAGACAGATTGTAGTAGCTTCATGTACTGGCGTCTGTACCAAGATGATATGCAGATGGGAAACATCCGTTTTGTAGTTCTTACCTGTCGGAATATCATAAGGGCTAAACATATATATCGATTTATTTTTTTTGGATTTTGAAGACTGACCTGCTTCTGAATTTTCCTTCAAAAAGTATATAAAAAAAAGTACAATTAATTTAGTACTAGTACAGTTACTTACGAGCAGTGGTGTCCCAGTGGTAACGACCGCGACTTACGAGTTGTAGGTCGTAGGTTCGAGCCCTGACAGGCGCTTTACTTTTTGTAAATTATTTCATCACCACTGCTCTCGAAACGGTGAAGGAAATCATCGTGAGGAAACCGGCATGTTCTAGAACCAAAAATTCGAAGACATGTGACATCTACCAACCCGCACTGGGCCCGCGTGGTGGATTATAGCCCTCTCCCTCTCGAAGAGAGGAGGCCTGTGTCCCAGCAGTGGGAACAATATAAGCTGATTATTATTTTTACAGTTACTTATCTGCTTCTACAGGGTGTTTTGGGGGACTATCTTTTGTAATTTTGACGTTCGAAAAGTGCTGATTCTCAGCCTAATTTGAATAAATGACTTTTGATTTGACACCTCTTCTGAACCCGTCGGGGCATGGTGTTATGTTATAAAAGAAAAAATGCTGCCGGTTTTGGCAGTTGTCCTACCGCCGGCGAGGAAGCGACTAACTATCCACTATTTTCTCGCTCAAGAAACGTACAATAGATATACATTCCGTGTAAACAAAAGAGATGCAAATATTAATAGTTGATCGCTGACTGTTCACACTGCCGGTGAGGACTCGCTCCACTGGTTTGTCGCTGAGCGACAAGAGCTATCAAAGATAATACTCGCTCAGCGATGCTCGCTTGGCGGTCAGAGCTCACGCCGAGAGACCAACCAGATAAACCCTTGTGGGCTTAAGCGCCCCTGCGAGTGGTGCGAGTAATCGCCCGTGGCACTCGGACACTCGCTGATAGCCCAGCGACAAAACTATCGCTGCTCGCCAACTCGTTTTCAGTTGCTAGTTCAGAGTTCTACTCTCTACTCGTTTATCGCCGGCGATGGACAACTGACTATAGAAAAGAAAACGCTAGGGGCGTGCCTTCTTCAAATAGTTTGTGAAGTGCCTACATTAATTCGACAATCACACATTTTACTAGATACTATGCGTACTCAAATCGTGTGAAAGAATTTGAAAAAGTAGGTAAATGAAGGGAAATTTTTCTTAGCTATTAACTTAAAAGATGAATGACCAAACATTCGAAAGTAATTAAATACCGTGTCGAAGTTGCTTCAATACATTATATATTTACATAACAGCTGATCGTTAAATTTTATGGTTTCGTTTAACGCATCGACACGAGTTTCCTTTCCTCCGTTTTTATTAAATAAGTATAGTGTGTACAGTTTTTATGGGTAAGGTATACAGCCTCACCCATAAAAACAGTGCTGTGATTATGACTTTCATTGAAAGTGATCGTTTTAAAACGTTTCCTGCATTGCGAAACATTATGCTGTTGTCGCGAATCAGCTGTTTTACAAAACGGAGCTGTTTTGTAAAACAGCTAGCGGTTATGTAAAACAGGTGATTCGACAATTCATCGGCGACACTCTCTGCGTCGCTGAGATGAGATTGCGAATTGAATTTGAAGGTTTTTTGATTACGAGAATTGGACTTTTGAGGTCTTTTGTGAACAAATACTTAAAACGTCACGTTTCCATTCTACTCTAGACTATTATGATTGTTGGGACACCCTATGGTGTCCCAACAAGAGCACCGGATTTAATTTGAAAGAAAAACACATTTATTTTTGAATTAAGCAAACATTTATATTTCAACATAAAGAAAAATAGTTCCGATTAAACATGAAGTATAACATCAGGTAAATGGCCACCACGAAACCTCTGGCACAGGGTTATTCTTTTGTTGAAATTTTGAATAACGTTTTCGCATAAACGTGGCTGTATTTCACCAAAAAATGCGCCGTATTTCCTCTTTAAGATGTTCAACTGTTTGTGTCGATTCATTTGGCGCATTATTGCGACCGAAAACTTGACGAAATTGGCGAACTGATTTCGCAAAACTTCACCATTTTTGTAATGTGTTTTTACAATAATTGAACGTTGTTGGTTTGAATTCTCCTCCACATTCTTAAATCGCGTGGTCTGTACGAGACAACTGTCAAACAAAAAATCACCATACAACTCGTATTAACAAAATGGCGGCAAATTTAAATCCGGCGTTCTTGTTGGGACTCCCTTTATGTATGTACCAACTAACTTTGCAAAATATTCATTGGACCGTAAACAACACCTGTTTTTAGAGACATTCGCATGCATTTGTGAACTTCAATTCTCAAATCTCTTCAGGTCCGTAAACATGACCCAATTGACGCAACTGCCGTCACCTCAACGACCAAGCGTGAAGATAAGGAAACGCCTCGATCACGTTCCGTCACTTTCTCGCTAACGGGACTCGAACCTGCTCTGTTGCGAAAACCGCAGCGCTAAACACTACGACACTATTGCGTTATGTCTGCGAGTTTGTCAGGCTATTTGACACGATAAAAGTCGGTAAAAAGGGACATCAATGATCAATTTGCAGACTGTAACTATGGAATACCACATGACAGGACATGACTTCAGACAACCCGGGCAGAAAATGATATCGGTTATTAACAAAAATCTCTTGTTTTCTAAAAAACTGCTTAGCCTGCAATGCTGGGACACAGATCTCTTCTCTGTGAGAGGGAGTGGACGGTAATCTACCAGTGTGGATGTCACGTCTTCGATTTTTTTTTGTTTCTAGTTTATGCCGGTTTCCTCACGATGTTTTCCTTCACCGTTTTGAGAGCAGTGATGATGAAAATTAAATAATTTACACAAAGTAAAGCGCCTGTCTGGGTTCGAAACTACGACCTACAACTCGTGAGTCGCGGCCATTATCACTAACTGCAACATACGGTAAATGCGGTAAAGTTCACAACATAATCACGATAACCTAACAACATGCCTGCCACTTTCAACAATAAAATTCCACACATTCTCGGCCTTAACCCTTAGTATGTCGGAACGTAGATCTACGTGAGACATAATGGCTTTTTAATTGTGTCTGTAATTCCGACATACGAGGGGTAAATGCTCCTACAAACAGGCGCGACACGCGATATAATCGCGCGCGACACAAAGGCACCGCTCGTTACGCGACTTGCGGTGCCTTTGTGTCGCGCGCGACTTTATCGCGTGTCGCGCCTGTTTGAAGGAGGCTTTACCAGTTACCACAAAATTTTCTAAATCGCAAACCGAACAATTTCGCAACCTTATTACGATACTATTATAAAAGGGAACGTGGAGCAACGCACAATAGGAAATGAGCCATCGCTGTTAATTCGTGCTAATCGCCGTGTTGGTCGTTGTGTATAAATTACGTGGCTAATCTACCGGATAATGGCATGTTTTCATAAACAAAGGTTATAGAAACTGGTATTAGAAATGTGGGTTTTTTTTATTGGAACTTCTTGTTGCGGTTTTGGCTAATCGATATTTGAATTGCAACCTTGGTTGCACGGTAGAATGATGCTGTAAGTTTTGACCTTGATACGATCCCAATGTTTCATACATTGGAATCCCAATCAACTCAGCCTATCGCAGTCCACTGCTGGACATAGGCCTCTCTCAGGCTGCCCCACAACACCTTGTCCACCTTCCGCATCCAGTCTTCAGCCAGCTTCTGACTACCCATAAGAGCGTTTACGCCGGACGGCATTTCATACAAAGTTTCAAGCCCTTGTTTTTCGAAATTAATGAACCGATTTTAATGAAACTTCATACGCATAAGCAGGATACAAAGGTCTAAAAAGTTACTTAAGAACATTTTCGAAAAATAGTGTTACAGCCAAATTAGACCAATTTTTCTTTTTTAATAGAAACAGAGATTTCTGCTTATCATTTTTATAAAATGTTCTTATGTAACTTTTTAGGCTTTTTATCCTGCTTATGCCTATAAAGTTTCATTAAAATCTGTTCATTCATTTCTTGAAAGTTTGTATGAAATGCCGTACGGCGTAGTAAACGCTCTTAACGACTGTCAAAGATTTACGAAAGACAGCCGGGACCAATGGCTTAATGTGCTGTCCGAGGCACGGAGGGCCTTGATATGTAATGGATGGTCATCCATCCGCGAACCGACCGCGTCAAGCATAGCTTAACCGGTGACTGACCTGTGGGGCTGTTATCATTTAGCCAACGAGCTTCTCTTACTCTCAAATTCTATATCATTACCTCATCATCTGCCTAGCCTCCCAAATATGTTGTGGTCGGCTTCCAGTCTAACCGGATGCTGCTGAATGAAGTATTTAACATGGCCTATCTGACCTTCACAACCCAGTTACTGGGTAATACGACACCCCTTGGTAAGACTGGTTGTCAGACTTTCGGGCTTCTGACTACCCGTAACAACTGTCAAACATCCACGAATGACAGCCGCGACCAACAACGGCTTAATGTGCGTATATCATATTTATTACGTATATGAAATAATTAACTAGAAAAATCAGAGCGAACGCATAATATCAAGCAGCTGTTACATTATATTTTTCTTAACACCCAGATCAGCTATACTTATATCTACAGCACGTATGTACCGCATACCAGCGGTGTTGCGCAACTACGCATGCGCGAACCCACTGCGCTTGCGACTGCATCTTCAAATCTCAACTTTATTTTTATTGTGATAGGGTTTAGTTTTGAACAGTAATGTAAAGTTATGAATAAGCAATAGCTTGATGAATGTGGTTAATGAATACATAGGTGAAGTAATAGTTCTTTTTTTAAATAAAATTGTGAAGTTATGTTATTTTGCTATTTTTGTCGAGTAATTGCAGATTAAATTTCGCTGTTTTAAGCAATTATACAAATAAAATCACCTTGTAACACTGTACCTATTCGAATTCAGAATTTCATAATATAATGTTCCACTGCTGGGAACACAGAACTCCTCTCTGTGAGAGGGAGTGGGCTCTAATCAAAGAGAATGCTGTAATCTACCACGAGGGCCCAGTGTGGGTTGGTGGATGTCATATACGAATTTTTGGTTCTAGGACATGCCGGTTTCCTCACGATGTTTTCCTTCACCGTATTGAGAGCAGTGGTGATGAAATTAAATACCCATTGCTACTGATAGTGATACCCCGTAGGCTCATTTTGTAATAAAAAAAGAAGGATTTTTGAAATTCCACCACCTAAAGGGGTTACATAGAGAATAAAAAATAGGATATAAGTTCGTAATCTTTCCCGATCGTTAACCCCATCGGGCGAACGGCTTTACCCAGATAATTATCAGGTTTTGGAAAACAAACTCTTTGCCATACAATTTTATGCTCATCATAATAGTACATTACGATACGTGTGACATCATTAAGACTACTTAAGGGGCTTACATGACCTTAAGCGCGGTCACTGTCGGACTGCATAGAAAAGAAAGAGAGGCGCGATGACACAAAACTGGTAATTTATTGCAAAATATTTATGAAGAAATTATCTATTTACAAAAACTATTTAATAATAAATTATCCATCACTGAATGCAGTTTGGCATTAGAAATTTAATGGCATATTTTTAATTATTATTAAAATTGTTAATGAAGGGATAAACTATGGATAAACTGCTTTTAATGACAATCAAGAAGTGTATTTGAAGATTTTTTTGATGCATTAATGTATGTTTAATTCTGATTTGAGTTCCATCACTGTAGGTATTAAAATAAGATTTGAAAATATCATTTTTTTTTTGTTCAAAATTATTGACGGAGATACCTATCTCCGTCAATAATTTTGAACACTGCTTTAAAAAACCAACTTTTTGACCGTTTTCAAGGAATCTCCGCCTTAAGTCACACGTATCGTATACTATTTTATAGCTCGTGTGACCTAAACCTGCACTTAAGTCACGCTTTTCTGTGACTAAAAATGGACAGAAAAGCGTGACTAAATTGCGGGTTTGACCTTTAGGCCATACAGTGCTAAAAATGAAATTTTTATTACAAACGCTTATTCAAAAATCAACTTTGACAACATAACGATAACATGGTTGATTAAGTGGCAATACGTCGTGTAAAATATCGTGGAGTGATTGATTATCTAGGCGTTGTTCTAACTGAACAGACAGCTGACAGCTGTGCTGCTGGGGGTTTTGAGGGACTGTTTTATGTAATTTTGACTATCTCAAAAAGTGCTGATTCTCAGCCTAATTTGAATAAATAACGTTTGATTTTGTTCAAGTAGGTATAGTATACTTAAGAACCTTCTTGGTCCTTGATACTCAAGTATCAAAACACACCGTGTACGATAATGCTAATGTCACGCAACTGGCCTAGGAATGCGGCGCCCAACTGTTCTAAATACAGCCTAGCTTTTTGTGCTAAGCGATTATCATCCCTATGTCTATCTGACTAAAGTCTATGTACAAAACCGAGAATAGTCTAAGAATTTATGCTAAACGAAAAGATGCCTTATCTGTATATAGGTAAGTTTCATATGCATTAGAATGTAGGATGTAGGGTTTATATATTTTATTCTACTATTATAGATTGCTAAATTGAAGCTAGGTGTTGTTTTTTTCTTTGCAAAATCAAAGATGTGTAAACGTTTCGATTAAATATAACCCTTATATTTCATGTGGTTAAGGTCGTCTTATTAATACCAAGCAAAATGAAAAAGACCTTGGGATTTTGATGACTTGGATATTTTAAATACTTCCGTATCGAACCACAGGAGATGGGGTCCGTATTATGTATTAATGGCTATACGATTCCAGTCAGAAAAAGGGATGGTGCTATCGGTCACATATATCCGTCTATCTCTTACACAAGAATCATGATGGCATTAAAACGTCAACGCCATCATGATTAATACGACACGGGCAATTCTCTTAATTTTACGAACGTTCTCAGTCTGATCTCAGTCTCAATCTACACAACAAGATTCTTTTGGCGTGTGGCCAAAATCGGAACCAACGCCGCCAACTTGTTTTGTCAATACAATGTCAGTGACAATTTCACAAAATGTTTACAACAATGCCCCGCTGACAATGTCATTCAGGCGCCAAAAGATCCTTAGCTTCTTTCTGTTTAAAACTGACACCTCTAAAATATCCCCATCTATGTTTTAGCCTACTTTATTCTGCTAACCAAATAACGAATTTTAAGCAATTACTTACTTCAAAACTAATTTCCGATTTATCAAGTTTGCAATGATCAATTAAAACTCAAGTATGCAGTTACGACATTTTGTATTGCTCGCGGCTTCCGAAAATCCGCGAGTGGGTAATTGTCAGGTTTTGCAACGTTACGTCAAACTATGAAGTATGAAGTAAAGCTTGGGAAGATTATCTTTTTAAATTGTTTCAAGTATTTTTTCTATGCAGCTTCGTGTATTGAAGATCCTTGATGAATTGCGGTTGTGAGTTTTTTTTTCTACATTTTTAGGCTGTGGTGATGTCATAGACATTTTTTATCTTCTGTGTTTTTTTTATTCGTTCCGTGTTCTTTAGGCATGGTTTACATGATGGAGTTTTTGGCTTAATTACTTATTAGGGAGAAGGAGGCTTTTGCCCAGCAATGGAACAATACAGGCAGTATAGACAGAATATTTTATTTTATTAAGGGCCTGTGTCACTGACCTCTCTAAACACTTGTATAGTACAGGCCTGTGTGGACAACACAGGCACATAGATATGCTGCCTGTATTGTTCTACTTCAGGGCAAAGGCCTCCATTTCCTCTTTTCACTTTTCCCGGTTTACTGCGCTTGTGGGCTAATCCTTTAAGAAGGAGTCCAGCTCATCCCACCATCTCTTTCTGGGCCTGCAGCGCTGTTGTTTCCTGCCATTTGATATAGATAGATCTGTAGCGGTATCTACAACGCCACATGCGAACAACCCGTCATACTGACGTCACGCAAAATCCTGCATCTCGCAAGCAGAGTTTACTGCTTAACTAGCATAGATACAACGGCCCGACACGAATCATCGGGCAGTTGCCCGCCAGACACAACACTCACACTGGTCGGAGGATCCACCCTTTTCTGTGGAGATTTAGAAAACTTTACACCTTGTTCCTCACACCTCTATAGATCTATGTATAGATATTATAATAGTTTTACAGAATATACTTAGTTGATAATGTAAACTCCGCTTAATTTTAAAGGGTGTAGCCAACTAGTAATTTTCTAAATGTGTAGCCTTGGCTATAACATGGCATAGCACTTTGTTGTGTAGGAGATTTCTATGGAAGCTTCTAGGTTATCTTGTAGCAAACTACCTATTTTGTTTCTATTGTACTTCGCCGACGATAGTGAAATCGGCACCTTGATAATGCAAACAAACTTGTATTCGTAATGGTTTTCATTATGCCAGTTATTAATGTTTATTTTGGTGTAGGAATTTCTACCTGTATACCCATTCCCTACTGTATAAGCAAAATTTGTACGCTTTGCAAGGCAGCACGTAGTGACACAACATATTTTTATTTTATTTTAAACCATCATTATCACTACATGACACCTCACACCATCATCATCTGCCTAGCCTTTTCCCAACTATGTTGGGGTCGGCTTCCAGCTTAACTGGATGCTGCTGACACACACACACTACACCACACACCACCACACACACACCACCACTCCACAACATTACACCTATGCGTACAAATAAATTTTGAAATTTGAACCTTATCCAAGCGATTCTTAATGTTTTGATTGGTCTACTGATAAAGTTTGTATGCTGTGACATAAAATTGCACATAATTATTATGTTATACCGGTAGTCGTAACGAGCCTTAATAAAAGGTATAGTGTTAGCCAGTAACTGGGTTGTGGAGATAGGTAGTCGTTACATGTACAATACTGGTATTCAGCTGCATCCGGTTAGACTGGAAGCCGACCACAACATAGTTGGGAAAAGGCTAGGCAGATGATCATGGATAATCAGCCTATAATGTTCACACTGCTGGGACACAGAAATCCTCTCTGTGAGAGCGAGTGGGCCGTAATCCACCACGCGGGCCCAGTGCGGGTAGGCGGATGTCACATGTCTTCGAATTTTTGGTTTTATGCCATGCCGGTTTTCACACGATGGTTTTCCCTTCACTGTTTTGAGAGCATCATCTGTCTAGCCTTTTCCCAACTATGTTGGGGTCGGTTTCCAGTCTAACCGGATGCAGCTGAATACCAGTATTTTACATGGAGCGACTGCCTATCTGACCTCCACAACCCAGTTACTGGGTAATACGATACCCCTTGGAAAGACTGGTTGTCAGACTTTCGGGCTTCTGACTACCCGTAACGACTGTCAAAGATCCACGAACGACAGCCGGGACCAACGGCTTAACGTGCTTTCACGGTATGCAAAGATGGTCACCCATCCACAGACCAACCGCGGCAAGCGTAGCTTAACCTGATCGATCCACCTGTGCGGCTGTTATTAGCCACGGGCCCCTCGCAGTGATGATTAAATAATTTTCAAATAGTAAAGTGCCTGCTTAGGTTCGGGCCTACGATCTACAATTCGTAAGTCACGGCGGTTACGACTGGGCCACCATTACTCTCATGATGATTATGATACTATCGATATCGACGTATTCCACATTGGGCACCTGCTTAAATGGCACCAGGGCCTCAAGACTGCTATTACAGTAGTGTCAGAATGGTCTATCATTGATTTCATAATTGTTGATTTTGACAAGTTTGGTAATCTACTAATATAATGGCGTCATTATGACTTTCCAATGGTCAATCACTGACACTCCATTGAAAGAAATGGCATAGAATGGTAATCTCGTACATAATGAAAAATGAATTACTGACTTACGCGGTAATCTGCAAAAATTTTGACAGTCCCTTTGATCAGTGACCTACCATTAGAACGTCATTGTGCAGTCATTGCTTTTAATTCGTTACGAATATCGTATAATTTCTGTGCCATTGACCGACCAATGATCAACCATTATGAATTTAGCAGATTACGAACTTTTAGCAAAATGATAATGGGATAGTGGTGGGGAATGACGAATTTATAAAAATAGCAGACTAGGGCCCCAGGTGCCATTTAAGCGGGTGCCCAATGTGGAATACGTCTCGGTATCAAAGCGAAAAACAGAACCTAAGACGAACAGGTAACAATAGAACAACTGTTTCTTTTATCAAACGATGTCGCAATGTCTATTGCGTTCCTATTCACGCTTTAGTATCAATTTGATTACATTTAATTACGTAAGTTAGAGATGGTCCAATTAAGGTTAATAGCTGAATTAATTATATTTAGATTAAAACGTTCTTATTACTTATAAATTAACACGATATTGTAATAGGGTTAATGAGATTCGTCATTCCGTTATTAGTTTGCTGGAATTTTTCACTTTGAGTAGTAGTAGTCAGGGCTGTCAATTTCTTTTTTCTGATAGTTTTTTTTAATGGTTTTTTTCTTTGTGAAGTAATTGAAAAAAAAACAAAAATTTGTCATAACTTTGGAACCGTAAATAAATTCACCGATATTCTCAGGGTTAAAGTGGATTTTTTTTTGTACAGACGCCACCAGCACATCAAGCTACTACAATCTGTCAAATTTCTCTAATAGATTTTCAACTTTATCGCTAAAGTATAAGGTTCAAAGTTGATTGGGAAAATAAAAGGTATAGCGTTAGCCAGTAACTGGGTTGTGGAGATAGGTAGTCGTTACATGTACAATACTGGTATTCAGCTGCATCCGGTTAGACTGGAAGCCGACCACAACATAGTTGGGAAAAGGCTAGGCAGATGATCATGGATAATCAGCCTATAATGTTCACACTGCTGGGACACAGAAATCCTCTCTGTGAGAGCGAGTGGGCCGTAATCCACCACGCGGGCCCAGTGCGGGTAGGCGGATGTCACATGTCTTCGAATTTTTGGTTTTATGCCATGCCGGTTTTCACACGATGGTTTTCCCTTCACTGTTTTGAGAGCATCATCTGTCTAGCCTTTTCCCAACTATGTTGGGGTCGGTTTCCAGTCTAACCGGATGCAGCTGAATACCAGTATTTTACATGGAGCGACTGCCTATCTGACCTCCACAACCCAGTTACTGGGTAATACGATACCCCTTGGAAAGACTGGTTGTCAGACTTTCGGGCTTCTGACTACCCGTAACGACTGTCAAAGATCCACGAACGACAGCCGGGACCAACGGCTTAACGTGCTTTCACGGTATGCAAAGATGGTCACCCATCCACAGACCAACCGCGGCAAGCGTAGCTTAACCTGATCGATCCACCTGTGCGGCTGTTATTAGCCACGGGCCCCTCGCAGTGATGATTAAATAATTTTCAAATAGTAAAGTGCCTGCTTAGGTTCGGGCCTACGATCTACAATTCGTAAGTCACGGCGGTTACGACTGGGCCACCATTACTCTCATGATGATTATGATACTATCGATATCGACGTATTCCACATTGGGCACCTGCTTAAATGGCACCAGGGCCTCAAGACTGCTATTACAGTAGTGTCAGAATGGTCTATCATTGATTTCATAATTGTTGATTTTGACAAGTTTGGTAATCTACTAATATAATGGCGTCATTATGACTTTCCAATGGTCAATCACTGACACTCCATTGAAAGAAATGGCATAGAATGGTAATCTCGTACATAATGAAAAATGAATTACTGACTTACGCGGTAATCTGCAAAAATTTTGACAGTCCCTTTGATCAGTGACCTACCATTAGAACGTCATTGTGCAGTCATTGCTTTTAATTCGTTACGAATATCGTATAATTTCTGTGCCATTGACCGACCAATGATCAACCATTATGAATTTAGCAGATTACGAACTTTTAGCAAAATGATAATGGGATAGTGGTGGGGAATGACGAATTTATAAAAATAGCAGACTAGGGCCCCAGGTGCCATTTAAGCGGGTGCCCAATGTGGAATACGTCTCGGTATCAAAGCGAAAAACAGAACCTAAGACGAACAGGTAACAATAGAACAACTGTTTCTTTTATCAAACGATGTCGCAATGTCTATTGCGTTCCTATTCACGCTTTAGTATCAATTTGATTACATTTAATTACGTAAGTTAGAGATGGTCCAATTAAGGTTAATAGCTGAATTAATTATATTTAGATTAAAACGTTCTTATTACTTATAAATTAACACGATATTGTAATAGGGTTAATGAGATTCGTCATTCCGTTATTAGTTTGCTGGAATTTTTCACTTTGAGTAGTAGTAGTCAGGGCTGTCAATTTCTTTTTTCTGATAGTTTTTTTTAATGGTTTTTTTCTTTGTGAAGTAATGAAAAAAAAACAAAAATTTGTCATAACTTTGGAACCGTAAATAAATTCACCGATATTCTCAGGGTTAAAGTGGATTTTTTTTTGTACAGACGCCACCAGCACATCAAGCTACTACAATCTGTCAAATTTCTCTAATAGATTTTCAACTTTATCGCTAAAGTATAAGGTTCAAAGTTGATTGGGAAAATTTGACAGTTTCGGGTAGCTTAACTACGATTTAACTGTCAAAACTTGTAGCTTATTTTTATTATTTTTTAAATCCATCCACAATGCACATTTGTACTTACTCATGTTTTTACAAAATAAAAATTCTTTATCTTTATCTTTAAAAAGTTTGGAAATGATCTTGCCGACGCCCCTATTCAATTTGATCCCCTGTATTACCGTAGAATAGTCGCAATGACCCACGTCGCGCGTCGTGCGCCAAGTCGCACTTGTTTGTAGGAGCTTTCATTGTCGCATTTCAACGATTTGTTCATTTATCACATCTCGCAGCAAACAAATTGATTGCGACTTCTTCTTATTAGGAACACGCTGCCTATCTTTCTGACTTTTAGTTCTAGAGCAGTGGTAGCTGGCAGCCCAGTGGTAACGACCCCGCTTACCTAGTTGTAGGTCGTGGGTTCGAATCTAAGCAGGCGTTGATAATTTAATCACCACTGCTCTCAAAACGGTGAAGGAAAACATCGTGTGGAAACCGGCATGTCCTAGAACTAGAACCAAAAGTTTGAAGACATGTGTCATCTACCAACCCACACTGGGCCCGCGTGGTGGATTACGGCCCACTCCTTCTGAAAGACAGGAGGCCTGTCCCAGCAGTGGGAACACTAAGTGTCTAAACACACTATGCCGAAGTTACGCGACCGAAGTTCGGCATGATTACGCCTGCAATGCTATTTGAATTACTGACGACATATTATGCCGAAATTACGTTGCGTTAAATAGCATTGCGGGCGTAATCTTGCCGAACTTCGGTCGCATAACTTCGGCATAGTGTGTTTAGACACTAAGGCTGGTTATGCATTGCAGTCTCTTTTCTCATTTTACGATGCTCATATGCTCAAATGTTACCTGTTGATAAAGAGGAGATTCGGTGGTCTACTGGTCGCCAGCGCTACTGCTGAACATGAGGTCCTCGGTTCAATTCCCAGTACGGGAAAAATGTTATTGGAATTTTCCATCAGGAATTTCTTAGCAGCAGCCCGATGTCTAAATTCGTGCCCGGTTGATGGCAATCAAAATCAAAATATTTTATTTCACATAAACCTACATGGACACTTATGAAACGTCAGAAGCTAGGTGCACGGTTATAATTGGTCGTTTTCTATGGAGAAGAACCGGAAAGAAACAAAACAAATAGCGTAGAGTCATCTCAACACCTCTCTCCCTTGAATTTGTATGTATATACATATATATTATAAGTATGTATTATAGTCAATAGTATGTATGTGTATATAACCTACTTATGTATTTGTCTACTTAGTTTTAATTTTTTTTAGTAATTGTTCCTCTCAACCAAAGCACCTGCCATCCAATCTCTTCACCACCCTTGGTTGACTGGTAGAGAATGCCTAAGGCATTAAGTCCGCCTTTGTACCTTTTTGTGCGAAAAGTTTAAATAAAAAAATAAAGAAACACCACGGTTACTCTTTTTAGAAATGGCTTTTACAACAATTCAAACTACAGTAGGTATGGGAGGACAGCGTAGGCCTGTCAACAAGTACCAGGTACTTGATAAAATAAAAACTGGCCAAGTACGAGTCGGACTCGCACACGAAGGGTGCCGTACCACAAGGCAAAAACGCCGAAAAAAACATATTTGTTGTATGGGAGCCCCCCTTAAATAATTATTTAATTTTATTATTTATTATTAAAGTTAAAATACAACTGACCCATAGATACATACCTTAACCTAAGTACCTATACATAATAAAATAGTAACAATTTTGTTAGTAAATAAAACTTAATAACTATGTTAGTATCACTTAGTTGCACTAAGTCTTTGTGCGTTCTGGTGGCACTTGTCCGCGAAAGTGGCGGAATACCACATCCTACGGCCAAAAGCTTTCTTCCATCACCAGGTGCAGATAGCATGTTGGTATGCGCACCACGAACGCCTTGAAGTTGACGTTGCGGTGCGACTCCAGTAACTGCACCCTCGGTCTTCTGGCGCACGTACTCCACGATGTTCTCCGCCGTACTGGTGTAGTGTAGGCGGGAGATGTACACCGGTTAATAATCCAAGTATTCATTCTGTGTGGTCATCGGACCGCGGTGAACGGTGACTAGACGGGCGGTGTACCTATGTAAAACATAGGTTCTCAACCTTATTTGCTTTGAGAATATTTCTTTTTAGTCCCAATTTTTTTGAAGTTACAACTTATTAGGTGCGATGGGCATTTTTTGAAATGGGAAAAAACCATTGTTACAGTAAGCGACAGCGAGCGTGTTTTGTTTATAAGACGATTAAAAAAATACCCGCTTCGGATGTGTTCGGCTGTACTCGGTTTTAATGTATATCCGATATGTCAGTGAGTGATGGCAAAGTATTCTGTTTGTGTTCTGTTTTCACTACTGTCGGCACTCCCGGAGTGCCACTGTTTTTTGCTTACCATCCATCGCGTATCTGAAATAGCTATTGCCACGATTATATTATAATCATTCTCCTGCCCTTATGCCAATTAAAGGCTCCTACAAACAGGCGCGACCCGTGATATAACCGCGCGCGACACAAAGGCACCGCTCGTTGCGCGACTTGCGGTGCCGTTGTGTCGCGCGCGATTTTATCGCGTGTCGCGCCTGTTTGTAGGAGCCTTTATGTGTGGTCGGCACAACATGTCTTTTTCTTTCATACTTCTTTAAAGTCTTTCCAAACCAGTTCACCATTTTTTTTTGCCTTTTCAATATAAAGATAGGATATAATTTTCACTAGGTCTTCTACTGCCCGCCTGAAAGTCAAACGCCCGCGAGGGGGCGTTATGGCCCACGTTGAGAACCTACGGTGTAAAGTCTGATAATTCTAAGAAAAACCCCTACAATTTCCTCTTAAGATAAAATAAAAAGTCGGATACACACGCCTTTAGTTTGAACGCGTGTTTTTAAAGGTCGTGTAGATAAAAAAAAGTAATTTGAATACTAAAGAAATAAAATCGAATGAAAGTTACGACGTTTTTAATTTAAAAATATATAAGGTAAGAAATAAAAAGTATTTTTAATTAAAAACCTGACTAAGGTCTTGTTTTAATAATAACTAAGACCTAGTTAGACTGGAAACAGTAGAAAAAAAGGGCAAAACAACCATTTACAGACCATCTCGTCCAGATATTTACATTGATGATTTGTAATATTCGTTCGATTTTCAAAAAAAAGGGCAAAACCACCAATTACAGACGATCTCGTCCAGATATTACATTGAAGATTTGTAATATTCGTTAGATTTTCAGCAATCACAAGATGAGTTGGTAAAATTCCGAAAAAGTGAAAAATAGGCTAAAAACCATTTTTTTTTTTCACAAAAATAAGAACAAAACTTGCCCAAAACTATTCTCAAGTAATATTAGCTATTCTGTGCCTCAAGAAAGCTTTCTAAAACAAAAATTCAATTAGTTTGATTTATGCTTGTAATGTTAGATCTGGGGGCACGGGAGTGCCCCCGCCAAGACCAGCAAAGCGAAGCGCAAGGGCACTACCTACCTTTTCTCGAAGCACTTCGTCGTATTTTTGAACCCTCTTAACTTGGGTTTGGATTATACCAGATAAACAAAATTTTCGGAATATGATGCCAGTGGTTGACTTATTAAACCTATAAAGTTTCAATTGCATAGCTCTTATACTTTAGATTTTATTGATATCTAAAATACCCCGATTTCGTCACTGACTCACTGACTGATGATCATCAAAATTCTTAAGGTACTTCCTGAAGTCCTAGAAAGCTGAAATTTGGTATGTAAGCTAGTAATAGTACACAATCAACAAAAAAATATTAAAACTTGAAACTTTTACCCCCCAAAAAAAAAAAAAAAATTCCGTAAATTTTGATGCTAGAGGTCTGAAAATTTATATAGGGGGTCCTTGTATAAATATCATAAGCAACTTACAAAAAGAAATGAAATCCCACAAAAACATTTCATGTTAAATGTTGCCAAGACGAGACCATGTAGCTCGCACTGTCAAAAAGTAATCAGATCTCATGTAGAGCCAAGCTTCTAACTCTACACGCCCTAACTCTACAAGGCCTGACTTCGCAAACTCTACACCTTAGTCAAAATAATATGGCTTGGCCATTTCGCTACATTCACATGAGCGTAAGGTGAAAAACTCTCATACTGTTAATGGTTCTTGTAGTAACGAAACGGCCAAACCAGATATTTTGACTAAGGTGTAGAGTTTGCGAAGTCAGGCCTTGTAGAGTTAGGGCGTGTAGAGTTAGAAGCTTGGCTCTACATGAGATCTGATTACTTTTTGACAGTGCGAGCTACATGGTCTCGTCTTGGCAACATTTAACATGAAATGTTTTTGTGGGATATTAATTGTCTTCAAACCGGTTATATGTGATCACATGATCACAATCTCGCTCCGTGGGAAAGAAAGAATCGTTATCTAAGAAAGAAAGAAAGGAATCCGAGCCGCGTGGAGTATGAACGTAGAGTTTTTGCTGAATTAAATTGTCTTATCATGTGGAATGTTGTTATTTAGGACCAGGTCACACGAAGACATGACGCTGCGCGCACTTTTTAACATAGCGACACAATATCGTATCTACTTATTTTTACACGAAAAGGTATCATTTCAGGGCGAGCGTGAACGCGTGTTGAAGCACGCTGAGATGCGTCGTGCTGCACAGCGCGGTGTAGTAATAAGTTCGATTTATATCGCAATCTTAAAAAATGCGTACAGGGTCACGATGCGACACGTCGCGGTGTCAACTGGCACTTATTTTTCAACGGATGTATCTTTAAATTTAGGTAAATTATCATTAAGTATTATCAAAGTATTATACATGTTACGGAGGGGCCCGTGGCTAAATAATAACAGCCGCACAGGTCGATCGATCAGGTTAAGCTACGCTCGCCGCGGTCGGTCTGTGGATGGGTGACCATCTTTACATACCGTGACCCCTGCGTGCCTCGGAAGGCGTTGGTCCCGGCTGTCATGCATGGATCTTTGACAGTCGTTACGGGTAGTCAGAAGCCCGAAAGTCTGACAACCAGTCTTACCAAGGGGTATTACCCAATAACTGGGTTGTGGTGGTCAAATAGGCAGTCTTTCCATGTAAAATACTGGTATTCAGCTGCATCCGGTTAGACTGGAAGCCGACCCCAACATAGTTGGGAAAAGGCTAGGCAGATGATGACATGTATACCTACTTTTTCTGATCCATTTGTTTACATTTTCGTCAGATACTTACTCTTAGCGTCAAACTCAAACTCAAAGCATTTATTTCAATTAAACCATTTACATCAACTTTTGAATTGTCAAGAAGTCGGTCAGTCAGAAAATATGAAGCAGTTGCCCATTCCAATGCGTAGGTACCTATGGAGAAGAACGGGCAAGAAACTCCATGGACACTCTTTTAAATTATATTTTTACAAAAATGTTAGTTACATCATTAATGTTGAATTTATAAATATATGTGAGAACGATGTAAAAAAGACGTAGGTATGCGTTAAAAGCATCCAGAGTACAGCAATAGTAAGAAAACAACATAAAAAAAAAAATAAAAAAAAAATAAGCCGAGGCAGCTAAGTGATGACGGCGCCCGTTCACGAACATGACGCATAGATCAGCACCATTCAGTTTCAAGGGAGCTAAATGATCCAACACACACGCCACCGTTAGCGAGACATTTGTGTGAGCATGACATACTATCAGCCGCCAGGGCACATTCAAGTCAATGAAAGACATATTATCCGGTAAATGGTACATACATATAGTGTATAGTACATACATAGAACTCACATCTGTGCTATGCAATTATACAATACAAAGGAAATTGAGTTTATACAATGCAAAGATAGTGTTACAATCTTCAGCAGCTCCAACAGTATTTTCAAGTTTCAATTAGTTGTGGTTGTGGAGCAAATAGAATAGACTATAGTTTCCTATTTCGCCTTCCAAAATACAGCATTAGGTATTATATTTTGATATTTAAGGCCATTGTAAATACCAGTATCATAACAAGGTACCATAGTTAGTTTGGTAGTACTTGTATCAATGCGGTCTACCTTGGAATACTGGTCGTCCTAATAAATACGGAACATGTTTGATGGTTGTAAGAACTTGATGCTAAACTGACAGGTGAGGTTTTGATACCTGCTTTGACCTGAAATGTTTGACCTGAGGGGTAATTCCCGTAATCTTAAGAACGTTCAGTCTGGTTACAGTCTCAATCTCTCAAAAATACCACTTAGCCTTGTGTTCACCAACATTTAAATCAACTGATTAAATATTTAATCAGTTTTATATTTAAAATTTCCTTAGGAAATTTGACATAAACCCACTGCTTAAATACCTAAGGCCGGTATCCCACTGGCGTTTTACGAGCGTTGGCGCTTCTCCAACGTATGCGCAGCACCAACGTTGCTCAGACGCGAAGTTAAGAGCCTATACTACCTCAAATGGCTTAGCATGATCCTCCGTTATGTCGAAAATACCGCAGCATTAATTTTGAAATAAATATATGCTAAAGTTGAGGATTAATGTTAGGTACTATGTTAGACGAAAACACGATTCCATAAAATTTTCTCGATAGAAAAAAAATCCAAACTTACCTCCAAACCGAACAATAAACCGCTGGTATTAAAAAAATACTTCAAATTAGATCATGAAACTTTGCACACTAACTGAACTAACTATAAAGCAGATCTTATGTTATTTAGTTTTTTTGAATTCTCTTTATTTTCACCGTAAAAAGCAAATACCTAAACTATTGGCGCTGCCTTCCGCCCAGCTCCACACTTTGTCTCGCTCTCACACAGTCCGCGAGCAGTATCGTGCGAGCGAGATACAGAGCGAATTTTAGCTGAGGTAGTATAGGCTCTTAACATCCCGAGTTTCTAGTAGCAACCGTTACATCCGCTGAACGCAACGTTAACGTCGCACACACGCTGCGATGCAACCTCGCGATGTGCGATGTTGACGCTTTACCATTGCACTAGAAACTCGCGACGGTAACGTTGGCGCTGCGCAGACTTTGGAGAAGCGCCAACGCTCGTTTGGTTTGAATTTTGGTTTGAAAGTTCACCAACATCACACTCTCAACTTCAAATTCTCAATTCAGAAATTGTGTTTTAATCTCTTGAGTTTAGAGTTGGTATTGTTATAAAAGAGATTCTGACTTGACTGACAAATATGGCGTCTCTAAAATTTAGAAAAATAGAAGGATGGACACACAAACACCACCTTGAAAAGTTTCGTCTCAAAGAGTACCCACGAACGACCGTTGTTTAACAATTTATATTACTTACCACGTTATTAAGTAATTTTACCATTATTTTGGTGACAGCATTGTTTGAAGTGTCACGCCAATTTAACTTCACATAAAGAGCTGGCTTTCTTGTTTACATATTTAATAGAAAATGTGTATTTATTATACCTACTACCTGTTTTGGTATGAGTCGTTTGCGCAGCAGCCGAAATTGAGGCCCTGGGCTTGAATCAGGTTAGCCAGTGTTTGAGCTTTTCTCTTTCGAAATGGTTGGTTATTTTGACAGAAAATTGTTACACGTAACATAACTATACAGGGTTATTGGTAAAACATTAACAACCTCTTAAGAGGTCATTGTACTCATCATTATGAACAACTTTTACTATGGGACCAAACCTGATATCGCGAAAAAATATCAGCTGTTCCCTACATTTATGTTCGTACTCGTCAAAATGTAGGGAACAGCTGATTTTTTTTTGCGATTTCATGTTTGGTCCCATAATAAAAGTTGTTCATAATGATGATTACAATGACCTCTTAAGAGGTTGTTAATGTTTTACCAATAACCCTGTATAATCAGCCTATGATGCTCCCACTGCTGGGATACAGGCCTCCTCTCATCGAGAGGGAGCGGGCGTGCGGTCAGGACATGTCGGTTTCCTCACGATGTTTTCCTCCACCGTTTTGAGAGCAGGGGTGATGAAATTAAATACAAATGTGTCTACAAAGAAAAGCGGAACCTGGGTTTGAACTCACGACCTACAAACTCGTAAGTCGGAGCCACTGGGCTACCACTGCTCCCATAGTTTCATAATCCCATATTTTTAATTTTCTCCTACTAACTGCGCCCCGCGGTTTTACCCGCATAAGTTTCGACTCCGTAGGAATATTAGGATAAAAAGTAGCCTATATGTTAATCCAAAGAGGGATCCATGTAGACTTGTATTACAGGATACTCCGAAATCAGCCAAGTACTCTAAAAGTTTTCTGGTGATGTGTGTACGCATTTATAATAAAATTCCAAAAGAAATGAAATTGCTATTTAATATTAATTATTTTAAAAACAGACTCTATAAATGGCTGAATGAACATAATTTTTATGACATCAAGGATTTTTTTGACATTAAATTATAATTCACAAATAATGACATACTGGATCGTCGATAATGTTTATAATTTTGACATTTTAATTTTATAATTATTGATTTTATTGATTTCCTTTTTTTTACTTATGTAGTGTTATAGAACTGTTGCGAATAATGTTTACAATTATGACTTTTTAATTTTGTTCGTGGAGATTAATTTCTGACATTAAATAATATTATGTTATGATGATTGTATTGTGGAAAATGTTTTTATAGCTTTGACATTTTATTTCTACTTACTAATTGATTCTGAGTATTTTGCATGCAATTGATACACGATGTTGTATAGCTAAACATGTGGACGATATTATATTACCAAACTGTAACACCTTTATACCATGTTTAAGGCAAATAAAGACTTAACTTAACTTAACTTAACTTAACTTAAAGGTGTCAGTTACCTCCATACAAAATTTTATCAAAATTGGTCCAGCCGTTTGAACGTGAAGAAGTAACAAATATATACACGCACACACTCAAACTTTCGCCTTTATAATATTAGTGTGAAAAATCCATGCAGCAGTTCAGGCGCCTAGATCTTACAAACACACAGTCACACTATCTGAGGGGCAATTCTCGTTTTAAGTACGTTCACACTCTGATCTCAATCTCAATCTGTCGAAAATGGGTTTACTGCTTGATTTCGAATGTCATATGCGCCCGCCCGATGGCTATATAATTCCCCGAAGTCATCAGATCGAACGTCCGAATTGCCGAAATTCCATAGTAACGATGTACCACAATTTCGAATAGCTATTAGGTAGATCGAGCGCCCGTTTTACCGAAAAGCAATTGCAACGATAGTCCTATGCATCGAATGTCTATTGGCTCGACCTGCCATTATATAATGACATTCGAAATCAAGCAGTAAACCAGACAAAAATACCCCTTATTGCCTTACGTATTTGACAAGCTTTTGACTTTGAGTGTCGCTGAGATGAGAGTGTTACTAGATTTTGTACGTTTTTAGTTACTACGGGATCTGGGGGCCTAAAAAGGCCACTTTGGAGAATCATAAAAGGATAACATTATGAATTATGATATGGCGAAGACAGCCCGTGTTTTTCTTTTTTTTCGCTGCACTACGTAGGTACAATCAAAGAGATTGGGATTGGATTTGGATTGGATTGATTGATATTTTAGCACAGAAAGCAGCAAATAACTGAAAAATGCTTCACCAATGGGATTTGATACGATTAACTTAACAGTTAACTGTCCATTATGTTATAACTAGCTGCGCCCCGCGGTTTCACCCGCATAAGTTTCTATCCCGTGGGAATATCGGGATAAAAAGTAGCCTATATGTTAATCCAGGGTGTCAGCTACCTCCATACCAAATTTTATCAAAATTGGTCCAGCCGTTTGAGCGTGAAGAAGTAACAAACATATAAACACACACACTCACTCACACACACACTCACAAACATTCGCCTTTATAATATTAGTGTGAAGTGTGATTTTATGATTCTGCCAGTGGCCTTTTTAGGCCCCCTGTCCTTCAGACTTGCATCATTACTATCCTTTACAGATTTACCTTCAGAATAGCCTTATTGAAAGGCCTACCTACTTATTGAACGGCATTTCTGTGGCCGGGCGTGTGTTCCGGTTTCACTAAACGTACGCACGGCGACCGGTTGGGATGAATCACACCGTTTCCGAATTCTTTTATACCGTTAGACTTTTGACCACAGATACTATTATATTTTTTGTTGGAACTATCTGGAGTAGCTCGTGTCGAAGTTACAGTTGCGACATTTTCTGGTGGGGAGGGGGGGGGGGGGTCGTGGCTGACTTACCAACTGAATTTCATGCTACCCACCACCCGATTCAAAAACAAAATAAAATAAATATTTAAGGGAGCCCCCCTTAAATATTTATTTTATTTTGTTTTTGAATTGATTGTTTTGATTGTTTTTGAGTTTTGCCACGAGATCCCCCCCTCCCCCCCATAAATGTCGCAACTGTAACTTAGCCACGAGATCCCCCCCTCCCCCCCGTAAATGTCGCAACCGTATCTTAGCCACGAGCACCCCCTTCCCCTCGTAAATGTCGCAACTGTAACTTAGCCACGAGATCCCCCCCCCTGCCCCCCGTAAATGTCGCAACTGTATCTTAGCCACGAGCACCCCCTCCCCCTCGTAAATGTCACATCTGTATCGCACACGAAGGGTTCCATACCACAAGGCAAAAACGCCGAAAAAAAACACGTTTGTTGTATGGGAGCCCCCCTTAAATATTTAATTTATTTTGTTTTTAGTATTTGTTGTTATAGCGGCAACAGAAATACATAATTTGTGAAAATTTCAACTGTCTAGCTATCGCGGTTCTTGAGATACAGCCTGGTGACAGACAGACAGACAGACGGACAGACGGACAGACAGCGAAGTCTTAGTAATAGGGTTCCGTTTTTATACGGAACCCTAAACGATATGTCCGCGTTAAAAGCGTCCAGAATACAACAAATAGTAACAAAACAACAATCCAAAATTAAAACAATTAAAATAAGCCCAGGCGGCTAAGTGATGACCAGCCCCAACTGACGGCGCCCGTTCACGAACATGACGTATATATCATCACCATTCAGCTCAACCACTTTGAAGGGAGCTAAATGATCCAACATACACGCCACCGTCAGCGAGACATTTGAGTGAGCATGACACACTATCAGCCGCCAGGGAATATTCAAGTCAATGAAAGATATATTATTACCCGGTAAATGGTAGCTATAGATTACATAGAACTCACATCTGTGCTATGCAATTATACAATACAAAGGAAATTAAGTTTATACAATGCAAGGATAGTCTTACAATCTTCAGCAGCTCCAACAGTATTATCAAGTGTTAGTCAATTAGTTGTGGTTGTGGAGCAGGACTAGCATTGAGCCAGGCATTTTTGTCAGCGATGTAATCCCCTAACTTATAATATGCCTGACTGCATAGTGTGCGTTTTATACAAGATTTAAATTTTGTCTCATTCAGTTGAAGAATGTGGGGAGGTATTTTATTATAACATTTTAGACAGTACCCCATAAAAGATGAATCTACTTTAGCCAGTCTGAAACCTGGTTGAACTAATATGATATAATAATGGGACCATCCATTCCTGGATCATTAGTCAGAAGCCTGAAAGTCTGACCACCAGTCTTACCAAGGGTGTAATCGCGGTACGAATAACGGCTGTGAAGGTCAGATAGGACAGATGAAAAAGTCACGGTTTTCTCCAGGTGTTTTCGGTCACCTCCAGCCAATGGTGTCTTAATTACTTGTCATTCATGGGCTCATGAAAGTTTTCATTTTTAGGGTTCAGTACCCCAAAAAGAAAAAACGGAACCCTTATAGGATAATTTTGTTGTCCGTCCGTCTGCCCATCTGTCTGTCAGCAGGACCCTTTATCTCGGAAACGCGTTTAGGTATCGAGTTGAAATTAAAACCATATACTCAGGTCTACAGTCCCTTAAAGCTGTGAAAAAATCAAACTTCTGAGTTAACGTTAAAAAAAAGTTACGGCCGTTTATGCCGCAAAAAATATATAATTATTTCGACACTCTCAAGGGAATCAAAATTTATAGGGTACTTCCCGCTGACCTAGAATCATAAAATTTGGCAAGAAGCAAGATCATGTAGCACAAGTAAAGAAAAAATTCGGAAAACCGTAAATTTGTAGGCAATTAAAAAAAATAAACTCGTGATAAACAATTTACATACCTACAAAGCACGGAACCTTCGTTGCGCGAGTCCGACTCGCACTTGGCCGGTTTTTTAAACATTAAAGTGGCTGCTTGCACAATAAAATTGTGTCTGCCAGACATTGTTGGTTCATACAATAATCGTTTTAAAACCACCTTTTCATAGTGAATCGCAACTTTCTTGTAGAAAACTGTGTAGATATCTTCTACAGGGTCAAATTAAATTAGTTAGCGAAACTCCGCAGCCGTGAGGAGTAGCGATATCTAAATATGATTAAATAAAAAATATTATTAAATAAATTATCAAAGAATACAGATTTTTTCGACTCGTCCTTCAAGTAGGTACCTAACATCACAATAAGCGGTCATTCACCCCAAAAAAAAAACATCAAATATTTTATTTGCTCGTGTTTGGATATAAGTACACAACCAACATAACCCCCCAACATGTTTGCGGAGTTTCTCTAGGTAATTAAATTTAACCCTGTGTACTATCTTCATAGAGTTGTCCATGGTATATCTTGCCAGTGTTATTGGTTCTCTAATCGATTGAATGTAGAACTTTCACTATCGGTATGTCGGTAATGTCCATGAAAATATAAATTGAGTGAAGCAAAGAATTTCACGTAGTATTGTGATGTATCTAAGTGGGTCCATAGTGTGGCTATTTGGAATAAGATGGCCCCAGCCAGCGATTATATCGCGTGTCGCGCCTTTTTGAAGGAGCCTTTTTACATGAAAAAACGAAGTTTGTTAGTATTTGTAACTCTGCTATTACTAAAAGAAATATTCCTTGCTCCATACTTGTTCCATCATGCTGAATACGCGCTCGCAAGAAGCATTAGGGACAGGAATGGAAAGAACAAATGTGGCGAGTAGCGACGTGCGAACGACGGATGCATATAATTTTAGAAAAACCGGAGAAATTATTGTACCCCGGGAGGCCGGGAGGTTAACCATTATTACAGGAGTCTCCCGGGCAAGGTGGGGAGGGTCGGGAACCCTACTTGTGATCTGAAGCTGTTGTTTGATCGAATGTCTTGTAATTCATACATACATAAAATTACGCCTTCTTCCGACAGGGGTAGGCAGAATGACGTATTCCGCATTGGGCACCCGCTTAAATGGCACCTGAGTGAATGTGCCGCTGTGTGTCAGGTGCATTCACTGAGGTGCCATTGCTTAAATGGCACCTGAGTGAATGCACCTGCACCTTTAAGCGGGTGCCCAATGTGGAATACGTCGGCAGAACGCCACCTACTACCATCATTACATACTCCTTTTGCCTCGTTTACGTTCATAATATCTGGTCATACACGCATATACACGTACGCTTTAAATTCGTTCTCATGAAATTCTTGGCTAGATGAGAGCTTTATGGGTTATGGCGTAGTAGGGTTCATTTTGCCATTCGATTGTGGAACCTTAGAAAAAGTTGAATGTTGCAATTATATGGTTGGATAGCAGTCTTGCAGATTGCGTATCTACATGTCGAAGTTCGTTACAGTAGTTCCACCTTTTCTAATGTCATTTGTCACCGGTTGATGTCATCGCGTCAACGCCGCCTGACGCTAAAACCAGCGCTGTGGCTCTGTCTCGCATAGGGTCGCATATTTTTTCCCAACCTCTTTTGTGTTCTTTCTCTGCGTCGTGTTTGCCGCAAATAAACGAATTGTCTTTCTTTCTTTTCTTATTCGTGTCACCCATTGTTAAAGTTGAAGTATTATTTCATTAATGCGTTTAGGCAACCATGGACGCGCCATCTACCAACTTTATAAAAATATATCTTCTGTCGGCTTCTAGATGCGACTGAGTAATTGTAGTATCCCACCTACTCCATTAAGACAAGCTTACCGTAAACCGAAAAGTGACATTCCCGGTTTGATGAGCAGTCGGACTTTGCATATGGTCATTGATTTAGCAAACTATGCGCCACCTCTTATTCTGCCCTCTGTGTCCCAAAACACGCAGTCAACGTGACTTCTGCGCTGCTACCGACGACGCCGTGGAATTGGCAAAGTTTTGGGCCATAGCATAATTATAATCAGCCTATAATATTCCCAGTGCTGGACTCAGGTCTCCTCTCTTCGAGAGGGGCTGTAATCTACCATGCGGGTTTAGTGCGGGTTGGTAGATGTCACGTCTTCTAGCTTTCGTTTCTAGGACATGTCGCGTTCCGCACTATGTTTTCCTTCACTGTTTTGAGAGCAGTGGTGATGAAAATATTGACACAGAGTAAAGCGCCTACCTGGGTTCGAACCCACGACCTATATAAGTCGGGGCCGTTACCACTGCTCAAAGATCTGAAATACTGCAACCGTGCGAACCACAGCGAAGAACCAACAGAATTGATTAAAAGGGTGTATGGTCCTGTAGCGGTATCTACAACGCCACATGCGAACAACGCGTCATACTGACGTCACGCAAAATCCTGCATCTCGCAAGCAGAGTTTACCGCGCAACTAGGATAGATACAACGGCCCGACATGAATCATCGGGCAGTTGCCCGCCTCAAGACCAGTCTGGTCGGAGGATCCTCCCTTTTCTATGGAGGATGAGTGAACTTTACAGTTCCTCATATTCTTTATACCTCTCTAGACCTGGCCCTATTCCGGCCACCTAATAGATAGATTGATAAACCAATGAAGTTTTTTTTCGAAGGGGTCATAATCATCACCACCTTGTAAGTGAACCTTCTCCACTCATCTACGAAGTGGCTTTGGCAACGATTCGCAGTAGTTGCGAAACAAAACGATTATGTTATTTAAACCTTACAATTTTATGGTGGTTTGTAGTTGTGTTTGCTATATTTTTCACTACGCTTGCAATTCTGTTTACCATTTACAATTGGGTTTGTAACTACTGAGCAGTAGTCGCCCAGAGGTAACGGCCGCGACTTACGAGTTACAGGTCGTAGGTTCGAATCCAGACAGGCGCTTTACTTCAATTGTGTATTTAATTTCATTACCACTGCTTTCAAAACGGTGAAGGAAACATTGTGAGGAAACCGGCAAATCCTAGAACCAAAAATTCGAAGACATGTGACATCTACCAATCCGCACTGGTATCGCGTGGTAGATTACAGCCCTCTTCCTCTCACAGAGAGGAGGCATGTGTCCCAGCAGTGGGAATATTATACGTGATTGTCTTGTAACTACTGTTTTATTTTGGCTCTAAAGTTCTGTTACCTCAGCTTAAGTAGGTTTTAAAATCCCGCATCGCGTGAGCATAGATTACCGCGCTACTAGCTTAAATACATCGTCCCGAGTACCGACATCACTCCAGCGGAGGTTCGTACCCCACACGGAGTGCCCTTAGCGTGTAGTCGCTTAGTATAGTAGATAATTGCCCCTGGCTGGCTTTGAGTTTACTTAAAGCAACCACAGGATAGTCCGGTTAAGTAGTCACGACCTCTCAAGGTCAACTACGAGAGGCCATAGTCAAAAACAAAAAAAAAAGACATCTATCATCCACCCATCAGACACGACATGGTCGGAGGATCCTTCCTTTTCTATAGAGTATGAGTGAATTTTACACCATGTTCCTCATACCTCTGTAGTATAAATTGCCTTTCGAACCTATGTTTCGAACGAACAGACAGACTGATTTATTAAGATATTAATAATTAATTATGTAAAACAACCCATTGAAATCTTAAAACCGGTCATTTGTAGCACAGATAATAAATGTCTTCTGGCTGTATTGCACAAAGGTGGGCCTTGCCACGCATAAATTAAAAAAATATCCATCTGGCACGATTTTTATTTAATTAATCAATGTTATGGTTATATCTTATTTCCATAATTTACAATGAAAATTAAGTATACAGACTATTTTTTATTTAGAATACAACTGTTGTCTATGTCTCGAATAATTTTAAAAGACAAAACCAATTTTAGTTTTTGACTCGATCGAGCTTTTTTCAATCAAGTTTATAGTTTGGGTGTCAATGAACTGAGGGGCAGCTCTCGTAATTTTAAGAACGTTCACAGTCAGCTCTCTCAATCTGTCAAAAATATCTCTTATTTCCCTACGTTTTTGACAAGTGTTTGACATCGATTTTTCTGAGATGAGATTGCGACTAGATTTTGTCCATTGACTTATATGTTATTGGTAAAAATTCAGCGAATGATAAAAAATATGTCTGTAATTAGGTGATGGTTATTATGGCTTGCTAAAGAAAGTTGATGATTTGTTACCAGACAGATGGGCTAATCTTGGCCAATGCTATAAGCTGATGTATCACGGACACTGATTTCTTCGATTTTATTTTTATGTCACCATAAAGTAAGTGAGTGAGGGATAGACATTGTAGTCCAGCATGGTGCGTTGCTTCTACACAGTGGGCCACTGACCCAAGAGGCCAAGATTAAATGAATAAAAACGGCCTCAATGCTTATCTCAAGTTGGTCGTGACAATCGATTGAGGGGAGTGGGTTACTATGGTGGTTTATGCTAATCGCAACTGTTTTCTGTTACCAACAGACTGCTTGCCACCGTTCGGACTTAAATTGTGGCGGTTTACCCACATTTTGCTAGACTTTGCTCTAGTCAGCTGAAATCTAGTTGTATTTATTAGCAAGTCTCGGGGAAAGAAAAATTTTAATTCGGCAAAAACTGCGGCTTTCCAAAAATCTTAGGTAAGATATTTTTACATAATCAGATATTAATTCAAAATATTATGGCCGTTGCTTACACCTTTAATGAAAAATAAAAAAAAAGCATTCATTATCGATGTTTGGGCGGGGACCATCGAATGTCAATCGGTCAGTGACCTCGGTTTTGGCGGGAGAAACTCGACGGGTGAGATGTTTTTTCTTTGCATTTTACTTTCTCGCGGCACACAAGTTTTGGAGGCTGCCAATGTCACACCTAGAATGAAATAAGCCAACGAAACGTATAAATTTAATAAGACTCGGTACACTATGCTTGTGTTTCTTTTTTGAAATTTTACGGAATGTTGTTTGATTTCGAAATTGTGCGACATCTACGGGCCTATCTATTACTTTTTGACACATACTTATGTAATCTTTATCAATATTTTATTGCATTCCGTATTTGAAATGTTTTATTTAAGTAGTCTTATGTCTATCAACAAAAATGCTAAAATGTAGATAGGTAAGTAATTTGTTTTAGGGCTGATTTTTCAATCGACAGATATTTTTTATTCGTGGAATAAAATTGACGTCTGTCAGCTTTTGTATGGAAGAACTGTCAAAAATTCAAAATTATTCATCCGATAAAATTATCTGGCGTTGGAAAATATGAATCCAGCCAAGCCAGTCTCTAGAGTCCACTCTTGAAGAATCGATTCAAATTTCGAACCAGGCGGTGCTATTCTGTAAAAATCTCATCGTGAAAATAGAGGTGAAGTGAACGTGGAGTGAGCTGTCAATAGTGTCAATTCCTAACAAAAACAAACTCACTTCACTTAAGTTTTCACGGTGAGATTTTTACAGAATCGGCTGACTGACCTGACCAAGCTGTCAAAAAACTGTTGTTTATCAAGCACATTAATTTGACGCTGATAAGTAGGTCTATGTCAGTATATTAGTATAACGGCCCCGATCGAACCTAGGCAGGCGCTTTAGTTTGTGTAAAAAAAATCATCTACCAACCCGCACTGGTTCTGCGTGGTTGAGTTCAGCCCACTCTCTCTCGAAGAGAAGAGAACTGTGTCCCAACAGTGGGCAAATTTTTGGTTGATTATGTTATGCTTATGTTAAGTAGGACTATACTTAAATGTACGCAATTATATGTCAACCAAAATATCATGGCATATAAAAAAAATTTGATTTTCATACTAAGGCAACGTCAATCCATATGAAAATCACATTTTTTTTAAGAGCGTTTACGCCGTACGGCATTTCATACAAACTTTCAAGTCCTTATTTTTCGAAATGAATGAACCGATTTTAATGAAACTTCATACGCATAAGCAGGATACAAGGGTCTAAAAAGTTAGTAGAGAACATTTCCGAAAAATAGTGTTACAGCCAAATTAGACCCATTTTAAATTTTCCATAGAAACAGAGATTTGCAGTTATCTTTAAAAAAAAAAGACATTTCGAAAATGTTCTCTACTAACTTTTTAGACCCTTGTGTCGGCCTTATGCGTATGAAGTTTCATTAAAATCGGTTCATTAATTTCGAAAATAAGAGCTTGAAAGTTTGTGTGAAATGTCGTACGGCGTAAACGCTCTTAATGCCAAAAATACAATTTAGATTCTGGTAGACGTATACTATACGACATACCGTCTTTTACCGGTCCCGTGATAGTCTGATAGCTGAATGATTGAAGTAAATGTAACGAGGGCCACTCAGCTGATTGTGTGAAAGCTACAACCTTGAACGGGCGTCGCGACGTGAATGGACGAAGTGACCTAGAAGCGGCGCTGTCGAATTGTCGATAGGTTCTAGCGGTGAATTTGAATCAATGTCTACGCACAACGACTTACCTACGCACTTTTATAGACGACTAGCTTTTGTTCGCGGCTGTGCCTGCGTGGATTGAGTTACTGGGATAAAAAGTATCTTATAATGTTAATCCAGATTATACTTAAACCGATTTTGCTTGATTGAGCAGACATGAGAGGCTTGTGGCTAAGCAATAACAGCCGCATGCGTCGATTGATCAGGTTAAGCTATGCTTGCCGCAAGACCACTTCGTGCCTCAGAAAGCACGTTAAGCCGTTGGCCCCGGCTGTCATTTGTGGATCTTTGACAGTCGTTACGGGTCGTCAGAAGCCCAAAAGTCTGACAACCAGTCTTACCAAGGGGTATCGTATTACCTAGTTATTGGGTTGTGGAGGTCAGATAGGCAGTCGCTCCATGTAAATTACTGGTATTCAGCTGCATCCGGTTAGACTCAAACTCAACTCAAACTCAAACTCAAACCATTTATTTCAATTAAACCATTTACAGGCACTTTTGAATTGTCAAGAAGTCGGTCAGTCAGAAAATATGAAGCTAGTTGCCCATTCCAAAGCGTAGGTACCTATGGAGAAGAACGGGCAAGAAACTCCATGGACACTCTTTTAAATTGTATTTTTACAAAAATATTAGTTACATCATTAATGTTGAATTTACAATTATATGTGAGAACGATGTAAAAAAATACGTACGCGTTAAGAGCGTCCAGAGTACAGCAAATAGTAAGAAGACAACAATCCAAAAATAAAATAATTAAAAATAAGCCGAGGCAGCTGAGTGATGACCAGCCCCAACTGACGGCGCCCGTTCACGAACATGACGCATAGATCAGCACCATTCAGCTCAACCATTTTGAAGGGAGCTAAATGATCCAATACACACGCCACCGTCAGCGAGACATTTGTGTGAGCATGACATACTATCAGCCGCCATGGCACATTCAAGTCAATGAAAGACATATTACCCGGTAAATGGTAAAGAAGGTATACTTACATAGAACTCACATCTGTGCTATGCAGTTATACAATGCAAAGGAAATTGAGTTTATACAATGCAAAGATAATCTTACAATCTTCAGCAGCTCCAACAGTATTTTCAACTGTTAATCAATTAGTTGTGGTTGTGGAGCAGGACCAGCATTGAGCCAGGCATTTTTATCAGCGATGTAATCCCCTAACTTATAATATGCCTGACTGCATAGTGTGCGTTTTATACAAGACTTGAATTTTGTCTCATTCAGTTGAAGAATGTGGGGAGGTATTTTATTATAACATTTTAAACAGTACCCCATAAAAGATGAGTCTACTTTAGCCAGTCTGAAACCTGGTTGAACTAATAGGTCCCTATTCCTAGTACTATAATTATGTCTTTCACCTCTTTTACCAAAAAGATGTAAGTTTTTTCTTACATACATGATGTTTTCGTAGATATATTGACAAGGCACCATCATGATGTTAATTTCCTTAAACAGTTCCCTTAGAGAATCACGCCTGCAGAGGTTATATATGGCTCTGATGGCTCTTTTCTGCAGAATAAAAATAGAATCGATGTCTGCAGCCCGTCCCCAAAGCAAAATACCGTAAGACATGATACTATGAAAGTAACTAAAATAGACCAGTCTCGCGGTATCTACATCAGTAAATTGGCGGATTTTTCTGACAGCATAAGCTGCTGAACTTAGCCGTCCTGCAAGAGATGTTAAATGAGGACCCCATTGTAGCCTTGAGTCGAGCGTGATCCCCAGGAAAACCGTTTTATCGACGAATTCTAGTTTCTCTTGGTTCAATACTATCTCACAATCACTACTCTTTACATTTGGTAGAGAAAATCTTATGCACTTAGTTTTTTTCCCATTTAATACTAAATTATTAGCAGTGAACCAACTTTGGACCTGCAGTAAGGCGTTATTTACGTCGTCATAATTTGTAGCACGTCTATTTACCTTAAAAATTAAGGAAGTGTCATCAGCAAATAACACCATTTGTGGTTGATTTTTTAATAAATGGAGTAGATCATTAACATACACTAAAAAGAGGAAAGGACCCAATATCGAGCCTTGTGGCACACCCATTTTTACTGTTAAACCATGTGAATTGACACCATTTATTTGAACTTGCTGTTGTCTGTCATTTAAATAAGAACTAACTAAACTGAGCGCAAGTTTTCCAAGCCCATAATGCTCAAGTTTCAAAAGCAAGGTTTCGTGATCGACGCAATCAAATGCCTTAGAGAGGTCACAAAAGATTCCTATGGCGTCTTGGGCCTCTTCCCACGCGTTAAAAATGTGTTTTAATAAGGTTACACCGGCGTCGGTCGTACAACGTCCTTTGGTGAAACCATATTGTTGATCGTGAAGGATTTTATTCGTGTTAAAATGATTGAGCATTTGATTAAGCATTATCTTTTCAAACACCTTACTGAAAACCGGCAACACGGATACGGGTCTATAATTATTGGTGTCTTTACTGTCCCCAGATTTGAAAAGTGGTATTACCTTACTGAATTTCACTAAATCGGGGAAGACTCCTTGATCAACACACGAATTAAATACTAAGGCTAAATAAGGTGCAATAGTCTCAATTATGGAGGCACAGACTTTAATGGACATTCCCCAAAGATCTTCGGTCAATTTGATCTTAATTTGCTTAAAAGCTTTTATCACTGTTACGGGGTTAATATGTGTAAATTGAAATTCAACCGGGCAGGCTGGAACGTTTGCTCTTAATAAATCAATTGATACGTCGGATGAGGAATTTAAGCCTTCCGTCGTTTTTGATGGTATATTAGTAAAGAAATTTACAAACTCCTGAGCTACTTCTAAGTTAGAGCTTATGGGTCCACGTGAAGTCTCCAATGCGTAATCAGTGTTTCGTTTTTTATTTCTACTAGTTTCGTTATTTATAATTTTCCAAACTGTTTTTATTTTATTTTCAGCTGATTTGATTTTATTGCTAATGTACAGGGCTTTGGCTATTTTGCATGTATTTCTAAAAATTTTGGAATATGTAGCAACATACTTGCTGAAAGTTACAGTATTGATGTAAGGCTTAAGGCCATACAGCTCGAACAGTCTTTCCCTACTTATCCTAATACCTCTAGTTGCCCAGTCACTAAATATAAAATTAGGGCAAATGTTTTTTGTTTTCTTTTCAAAAGTTGTATTGAATTGAGTGTACACTACTGAAAAGAAATCCTCGTACAATTTATTTGCATCATCCATATCATGGTCCAGATCATTTAACTTATTATTTAGGGTACTATTGAATCTATTTAGTTTACCAGTCGTTATTGGTCTAAATTGTATTTGCACTTTTTGCAAAGGTGTTTTAAACTTAAAAGATACCGTTTGTCCACTATGATCAGACGGCAGATAGTTGACGATGGCTTTATCTAAATAATCACAATCGCAAAAGACATTATCTATACAAGTAGCAGAAGTTGGAGTTATTCTAGTCGGTTCTGTAAAAACATTTGATAAATTGAACGATTTAAAAAGGCTTAATAATCTACTGCTATTAGAATTATTTTCCAAAATATTAATATTAAAATCACCACAAATAATTGCGGCTTTGTTAATGGATGCAAGTTTCGCTAAGACATCTTCCATTATTGACTCAAATACAGAAAAGTTCTGATAATTAGGGGGTCTGTAAACGCACACTACGACATGCTTATCTAGCTCAACACAGGACAGTTCGATGCAATGTTCAATTGATAAACCCACTATGTCATCTCGTTGCTTAGATTTTAAACAATTTTTTATCAAGATATCAAGATTAGGGAACCTCCACGTAGCATAGATTTACGGTTAAAACAACTGCCCACACTATAGTTCTCAAAATTAATTAACATTTGGTAATCCTTTAACCAATGTTCAGTACAACAAACAATGTCAAACTTTGTTTTTTCTAAAAACATTTCAATTTCTAATAATTTGGAAGAAATGCCTTGAATATTTTGATGAAATAATGTCAAGGCATTCTGCTGATCTCCTTTTTGATATTTACTTATTTTAGAGCAAGAAGATACCTTGTTGTTGTTAGGCATAAGAATATTATTACTGGTACCTTCTGTTGTCTTACAAACTAGTTTAAATGATTATCCGGAGTTAATCCCAAGACTTCAATGTCATCACCAGGCAATGAGCTCATAGTGCGTGAGGGAAATGGAACCTCCTTCGTATAATTTGTACAAATAAAGGAAGCCGACCCCAACATGATATAACCTAATAGACTAATTTAATATATTTTTTAATGTAATGTGCCTAATTTAATATTAACGAAGCAAGACTGTACATTTATTACGATTATGATGTGTATGACTAATGAAATTGATGTGATTTCATGATATTAATGCACTAGAAATATTTGCATGACTGATAAGTCGAATATCACTAACACTAATTTTAGTCTCACTAGACTAAAATTATTTTACCATGTTATTATGTAAGTACCTACATTCTGGCAAATAAAAAAAAAAATAATAATAAATAAATAACCCATAGAAAAATAGTCCCGACGAAATAAAGCCACATTTTCTTTGCATAAAACAGTTGACTCAGAACCTAAGAACACATGTTTATGACTGTTGATATAAACTTATACATAAGGAAGGCTATATGTTCCGATTACGACTACATTATGCGGGGCCACTCACCTGACATAAAACTAGATTCTTTATTCACTGTTTAGGTAATAGTGATGGGCTGAATACGGGTTTTACCGAATAGGAATAATCGGCCGCATGTTCATTGAAAAGTTTACCGAACCGAATTTTCGGCAGGATTTGGCGTCCTTTGTCGTGCATCTCATAAATTCAATTCTAGCGCGTTGAAGCGCACGTCTCTTGAACAATTTTTTTAAAATTACGAACCTACCACTTTCATTTCTTCTATTCTTCTACACTTTTTTACATTGGTTCGATTATTACTATGTATCTCTTTACATAGACAGAATAAATGAAAAGAAACAATGGATATGGATACTATGATGTAAAATGTGCTCATCCTCTGCCTAGCCTTTTCCCAACTATGTTGGGGTCGGCTTTCAGTCTAACCGGATGCAGCTGAATACCAGTATTTTACATAGAGTGACTGCCTATCTGACCTCCACAACCCAGTTACTGGGTAATACGATATGCCTTGGTGAGACTAGTTGTAAGATTTTCGGGCTTTTTACGACCCGTAATGACTGTCAAAGATCCAACGTGTTTTCCGAGGCACGGAGGGGTCTCAGCATGTAAAGATGGTCACCCACCCACAGACCAACCGCGTTAAGCGTAGCTTAACCTGATCGATCGACCTATGCGGCTGTTTATTTAGCCACGGGCCCTAATTGTAAGGCCCTAGATGTAAATTGTGCTATACTTCATATATGCTTATAGACTTAAAGAGCTTTTTAATACAATATTATTCGGTAGAATGTTCGGAATTTTGGCCGAAT
Organism: Mesoligia furuncula; assembly: GCA_916614155.1. Taxonomy (NCBI): domain Eukaryota; kingdom Metazoa; phylum Arthropoda; class Insecta; order Lepidoptera; family Noctuidae; genus Mesoligia; species Mesoligia furuncula. The sequence continues at coordinate 25,867,518 of OU744810.1, read as the reverse complement.
ACCGAACATAAAACGAATATTCGGCGCATCTCTACTGTTTACACGTATTGGTGTTCTACCTAAATAATGTATCCATTTGCTTACATAACTTTTACAATATTTAACACACCTAACTATTTACACTAGATATTAAATTAAATGACTAACTATACAAAAAAAACTGGCCAAGCGAGTCGGACTCGCACACGAAGGGTTCCGTACCACAAGGCAAAAACGCCGAAAAAAAAACATGTTTGTTGTATGGGAGCCCCCCTTAAATATTTATTTTATTTTAATTTTATTATTTATTATTAAAGTTAAAATACAACTGAGTATTTTGTGAATATTTCAAGTGCCTACCTGTTGCCATTTTTGATATCGAGCAAAAAAGGGCAAACAAATCGCGTTTGTTGTATGGGAGCCCCCCTTAAATATTTATTTTGTTTTGTTTTTAGTATTTGTTGTTAAAGCGGCAACATAAATACATCATCTGTGAAAATTTCAAATGTCTAGCTATCGCGGTTCTTGAGATACAGCCTGGTGACAGACAGACAGACAGACGGACAGACAGCGAAGTCTTAGTAATAGGGTTCCGTTTTGTACCCATTGGGTACGGAACCCTAAAAAAGGACACTTAGGCGTCGAAGTACTCGTCCGCATCGCTGTCATCCGAAAACGTGCCCAGAAGACTGGCAGCATTGCCACGTTGAAAGGCAATGCATAACTAGGTACTCTATAAGACATCAGTCCGCTACTGCCTCACTCCTGTATTTTTAGTGATTACTTTCTATTTCTTTTTTTATCTTATCTGAAAATGTGACATATTATATGTAAAACTAATCTATTGACATTAAATTAACTGACATAATAAAGACATTTTAGAATCTCTATTGTAGTATGAGATTGTAATATGAAAATGATAATTTATTTATTTAGTTTATAAGAATGACATAATGTATAATAATAATTAAAATTTTTAAATGATTCTATATCAACAAATTATGTGAATAATAAATAATGATAGCATGTTAAATTAATTAAAACCTGTCGCCTATACATTGCTGTGCCCTAGCAGGGTTCATTGTTTGGAACTATCATAATGTAACAACCTGTAAACAACATGAAATGCAATAAATGAATATGAATATGAATATGCTAATTCTTTGGCCAAAGAACGATCCAGCTAAACTGAGTTCAAGAACTGTCAGTGTCATCATTGTTGTGGAATATTGACACTGAAAGCTCTAGAACGCGGTTTAGATGTGCTGATCAAGTTCAGTTGTCATTTGATAAAATTTGCCCTTAGTCTGTCTGTTTGAAACAGTCTGAAGTTATGTTTGAATTAACCAAGGTTTAATCTTTACCCAAAGTATTACATACACTTGGAATTTGCGTGCTAACAACCGTTACTTTTAACCTGCAACTATTTTACACAGCCAATCAACTGATTATGTCAATTAATTCAGCACGACTCCACATGTATGCTCGTATATCATGTCACGCTTTCGTCTCGGAATCTTATCGTGTCGCCATCATGGCCGCCGGACGAAGTGCGAATATATTTTCTTGTTCATTTCGGCAAAGGTCAGTGTAAAAGCTTTTGTTTATAATTTTCTTGTATCTTAAAGCCTATAAGGATCTTAAAGCCTATAAGGATCTTAAAGCCTATAAGGATCTTAAAGCCTATAAGGATCTTAAAGCCTATAAGGATCTTAAAGCCTATAAGGATCTTAAAGCCTTATACACATGATGGGGTTTATTTATAACCGATAACGTCACTACGTTTAAACGTCAAAAATATAGGGTTAAACAGTCGCTAATCACTACTTAACTTTAAGCAGCGTTTACGAATAATTTGTCAGTAACTGCCATAGAGCAACACGGGCCACCGGCGCTCCGGTCCGCCGGTGGCCCGTGTTGCTCTATGATAACTGCTCAAAAGTATGGAATAGCTTGTATGCCATTGTGGCATACAACGGTACAAGAATCTTTTGGCGCGTGGCTGGAATCGGAACTAACGGCGTCATCTTGATTTTACAATACAATTTCTGTGTCAATTTCACAAATTTTTACCTGTCAGTGTCATTCAGGCGCAAAAAGATCCTTGTAGCACTCTACTTGTTATGATTGGTGAGAATAGGTTACACAATGGCGTACAAACTACTTACTTGATGAGCTTGTGGCTAAGTAATAATAGCCGGTTAAGCTACGCTTGCCGCGATTGCTCGGTGGATGGGAGACCATCTTCACATACCAATACCCCTCCCTGCCTCGGAAAGCATGTTAAGCCATTGGTCCCGGATCTTTGAAAGTCGTTACAGGTAGTCAGAAGCCCGAAAGTCTGGCAACCAGTCTTGCCAAAGAAAAAGTACTAAGTACATAGTAGTACAAAGGAAAAGTTACTTAAGTAAGAATATTTTCGAAAAATAGTGTTACAGCCAAATTGGACCGATTTAAATTTTCCATAGAAACAGAGATTTCCAGTTATCTTTTTTTAAATGAGACATTTCGAAAATGTTCTAAACAGCTTTTTAGGCCTTTGTATCCTGCTTACGCGTATGAAGTTTCATTAAAATCGGTTCATTCAACTCGAAAAACAAGGGCTTGAAAGTTTGTATGAAATGCCGTACGGCGTAAACGCTCTTATGCAATTATAGAACACCATAGGTCAATTTGCCGTGTTGCCTTTAAAGACAGATTGACAGTTGCGATTTGATTAGAATAATTTAAGTTGGTTTAGTAGTCAAATTGCCTAAAGACGGTTATTTCCTTGATTTAACAAAACGAAAATCGACAAACGCGACACATGACGTTTTTGCCTTACGTGGTGAATGGATAGTGGCAGACCGCGAAAGAACCTAACACTGACCTGCAAATTGCAAAAAAACGTAAGAAACTTTGTATTTCGCGGTCTCAACTACCCATTCACCTTAAATCACATCTTCGCTGTGAACTGACAATGTAATAAACAAGTTGAAGCTCCTCTGTAATTGTGCCTTGAGGCAGGTATCGACTTTGATATTTCCATTGTCCGTGACTCCCGAGGCACGCCAAGGCCCTGCCTAATAACGGCTATTAGGGCTTCACAGGAGCTCGTACTACACACCTTTTGTTGCAGCAATTTGAAGGATTCCATTCGATTATTATGAGATTTAATTGTAGCAATTATTATTTGCAAACATAAAAAAAATATAATCACCGATCGCGATTTTTTTGGCAAACATGTAAACAAATATGAGTATTTGGAAAAATAACTTTAATGCCCATACAATAAATTTCAGTTTACACTACAACTTTAAACCATTTTTATCTTTTTTAAATTGATCTAATTAAGGTATAATAAATATAATAAAATCATTTATGGGCATTAAAAATGTGTACAAACAAAGTGAAGCCCTAACTCCTAGGGGCCTAAAAAGGCCACTTTGACAGAATCATAAAAGCATAATTTTATGAATCATAATATGGCGAAGACAGTCCGTGTTTTTCTTTTTTTCGCTGCACTACGTAGGTATAATCAAAGAGATTGGGATTGGATTTGGATTGGATTGATTGGTATTTTAGCACAGACAAAAAAAAAAAACTGAATAATCCTTCACCAAAGGGATTTGATACGATTAACTTAACAGTTAACTGACTGTCCATTAAGAGTCATAATGTTATCCTTTTATGATTCTGCCAAAGTGGCCTTTTTAGGCCCCCTGTGCTAGGTAAGAATACCTGCGTGCCAGTACAGGAGCCAGTGTCTTCTCCGAGTCAGTGGGTTCTGGATTTTATCCAATATACATCGTTTATATTTACAACAAACAATATAATAATTAAAATAGTAGTTACCTTCATTATTAAAGTAAATTATTAAATGTATGTAACAGTTGATTTATTATATTGTCGTGTGAGTGTGAGGTATAATGAGTGTATTTAATGTGCTAGGTATCAGTTTGATCAACAAACATTAAATTATTTTTTATCCATGACGCCTAGATAGTGATCGCACATCAAAGTTAGGTGCATGCAAAGGTATCCTATCTAGGTTACACGGTTTTCGTTGTATATGGCTCAGTTAACGGGCCGAGACCATATTGTTTCACCATTAATTAATATTTAAATGAATCAATGGATTGGCCGCAACTAGTTGGAAGTAACATTAATATGAAATTTCTTTTGGTGATGTTGGAGCAGTGACAAAAAATTAGATAGATAGATAAGATAGATAAATCATTTATTTGGTGTACACAAAAAGACAGCACAACACACAAAAGTACAATATTAGATGATAACCAAACTACCCACATGATTATAATATGATTATAATATAATATAAAAACAAGATGAAAAACACATCGAAATAAAAGTGACACTATGATGAATACTTAAAATAAAATTAATATTAATAACGAAACGTACACGGTGCGGTGTGCGTCTCAAGGTTGCACCAAATGGGAGTCCAGCTCAGCATGTGTCAGGCAAATGTGACGCTGATATTCTGCTGGATCCCTGCAGTGACACCCGGACGTTGAGAAGACGAGATGAATTATTATTGGTGTTGTGACTGGTGTTAATTAGAGGGTGATCTGTCTTGATCGGTGAACAGGGTTCAATAATTCGTTTAATACATAAATTCTTTTTATGCCATAGCCTGTATATTGGCATGATGACAGATTAACTTTTTAAAAAGGTTTTGAAGAATGACATGTTTCATGCGTCATTTTTGAAGTCAGCAGTTACATCGCATAATATAACAAAGCTCTATGGTCTGTGCGAAAAGTATCCGATGAAAGAGTAAACAAACCCTATTCAGGTTAAATTCATACGTAATTACTCACTAAGGGGAAACTAACACATTCATCTGTATTTAGAAGGTTTCGACCTTATTTCTCTACACCTGTTCCAACAATTATTGTTTGAATAACATTATTAAATAGTAATTAAAATATTGACGACGAAAAACGAGGCTGTATAAATAACCTCGATTGTCATACAAAAAACATCTTTATGGAGAATTGAACTTAGAATTTCGGGTTTATTCAAATAATCTATTCAAAGCTCCGTAATTAGTAAGTGACACTACAAATTTGCATCCACAGGTATGATTACTGATCCATTTGTTTACATGTTCTTTAGTTATTTTTTGAACAGGCTATAGATGTGCAAAGTTTTTCCTACCTACATTGTGTCTGTTTGGTCAATTTTTGATACTAAGCCCACGTTTGCTCGGACGCGATTAGGTATTGGGTTGTGGATGTCAGAGATGCCTATGACGATAAGTCACTTTATGTAATATACTGGTACTCAGCTGCATCCGGTTAGACTGGAAGCTGACCCCAAAATAGTTGGGAAAAGGCTAGGCAGATGATGATGAAGTCCGAAAGTATCAGATGAAATTGTAAACAAATTGATCAGTAATCGTACTGCCATTCGTCGTCGTTTCAGCCGATAGACGTCCACTGCTGGACATAGGCCTCCCCCAATTTTGGGGGGGTTTGCCATAATCGCCACGCTTGGCAGGCGGGTTAGCGATCGCAGTATGGTATGATGGTGGAATAAATAGAGAACGCTGCTGCCCATTCTCCGGTAAGACCCTTAGTCGCCTTTTACGACACCCACGGGAAGTAAGGGGTGGTGCTATTCTTTAAGTCCGGCACCACACAGACAACACGTACTGCCATTATACCTTTATAATGGTCAAGGTCTGTATTAGCCGACTGCAACCCACATTGATTTCGAACCTTTCCCAACACACAAGTACCAATAAACTACCTGTATCGGTGCGCACATTCAAATGCGCGTACGCTGACGATTAGTACACAGCGCATGCGCGTCGCAGTGCAAATAGACAACGTTTGCATAGTTGGCCGTAGAAAGTAAGACGACAATTCCGTTGCGTTATGTGTATTCATTACGATTGCTATTTAAAGGGATGGGCAGGGATCTAGGTGGCGTTTTTGTGTACGCATTTGTATATTATCAGAGAGTTGGGCAATGAGATGTACCCCAATAGGTACCCTGATTGCGTGACCAAAACTTTTATTGCTTTGTGGTTTTGGTTTTGAAAGAAATTCCTAATAAATTGCTTCATGGGTTTGAAAAATTCTGCTGCGGAACGTAAATATAACGCAATGAACGTGGCTCAACCGTCAAAGTGATAGGCATTACCATCGATTGCTGTGAATCGAATGAAAGAAAATTGGTGAAGGAAATAAAAAATACTATCCGAATGACATCTCCGTCAGTCTTTCTATTCTTTTATTAATACGACAATGCTGTGGGTTACATGTTTATTTCTTTTAGGATTTTCTCGTACTTTATTTAGCGTATGTATATATATATATATATGCTTCCTAGTATGAGACAGGAAAAAATGGAAAGACGGAAGGAAGGCTTTTGCCCTGCAGTGGGACATAACAGGCTCATAATAATAAATAATAATATATATGTTAACGGAAAAGTATGCAATCCGTCATTCTATACAATTCCTAGGAAATGTGTACAATTCTTAAAATAGATAGGAAATCTATGATATATTTTTTAATATGCACTTTTTCTAGGAAATCTATACATTTCCTAAATAGCAATCGGAAATCTTAAAAATGAAATATGTTGTGCTACTAGACGACGTGGATGCAAGAGCGAGCGAAGGGCACCCCGAGGTTCGGTTTGGTTAGGTTCCTTTAAACCCTGCAGACAGAAATAGGAGCCCCGCGCAGCTGGGCTCCGTCGACCTGACGTCGACGTCGACGACGACGTCGTTAGAAATAAAACATGCAGCATGCTAAATTTATGCTTTAGAATGTTATGCTTAATCATTATTATGATTAGAGAAATTAACAAACTTGTTTTATTTTTTTAGTCACAGAAAGCATTACTTTTTATATATTTCCTAGTATCATCTTGGAATTGCATACAATTCCTAGGTAATACATACATTTCACAGGAAATGTGTGTATTAAAGAATCTTTGAAAGATTATTTTACACGTTTCTAAGTAGGCTCGGAATTGCGTATATTTCTTAGGAATTGTGTAAAATTCCTAGGTTGCATACATTTCCGATAACATATAATATACATGCTGTCTTTTATCCTTTTAATAAATAAAATAAAATAAATTCTCTAGTTTAATCTTTCGATTGCGAAGAATAAATTCTAGTTACCACCCCTAATTGCGTAACACACTATCAATCAAAATCTAAATCAATTTGAAGGATATTGTTAATCCATTGCTTCATATGTTCGAAAACTGTGTCTGCTCAACACCATAAATAACGCAATGAATGTTGTTGAATTGTCAAAACGAAAGCCATTACTGAAGCCATTTTAAAAATGGCCTGAAACACAGGTTTTCCATAAACCTAGGTCTGGTAGGTCTACATTTCAGTTAGAATTTAATTTCCCTCGATTGTAATTAATGTAAATCTTTTTTTTTTACTCTACTCAATACTTGAATAAAAATAAATTTTATTAAGGGGCTTACATGACCTTAAGGCGTGGTCACTGTCGGACTGCATAGAAAAGAAAGAGAACCGCGATGACACAACGCTGGTAATTTATTGAAAAATATGAAGCAATTATTTAATTACAAAAAATCTATTGCTTGGATTAAAAAATTAAAACACTAGTCTTTCAGTATGTTGCTTGTAGAATAATCTGACAAAAAATCTGAATAATTGTATGTATATTAGTATGGTTTTTATTGTAAAAAGAAACTTTTTAGAGGTATCTTCATTATTTTTTTCTATCGTATCAAATTAGTTGTATTATGTTTTCAACACACTATCAACCTAGCATATATCCTGAAGAATATCATATATTGTTTTGATATTGTTTATTGTAGTCAATCATATACTTTTATTGTTATCTAAAACTAGCGTTTTTTGCGTTTAGGTCCTGTAAGCCCCTTAATGCTGATAGTGTTACGCTATTATCGCGCAGTACGACTTTGTGGTTATTACATTATATACTTATATACTTTCCGCTTTGAGTTGCTGAAGAAAGCAAAAAGAAATTACTTTGCTATACAGTAAGTAGAGAGTAGTAATGTTTATTATGCAAAATCATAGCACTTAGTGATTCAGTTTTCATTTTCACTTAAGGCTTCTTCAAACAGGCGTGACACGCGATAAAATCGCGCGCGACACAAAGGCACCGCAAGTCGCGCAACGAGCGGTAGGTACCTTTGTGCCGCGCGCGATTTTTTCGCGTGTCGCGCCTGTTTGTAGGAGCCTTTACGACGTATTCCACATTAGGCACCCGCTTGAATGGCACCTGAGTGAATGCACCTGACACACAGCGGCAGATTCACTCAGGTGCCCAATGTGGAATACGTCGCATTTACGACTGAAGTAAAATGTGAGCAATGACGACATCATCACATTTTGTTCGAGAATTCATAGCATAGCATAGACATAATCCTGGGAAAGAGCATAGACTTTTTATCGACATACCACGCGGACAAGCCGCGGAACCAGATGGAGTCGACAGTTCCTATCTACCTCTGAGAAGAAATGGCGGCAAAACCCAGGGGTCAGTCTTCTTTGAATTCCAGGCATAATCTTGGTTAGATCGTCTGAGGACCATGTAGATTGGTGTCTGAAATGGTACACAGGTTTTAGTGAAACAGTCCAGTCAGTGCAAGTATTTTTCAGTAGACATCATAACCAGGCTGGAGGGACCCGTGGCTAAATAATAACAGCCGCACAGGTCGGTCGATCAGGTTAAGCTACGCTTGCCGCGGTTGGTCTGTGGATCGGTGACCATCTTACATACCGTGACCCCTCCGTGCCTCGGAAAGCACGTTAAGCCGTTGGTCCCGGCTGTCATTCGTGGATCTTAGACAGTTGTTACCAGTCTTACCAAGGGGTATCGTATTACCCAGTAACTGGGTTGTGGAGGTCAGATAGGCAGTTGCTCCATGTAAAATACTGGTATTCAGCTGCATCCGATAAGACTGGAAAAACATCATCATCTGTCTAGCGTTTTCCCAACTATGTTGTAGTCGGCTTCTAGTCTAACCTAATTCAGCTAAATATCTGTATTTTCTGCTAAGTACCTCGCGATACCTCTTGTTAAGACTCTTCGTTGTCAGTCTTCCGGGCTTCTGACTACATGTAGCGACTGTCAAAGATCTAAGAATGACAGCCAGGACCAAGAGCCAAACCTACTTGGTATGCCTTCGGATAATACCAGGGTCTGTATAACGAAGTATTAATGTCACCATGATTCCAGTCCAAAAACGGGATGGTGCTATAGGTCATGTATAGCTCCGTCTCTCTCTTACGCTGGAATCATGATGGCATTAAACCATAATATGGCACCTGTTAGATATTGAAAAATAATCATCGGTCTACACAATTTCTCGATAAAAATTGAACATTCGAGGACATATTCAAATTGATCGCATTATAATAAAAATAAATTACGATGACACCCACATCGAGCCAGCACTCGAACCGAATCTCGATACATTTCAAAATGTCACTCGATATGACATCAAGTGTACAATCGCACCAAGTGGGAACCAAGCACTTCCTTCGCACTACGAAGTACAAAATGACTTTGAAATTGCGTGTGCAGTTATGTCGATCGTGAACGAATTATGGCAAGACATTTTTTTCTTTTGCAATGACATTTGTCGTAATTTGACTGATTGGTCGAGTGCTTTCAAATTTCGAAAATATTGAAATTTCTTTTTCTTTAGTGCCGGCACAGCACAACAGTAGGTATAGCCTGTTCTAAAAGTATCTGGTGAAAGTGTAAACAACAGAGTTTGTTTACACTTTCATCAGATACTTTTTTTCAGGTTAAATTTATTAACAATCGCTTAATTACGGCAATTAGTAACACATTCATCTGTAAAAAATATTTATTTATTTATGCACAATTTATTACTTATTTTTAAAACCTTTTATGCCACATGGGTACTTAATTACAACCGTCACAACCGTCGCACCGCGTCGCGTCAAAAAACCTACTAAATTCACCTTGACAATGGCGCCGATTCTGTTGTTCACCAACTAAACTAAATTTACTTTTTCTTTCTATTTCATTAAGAAAAGGACAGAAGATAAATATTAGTTTAGTCCTGTCAAATTAGTCAGCGCCTGACGTAAATTGACGTATTTTTAATAGCCAATTTTTTAATCTCGTCTAAATTATCTATGGAGTATTTTAATTTGACAGGACTAAACTAATATTTATCTTCTGTCCTTTTCTTAATGAAATAGAAAGAAAAAGATGCATGAACTTAAATTTAGTTTAGTTTGTGAACAACAGAATCGGCGCCATTGATCACGGCAAAGTCGTTAGAAACGTCGGAAAACAGCGAAGTTAACAGTCTTTATGATCAGCTTTTTTAGCAATCATTGTAAATCACACCTTTCTATTTGGATGAATTATTGCGTCATTGTACGTCGGCGATGTAAATCATACATGTCAGTGTATTGTCAGCGTGCCTAATGGTGATAACTTAGCATGAAGGCACCAGAGTCATAAATATTCTGACTGAGACCGAGCTTTTGTACATATTTGAACTAGCGATAGTACTTACTAGGTGGCGCAAAAGTCATCACCCTCTCGGAAGATGCTATATTTTTTGCAAATGGCGGCAAATGTCAATTTTACTTTGACATTTGTGAAGTAAACAGATACAAAATACACGTTAACACGACATGAATCGCTATAGTCTTAAAGAACGCGGACTAATATTGTTTCGGATCGCTTAATCTCTCGTTTTGGCAATTTGCAAAAGCCGGCAAGATCGCCTGATTTGTATCTATTTAATCTGCATTCGCGACTAATTTGCCAAAAATGTCAACAAATATGAGTTTATGGAAAAATAACTTTAAATCCTACACAATAGAGTGCAGTTTACGCTACAACTTCAAACATTTTTATAACTTTTCCACTAGTGCTAGTCACTCTGAAACTTTGAGTATTAAACCAACTGGAGGCGCCATTGTCAGGCGATCCCCGCTGCCAAAGGTACGAGACCGCCGGTCATAGCGGTTATACATATACATGTGTGCGTATAGTTTATGCTTGTGTTTGTTTTTTGTTTTGTGTGCGTGCGTAACAACGCGATCGAATTGCATTAGTGTATTATTGCGCTCCCTCGTCCCCCGCGATGAAAGTGACAGACGTATTTGCTTATATATTAGTACTCGTGGCGTCTCCGGTTGGTTTATTACTCAAAGCTCTGAAATCAACTTAATTACCATTAATATAAAGTTGTTATTTGTTGAACTTGAAATACCATCAATTTGAAGACTTTAGCTGAATTGCAATTTTGTATGAAACGACACAATATTTTCCATTTCGGAGCTGGTCCCTCAGTCATCATTCTCCTGCCCTTATCCCAATTTATTTGGGATCGGCACAAGTTTTTTATTACAAAACGTACCACTGTCTGTATCTGCGTTATTGCTGTAATTTTGTCTATCCGTTTGTTCCGTCTAATCTCAGAAACGGCTGGACCGATTTTGATGGGACTTTCTCTGGCAGATAGCTGATGTTATAAGGAGTAACTTAAGCTACTTTTTATTTCAGAAAAAGGTTTAGGGTTCCGCGCAAAAATCCATGAAATCCAATACCTATGTATTTCGACATGCACACGCGATTAAGTCGCGGGCACAGCCAGTTGTAAATCCACGAATGTGAACATTTGTTATATATGCAGATCGGTCGTTTTGATTCAATGAAAACACTTCATTGAATCAAAAGCAAACATTGCACGCACACAGTTTACACCAAACGCAAAACAATTCCTTTGTTTTCCATTCACCAAAACACATTACCAAACTCCTTCGAACGTTCGGAATTGGGTAAAACGGTCAATTTTCGAAATTGTTCTTAATTCAGAATCACTTTATTCGTTTAGGTTCGTGCGTGTAGTGAAATATCACACGTTCACCCATAAGGAAATAATGCCCGGTTCGTTATTGCGTAGTTACTGTAACCGTTGCGCAACGATTGTAACTAGTTACGTGGTGAGAAACGTTATCGTTATTGAATATTGGGTCGAGGGTGCCCAAAGGCGACATATTTTATTGTTGACTATGGTTTATGTAATCGCGTTTCGTTTTTTTAAGTGGGTCGTCTTTGCCATTTGTTTTTATGCCGATTACAGTAGCACTGTCGATTAAGCTATAAGCTGTACTATTATTTAAAGTAACTATGTATATAGTTACCGGCACGGATCTTGAGCGCTCGGCGGTAGAGTGGGAATCGCTTTGCGCATCGTACACTTATGGCAAAATAAAACTTCATACCACCAAAGGGACCCAATAACTCATTTTTGCGCAGGTGAAGGTCAGCGTTCAAGATCCGTGCCGATAATTGTACCTATATTATTATGAGAAACCTGTACCTAATTTCTAAATGACCTCTTCAAATGTAGCCACCCTAATGAGATGAGATTTATCATACTAATATTATAATTATAAAGTGTTTAAATGTTTGTTACTTCTTCACGCTCAAACGCTTGGAACAATTTTGATAAAATTTTGTATGGAGGTAGCTGACGCCCTGGATTAACAGCTATTTTTATCCCGATATTCCCACGGGATTAAAACTTTTGCGGGTGAAACCGCGGGACGCAGCCAGTACTGAATAAAAAGCGATATAAACGAAAAGAGTTCAGTTTTCTCAACTTTCACAACAAAAAAATCTCTTCGTGTCGTGTCTGTTCGAATATTAGTATGACCTCTCAAGTTCTGCTAATGATTTTATTAATTATGATTTTATTAATTGATTTTATGTTGTATCGTACTGCATAGGGCACGCGGGGGGCTTGATGGGTTAAATACATATGATATTGTATCTGGATACTTCGACGCCTAAATGCCCTGTTGTTGTTGTATTTATTTGTAGGTATAAAACGCGGTCACATGACTTGACGCATCTCTGGAATGCGAGGCCCGCATTCCTTAGCTCTCCCAGCAAGTGTTAGGCCTTTGTCTTTGTCTTTGTTACCGATACGTACGTCGATAATTTGGCTAGTTTTCTGTTGTTGTATTATTTATATTTTTTATTAGAAAATAACCAAAATGACGTCATCAACGCCAAGCGTCAAGTTAAGGTGAATGGGTAGTTGAGACCGCGAAATTCAAAATTTCTTACGTTTTTTGCAATTTGCAGGTCAGTGTCAGGTTGTATCTTGATCAAAATATGATTCGCGATAATAACAGGTACATATTTAGAGATTTTTAATCATTAGAATCATTAATACATCTTTCTAAGTTAGATATCTACAATTAACACTTTTCCATAAGAGATTGGTGGTTGGTGGTTGAAATCTAACTTAGAAAGATATATTAATGACTAGCTTCCGCCCGCGACTCCGTCCGCGCGGATGTCGGTCTTCGCGTGGATGGTTTATTTCTCCATTTTGAGTACCTAACTCTGACAATGACATCTTATAAATATCTATTGGACCCAAATACGGCTAAGCCTATAATAATTAAGGAGATCCCTCTATTGAGCTACTGCTGTTGAGCTCGCGTTCTGTAGTAAGTATTTTTTTCATAGTAATTCCGACCTTGATAAGTAGCATGTAGCAGTAAATTACTGACAGTGACGAAAAGTTTGCAATAATAAAAAAGTGATCGTGACAATGCGACAGAAAGTTAATTGAGAGCTTCAGCATACACAACATTGTTAGTGAGCTCGTCCGGAATATGAACATGAAGATTTCTTGGACTGCTCACACGGGAAAGAGCTACGTAAAGTTGCCCGTGTGAAAAACAACTCGCGGTAAGATCTACGCCAGCAACTCCTAGGGTCTGACCTTGAGCCTTATTTATTGTCATGGCGTAACACAAAGCTACAGGAAACTGTATTCTCTTAAATTGAAATGGAAAATTATCCACTACGGGTAATGCAACGTGTGTTCGCGGTTCTACAGAACAACGTCTATGAATAAAACCGAAAAATAAAATTTTTTTTTCGACGTATTTTTCCAGGATAAAAAGTATCCTATTTTATGCCCAGGATAATAAGGTATAATTATACCAAGTTTCATCGAAATCGAACCGTTAGTTTTCACGTGATGCCTGCATATACAGACAGACAGACAGACAGACAGACAGACAAAAATTTTTTTAATCACATATTTGGGTTTGGTATCGATCCAGCAACACCCCCCGCTATTTATTTTTTCAATATTTTCAATGTACAGAATTGACCCTTATACAGATTTATTATATGTATAGATTCTAATGACTATAATTCTCTAAATAAGTACCTGTTATTGTCGCGAATCAAATTTTGATGAAGATACAATCTGACACTGACCTGCAAACTGCAAAAAACTTAAGAAAATTTGAATTTCGCGGTCTATCACTATCCATTCACCATAATGTGACCGAGTTGTAGTCAGTTATTTAATTTACTTAATTGTGTTAAATATTGTACAGTGAAAACCCAATAAACAACTTTAACCATACTTAGGTATAAAAATAAAAATGTATCTAAATGACTCTTCCAATATGAACCTCTTATCTTCTGAATTCCAGGTGGAGTCAGGTCGCGAGGAACTGAAGAAGGAGCGAGAGATCATGCAGCTGGTGGCAGGCTTGCAGCTGGGCGAGGATGAGCGCCGGGAGTTGCCGCACGTCATGCGACAGAGACATGCGCCTAGGTAACGAGATAAATACATAACATAATAAATACATAACATAATAAATACATAGCATAATAAAACATAACATATTCAGCCTATAATGTTCCCACTGCTGGAACACAGGCCTCCTCTCAGTGAGAGGGAGTGGGCCGTAATCCACCACGCGGGCCCAGTGCAGGTTGTTAGATGTCACATGTCTTCGAATTTTTGGTTCTAGGACGTGCCGGTTTTCTCACGATTTTTTCCTTCACCGTTTTGAGAGCAGTGGTGATGAAATTATTTACACAAAGTAAAGCGCCTGTCTGGGTTCGAACCTACGACCTACAACTCGTTAGTCGCGGTCTTTACTACTTGGCCACCACTGCTCTTTATCACGAGATAAATACTACATGTAAACCATGAAACTTCTCTTCTCTTTCTTTATTAGTGGTTTTAATGAGAATCATAACATGGTTTTAGTAGGTTTTTATTATTATTTTCTTTTTTTTTATTATCTATCCTTTTAATAGATTCTTATTTTGTAAACGTGAGGACTTTGTAGGCCTTATAGACTTTAGATCTGTAGACCATTTTCTATTTTATCAAGTACTTGGTACTTGTTGACAGACCTGCGCTGTCCTCCCATACCTACTGTAATCTGGAAACATTGTAAAAGCCAATTATTTTTAAAAAGAGTAACCATGGAGTTTCTTGCCGGTTCTTCTCCATAGGAAACGACCAATTTGAACCGTGCACCTAGCTTCTGACGTTTCATAAGTGCCCATGTAGGTTTATGTGAAATAAAACATTTTGATTTTGAAACGTTTATTTTCTCTTGACTGTACTTACCTGTCAAAAAGAGTAACCTAGACAAAGTGGATAAGACAGAGATTAAAACAGAAGACGAACTAGCAGGGGATCGAGGAGGGGGGGGAGTGGAGGGTGGTTCAGGGGATCAGGGCCTCAAGTCTGCTATTACAATAGTGTCAGAATGGTCTATCATTGATTTCATAATTGCTGTTTTGACAAGTTTGGTAATCTACTAATAAAATGGCGTCATTATGACTTTCCAATGGTCAACCACTGACACTCCATTGAAAGAAATGGCATAGAATGGTAATCTCGTACCTAATGAAAAATTAATTACTGACTTAGGCGGGAATCTGCAAATATTTTGACAGTTCCTTTGATCAGTGACCTACCATTCGAACGTCATTGTGCAGTCATTGCTTTTAATTCGTTACGAGTATCGTATAAGTTCTGTGCCATTGACCGACCAATGATCAACCATTATGAATTTAGCAGATTACGAACTTTTAGCAAAATGATAATGGGATGGTGGTGGGATCGTGTTGGAATGATGAATTTATAAAAATAGCAGACTTGGGCCCCAGACCGGAATGAATCCTACTTACCTCCTTAGAATACTCAGCCTATAACGTTCTCACAGTTGGACACAGGCCTCCTCTCTGCGAGAGGGAGCGTAATCTTCCACGCGGGCCCAGTGCGGGTACCGCCACCATCCATACTTCATACTAAGAAAAAAAGGCGAAAGTTTGCGAGTGCGTGTGTGTGTTTATATGTTTGTTACTTCTTCACGCTCAAAGGGCTGGACCAATTTTGATAACATTTGGAGGTAGCTGACACCCTGGATTAACATATAGGCTACTTTTTATCCCAATATTCCCACGGGATCGACATTTACGCGGGTGCAACCGCGGGGCGCAGCTAGTAATATTATAAATTCGAAAGTAGCTCTGTCTGTCTGTATGTTACCTTTTCACGCCTAAACCAGTGAACGGATTTCGATAAAATTTGACAGAGAGATAGTGTGCATCCCGGGGAACATAGGATAGTTTTTATCGACATACCTCGCGGGCGAAGCAGCGGGCGGAAGCTATTAATATTATAAATGCGAAAGTGTGTCTGTCTGCTACCTCTTCACGCTTAAGCCGCTGAACCGATTTAGATGAAATTTGGTATAGAGATAGTTTGAGTCCCGGAACAGGACATAGGATAGTTTTCATCCCGATATTCTCACGGGATCGAGACTTATGCGGGTGAAACCGCGTGGCGCTGCTAGTCCTCTATACAATTATTATAACTTAAAGTCGCTTTACGTGTTTGCCTGTGTAAAACCGAGGCGGGTCCCTATCATTATCTATATTCACTAACGTTCCGCCCCTGCTTCGCACGGTTTTAACGACTTGATGGAATATCGAGGTTCCTTATTTCAAAATGCTCTAAAAGATAATGACTACCGCATCGAAAAGCATTGTGTACAGTCACGGGCATAAGTATGTATACACTTAGCTTTATTCAAAGACGAATTTTTCCTTTAGTTTTGAATTAAATTTTATGTTATTACCTTTGAGTATTAAACCAACTGGAGGCGCCATTGTCAGGCGATCCCCGCTGCCAAAGGTACTAGACCGCCGGTCATAGCGGTTATAATAATGTGTGCGTATAATTTATGCTTGTATTGGTTTTTTGTTTTGTATGCGTGCGTAACAACGCGATCGAATTGCATTAGTGTATTATTAATACTGGTGTGCGTTCCCTCGTCTCCCGCGATGAAAGTGACAGACTTATTTGCGTAGATATTAGTACTCGTGGCGTCTCCGGTTGGTTTAATACTCAAAGGTTATTACGAACAACGTATTTTCGAACCCATAGGTTTGTGTAAAATGTCGTATTTCAACGTTGCATTCGTTATTTCATGAAAAAATCGCAATTGAAAATTGCCAAGTAATATGCCAACCGATCTGAAATCTTCTAAACTAGGCACAGTCACGACTGTGCCTAGTTTAGAAGATTTCAGATCGGTCACACGGACAGACCAGCGGGGAAATTGGGTTTCAATTTGACAGTTCAACGACACTCATTGCGTTATTTACGATGTTGTGCAGACACATTTTTCCAACATATGAAGCAATGGATTTGAAATACAGGGTTATTTTATAATTTTTATAAACCGCGAAAAAAAAAAATCTGCTGCTTCCTACATCTATGTTCGTATAACTCGTCAAAATGTAGGGAACAGCTGATTTTTTTCGCGATTTCAGGTTTGGTCCCATAGTAAAAGTTGTTCATAATGATGAGTACAATTACCTCTTGGGAGGTTGTTAATGTTTCCAATACCAATAACCCTGTATACTTCAAAATTATTTAGATTTTTGTATAGTGTCTTTCGCAATTAGAGGGATGGTGGGGGGTGGTAACTAGAATTTATTCTTCGCAAAAGTTTAAATTACAGAATTTATTTTATTTATTAAAAGGACAAACGACAGCATGTAAAATGTAAATGCTAAAGGATAACATTATGAATCATAATATGGCGAATGACAGTCCGTGTTTTTCTTTTTTTCGCTGCTACGTACGTAGAATAAAGGAGATTGGGATTCGATTTGGGTTGATTGGTATTTTAGCACAAACATACAAAAAAAATAACTGAAAAATCCTTCACCAATGGGATTTGATTTGATTAACTTAACAGTTAACTGTGCATTATGATTCATATTGTTATCCTTTTATGATTCTGCCAAAGTGGCATTTTTAGGCCCCCAGTTTTCTCTTAATAACCATCATATAATTTGCTTTTACCAGTCTTAACAAGGGGTATCGTATTACCCAGTAATATCTGGGTTGTGGAGGTCAGATAGGCAGTCGCTCCATGTAAAATACTGGTATTTAGCTGCATCTGGTTAATAGACTGGAAGCCGACCCCAACATAGTTGGGAAAAAGGCTAGGCAGATGATGATAATTTGCTTTTGCAATGGATGTCGTGGTATATAAAATACTGCTATGGTCGTCACGTTTGTAGTACTAATTGGATAACTAATTATTGAATCGGAAATCTTTTCTGCCCTTCCACCTTCAGTCAAGGCTCACACTTACCTACTTAATATTTACCTAATTAAGAAAATTAACAATTACTTATTTACAATAATATTTGTTACTATTTTAATACTAGCTTCTGCCCGCGACTTCATCCGCGTGAAATTTACAATAATATTTGTTTTTACTTTAATACTAGCTTCTGCCCGCGACTTCCTCCGCGTGAAATTTACAATAATATTTGTTTTTACTTTAATACTAGCTTCTGCCCGCGACTTCATCCGCGTGAAATTTACAATAATATTTGTTTTTACTTTAATACTAGCTTCTGCCCGCGACTTCATCCGCGTGAAATTTACAATAATATTTGTTTTTACTTTAATACTAGCTTCTGCCCGCGACTTCATCCGCGTGAAATTTCTTGTTCCCCGCCCCACCCCGTCGCATCGCATCGTCTGCCCGCACTATTACTTCGTTTTCGCTTAGCGTTCTTTTGTCCTAGCGTGATATAAAGTAGCAAGACTTCTTCAAGAACTGGACTATCAAATGCATAGATAATTTTTCTAATCCGACTGGAAGTTCCAGAGATTAGGGCGTTAGATAAACAAATATAATAAACAAAGTTGTCAATATGTCTTTAGCTTGAGTACGAGGCTTTTGACTACGCTGTGTGTGTATATTGTGTCTTTTTTTATTTTTGTAATGTGCGTTTTGTTTGTGCAGAATAAACACTTTTTCTTTCTCTTCTTTCTTTCTTCTTTTCTAAATAAACTCTTCAGCTTTATTATTATTACTTATATAGATTTCGACGGTGGGTAATCAGAGACATTTTGGTCTAAAATGAGTTATATATGCCATCCTACGTAAAATTTTCCGCTCTTTCGGATGCGCTTACTCCCATGGCTCTACGATGACTTTTTTGGAGTTTATGCCCTAGCAAAAATCATTTTCACGTCAGTTTGTCTAAAATTTAAAACTTTTCTAAAATTTAAAACTTTGAAAGGCTCTCCTGAACATTTCATTTTTTGTCGCTTATACCGTATTTCCTCTTAACCGTCGATTTGTATTAAACTATCTTGTTCGTGTTTGTTTCGTTGAGTTTTGGGATAATCAAATTTATTAAACTGTCGTGCTATCGATAAGAAAAAGAAGATTATCTTGTTTCATCATAATGTTTTTTCTTACTGGTCTCTTGAAGGCTGATAATTTCACAATGGTACACAATGGTTCACAAATTGCGTAATACACTATCAATCACAATCTGAATCATTTTGAAGCAAATTACTAATCAAATGCTTCATATTTTAGAAAAATGTACAATTAACAACAACAACAATCAACAATCAAAACAACAACAATTAAAACAACAATTCAAAACAAGTAAAACAATCAACAATTAAACTATTGCAGTGAATGTTGTTAAGCTGTCAAAATGAAATGAAAGTTATTGCTAGGTAGGTAGGTACTCTTACGCAATTATGCCGCTGTTTTTAAAGAGCGTTGCGGTTCTTAAAATTTCAGTCTTCCATAAAAATAGCAAGTCCTTCATAAAACAGAACGAGGTGATTAAATTTCTTTATTCCTGTTTCAGATAACACAACGCCACAGCTGAAAGGGCGCCATCTATCGGCTGATGACGAAAGCAGCGCACCATCGGAGCCAACACATTTTACCTCGATCACGAAACTAAACGAACACAACCAAATAACTTGTGCACTCAAATGACAACGGATTAAACACACGTTTCTATAAAATAACGTAACGTTAACGGGAGTTAAACCACGGTTAAACGTAGCGTTTGCGAAAATATCAGTTTTTTAACTGATCATGGATACTGTTAGGTGTGTTTGATCCTTATGCACGCCTATGGTAAGGTAACCGCTTGATCCATTGCTGAGTTGGTGTAAAAGGTGACAATGCTGGCGAACTACTATTGTACAGTATCGTTCTCTATACAAACTCAGCTTTGGACATAAAAGGTGTCATTTGTAAAAAAAACATTGTGTACTAAGCCGTAAAATATAATAACCCAATTACACAATACGAACGCGGCACAGCGATTGTAGAATCGAATCGAGGTTTTATTTAATCGATTTGTCACGAACGTTCTCGGTTGTTTCCGATCATCGATTAATTACTTTAGAAATCCGTACCTACGCTAAACAGGGTACCTAAGAAACTGTAATTTAATTATCTTTAGTAATTAAATATCGATTTATATCCACGGATGTTAAAAAATCATTTGAACAATGATTGCATGAGTTTTACGCCGCTCGAGGCCAAGCAAAGGCCGGAACTTTATTGTTTTAAGTAAAATTAAAAAGGTTATGTTGTTAATATCATTAATTCATTTAAATATGTTTAGCAGTCAAGAGCACGTTTCCTAATAAAATAATCGAATTATTAATGCGTCATCTAAAAGTAAAAATAATGCGTTACGTCATCCGCCATATTGCTTTTGTTATCTGTCAGAAAAATCTATTAATCTTTCCTATCACTGAAATATTTGTTAATATAGCTTTATTTACTCCTACAAATAGTTTACTTAATTATCGTGTGCTATCTTGAAACTCACGAAGTCGTGACATTGGTGGAGATAATCCACATTGTGTGGGCAAGACAATGGAAATATTTTGTCATCAAAAGCTACGAAACCGGTATAGTTCATTAGAGTCGGGTCTTCTAAACTTTATGGAGGAATTATATGGCTCACAAGTTCTATCATATTATATCAAAACGCTTTGTAAACTTCGCAGTCGATATAATAAGAACAATATCATGGGTATAATGTTATGCTAAATTATTCTCTTTTCGTGGTGATAGTGACATTATTTTATCTAGCTTGAAAGTCAAGATCTTTTGAAGTGAAAACTTCTTTAGTCGCGTTGGGAATATTTGAGATGGGAATAAACCATTGAACTCGCGCCACTGTTACCGTAAGCGACACCGCGCGTGTTTTGTTTATAAGACGATTAAAAAATTACCCGCTTCGGATGTGTTCGGCTGTCCTCGGGATGTACTCGGTTTTAATGTATATCCGATATGTCAGTGACTCATGGCAAAGTATTCTGTTTGTGTTTTGTTTTCACTTCTGACGGCATTCCCTGAGTGCCACTGTTTTTTTTTTGGCGGGCTAATCTCATTTGCATATGCGGCTGAATATTAGTTTTTTTTTGTTGTTGAATTTTATCTTAACTCCAGTCTTCTTGTCTTCTGAAAAAAGTTTTTTATTTACATAATCTATGCTAATATTTAAAATAATAATAATAATATGTACATTTATATAAAAAAATAAGTAAAATAATCATAGGGCATCAAAAAATTCGTCCACATCGCTGTCAACAGGAACAGTGCCCAAAAGGCTAATTCTAATTCTTGCAATGCTAATTCTTTGGCCAAGAAAAAGGCCAGCCCTCTGGTCACGTGAAGAGTCGACTAACCGCTTGGCGATATATTGAAAAACCAAGTGGGCACTCGGACCCCATGGCCCTAGTGTTTCAACCCCAAACGGCTCGAACATATAACTCCCAATCAGGTTGGAATATTTTCGCCGTTTGAGGTTTTCTGCACCTGCAGAAATTGTCTTCAATTGTCTTCTTGATTTATACCAAGACATTAACACAAACAGGGGCTGGTTGTCGACTTCTACCTGCTAACGTCCTTAATATATGACGCTGCATATGGTCACAGCCAGTCATTTATAGGAGAGCTAAGTTCATCTTCTAAGTTATTAGACCCAAACTTTTGGACTATAACAGACCAACTGGTAAGACCGACAGCTGAGCTATCTGCCCAAACTTAAATATCTACTTCATCTTCTTAGCGTATCGATGGCAAATAAGTGTTTTGTGAAAATTAAAATTTTATTGTAAGCCCAAAACTCAGCCTAATCTATCGTTACTCGTAGACACATAAATTTCAAGCAAGTAATGAACGGTAAGTTTATTGATAGACGTGTTCTTGACATAATTGTATGCAGCTAGTATATAAGCCCTATATAGTCATTTATATACCTATTTAATTGTGCCTTAATATCAGAGAAAACGGTTAAGTTAGTGTGTATTCCCATCTAAGAATTAGTAAGTCAAACATCGTGTATTTTTGTCATATCTATTTATAGTTTCGACAGTTTTAGTTTCATTGATTTGTTTTTTATCAAGTCCCGATTCAATTCTATATTTAGTCAGAAGTCAGAAGCACTGAACCCATCACCTCTTTCCAAAAAGAAGGATACGTTAAACGGGGTTTAACGATTGAGTCTTGGCTTGTGAGAGACACTTGAATCAGCTATCGTTAAACCACGTTTTGTAAAAAGGAAGTTTATATAAAGTAACTTTTTAACGGCGTTAAACTTGTTATACCTTCTTTGCGTTTTTATAGTAAGAGTGGTCTTAAATATTTTAGTTAATTTAGCTCAGCTCAATTGTTTTTATGCCATTAATTTAATTTTTTTTGCAAAAATTGTACGGAAAAGCATGAATTATGAACCGACTATTAAAACTGCAACTGACTGGAGGTTATCTGTTCTAGAAGTGTGTCTTAATTATGAAAATGTCAAAAAACATGAACGGCGAAACCTTTTCATACTATACGGTTACCGGTTAAAATACCGGATCAAACACCGTTCGTCCGGTAACTGTAAATGTATGAAAAGGCACTGAATGTACCTTTAAATAAGAGTTTGATAGAAAACGTGTGTACAAAACTAAAATATTAGTCAAATAGGAGGGAATATTGTAAGCTGTTATGACTAGAATAGGTAGTGTGGAAACACCAGTTGCCACAAAAAAAAATCTTTAAATAAAAATTGGAAGATTTTTTTTTAAATTGAGCAAATGACTGGTGATTTTCACAAAATTTTCATTGTAACAAGCATTTTTTATATAAAAAAAATTACAACGAATATTATTAATATTTACTCACAGATAAAAAAAACTGTCAATGAACATAATTTTCAAGGTGTCTTGAGAAACTTGCATAGTTTTTAGCGCCATCTTTCGGAACTTCAATACGAACTATTGGCGCTAATTAACAAGCATTTAATCACGAAAATGTCATCCAATTAATTAACTGATTATTAAGTAAGAAATAAAAAAAATATAATATTAAAACAATAATGTAAATAGTAATAAAACATTTTCGCGAAAAATTATATAAAATGTCATCATCAAATATTTTAGGCTATGAGTGCCATTACAGTTTATTATCATTCCTAGTTTATTTTTTTATAATTATTTGTAAGATAGGCTTGCCTATCACGTGGGACTTATTAAAGGCATTGGCTCAATTAGGCTTGAGACACGAGGCCAGTAAGCAAGCCAGTATGAAATGGTAGAACACTCTTGCTAGGGATGTAAAAATTTCTCGTCGACACAGGTTTTGACAGCCGATATTGTGTCAAAGTACAAGGATATTTTGGCGCCTGAATGCCGTTGACAGAGGGGCCTTTGACAAAACAAGATGGCGACATTAGTTCCGAATTTGGTCACGCGCAAAAATAAGCTTGTCGCGTTGTATGACGTGAGATTTTGACATTGTTTGCGAATCGTCGGCGATCAAAGTCGCTACCTGTGTACCAGCAGCGTAATGCTGCTTATTTACTGGCTTTGTGTGAATCGGGCTTTTAGTCTGGGGTAGGGCGGTCATGTACTTTTATTATCTATGTAATTAATGAAAATATTATATGAAAAAAAAAAAAACTCAATGCAACAAGATTGAAAATTGTACAATATTCTTGTAGATACACGTAAAATTAATCTATGATTATGTTTATATTGTATGGTGATTTTTTTCAACGAACAGACAACGATGTATTCAATTATTATTATAGTTATTCAAATAAATGTAGTCTGTAACATATAATAAACATCGTATTTAATTATCCTTAGCCCAGTATGTACAGACGCCAGCACATCAAGCTACCCGAAACTGTCAATTTTTCCCAATCAACTTTGAACCTTATACTTTAGCGATAAAGTTGAAAATCTATTAAAGAAATTTGAGAGATTAAAGTAGCTTGATGTGCTGGCGTATGTACCTAGGTCCGGTGCTCATACGGCGAGGCGCAGCGCAGAGCAGCAGCAAGTGCAGAAGCAGTTTTCTCTGCCAAACCATTTATCAACTACTAGCTTCCGCCCGCGGCTTAGCCCGCGAGGTATGTCAATAAAAACTATCCTATGTCCTTCCTCGGGATGCAATCTATCTCTCTGCCAAATTTTATCGAAATCCGTTCAGTGGTTTAGGCGTGAAAAGGTAACAGACAGACAGACAGAGTTACTTTCGAGAATTTATAATATTAGTATTGATGTTATTATTTTAATAATATCGAAAATCCAGTAACAGAACTACTAGTCGCTTGCATCATCGAAAGGACTTACAGTTTCAAGTAATGTATTAATGTACAGACGCCAGCACATCAACCTACCCGAAACTGTCAAATTTTCCCAATCAACTTTGAACCTTATACTTTAGCGATAAAGTTGGAAATCTATTAACGAAATTTGACATATTGTAGTAGCTTGATGTGCTGTACCTAATAACCGTTCGTGATTGACGGCACGGTTGGCGCAGTAGTTAAGCGATTGACTGCTGCGCTGGGTGTCGCGGGTTCGATTCCTGCACGGAACAAATAATTTGTATGACCTACAAGTAGTTGTTCCTGGTCTGGCTGTTTGTGTATGTGTGTTTAAATGTTTGTAAACGCACCCACAATACAGGAGAAATTCCTAGTGTGGGGTAACGTTAAAAAAAAAAAATTATATGCCAAACATGTATGAGTATATCGAAAAATAACTGTAAGGCCACATAATAAAGTTCAGTTTACGCTACATCTTTAAACATTTCTATAACTTTTTAAATACTTAGTGCTTCTCACTCTGAAATCAACTTAATTGCAACTTCAAATAACAACAATTGGAAACATACACATACCCGAGTGGATGTAAAAATTACGAACTTTCATCGCCTTTTTCGCCCTTTAGGGGATGAATTTTCAAAAATTCTTTCCTGATGCTTAGTTTCGTAACATATGAAGCAATGGATTAGCAATATCCTTCAAAATTATTCAGGTAAGTACCTATGAATTATTCCGTTCTGAGCCCCTGAACCCCCCCCTCCACCCCCCCCCCCCCCGCCTCGATCCCCTCCTAGATCGTCTTCTGTTTTAATCTCTGTCTTATCCACTAAAAACTTTCTCATACCGGTTTGAACCGCTTTTTCTTTTGTTTTTGATCCTGAAGGATCGTCAGCAACAAAAATAAGTACCTACAGGGTTTAATATGTTATAAAACCTTAACCGATCCGTGAGGATGTTATCAAATGGTGATTTTCAGAAAAAAATATACATAGGCATTTTTAGGGTTCTGTACCCAAAGGGTAAAAACGGGACCCCATTACTAAGACTCCACCGTCCGTCCGTCTGTCTGTCTGTCTGTCACCAGGCTCTCATGAACCGTGATAGCTAGACAGTTGAAATTTTCACAGATGATGACTTTATTTCTGATGCCGCTATAACAACCAATACTAAACACAGAATAAAATAAATATTTAAGGGCCCCCCTTCCCATACAACAAACGTGTTTTTATCCGCGGTTTTGCCTTGTGGTACGGAAACCTTCGTGTGCGAGCCCGACTCGCACTTGGCCAGTTTTTTTTTAATGGTGAACTTTACAAGGCCCGTTTTGAAGTGGATGTCTACAAGTCATAAGTTGAAAATATGCTAATTTCAAATTAAATTATGGTAATCTCGGTGCCTGAGGCCGACAGGTCCTCCTCGCTAGAGAGCCCCATCGACCCCAAATCCTCGATGCGTGGGCGCTTTCTCCAAAATGTGGTCCTCACCAGGACCTGGGCCTCCTCGGCTCTTGTTGCCGTCAACGAAGGCAAGCGGTTCTTTACTAAAAACGTGAATTTTAGATAGCTATAACTTTTTATTTTCAATAATATTACGATTTTTATTATTTTTTGGTAATGTTGAATAATAAAAAAACCCAGTCCCTGTGGCTTTTTTACATATAGTCAATTTTATAAGTAAGTCACCTAGGTACGTGCAGCGCCATCTATCGTAAAATCACTAATACATCAAACTGAGTCCTTGGTTACCTACTGTTCGAAGTCTGAAAAGAGAAAGTTCTACGTAAAGATCTTCGTTAATTGTTGTAGATATATGATCATAGATGGAGGGACTAAGATGATGATCGATGACTGCTGCTATTGCTCATTCAGAGCAAAAAGTGATGTTCTGACCTCATGGGCCCCAGCTTCGATTCACGAATGGCAAAGGTAAAAACAAAGTTTTACGACCTTAGATATAAAGGTTACCGCTGCTGAGCCATAGGCCTCCTCTTTGTCAGAGGGAGTGGGCCGTAATCTACCACGCGGGCCCATTGCGGATTGTTACCTAGATGTCACACGTCTTCGAATTTTTGGTTCTAGGACATGACAGTTTCCTCACGATGTTTTCCTTCACCGTTTTGAGAGCAGTGGTGATGAAATAAAGTCCACAAAGTAAAACGCCTGTCTGGATTCGAACCTACGACGTGCTACTCGCAAATCGGCGCCGTTACCTCTGCGCCACCAGTGCTCTCCTGCAATGTAGTCGTAGCATTTTCAAGATTTGGACATTAAATTCTTGTAAAAGATTGCTATGCAATATGTCCATGGAAACATCTACTTGGGCCAGTTAGTCTCTTTCCAGTGTTTTCTTCCTTGTCTTGTCTGGCAAGACAAGGAAGAAAACAATGTTCTCTACTAGGTAACTTTTTAGACCTTTGTATCCTGCTTATGCGCATGAAGTTTCATTAAAATCGGTTCATTAATTTCGAAAATAAGGGCTTGAAAGTTTGTATGAAATGCAGTACGGCGTAAACGCTCTGACGAATCGAAAATTCCTGGAAGAGCTACTGGTCCATGAAAGAGCTTATGAAAAGGAATCTGTCTTTGACACTAAAGCGAAAAACTATGGACATGTGCATCTTTCCTATTTTGACCTATGGATCTCAGACTTGGTCTTTGACAAACATTCAGAAGTCCAAACTCAAGGGTTGGCAACGTCTGAGGGCCCCTCGACGGTGGTGGCGGCAGCGGCAGCGGCGGCAGCGGCGGCGGCAGCGGCGGCGGCAGTGGTGGCGGCAGTGGTGGCGGCGGCAGCGGCGGCGTTGGTGGCGGCGGCAGCGGCGGCGGCGACGGTGGTGGTGGCGACGGCGGCGGAGGGCCTGCCTTTCCTTCTGGTGCCGGCGGAGCGCAGGACTTGCTCCCCGCCCGGTGATCGGCCGGCTTGCCAGCAGCCGCACATGCGAAGCAGTGCGGCGCGGCGTTACACGAGCCGGCATCCGGGCTGACTGCAGCAGAAGCACAGTGTGCTGCGGTCTACCTCCGAGGTGCACTGGATGCCGTGGTGCCCCACATTGCATCGGTAGCACCTCAGAGGCTTGGGTTCCAGCAGTTTAACCTGCGCTGAGACCCAGCCCACCAGAAGCCTTCGGCCCTCCACAATCGTTCTGGCCGCCGTCACGGGGCAGCTTACCTTTACGGTTCACATCCCCGCAAAGTCAGGACGTATGGTGCCCGCCTTCACCTGATCGGCCAGACACCCACCCGTCCTGACGACGGCGGCCACCACCTCTCCCTCCGTTACGGAGTCATCCAGGCCCAAGATGCGCTTGTCTGGGCATTTAACGGGCCTGGAGACTTGAGCCTCTTCCGCATTAAGGGACCTCCCGCGCCTCCTCGCGCGCCTGTATGAGTGGCGCGCGGAGGCACTACGCCGGGGGGAGGATCCGCTTCCGCGGCAAATCGCGGCGGAGCGGATGGACCTCCGGGGCGATCTCATGACGGCATGGAAAGAGCGACTGTTACAACCCAGCGCAAGGCACGCCGCGATAGTGGTGATAAGACCCCTCTTTGAGGAGTGGCTAGAGAGGCGCCACGGCGCCCTCTCCTACCGCCTGACGCAGGTCCTCACCGGACACGGAAGTTTCGGGAGGTTCCTGCACATCATCAGGCGGGAGAAAACTCCCGGGTGTCACCATTGCCAGGATCGCCCAGAGGACACGGTGGAGCATACGGTGGAGGTCTGCCCCGATTGGGCGGAGCACCGCCGTGTCCTCGTAGAAGCGATCGGCAGCGGCGGCGACCTCTCGCGTCCGGCCCTGGTACAAGCCATGGTCCGGGGCGAGAGGCAGTTGGAGGCAGTCACCTTCTTCTGCGAAGCAGTCATGCTAGCGAAGGAGGTGGCGGGACGGCTCAGGGAGAGAGCCTCCCATCCCAGCCGCCGCGGGAGTGAGGGGTGACGACTCCCGGCCACCGTAGGCGCGGGCCTGCGGGCGGAGAGTAATGGGTAGCTCACCGTCCGATCAGGACCAGGCCCGTGCCGGACGGCGCGTACGTGTTCCACGCGGGCCTCAAAGAGATGTCAGCATCGAGGAGGGGCCCCCTTAGGGCCGAAGCCTGCCGGGTCAGCGGGATTGTCCGAAAGGGTTACCTGGCCCGGAAAATAAAGGGCTAAGGAAGGAACACGGGTGGGTTTTAGTCAGTAAGAGTCTGACACTCCCTTCCGCTCCACCCAGAGCGGGAGAAGTCATTTGATGATTTCCCATCCGAAAAAAATAAAAGGGTTGGCAACGTGCAATGAAGCGCAGTATTCTAGGCGTCAAATTGACAGACCATATTCGCAACAACACACGGCGCTACAAAACACAGACTAGGTACTGACGTTGCTCAAAAAGCCGCTAAACTGAAGTGGGACTGGCCTGGCCGCGTCTGCCGTATGCTCAATAAGCGGCCAAAATAACCACCACGTGGAGCCCTGACACAGGTAGAAGGCGTCGCGGCAGACCCCGTAATTCGTAGAACATGGCGGGACAAGCTGGACAAAACAAACGATCAGTGGTCCACTAGCCTTGGATCGAAACATCTGGAAGTCGCGGGGAGAGGCCTTTGCCCAGCAGTGGGATGATGCAGGCTAACAGTAACAGTAAAAGATTGCTAACAAACCTACATACCTACATACTCAAACTCAAACCATTTATATCAATTAAACCTTGAACAGGCAATTTTGAATTGTCAACATTAAATAGTCTGTCAGTTAGTCAGACAGTTGAGGCTAGTTGCCCATTCCAAAACGTAGATCTCTATGGAGAAGAACGGGCAAGAAACTCCATGGACACTCTTTTAAATCAAGATATTAATTTTATCTTAATTGTAATCTTATTATTTATTTATTGCATAATTTAAGTAAGTAGATTTCTGATATGATTTGGTTTTGTAGCTATAGCTAGCCATAAAGTAACTTAAATATGTAATTGTTTCAAATTATTTGTTAATTTTGGTAATGCTCGTCTAGTGGCAACCTCTGATATTTTATTAACATGTCCTATCTTCGGATAATGCAGTGGACTGCAACATTACTACATTTAATTTTGTTAACCTTATATATTATATATGTTGTAGTTGTTTGTTATCCCTAAATAAATAAAATAAAATTACAAAATCCTGGGTACATTATTCTTGTTGCTTCTACATATATGTGAGAACAATGTAAACAAGTGCGAGTCGGACTCGCACACGAAGGGTTCCGTACCACAAGGCAAAAACGCCGAAAAAAACATGTTTGTTGTATGGTAGCCCCCCTTAAATATTTATTTTATTTTAATTTTATTATTTATTATTAAAGTTAAAATACAATTGAGTATTTTGTGAATATTTCAAGTGCCTACCTGTTGCCATTTTTGATATCGAGCAAAAAAGAGCTAAAAAATCGCGTTTGTTGTATGGGAGCCCCCCTTAAATATTTATTTTATTTTGTTTTTAGTATTTGTTGTTATAGCGGCAACAGAAATACATCATCTGTGAAAATTTCAACTGTCTAGCTATCGCGGTTCTTGAGATACAGCCTGGTGACAGACAGACGGACAGACGGACAGACGGACAGACGGACAGACGGACAGACGGACAGACGGACAGACAGCGAAGTCTTAGTAATAGGGTCCCGTTTTTACCCTTTGGGTACGGAACCCTAAAAAGACACAAATGAAGAAACAATTCAAATATGATTAAAAATAAGCCTTGGCAGTTAAGAGATGACCAGTCTCAACCGACGGCGCCCGTTCACGAACATGACGCGTGGATCAGCACCATCCAGCTCAACCATTTTGTAGGGAACCGAATGATCCAACACATTTCAGCTACATCACACTCATTCAACCCCACGCAATCGAGTAAAAAGTAAACATAAGTAAGTAGCTACCTACTCATGGAAATCCATAACTTTACATAATCCTTCCGCTGCCGTAAGAGGGCAAGAACTATAAAGCATTTACATCATAATCATTATGCACACAGTCTTCAGCCTACTTTCCAGCGCTGGTTTCACCTAAATAGGTATTTGACTTTTGGCACATGTTCGAGTGTTAATTGGCAATTAACGCGGTTATGTTTGACGAAGATCTGTGGTTACTGTGACAGGTTTATGACTGACTATTGGTTCTTTCCACTACTTAGTTCGCGGGGAAGTCGTAAGAGATCAATTTACTGAAATAACACCACTTTCATATAAAACTTTCCTGTATACTACTAGTTTTGGGCTGAGCAGCCAAAATATGAAGAGAGTCAGGGCTGGTGATGCGGCAGCAAGCGACGAATGTCCGTGTGAAAAGCATCTCGTCCTGAGGTCGACACCCGCAGCCTTCAGTAGCAATTTTCCATTGATTGCGAAGTTTTATAAAGTTTAATTTAACACTGGTCAATTCACTATAAAGCGATTACATCATTGATAACATAGGTAGGTATTAATTACTGAAAAAATTTTTGCTTCGAAAAAGTTGGAAATTAAAGTCACTGTACTGCATACAGGGTATTACTTCCTAGAATTCGATCCTTATCAGCGACACTATCGAATGGTGTACTAATACAGTGTGTTTTTTTTTCTTCAAAATCAATGGGTTCGATTCCTGGCTAGATATATTCATTTTTCAAAAATCCAATGATGCAGTTTTCGTTTTCAACAAAATCGAGCCCGCGACTCCTTTAAGTACTTTTCGCTATTCCTCATAGTTTCGGATAAGGCCATCCACACCCACTAGGAAAATTTACCCTGTATTTATGTAGTTGCAGCAGTGTGAAAAATAACTAGGTACATAGTATGTCACCCAACCGGTCGTTAGATATCTCACGACGTCCCAGCAGGCTTGATACTGCAAATTCACGAACTCCACAACCACATATTAAGCAAGCTTATCGTACAATCTCATGAGGACTACGGTATTGTGGGGGCTATTAAATGATACAACGTTTTAACCATTATGTTTATTCCAAGTGAACGTGATAACATCAACGCGCTTATTCTATCACTGTTTTTTCGAAACAAAAACCTAATAGAAATAATTTAAAGGCTCATGATTTAAATTCGCTTGAATGTTCGAATTTCAATGGGTAACACATTTTCAATCATCGTCGTTTCAGCCGATAGACGTCCACTGCTGGACATAGGCGGGTTGGCGATCGCAGTATGGTATGATGGTGGAATAAATAGAGAACGCTGCTGCCCATTCTCCGGTAAGACCCTTAGTCGCCTTTTACGACACCCACGGGAAGTAAGGAATTTTCAATCATAATCTGTATCATTTCGAAGGATCCCTCACACACACCCTGGCTAAATCTGGAAGGTTAATTCATATCATGGGTCCATCCATAGACATGTACAAAACAGTCCATCGGTATACAATCGGCTATCAGATGAAGTTGTAAGCGCAACGTCTGACAATGCTTTCAAAGCGAAAATTAAAGGCTGATTTTAGGTAAAAGAATGGTTTTAGGTAATTGATGTGATTATGATTTAGGTATTTGTCTGCTATTTTTTTCTTTTTTGTTTTGACGAATGATTATTCTATTAAGTATGTTATTGTAATTTTTCTCAATTAATCTTTATAATGTATAATAAACTGGTGTTCCACGGTATATTTTTATGAATTTTATGACTAATTTTATTGACATATAATTTTGATAATTTTACTAATAAATGAACTGAACTAAACTGGATATTGCTAATCCATTGCTTCATATGTTCTAAAATGTGTCTGCTCAATAACGTAAATAACGCAATGAGTGCAATTGAAACTGTCAAAATTAAAGCCATTACAACTACTATGAAGGCAATTGCAATTGTCAAAATGAAAGCCATTACAACTACTATGAATGCAATTGCAACTGTCAAAACTAAAGCCATTACAACTACTATGAATGCAATTATCCCGCCGAGTTAT
The DNA here is from genome assembly GCA_916614155.1 of Mesoligia furuncula. NCBI lineage: Eukaryota > Metazoa > Arthropoda > Insecta > Lepidoptera > Noctuidae > Mesoligia > Mesoligia furuncula. Next base: position 25,834,854 of record OU744810.1, on the reverse strand, counting down.
TTTTTTAGCCAGCCTGCACTACTGCCTATAAGGTCGAGTTTTGCAGTCAACCTTTACAGTACCTACTAAGTACTAAGCAATGTTACTGGCGACATTTTTGCTCCGAGGTATAAAACCTCTGCCGAAGCGGATTCAAAATCAATTTGGTCGCTATAGAACACATCTTGTTGCGAATTGAAACATGGCCTTACCAGTATTTTACATGGAGCGACTGCCTATCTGACCTCCACAACCCTGTTACTGGGTAATACGATACCCCTTGGTCATTATCAAAACTTTAAGACAGGCGTATAACCTTTTCCGACCGGGACATCGAACCCAGGATTCCACGCTCAGAAGTCACGTATGCGTATTACGCGATGGCGTGCGAAGAGTGTACAAAATAGATAAAATTCGCACCTAATTTAAGATAAAACCTGCATCAATTTTCCCGGAATCCTCTAAGGGAAGAAATGGTTAATTTTTTGCCCAGGACCACACATTGTCATATAGAAATAGCAAAAAAGGATAATTCAATTTAAATAGCCTTTATTAGCAATCTTACAAACTAGTTTAAAAATATATTTAAATTAAAAGTTTAGACATCCGAAATCCCTAGATTGCTTTGCTCTTTAGTATATTCCTCCCCCAGGCTTTTCCACAGCTCACGATCGTGAGTTTTTCTCCTCCATGTCCCTCCCGCAGTAGTTTTCAGGTCGTCTTCCCATCTTTGAAATGGTCTTCCTCTTTTCCTCTTTCCTTCTCTGGGATACCATTCTGTCACATCTCTGGCCCAACTTTCGTTTTTACCCCTGATGACCTGACCTGCCCACTTCCACTTTAGTTTTTTAATTGTGTAAGTCACGTCTGCTACGTTTGTTTTCCTTGTTATAACACTTAGATTTACCTTGTCTTTTTTCTTTGTATTCAGCATGCTCCATTCCATGTTGTGTTGACATGTTTCCAATCTTTTTATGTTTTTTTTTTGTTAGGGGCCACGTTTGGCAACCGTATGTCATACTAGGAAGAATGCAGGAATTAAATATGTGACTTTTGAGTTTGAGTGGTATTGATGGGTTTTTGTAATTTCTTCTAGCGACCAGTATCTGTTCCACGATGTGGTTATATAAAAGCATAATTAAATGATACCAAATTAGGTGCATGATTACAAAGAAAATACATCATAATTAGCCTATAATATTCCCACTGTTGGGACACAGGCCTCCTCTCGGTGAGAAGGAGTGGGCCGCAATCCACCACGCGTGCCTAGGGCGGGTTGGTAGAAGTCACATGTCTTCGAATTTTTGGTACTAAAACATGCCGGTTTCCTCACGATGTTTTTATTAAAGATAATACAACATTTAGAGTCCTCCATTTAGAGCCTTCGGTGCATTCTCTCTTTCTTCACTCTCATAGTCCGATGAGACGGCAATCCGATACGACCGGAGAGAGATCAGGTGAAGGACTAATGGCTTAAGGTGCTTTCCAAGGCACGGGGGCGTCACACCACCAACTTCCAAACTTCGGGCTGTCACTGAGAATAGCCTAATGGAAAAACTCAATGACACCTGAACCCAGGACTGCACGCTCACCAGTCGCTCTTGTGAAGACGAGACCACCGAGGCAGGTAATGTAAATAGGATAATATTTACATAATCTATGCTAATATTTAAAATAATAATAATAAGTATGTAGATTTATCTGAAAAAATAAGCAAAATAATCATAGGGCATCAAAAAATTCGTCCGCATCGCTGTCAACAGGAACAGTACCCAAAAGGCTGGCAGCATTGCCACGTTGTATGGCGATGCTAATTCTTTGGCCAAGAAATAGGCCAGCCCTCTGGTCACGTGATGAGTCGAAAATCTAATGTAATCTTAAATTAAATCAATTGCCTCTAACAATCAAGCAACTGACGCAAAATCAATCATTTTCATATCCAGATCACATAAAGCAACGCATTCAATTAATCGTGGTATCCATTATAGCTCGTATAACCATCTGTCTCATCTTATGCTGATCGCTCTTGTTTGCCGACCGGCAAGCAAATAGGTGGTATATGTAATTAATAACTGTACTTGTGCGTGTTTGTGTGCACAGAGTAAGTATTGAAAACAGATGTGGCAGTCGGATGGTCAGTGGTTTTGTTATGTGGTGGGAGTTTTGCCTATATAGACTGGCAGGGATATAAACGCGCAAACTGTAACCATACATTCAGAGTTATTCCGGTCTGATCCCCTGAACCCCCCTCCACCCCCCTCCTCGATCTCCTGCTAGTTTCTTCTGTTTTAAACTCTGTCTTATCCACTAAAAACTTTCTCATTCCGGTTTGATCCGCTTTTTTCTTTTGTTTTTATTCCTGAAGGATCGTCAGCAACAAAATATACGTAAGTACAGGGTTTATTGAAATACATACGTTCGTAATTCTTGTTGTAACGGACACGTGTATGTTAGTACTCTACATTTTCGTCTTTGTCACATGATTCTGAACCCGTTGAAAATCGTAGATTATTAAAAAAAAAATTTACTGTTCCATACATTTTGAACGCGTAGGCATTTTGTTTTTCGACGATAATGCTACATGCATTATCGTCGAAAAACAAAATGCCTACGCGTGAATCCACGGTGATAGGTTGTGCGTCTTGGTAGCCACACTGTAAAATGCATTGTTTTATGTCTGCATTTCATTTCGTATATGTCGTAGATTTTTCTGCTCAAACGAGTCTGGGCCGATCAGGGTCATGAATATATGCACTGATTTTAGCAGATCGAGGCGTAAGTTTTCGCTGATTTTCGTTTCTGTATCTTACCGTCCTTAAAATATTTTTTTTATTTATCCATTTATTTCAGGCATCAAGGCCAATATAAAATACATACAATACAATATTAATAACTTAAAAATACCATAAATACATACAACATTATAACTAAATACACTTACAAACTAAAGCACACGAAGTGTCTGCGTCGTGTTTCGCTGACTGGTGTCATGTAGCCGGCTACGAAACCGACGGTACAAAACACCCTTCGGCCAGAACTCTTCCTTGAGGAACTTCTCGAGATGTGTCGGAACACTAAACAAAATAATATGTCCTATCTGTGCCTACATAATCTACAGTATGTTCTTGACACGGTGCGCGGGTACTCGCAACGGATACTTGCGGTGATAGCGGCTCGCTTTCTGACCGTCAGTCTACGACGTCATCTCATGTCTGCGTCTCTAGACGACGTGTGCGTCTGGGCGTTAGCCTTTTAACACCAACGTTGGTTACACTTACAGCCGAGGAAACATGCCATTCACGAAAATACGAAATAAAGATATCTTAATGTGTGTATTCTTAGAGGAGTGTTTATTTATTAAATGGGCAAACGTCAAATGTTTTTTAATGTAACATTTCAGCGAACTTACACTTACTGGCAGATATGGTGATGGTAACGCATCAGATTAACAATGCCAAGGACAACAAGATGCTGTTTTCTATCCGTACTTAATATTATAAATTCGAAAGTAACTCTGTCTGTCTGTATGTTATCTTTTCACGCTTAAACCGCTGAACCGATTTGGATGAAATTTGGTAATCGAGATAGTTTGAGTCCCGGGAAAATACACATATACAATGAACATAGGATAGTTTTTATCCTGATATTCCCACGGGATCGACACTTGTGCGGGTGAAACCTCGGGGCGCTGCTAGTCTAGGTTATAAACTATCGGTGTGCTAAATTTCACCAGAATCCGTTCAGCCGTTTCTGCGCCAATCCGGAAGATACATCCAGAAAAACGGACACAAATTCTAAAAACTACATATTATTATTTTTTTTTTTGTTACTATTGTTTGTAATATGTATAGATTGTCCCGACAGTTTCTTGCGTCGGGTTATTAGTAAACACTGCGATCATTACAAGTCTAAGGATCTAGGTGCGTTCATATACTTACTTTATTATATCATCATCATCTGCCTAGCCTTTTTCCCAACTATGTTGGGGTCGACTTCCAGTCTAACCGGATGCAGCTGAATACCAGGATTTTACATGGAGCGACTGCCTATCTGACCTCCACAATCCTGGGTAATTCGACACCCCTTGGTAAGACTGATTGTGAGTCTTTCGGGCTTCTGACTACCCGTAACGACTGTCAAAGATCCGCGAGTGACAGCCGGGACCAACGGCTTAACGTGCTTTCTGAGACATGAAGGGGTCTCGGTATGTAAAGATGGTCACCCATCCACAGACCAACCGCGGCGTAGCTTAACCTGATCCTATACTATACTTTATTATATAAGGTCCCATTAAAATAGATGGACAAACTTTTAGAAATCATTCAGACCACCAAAATAGGACGATGGTAAAAAAATATAAGAAAATCGTATAGATACTTACAAGAAAAATAATTCGCTAACGAAAATACACTAATGTGCCGCCGGCCATTTATTATTTTAGGTCAAAATAAATTCACTTTAATCAGTGTTTTTTTTTGCTTGGTTATCTTTGGTTAGACGAACTGAGCGCTATGTTATTTGTCCATCTATTTTAATGGGACTCTGTATATATAGATAATATAATTTAGCACGCTTTCTTACCGTCTGACGTCCCTCCGGTTGTAGCTGTCATCTGACGCCTGACTGGTAGAGATGAAGAGATAAATTTTCTGACAGTCACCGTCGCTGTAGCGCGGCGGCCGTCATTCAGACGGCTGTGACTGTTGAACATTCAGTGATAATTATAGGTTTATATTACAGTGATTGGTCTTACCAAGGGGTATCGTATTACCCAGTAATTGGGTTGTGGAAGTCAGATAGGCAGCCGCTCCATGTAAAATACTGGTATTCAGCTGCATCCGGTTAGACTGGAAGCCGACCCCAACATAGTTGGGAAAAGGCTAGGCAGATGATGATTACAGTGATTGGCCCACAATCGCAGCAAGACCGGTGGGGTAATTACGTAATATACTGACAGTAGCAATGGCTTTAATTTTCAGACAACATTCATTGTGTTATTTACGTTGTTAAGCTGATAAATTCTGCGAACACGTGAAGCAATGGATTAGAAATATAATTAGTTATATAATTCAAAGTACATAAAGTTACGTTAAATTAATAAAATTGTCTAAAGTACATTATTTAAATAGTCGGCGACATCATAGTAGCATTTATTTATTAAAAGTTTCTTCATGCCTTTGTTAAAACTATTAATATTCAAATCTTAAATTTGTATGCCTTTGGTACCTTGTTGTATAATTTTGGGGCCATGCAGCATACACGTACCACCTAGGCCGACAGGTCAAGTTCAACGCGGCCATTCGCGGTCCTTTGGAAGAATCTTCTACAAAAGCAGATCAATGACATTATCACATCTCTTACTTATACTACAAACTAAAATATGGCGTCGAAATATTCCTCCGCATCGCTGTCGACTGGTAATGTACATACCTACCCAAGAGACTGCCGGCATTGCTACGTTCTATACTTATCATCTGACCAAGGTAAAAGCCAGCTCTTGGGTCACGGGAAGTGTCAACTAGACGTTTGGAGATTTCATAAAAATCTAAGCACTTAATCCTCTCTCCTTAAACATCATCATTATATATATATTTTTTTTTCTTTGCTCCTGTTTCATGTTTATTGTTATATGTATATATTTATTTAGATTAGTATAATGTACTTTATGTATGTATTTATTGTATTATGTAAATGGTACACCACAGACTACCTGCAGTATTTGTCTGTCCTTCTCCTTTTTAATCCATCCAAAGGTTGTCTTTAAAAGATCGCTTTTAGCGATAAGACCGCCCATTGTGTCACCCTTTGTACAGTTTCTATACCTTATGTCTGTAATGAATATGGTGTACATAATAAAGAGTATTCTATTCTCTTACTTCGCTTCTTAACCGATTACAGCTGGTCTGTGACCAAAAGTAACCCGCACTGTTTTCCCTACCACCATAACATAAGCATACTGAGTAATACAGATTCTATACATACCTTATGTTTCTCTACACTTAAGCCCCTCACAGACACTTTCATGGTCTCAGGAGTACGAGTCTCTCCAGTCGGCTTTCTCGATTATATTCGAAGCATATCGATAACTTTGTTGTCATATCGATTAATTTATCGAGTAAGCAATCAAGGTTGCTTGGTTTAATGTCATAAGTAAAGTTCGTAGAAGTTTTCTCTCTATTACTAATGTCATATTACGTCAGTAGACACGTCAGTGGACATTATCGAAGAAAGTTTTTTTGTGGCCGTTATTTATGAATAATATTGACAAATTAAACGAGTGAAAGTTTTAGGTATGGCACCGGTTTAGTTTGTTAGTTGGTAATATTTGAAGATATTTATTAAGTTTGTAGTTTAAGACAGACGTGAATTTGTAAAAAAAAAATTACAAAAAAAATTGAAAATGCGTTTTTAGTTCCAATGATTTTCCGGTAACATACTGGCCACATTTTCGCGGCCAAACCAAAAAGTTTACAGTTTCCTAACTTCCCCACAAAACCCTTGATAAACCAGACGCTGCATGGCATGCCTGAAAAAATATATAAAATAAAATTTAATAAACAGCGAATTTCACTTGTTTTGAGATGCGAATCGTGGATGTGCATATGTCGAAACGAACTCGAAGGCAGTTGACCACTGGCCGGCACGAACGCCGCACGCAGGCGCGCTTTCACACATCGAAAAAAAAAAACGTCTATGGTTCTTGCGCGCGAAATTTAAACTTTTATAATCTGTGAAGTGTAGTGTACTCGAATTATTTTGTTAAAAGTTTTGAATTTGTTATAATCAATTTGGATTTTTGAGGTGATTCTTTTGGACTTTACTATGGTGAGTTTACCTATTTATTTATATTACCTAAATTAATTATTTCCTGTAAATATCGAAGTAAGTATATTACCTAAATTAATTATTTCCTGTAAATATCGAAGTATATACATAAAAGATTTAATATAACTTAAATAATTTCAGTTAACTTAAAAGTATTTATCAAATAGAAAAAGACATACCATAAATAACGGACTTTCCTTATTGGAATAAGTATGTAAATTGATGGCTGATGATCGTGGCGATTCTTGAAGGAGTGTGTCCAACAGTGGACGTTTTGATATGATGAAGAAGATCAGGAAAAAGAAATTCACCTGATTTGTTTTCAAGAATTCAAAGAAAAGTGGACAAATATGGGAGAGACCTTTGCATAGCAGTGACAAAACAGGTTAATAAAAACAAAAAAACAAGAATTCATTCATTCTAAATGAGTCATAATTTAACTACCCATAGTACATTTTAAAACTGAATAGGTAGTTATTACTACTTACTCTTTTGTTCAATAATTTTCTAACACAGCACATTGGCAATAACTCGAAAGTTTTCGTCAAGTAAAAGTTGCGAAGCCCCAGTCTTCGTGATTTACCAGAGTACCTAAATAATCATAACTTTACAGACGACTTTCTACCCTGCCTCTGCAGTTTTAAGGTCGAATATGATGTTGGTTTTAATCATGAGTGTCAATTTGTAGGTAGTCATTGCTGCTGATAAATATTTATTATAGTAACATTTGCTTTAATTCATTGTGCATGAAGAGAATGAAAGTGGTAGCTAGAGAGTGTGCCTCTTGTGGGTGCAGTGTTGATGGAGGCGTATCGTTTGGTTACTAATTCCATTCTTAATTGTTATTTGGATGACGCGTGTATGAGAGGTATGAATGTTTATTTTTGTCCCGATTCAGCTTTTAGTAAACAATCAATTGATTTAACCAACTAGTTCTGCATCTGATGATTTATACGGTCTGAACGCAGTCATCTAAGCTATTTTAGAAATATCTATCTAAACAGGGTGACGGGAAATCGACGCGGAACCTGGTGCCTACCATGGATTTGGTACTTGATTCCGAAACTGAAAATTTCATCGCAGGGACGTTGGAATTTTTCATCGGTTATTTAAAAAAAAATAGCCGTTCCGTACATATTGACCGCGTAGTTATTGCACTGTTCTATAAAACAGAAGATTTTTTTTGGGGTATTCCTCGAAACGCACCAACTTTGAAACGCACCAAATGAAACGTCTATCGATATCATTTATTGCGAATCCTTCATTCTCTCCTCTATGTTTCATCGTTGATGCATTTCATAGAATAAAATTATAATATTTTTATTTTGATTAAGTAATATTTTTTTCGAGGAATACTTTCGGTGCGTTTCGAGGAATACCCCGTTTTTTTGATAATCGACTTAATTTTTCTGCGCTAGGGGTCTGTTATCTGTTGTACAAATTGCCGATGAATTTATCCTACGCCACTCGGCGATTCAGCTTAGTGTTTTTGGAATCTTTGGAATCGGAATATATACAAGGTATCATTGATGTGCTATTACTATGGGAGGTCCAAAATGTTTTTTCATATTTCGACCTATGTTCTTTGGGGAAAGTTGTTCAGTTTCATGAGCACATTCACCTCCTTCAGGGTTGATACCCCCTTTCCGTTACACCTTGTATATATCTAGTTCCGAAGATTACCCTCTACAATACATACAAACTCAAAAATGTTACCTCTTTTTAATCTTAGTATGACTGAGTGGCTACTGATTATTTATTTCGAAAAATAGTGTTGCAGTTAAATTAGACCGATTTTAAATTTCCTTAGAAACAGAGATATCCAGTTATCTTTTTTTAAATGGGCCATTTCTAAAATGTTCTTAAGTAACTTTTTAGACATTTCATTAAAATCGGTTTATTCACTTCGAAAAACAAGGACTTGAAAGTTTGTATGAAATTCAGTAGTACCTACGTCGTAAACGCTCTTAAGATGAGGAATTAGATAGCATGGAGTTGGTTGATGGCATAGATGGGGCTATCTATAGTTTTTTGTATCTACTTAATAATAAGTAATCTGAAATTTTCTCACTGACAGCCTAAACCGCTGGGCCTAGATGAATGAAATTTTGCACAAGAGTTCTTTTTGTAACGAACATTTCTGGAAGACCATTCCTTCATTATGTAAAATAAGTTGTTTCTATAAATTAATAGAATAAGTAAGCAAATAACAACTGATACCTAATCACACTAATAATAAAGGCGAAAGTTTGTGTGTGTTTATATGTTGTATATGTTACTTCTTCACGCTCAAACGGCTGGACCAATTTTGATAAAATTTTGTATGGAGGTAGCTGACACCCTGGATTAACCGCTTGTGTGCCGTAATTACAGACACAATTAAAAAGCCATTGTGTCTCGCGTAGATCTACGTTCCGGCAGACTAAGAGTTAACATAATTATAGGCTACCCCGATTTTTATCCCGATATTCCAACGGGATCGACATTTACGCGGGTGAAACCGCGGGACGCAGCTAGTTAATTAATAAAAATAACAAAATTGAATGCTAACTTAACTAGAACTATAACACAAGCGAAAATATAGCGCCGAAAAATTCATCCGCATCGCTGTCGACTGGTAATGTAGGTGCCCAAGAGACTGGCGGCATTACCACGTTGTATGGCGATGCTTATCATTTGGCCAAGGTAAAAGCCTGCCCTTGGGTCACGGGAAGTGTCAACCAGCCGTTTCGAAATTTCCTTAAAAAGACCATGAGCACTCGGGCCCCACGGCCTGAGGGTTTCAACCCCAAACGGCTCAAAAATATAATTTCCGATTAGGTAATTATATTATCGCCGCTTGAGGTTTTCCGCAGCCGCAGCAGCAGCGCCAGCACTGCATGCCGAGCCAGGAAGATGGGATGGCGCAAGAGTATGTAAATAATTTCCCTAAAGGTGAAAGTTTCTATGGAAGTTCGTCACTTTTGCCGAAGGAAAAAACTGCAAGTAACTCCGCCATCTTGTTTTTCGAATAAGTTTTGTTCAAGTGACATTTCACAAAATAATTGCACAAATTTATTTATTTAAACCACATTATAGTGTGTTATAATGTACAATTATTGCAAGGAAGAATATTTATTAAGGTAGTAATATATTAGACAATACTAATTGTTAGCCTGGAAACGGAACCTAAAATAGTTGGGAAAAGACTAGGCAGATGATGAGTAATTACTATACTTAATTTGAATTAACGAAAAAACCCTTATCTAAATTTATTTTATATAAAGCTAAGCCTCCGATGAAAGGCAGATGGAATCATCATATTTATGCTTCTGGATCAAACTGAATTACAAATCTATTGTGACAGATACGGAAAAAATGACATGCAAGGTTGGTGGATTTAAATAAAACGGATTTTAGTTAGTGCACTTACATTAAAAACAATAAATAAAGTCTTGCAGACCGTATTTCGGTCCCGTGCCGGCGGCCAATCTATATTATAGTGTACATGTGTGCGCGCAGACACAGGTGTACTCTCCCTTCCCTCACTCTCATAGTCCGATGGGACGGCAATTCGACACGACAGGAGAGAGATCAGGCGTAGGACCAACGGCTTAACGTGCTTTCCGAGGCACGGGAGTAACACACCGCGACTTCCAAATTCCGGGCCGTTACTAAGAAATTCCTAACTCAATAACACTTTGTCCGACCCGGGACTTGAACCCAGGACCCCACGCTCAGCAGTCGCGCTTGAGAGTTGCGACCACGAGACCAACGGGGCAGTTGAAAAACCCAGTGCATGTATTCTTTTTATTATTAAGTTATTATACATAGAAACATTAAGGAAAGAAAAATATAGGAAGTTATAGAGGATATGAAGTGAATCGTATGTGGAACAACTTTCTCAATATAGTGACTAAAATTTATGCATGTTTATCTTTTATTTTATATCTGTTGGTTGAGACAGAAGATGGTAATTTGGTTAATTTTCCTGTTACATATCCTGGTGATGATTGAAACACAATACTTAATAGCTTAAATTCTAAGCTTATAATTACCTGATTTTCAGTTAAACTGTAATACGTCTGTTGTATTAGACGTATTACAGTTTAACTGTAAATCAGTCTACATAAATATTATGTATGTTGAATTTTTGCAAGAGTTTCAGGGAGGTAAATTCAAGAATTGTTCTCCGGGAAGCGGATGAGGTCGGCAGTAGCACCTGCGGCCAGTAGTCCAACGAGGCAGTAATTTTTGTAGTATGTCTTGAAAAGATGTACCATTTTGTTACAAAATAGGTTTTTGATTTCGCTAAAACTAATAAAACTTAAGCAGCAGTGGTGCGCGACTAGTTGTAGCTCGTAGCTGAGCTGAATGGTGCTGATATATACGTCATGTTCGTGAACGGGCGCCGTCAGTTGGGGCTGGTCATCACTTAGCCGCCTGGGCTTATTTTAATTGTTTTAATTTTGGATTGTTGTTTTGTTACTATTTGTTGTATTCTGGACGCTTTTAACGCGGACATATTTTTTATTTTTTACATCGTTCTCACATTATATAATCATAAATTCAAAAGTAATGATGTAACAAATGTTTTTGTAAAATGTAATTTTAAAAGAGTGTCCATGGAGTTTCTTGCCCGTTCTTCTCCATAGGTACCTACGCTTTGGAATGGGCAACTAGCTTCATATTTTCTGACTGACCGACTTCTTGACAATTCAAAAGTGCCTGTTAAAGGTTTAATTGAAATAAATGCTTTGAGTTTGAGTTAGGTTCGAACCCAAGTAGGCACTTTGTATAAAATTTTTCATCACCACTGCTCTGAAAATTGTAAAGAGAACCAAAAATTCAAAGACATGTGACGTCTTCCAATCCACACTGGGCCCGCGTGTTGTATTACGGCCAACTCCCTCTTACAGAGAGGATGCATGTGTTTCAGCAGTGGGAACATTACAGACTGATTATGCTAAAAAAGTACCTAATTTAAATAAAAAAATTTAGAAATGAACTCAAAATTATTTTGAGTTCATTTCTTTTTGACGTCGGTTTAATTTTTTTATTTAAATTACTTTTTTATTTCGTAATTTTTAGTTTTAAGTATAAACTGGAATATTTGTTTGTAATAAGTAGGTAATAGTTTTGTTGTAAATATTGCACTAGAATTTGACCAAGGTTTTGAGATGTTTTTTCCCTTTGACACTACACCCGTAGCTCGTATCAATAAGCCAGGCCGTCACACTTAGATACACGTATTAGACCATATCTTGAAAATTACTGAATCGATTTTGATGAAACTTGCACTGTTCCCTAAGTCGAAGCAAATGTAAGCCAATAACAATAAAAAAAAAATGGTCACGATCTGATTAATAGTTGCGGAGAAATGCGTGGACATACATACGTCTATAAAATGTGTTTATTTGTTTGGAAGCCCTAATAGATTATCGTATGTGAATATAATGCAATTTCAATAATATTACATACATACGTGTCGAATTGAAAACCTCCTTTTTTTTGAAGTCGGTAAAAACAACTTTTCTGCAACATGTTAAAACTACCCTAAATAAAACAGAAGTCGTTCTCAAAACGATCTCTCTTCAATATTTACTGACCATTTAGCCTGAGCTAATAGCTAGATGATTATATACGCGATTATATGCGCGCCCTGAGCGCCTGAGTGGCCATATTTTATTTAACATTTATTTAAAGGAAATAGGTAGGTGAGGCTGATCGTTAAAATTGTTAATTTCTTTTTAATAGAGCTATGGAACTTTTAATTGGTGTTTGATTGGAAAAATGGGGTTAGTGTTGGTTTGTGCAGATGTGGATGATTAGGTGTGTCTGTATTTATGTGTGAGCCACACTTAAAAATATATTATTCAAGTTTGTTTTGAACCTAAAAAACATTTTGCTTTCTTTTAGAAATTGTTTTTATACACAATTAGAAGTCAAATTGACTACATTACATCAAGAATGAGATTATTTTTCTGTACTCCGAATTAAATTGTATATTTTCCCTTTATTTATTGCTTACAAAATATGGATCGTGTTTGATAGATCCACTTCTATACAAGTTGCAGTACTTTCCTATGTCTTGGTACCGATAGTCTCACAAGTAAAAGCCATAATACATTACGCGATAATAATCGAAATATCATGTAGTGTACCTAATAGGGGTTTTAGTGTCGACCAATTAGGTTCAAAAAGCGGGCGCACTTTCATTAATAGTTCAGTCAACCAATGGTCCAAAAGGGTCGTATAGTGCGTGAGCAGGGACCGAAGCGATTTCTTCTTTCGAGGGGGGGGGGGGGGCACAAAGTTCCTACTTTTAGGTTAGGTATTCGCATATATTTAAAAAACGGTGAGTCGTCGTAGGGAAAAAAAATCTACAACTTTTATTCGTAAACTTTTTCCGAATTCCCAACCGTCTTCGAGAAGGCTTTTTTGGAATATTACCACGACGTCGGTGTGGTGCCGGACTTAAAGAATAGCACCACCCCATTCTTCCCGTGGGTGTCGTAAAAGGCGACTAAGGGGCGTACCGGAGAATGGGCAGCAGCGTTCTCTATGCATTCCACCAGCATACCATACTGCGATCGCCAACCCGCCTGCCAAGCGTGGCGATTATGGCAACCCCCCCTATGTCCAGCAGTGGACGTCTTTCGGCTGAAATGATGACCACGACGCGTTTGGAAATGAAAATAACTGTAAATTGGGTTTTGATTTACAAGAGATTTCATGCTGAATCCGATTATACTGTGAGCCGAGTTGGGAAGAGGCTAGGTAGATTGATTATCATTGTTTTGTGTTATCTATTTTCTTTCCTTACAGTGATTTGTTGATCAGTCAGATCAGATTAGGTACTTGATAAATTTCATAAAAATTCTTATTTTGGAGACTACGAGTCCGCGTATCACTGGTCAGTATATTTAATTCGCCAGTTTCGTTGATTAGTGATCTGACAAAAAATCATAATGATTGCATGGTATATTAGTATGGTTTTTATTGCAAAAAGAAAGTTTTAAGAGGTATCTTCATGATTTTTTTCTATCGTATCAAATTAGTTGTATTATGTTTTCAACGCACTATGTACTAGCATATATCCTGAAGAATCCATACTAATATTATAAATTCGAAAGTAACTCTGTCTGTATGTTACCTTTTCACGCCTAAACCACTGAACGGATGTCGATAAAACTTGGCAGAGAGATAGATTTCATCCAGGGGAAGGACATAGGATAGTCTTTATCGACATACCTCATGGCTCTAGTGGCTCCTATCAAGCTACATATATTTCCAGTTTTATCTGACCTCGTATTGTATAGACTTTTTGCACAATGAGAAGTCAGCTTATACTGGAAATGTATAGCTTGATATATCGTCGTGAGTACAACCTTCCATAGTGACCCATACGACACTGACGACAGTGCCTACTCACGGCGAATAAACTATATTTTTTCACGGCAAGAAAAACGTGTGTGTACAGTCACGAGCATAAGTATGTATACACTTGGCTTTATTCAAAAGCAATTTTCTCCTTTATTTTTGAATGAAATTTTATGTTATTACGCACTTAGTATTTTCGAACCCTTAGGTTTATGTAAAGTGTCGTATTTCAACGTTGCCTTCGTCATTTCACGAAAAAATTGCAATTGAAAGTTGCCAAGTGTTGACATATTAGTGCTCGTGGCTGTACCGTGTGTGGCTTTGTGTAGGAGGTCTAGTAGACCAGCTTCCTAATTGCGTAACACACTATAAATCGGAATCTGAATAATTTTGAAGCAAATTGCTTATCCATTGCTTCATAAGTTCGAAAAATTTGTCTGCTCACCACGTAATAACGCAATGAATGTTATTGAACTGTCAAAATGGCGGGCGTGGCTGGGGGTACCACGGGCCAAACATTTTGCCCATGGTAACACTTTGTCCCCCTTGGGGGTTCCACGGGCAAAAATATTTGTTCGTGGTACCCCAAGGGGGACTAGACTGGGTGACCACGGGCAAGTACCGATAAAAACGGTACCATTCCGATTGATAATGTGTTACGCAATAGCCACGCAATTGCCGCTGGTCTACTACCATAGTTATTTCTGCCCCTAAGCAGCTTTGTATGGTATGTTTATCCGTTAGTTGTTGTCCGGAATGTTACCATTTTATAAATATTATGTTTACTCATATAAACATTTAGAACTTGGTATTGCTTATTTATTTTATTTTTTATTGTGTTATTTTATATCTCATCGTATACTGCACCGGTTGACGTCATTTCACATTTCCGATTTCCACACAACTTTTCAGTCACCGGTGCCACACTTCTTTCGGTGTCACTTTTCTTTCTCTATCTCTTTATTTTTTTTCTTTTTCTTTCTTCTCATTTCTTATTCTACATTATTATTACTCGTGTAAGACCACACAACCAGCATTCTCGTCTCAGTTGCATGCAATTGCCAAGTATCCACTATCCCACTACTTACGGCATATAGGATTAAAAAAACAATTACGTACTTACCATTTCATCATTTTATGATATACTAGAAAGTGTAGATTTCTCTGTCTAATCTCGGATTGCGTATAAAAATTTAAATGTATTTCATAAGGCATTTACGTCCAATTTCATAATACTACGCTGATTACCAACTACTTTATTTAAGATGGCTCTTTCAATATTAATAAATGTTAATTCGCTTTTTCGTTAACTAGTGTATACTTACATTTTATGATGTTGCGTTCGGTTTTATGATTTCTATGATATGATGAAAGATACTATGAGGTCCGAAGCTATCATATTTTGTGTTTGAAGTAAAAAGTAATGTGGAAAGATCTTTACATATGTTGTTTTCTTTTCAATGTTACATGGTCACTTCGATCGTCTACCAAATGCAATTAATTGATTGTCAATATTACTATTACAAGAGCAATTGAATGCAATTGATCGTTTCGGTCCCCGAAACGATGCGAATGCGGCCTACTGCAGTAGGCCGCATTCACATCGTTCGTCCTCGTCGTCGCATCGTCCGTCCTCGCTTAATCTCTGTGATCGTTAGCACTAGAAAGCTGAAATTTGGTACCAATATGTTTATCAATTACGCCGACAAAGTGGTAAAATAAAATTTTGGAAAATATTTTTTTTTAGGGTAGCTCCCCTACATGTGAAGTGGGGATGAATATTTTTTTCGTTGTCTACCCCATCGTGTGGGGTATCTTTAAAGTGCAAATTTTTGTTCCAGTAGGGCGTCCCCCCCCTCTAAAACCTAAACTGCTGGCTTGAAAATATGGAAAAATTCACGATGATAGTGCATTTCATGAACTTTAAAGGAAAATTATAGCGGTCAAGATAATTTTATCAGTTTAGCAGTAATAGTCGTTGAATTTTTTAGTTATTGAGTTTTGGATAATTTTGTACCAAATACAAAATCCTTAGCGTTAATCCTTTAAAGTGTCTAAGATGAAGTAGTTGCTTGTTTATAACGGGTAAAGACTTGCATTGAAAAACAAAATATGTTTTTTTTTATAAGTATATATTTTTTTTTATATTCAGAATAAAGAACAACAGAATCGTACTATATTGTGATAACGGGCTACTACGGAACCCTACACTGTGCGTGGTCCGACACGCACTTGGCCGGTTTTTTTAGTATTCCACAGTTTAAGCAACTCTTTAAGCAACTCTCAAAACAAGAGAAGAAAAATCTTGGAAAAGTAATACAGGGTGTAATTTTAATCACCGTTACCCTCACTCATCATTATGAACAACTTTTAGAATGGGGCCAAATCTAAAATTGTGAAAAAAATCAGCTGTTCCCTACATTTATGTTCGTATAACTCGTCAGAATGTAGGGAACAACTGATTTTTTTTTTGCGATTTTAGGTTTGGTCCCATAATAAAAGTAGTTCATAATGATAACGGTGATTAAAATTACACCCAGTTTAGTCCTAGTACAGTGCCTGACTGACTGATATATCAACGCACAGCCTAAACCACTGCTCCTAGAGACATGAAATGAAATGATGAGTGTGTGTTCTTTGTAAAGAGTAGGTATCCACTAAGAAAGGGTTTTTCGAAATTCCACCCCTAAGAGAGTGAATGGGGGGAGGGGGAAATTTCACGCGGACGAGGTCGCGGGCAGAAGCTAGTTTTCTTTATGAACTTAAGAGAACTGCACCCTATTTGCGTAACACTATCAGTCTCAATCCGAATCATTTTGATGGACATTGCTAATCCATTGCTTAATAAGTTCGAAAAATGTGTCTTCTCAACAACGTAAACAACGCAATGAATATTACTGAACTGTCAAAATGCTACCCGTTGTTACTGATAATGTGTTAAGCAATTATCCCGCTGATCAAATCGTTCAGCAGTCATTTTTAAGTACCTACCGTGTAATAAGAGTTTATGGGGGCCTTGAAAAGGGCGTTGTTTGCCCTCGGCCAACGCCTGGTACGCCTGCTGCGGGCCGGGTGAGTGGACGAGATCTCTTCGCTGCCGACCATCGACTCGACCAAGGCCGGCAGCGACAGGACACTGCCTACTTCTGAGATGAGGGCACGGCTCGGTTCCTCCCAAGCGGCACACTCTGCCAGCGTAAGCCACGCCGTGTCCTCCAGGCAGTCGACTCAGTGGTGACACCGGGCGTCCGGCTCCCTGTTTATGCTACCATTGCTCCAACCTTTAGCACTTGTTCATATCATGTTGTGTAGATTTGTTAGGTAGCAAGGATTGCAGTCGATCTTATGACGTCACCGTAGAGTTCATTCGCTTAACACACGAAACCGCATCGACCTTTCGGTAATCATATTCTGATACAATTTTACGAAACGTTAAATCGATTTTGGTAATATGCATTTATGTAATTAATTTGCTCTTATTAGTATTTAATTATTTCAACATCGACCGCTGGGCATTTCATTTGATTATGCTTCCATAAGTTCACATCTTAGCAACGTCTCTCTGACTGTCTATCAGTTTGTGCCTTAAAGCTCGAGAACCAGTTTCTCGATTTACGTGGCTTACTTTTTGACACAAAGATAATATTCATGGCCAGATTTTAGTATATACATATTTTACTAAGAAATGTAATATCTATTAATAATTGAAACAAGGTCGCTTTTCGTGTCTGTACTTAGATTTTTTAAACTGCGCACTGGATTTTGATGCGGGAGAAAGTTAGGTATCATGTACTATACATACATTTAAATTTAACTTCATTCAACACAGAAATCTCGACGTTTTGGCATGTCACCATTGCACCCGCACGAATCAGGGGCGGGTCACTCGTTATAATATGGTGGTTATCAAGTCCGAAAAATTTTAGGCAGGGGAACAGAGCTGGTCTACTTAATATTTTTTTATTTATCAGCCTTTTTGTTTAGGCTGTGCGACGTCTGTCAGTGACACTTCAGTTCACTGACAGACCACTCCCAGCCTAAACCGCTGGCACAGATGTGCTGCTGGGTCTAGACGCAGAAGAATTCTTTTTGTAGCAAAAGTGAGATTTTTGAGAATTCGTCCCCTAAAGGGTCAGGCGACAACCAGCGGGATTGTCCGAACGAGCGGGATTGTCTGAAACAACGGCATTTTCCGAAACAGCGGGATTGTCTGAAACAGCGGGATTGTCCGAAAGGGTTACCGGTGGCCCGGAACATAAAGGGCTAAGGAAGGAACATCAGTAAGAGTCTGACACTCCCTTCCGCTCCTCCCAGAGCGGGAGGACATTTGATGATTTCCCATCCGCAAAAAAAAAAGGGTCAGGCGACATCGTTGCCATCGCGGGCAAAACCTGGATGAGGCTAGCACAGGAGCGTGGGGATTGGCACAAGAAAAGAGATGCCTATGACCAGCAGTGGGTGAAGGGCTGTGGATGATGATGATGAGAGGGGCCAAAGATGAGAGGGGCTAAAGATGACAGGGGCCAAAGATGAAAGGGGCCAAAGATGAGAGGGGGGCCAAAGATGAAAGGGGTTTTTTGGAAACGGGGTTAGTTTCCAAAAAACCCCTTTCATATTTGGCTCCTGAGAAGTTGCATAAGGGAAAACCTATCGGGCACACAGTTTGTGTTAAATGAAACCTGATATTGTTATTTTAACACTAGCAAGTTTGTTATACTTACGCACATGTGTAGACCAGTAACGTTTGCCTGCGATTCACGACCTAGTTTCAAAGCTAGGCCCACTTTCTTATAACCTGTCTTATTTAACTGATTTATTTGTGCAATTGTCTTATTTTTATAGCCGCCATAACACTGCAGGTTGTGAGAATCACTAAGATATTCTACTCTAGATTTTAAGAATACTATTAATAAACGCTATTAATGTATGGTCATTAGTCATTTATTCATTAACAGTAATTTGTATCTGAATTTACATAAAATAAATTGATTTATTAAAAATTAAGTTACAAAATCAATCGAATAACATAAATCATTTAATAATTCTAGGTCCTACAATAATCAGAGAACTACAATTCTTCAATGGCATATAGAAATTTGTTCAATAGGAAATCTTTTAGTGTAGTTTTAAAAGAACTAGTGTGGCCTATGATATTCAGATCTAAAGGCATCTTGCTGATTGTTATCATGGACTGTGTTTTTTTCTGAATATATGATCTTTTATAACACTCTGTGACCTAAACCCGCACTTAAGTCACGCTTATCTGTGACTTAAATATTCCATTTTTACACAGAAAACCGTGACGTAAGGGCGCGTTTAAGTCACACGTGCTATAAAATAGTGAACGATACGTGTGACTTAAGTGGTATTAATGCACGGCGAGTGCTGGATTACGACTAGGTACTTGATGCCCTAAGCAATCCACGCCTGTAAGCCACTAGTCGCCTCGTATTTTTCCAAAACATCGACGAGCGATTTGTAAAGACTGGCGTACATCTCTTGCTAGAGTGACTTTTGGGTCTTGTAATATCTTGCTGATAAACAGCCTTGCCTTTCATGTGCTAGCAAATACTGTTTCGGTGCTGTTTCTGCCTTATGGTGCCCCCCGAGACGTGATGCCCTAAGCAATTGCTTAATTTGCTTAGGGGCTAATCCTAAGTCACACGTATCGTAATGTATTATGCTACGGCTATGAGTGGGATAAGTTTTCATGCGCTCTAACAAGAAACTTAACAAATAAACTAATAAGTCAAGAAACCTGACCAAATGAGAAACAAAACCATCAGGCACAAGAACACCTATTGTAACCGATGACAATGCGGATGACAACGACGGGAGCTGTTACGAGACCGACGCAGACACGCAGGCGGCCTAGGACGCCGCGCCGCCGATGCATTTCGCCGCAGCCCTGGCAACCATTGCCTGGTGACATCGGACTGGCGTCGCGTCCTCAGCGACGCGATGGGAAAATAATAAATGAATTGAATTGAATTGAACAAGGTTCTGGAAATAACCCTGAAAATCAGAAGACTAAAGTGGTCAATGGTCTGGACACGTGATACGAGGGAAGGATAAATGAAACAAAATAGTTACCCAGTGGTACCCAATAAAATTTAAATGGAACGAGTCTCTCTGAGGAATAGAATCCGGAATGAGGTGATCCGGCAGAAAACCAAAGCTGTTGACATAGCTTACAGAACAAGCCAACTGAAATGGCAATGGGCCGGCCATAATAACCGTAGAGCCGATGACCGTTGGGGTGTTCATGAGTGGACATCGTGAATCGGCTAACTTAAGGTGGGGGACGGCCTTAGTCTAGGTGGAGCCACGATCTTTGCAGGGTGGCTGTTAGCGTCTGGGTGGGAGTTGCCGGGAATTGAGCTAAACGGCTTGCAATTGGAGAGGCTTATGTCCAGCAGTGGACTGCTGTAAACTGATGATGATGGCACCTAATAAACGACCAAAAAAAGAGAGGTAGTCTACAGAAAAGGTGGGATGATGACATCAGACAGGTCGCTGGAAACGCATACGGCAGAGTGGCCAGAGAGGGACAGGAATACAGAAAGTTGGAGGAGGCCTTTGCCGACTGGCAAACGGACATACAGAACAGCAACAAACGCCAAATAAATACGAGGCAGACGACTATAGTTTGTTTGTCCTACTAAAAGGCTAATAATAAAATAATCAATAATCAACAAGTATCTTGACTTGGCTCGCGAGGTTGTCGACATGAGGGATGTGGACTCAGCGATAATTGTGCCGATAGTCGTGACAGCCAATGGGTTAATAGCCAAGAGCCTCGACCAACACCTAAGGAGACTCTCGTTGGGCAGCTGGATCAAGGGCTTGATTCAGAAAACGGTACTTCTGGTCACGGCCCGCATTGTTAGGAGGTTCCTCTCTCTGGAGCCCTGACCGCCGGTAGCTTGGACCCTGTTCCCGTTACCGGTGGGCTACTACTATTTTTTTTAATTGTTTTTATATCCTAATATTTAAAAATATAATTTATAATATGTATATAATGAAATATGTCTGTGTGTTGCCAGACTTCAAGAATAGCACCACCCCATACTTCCCGTGGGTGTCTTAAAAGGCGGTCGTAAATGGGCAGCAGCGTTCTCTATGCATTCCACCACCATACCATACTGCGATCGCCAACCCGCCTACCAAGCGTGGCGATTATGGCAAACTCCCCCCTTTTGGGGGAGGCCTATGTCCAGCAGTGGACGTCTTTCGGCTGAAATGATGATGATGATGATATAATGAAATAAAGGAAATAATCAATAACAACACACACCAACATACATAACTGGCGATTTCAGAACATAAAATCCCGTCGTCACCACCCTGATTGCGAAACACAATCACAATCTCAATAATTTTGAAAGATACTGCTAATCCATTGCTTTATTGCACGTAAATAACGCAATGGATGTTGTTGAACTGTCAAAATGCTACTGTTGATCATCATCTGCCTAGCCTTTTCCCAACTATGTTGGGGTCGGCTTCCAGTCTAACCGGATACAGCTGAATACCAGTATTTTACATGGAGCGACTGCCTATCTGACCTCCACAATCCAGTTACTGGGTATTACGATACCCTTTGGTAAGACTGGTTGTCAGACTTTCGGGCTTCTGACTACCCACCCACCATAACGACTGTCAAAGATCCACGAATGACAGCCGGGACCAACGGCTTAACGTGCTTTCCGAGGCACGGAGGGGTCTTGGTATGTAAAGATGGTCACCCATCCACAGACCAACCGCGGCAAGCGTAGCTTAACCTGATCGATCGGGCCCCTCCATTGCTACTGTTAGTGTGCTACGCACTTACCCCACTGGTCTTATGTTTTGTTTTCTTTCATCGTAAATTGGTAATTTCTAAGATATCTTTTTTAATGTAAGAGTGGAATGCAAATCAACCATGTGCGCCATTTTACTGGACGTTTTAACCAAAGCTTTGTTGTTTAAAGTCATCAGGTTGATTAGTAGTCTATCGGCAGCATAATAAACAATAGAATAGGTATTAAAACTGACTTATGTTCATTGGATCCCACTTTTGAATCCCATTTTTAGGGTTCCGTAGTCAACTAGGAACCCTTATAGTTTCGCCATGTCTGTCTGTCCGTCCGTCTGTCTGTCTGTCCGTCCTCGCTTAATCTCTGTGACCGTTAGCACTAGAAAGCAGCGTACGTATATCAGTTACGCCGACAAAGTGGTAAAATAAAATTTTGTAAAATATTTTTTTTTAGCGTAGCTCCCCTACATGTGAAGTGGGGATAAATATTTTTTTCATTATCTACCC
The DNA here is from genome assembly GCA_916614155.1 of Mesoligia furuncula. Taxonomy (NCBI): domain Eukaryota; kingdom Metazoa; phylum Arthropoda; class Insecta; order Lepidoptera; family Noctuidae; genus Mesoligia; species Mesoligia furuncula. Next base: position 25,812,383 of record OU744810.1, on the reverse strand, counting down.
CATCGTGTGGGGTATCGTTGAATAGGTCTTTTAAAATGGGGGTAGGGGTTGCTAAAATTATTTTTCGATTTAATGCTCCATTTACGAAATATTAAAGTTTAAAGTGCAAATTTTTGTTTCAGTAGGGCGTCCCCCCCCCTCTAAAAGCTAAACTACTGGCTTGAAAAATCTGGAAAAATTCTCGATGATAGTGCATTTCATGAACTTTAAAGGAAAAGCATAGCGGTTAAGATAACTTTATTAGTTTAGCAGTAATAGTCGTTGAACTTGGGTGTTGGATAATTTTGTACCAAATACAAAATCCTTGGCATTAATCCTTTAAAGTGACTAAGATGAAGTAGTTGCTTGTTTATAATGGGTAAAGACTTGCATTGAAAATCAAAATATGTTTTTTTTTTTACCTATTCAGAATAGAACAACAGAATCGTACTACATTGTGATAACGGGCTACTACGGAACCCTACACTGTGCGTGGCCCGACACGCACTTGGCCGGTTTTTTAGGTATTAACGATGAACTATTAGTTAGTTATGACTTATTTTTTTATTTTCGCACTAAAATATCTTCGTTTTATGTTTAGATATTAAGTTTCCATTTTATATTATAAAACTAGCTTCTGCCCGCGACTTCGTCCGCGTGAAATTTCACCCTCCCCCCATTTACTCTCTTGTAAACCGTATTTTATAAGATACAAGATATTGACTTTGCCTTGTCTATATATCCTCGAAACTGTAATGTTTGTTAAAGCGAATCCCAAATTATTTCCACGCTTACAGGATGCTGTCCCACGTAACAGACGGGATATGAGCATAATTCGCGTATATCCTGCTAAAACTGCACTCATGCGCAAAAGTATCATCTGCATGGCCCCAACTATCTTTAACAAGCTACCTAAGCATTGGAAGGAGCTAAGTATCAATGCGCTCAAACGTCAGTTGATGGTGTTTTTATCGCAAAAGGCATATTATAGTGTGTCTGAATTTTTGGTCGAAAAACTTGTCTGACATTAGTTTTATTATGATGTTTATTAATTATATTGACTCAAAATATTTGTACGCCAATATATTATAAGGCTAAACGTGATTGGACTAAGTATAATGGAATTTATTATCATCTTGCATGCTCTTGTATGTATACCATGTTTATACAAATAAATAAATCTTATCTTATCTTATCTTAGGGGTGGAAATATGAAAACCCTTTCTTAGTGGATACCCACTCTTCAAAAAGAACACCCTCCAAATTTAATGTCTCTAGGACCAGCGGTTTAGGCTGTGCGTTGATATATCAGTCAGTCAGGACTTTGAATTTTATGTACAATAGATAACTAGATGCGCCCCGCAGTTTCCCGCAGTTTCAGATCCCGTGGGAATATTGGGATAAAAAGTAGCCTATATGTTAATCCAGGGTGTCAGCTACCTCTATACAAAATTTTATCAAAATTGGTCCAGCCGTTTAAGCGTGAAGAAGTAACAAACATATAAACACACACACACACACTCACAAACTTTCGCCTTTATAATATTATAGTGTGATGTTCTGTAGAAGTTCAATAATTATTTGATTGACAGCCTGTTCGTGTTATTGATATCCAACTTAAATTTACAGCTGATTTGCAGTAAATATAAATGGGGAAGTAAATAAATAATAAAGACTTTTCCTGCTTTCTTCTTCCACGAACTTGCTTACATCTTTACGAACAGAAGCGTGGTTAAAAGAAAGTTTAAATAATGATCAAGCATATTGTAATGTTTTAGAGATTCAATTCTTATACATTATAGAATAATCTAGCTTCTATATCTAGCAGCGACCCGTGGTTTTTCCCCCATAGGTATCGATCCGTAGGAATATCGGGATAAAAAGTACCCTATATGTTAATCCTGGTTATAAACTATCTGTGTGCCGAATTTCATCCAAATCCGTTTAGTAGTTTTTGCGTGAAAGAGTAACAAACATTCATCCATCCATCCTCACACACTTCCGCGTTTATATTATTAGTAGGATAGTAGGATATTAGTAGGATTAGTAGGATATTAGTAGGATTAGTAGAATAGTAGGAAGTAGGATTATACAGTTTTGAGCCGTGTGGGGTCGAAAAACTCAGGTCATGGGGCCCGGTACGCGTCTGCTTTTCATAGAAATTTGTCGCCAACTGGGCCCCAAGTCTGTATGGTAATTATTATTCCCCGCGTAATGTTACCACGTGCAAACCACGTCAATATCGTGTCTTGTAGAAACATCTGTAACGGCAAGGAATCGAAATGTCAACCGAACGTACAGACGCCAGCACATCAAGCTACCCGAAACTGTAAAATTTTTTCAATTAACTTGAACCTTACGCTTTAGCGATAAAGTTGAAAATCTATTAAAGAAACTTGACAGATTGTAGTAGTTTGATGTGCTGGCGTCTGTACAACAAGTATCTTGTCAGTTCAAACCACGACAACTTCGCGTTCATTTCGCGCGCTTTCGTTCATTGTGTCATAGAGAATACGTTAAGTGGTCATAGTGAATTAGAGCCCTGGTGGACACTTCATGTGGCCAGAGGGCTGGCTCAGAAAAAGCGGATCAAACCGGAATGAGAAAAATAGTGGATAAGACAGACATTAAAACAGAAGACGAACTAGCAGGGAATCGAGGAGGAGAGGGGTGGAGGAGGGTTCAGGGGACCGGAATAAATCCCACTGTCCGTCAGTCCGGCTGTCACCAGGCTGTATCTCATGAACCGTGATAGCTAGTTGAAATTTGCACAGCTGATGATGTATTTTTTGGAGATGATGTATTTTTGGGGATAATGTATTTTTGGGATGATGTATTTTTTTTTATTGGGGATCAAACTGGAATAACTCTCGTTCTCACACACGTTGAAACAATTCGCTTAGTTGTTGTTACATTTCATGTTACGTTTTACTCATCTGATCGTCATCAAACTATGTTGGGGTGGCTCCCAGTCTAACCGGATGCAGCTGAATACCAGTGTTTTACATGGAGTGACTACCTATCTGACCTCCACAACCCAGTTACTGGGTAATATGATACCCCTTGGTAAGACATGTTGTCAGACTTTCGGGCTTCTGACTACCCGTAACGACTGTCAAAAGATCCACGAATGACAGCCGGGACCAACAGCGAGACACGAGTCATCTTTACAAACCAACACCCCTCGGTCTTGGTATGTAAAGATGGTTACCCATCCACAGACCAAGTAGCTGAACCTGACCCATCGACCTGTGCGGCTGTTATTATTTAGCCACGGGTTCACAAAGCTGTACCCGGCAGGCATTAGACCTTCAATAGATTCGACATAAATAATTAAATATCGATGAGAAATTCTGTACTCATTATAGCCACTGACAGTAAAAGCAGTGACAGTGCTTTTTGTCACTTAACCTACTTTCAGAGTGACTTGTAAGTTTTACATCACTTTAGGTCAAACGATACGTTTAAAGTTTAGATTGTTATGTGTAGGAGGATTTTGGAGATGGATTTTTTTTTTGGTTATCCGTCCATACTATATTATAAATGCGAAAGTGTGTCAGTCTGTTACCTCTTCACGCGAACCGATTTAGATGAAATTTGGTGTAGAGATAGTTTGAGTCCCGGGAAAGGACATAGGACAGTTTTTATCTCGATATTCCCACGGGATCGACACTTATGCGGGTGAAACCGTGGGGCGCTGCTAGTAGGAAATAATATCACCTAACATGACCTTTAATGACACTGCTGAAAAATATAGTTTTGAAAAAAAAATTGTTTAGTTTATTATCTGACTATTTACTTTACAATCATAATACGATGGGCCCGTGGCTAAATAATAACAGCCGCGCAGGTCGATCGATCAGGTTAAGCTACGCTTGCCGCGGTCGGTCTGCGGATGGGTGATCATCTTTACATACCAAGACCCCTCCGTGGCTCGGAAAGCACGTTAAGCCGTTGGTTGGCTGTCATTCGTGTATCTTTGACAGTCGTTACGGGTAGTCAGAAGCCCGAAAGTCTGACAACTAACAAGGGGTATCGTATTACCCAGTAACTGGGTTGTGGGGGTCAGATAGACAGTCGCTCCTTGTAAAAATACTGATATTCAGCTGCATCGGGTAAGACTGGAAGCCGACCCCAACATAGTTGGGGAAAAGGCTAGGCAGATGATGACTTTACAATCATAATACGGTGGCAGGGACATGGTTCTAGACCCCTCAAGCGAAGAAATTCTTCGTAGATTACCTATTAAAAAAAAACTGCTGTTTCATTGTCAAGTACAATACGGATGCTGTCAAAATGTATGGAACCACAAATTTATTTTTTAATAACCGACGAAAAACTTCAACGCTGGGGTTCAGAATCATGTACCTACCGAATCCATGGTAACTGGTTGCGTTAGCTAGAAAAACTCAGACGTGATGGATATGATATATAAAAAAAAAAACAACATTTTCTAAGCTCATATTTCAACTAACAGCACACCATGCGGTTGTTGACCCCCAAAATAATTATCAAATATATTTTTTTTCATTTATTTATCGTGTTTAGATACTCACCACGTCTGTAGCGTTCCGGTAGCTAATTTTATTTAATTTTGTATTATCTAAATACTTACAATATTTAAAAATCAATTGCCGTGTGTTTGATCCGCAAAAAGTCGAAAATGGCCGTAGCGATTATATGTATATATATTTTTTTGTTTTATTCGCCTCAATACAAGGAAAAACCCAAAAGAATGACAGGACAACCTCTGACGGGTCAGCTAGTCTACAATAATATCTTTATTTCAATCATTCATTTCGTATCGCTCTATCTCATTCATTTTAACGACCTAAAGAAAAATACCATAATAGTTTTGATTCATCGACAAAACGATAGTATTGTAACCACCTTCAATAGCTTTCAAACTATCGATAAATCTCGTTAAAGTGCGTGAGTTTCAGCGCAACTGCGTGCGTGAGCAGTTTACGAATTAATACATTGTTTCTAAGCAAGGTCAGTTATGGCTAGTTACTGAGAAAGTCGGGTGTAATCTAGAAAGTCGTTTATTGGTTCTCGTTGGTACTTTACTAACGACTATGTCGGTCTTAAAAGAAGATGTACAAGACTTAGTGGCAAAGATTAAAAAGATCAGATGCTTAGATGGTTTGGTCATGTTGAGCGAGTCCTGTAAGTAATGTTAATTACTTTGCATACCTAGTATTGTATACATTCAAGTATTTTCTAACTGAACAGACAGCTGTGCTGCTGGGGAGTTTGTTGCGTCACTTCTTCTCCCCAGCGAAAGCACTAGCTAGCGGTGAAGGGCAGGCGTTTTGGGGGACTGTCTTTTGTAATTTTGACATTCGAAAAGTACTAATCAGTACTTTACTCAGCCTAGTTTAAATAAATGACTTTTGATTTGACTTGATTTGATTTGAGAGGATGAATGAAAGGCGGCTAAACAAAGGTATTTACAAGGTAGATGTGCGTGGAAACGCCCTAGGAGGATTGGTAATTTTCTTCAGGTAGTACAGGGTGGGCCAGAAAGAAATGCACTTTTGAAAATTCTATGATTAAACAATGCTTACGTTTTTACCCGACTGCGTCAGAAGGAGGGTTATGTTTTTCGTGTGTATGTATGTATGTATATTTCTTTGGCTCGCTCTGTAGCCTAAACGGCTTGATCGATTTCAGCTTGCGAGGTGCCGTTAGATTTGTCGTAATTGTGAGAGTGACACTGGGTATATTGAAATAGAAAAAAAAAAAAATGGGCTTGTTTTTAGCTTTTCAGTTTTTTAACTTAAGTTTTTTACCGCATTCGGATTCTTTATTTTTAAAGTGTAATGTTTATTTTAAATTACAGACAATTATAGAAATTTTACGTTTTAAAAATCAAGCGTCCAAATGCCGTCCGTTGCGGCGACGGCACTCTAACATTTCAATCGCAAAATTGGATCTTGAAACAAAGTTAAGATCTTGCACAAGTTGAATTTTGTAAGGGTGTAGCTTGAGATCTAGTCGTAAAATGCGTCGTAAAGTCGTTCCGGACACTCTCAAAGCCACGTTTACGCGTAGAGGATCTTGGATTCGCGCTCAAAGACGCTTTCACCCGTTCAATGGTTTCGTGGGTACGTGCAGTCCGTGGCCCCTTCAGGTCGAGTTTTTAGTGTTGATCCGGTTGTCTCAAATCTGACGATCTATTGTTTAATCAAATTTGTGCTTGGACACTCACCGATATTGCGTAATCCGAACTTAAGAGCCTATACTACCTCAGCTAAAATTCACTCTTTATTTCGCTCGCATGGCTCGCGGACTGCGTGTGAGCGAGACAGAGTGCGGTGCTGGGCGGAAGCAGCGCCAATAGTTTAGGTATTTGCTTTTTACGGTGAAAATAAAGGTAATTCAAAAAAACTAAATAACATAAGACCTGCTTTATAGTTAGTTCAGTTAGTATGCAAAGTTTCATGATCTAATTTGAAGTATTTTTTGAATAACAGCGGTTTATTGTTCGGTTTGGAGGTAACTTTGGATTTTTTTTCTATCGAGAAAAATTTATGGAATCGTGTTTTCGTCTAACATAGTACTTAACATTAATCCTCAAATTTAGCATATATTTATTTCAAAATTAATGCTGCGGTATTTTCGACATAACGGAGGATCATGCTAAGCCATTTGAGGTAGTATAGGCTCTTAAGTCGGAAAAGCCTGCGAAGTCACATACGAGCGATTATTCTCGTAAAAGGCGCGAACGCAAAACGCTCGCTTCTCTCCCGTGAAAGGACTAGACTAAAAATTCGTAAGCCACGCTACACAGTGATATCCTCCCGGCGCGTCTCGGTTATTGCGTTCATGAATTAGAGCGCGACAAAAAGTGCATTTAATTCTGGCCCACCCTGTACTATAATAGAGGAACAGGGTGTAAAGTTCACTCATTCTCTATAGAAAAGGCAGCATTCTCCGACCAGATGGGTGTCGTGTCTGTTTGTCGCTGCCTGACGATTTTTCTTTTGGGATTGGCAACTCGCAGTTCAACCCAGGAGGTTGTCGTCTTTTTAATGCTCGACGAATGATGTCGGGACTAGGGATTGCAATTGCTGGATCCAGCATACAGCAATCCAGCTGGATCCAGCGCCTTTTTAAACATGCTGGATCCAGCATACATCTTGATCCAGCGATGCGGATCCGCAAACGTATCAATTTCTATTGTTTAGTTTTGAGTTGCCGGCATTTTCGAATCGGCGCGGCAACGTTGCCGTTCTGTCACCATAGCACGTGCCGCATGAAAGGCAACGCCGCCCGCCCCCTTTCCCCTTTACCAACTGTACCGCTTATGTTTGTTTATTTTATAAATCAAAGACAGTTGATGAGTTGAATAACTGCCATTGCCAAAAAAGAATGCGATGCGGCAGGAGATAAAAACATTGTTAAAACGAGTAAATAAACAATATATTGTAGAGCCGGTGCAAGAAGATACCATGGAGATAGAAGAAGATCGTGTAGATGATGACGCAGAACCCATTAAAATGACTTTAGAGCTAGAGCTTGAGATAGAACTTAAAAGAGAGAAGGAGAACTTTAATAAACAAAAGCCAAGTGGTCAATTAGATTACGAAAAGATCCTGAAAAAAGAAATGAGCGTTTATGAGAGCGAAGGAGTGCGAGGTGAACATTTATCAATGGTTTATGAGTATTTAATGACCTTAAAACCGACCAGTGTAGAGGCCGAAAGGGCATTCTCAGCAGCCGGCTACATATGCAGTTCTGTGCGAAGCAGGTTGGGAGATAAGACTATAGATAAAATTTGTTTTCTAAGGGGTTACTTTCAGAGAATTCAAAAAAAGAAGTAGTCTCTTATCGTCAGACTTTAAACTGCTTAATTATTAAGGATTAACGAGCGGAGAGAAGATTATTTCAAACCTTTTTTTCTTTGATACAAAAATACTATTGAAAATTAAAATAGTGTTATTGTTACGGTCCTTTTTTAAAAGAATGTTAATTAAGTTTATTTTAAAAGAATTTGTGAGACTGATTGCTACTGATTAGCCGTCCTATCATTAAACATAAGCGTAATTAATAAGATAGTGCTTACTTAGAAATATTATCTTAAATGTTATATGAATATAAGGTTATATGTTTGTTATTTAATTTTATGTTGATTATTTTGATCTCAAATTATTAAAAAACCAAAGCAAATTAATATAAGATATCACCAAATGAGTGGAAGATTTCAAAGATTATCGTAAGAAGTACAAATTAATAAAAAAAGTCTTAAAAATGTCGTCTTTTTATTTTCGTTCCATGTTTTGCTGGATCCGCGCTGGATCCAGCTGGATTCAGGTCAATCCAGCAAAACTTCCGCTGGATTGAAAACGCCGCTGGATTGCAATCCCTAGTCGGGACGTTGTATATATGCTAGTTGCGTGGTAAACTCTTCTTGCGCGATGCAGGATTTTGCGGACGTCAGTGTGACGCGAAGTTCGCATGTCGCGTTGTAGATACCGCTACAGTACAGTTTGACTATAGTACAGTTCTTTAGGAAAAGCTGACAACTTAGTCCGGTACTAGGTAAATTTACTATTATTTATGGCCGATTCCTATAATTTACGGACCGTTCATCATCATCTGCCTAGCCTTTTCCCAACTATGTTGGGGTCGGCTTCCAGTCTAACCGGATGCAGCTGAATACCAGTGTTTTACATGGAGCGACTGCCTATCTGACCTCCACAACCCAGTTACTGGGTAATACGATACCCCTTGGTAAGACTGGTTGTCAGACTTTCGGGTTTCTGACTACCCGTAACGACTGTCAAAGATCCACGAATGACAGCCGGGACCAACGGCTTAAAGTGCTTTCCGAGGCACGGAGGGGTCACGGTACGTAAAGATGGTCACCCATCCACAGACCAACCGCGGCAAGCGTAGCTTAACCTGATCGATCGAACTGTGCGGCTGATATTATTTAGCCACGGGCCCCCCAATTTACGGACCGTTATTGGTTAAAATTAAGGCTCTTGTACCTTTAGCAATAAAGAAGCAAATACCTCATAGCTTTACATAGTAGACCCTCCTATATAAGAAGGAGCTATCGCAGGTAATTTTACCTGTGATGTCTACGATAGCTACGAATCAATTTTTTCTTTCTTTAATTAATACGGTTTAAAACTAATTACAGAAATTATAGACACAGTTTGTATACACCGTGTTCCGGACGATATACATAAACTTCGACCAGATGTTCAGAGCATGGAAATAAGCATTTTTCATTATGGACACATTAATGAATTCTTCTTTTTTATTTTTTTGCTAATTTTCATAAAAATTAAATACCTTGACGTAAATCACCCGATATGCATGCATGCCTCTTTAAGATTTGGCACGCTGAAACTTGTCCAAAATAAGTTTAGACCCTTTCTTACTACATAGCTCAATGATTACAAATATCTTACAAATGTCCTTTTTAAGTACAACAGCTATAGAAGCGTTTGACAAACTTTATGTATAACGTGAAGAACACGGGCTAATATGATGACTTGATGATTTTATCATAAAAGATAAAATCATCAAGTAATAAAAGATAGTTAGTCAGGTAATTATATACTTACCCGGTGCGGCAATAAAAAATGTTACCATTGGTAAGCAAATGCTTCATTTATGTTTATAGAGGAACCGAGTATTAGTCGGAATAAAGTTTGAAATGCAAAAGCTACCTCGAAGGTTTCAGCTCGGGCTAAAGTAAGATCTCATTTTGTAATAAGACGGCATTTAAGTTTATTACGAAAAGCTATTATATTTATAACGAGACCACTGCAGTTAAAATATTAGTGAAACTGTGATCTAGGTGTGCAAAGTGACTTTTATGACAAACTAGCAACGCCCCGCGGTTTCACCCGCATAAGTGTCGATCCCGTGAGAATATCGGGATAAAAAGTATCCTATGTATTAATCCTGGTTATAAACCATCTGTGTGCCAGGTTTCATCCAAATCCGTTGAGTAGTTTTTGCGTGAAGAAGTAACAAACATCCGAACATCTTCACAAACTTACACATTTATAATATTATAGTAGGATAGTGATAAAGTCGTAATGACCCAAAGCTTTACTGAATGAAACTTCTACTTAGTTTTACGAGAATTAAGCAACAAAAAGTTTTATGGTCCCACAGACCATAACAAACATCTATACATATAATAAATCTGTAGAAGGGTCAATTCTGTACATTGAAAATATTGAAAAAATAAATAGCGGGGGGTGTTGCTGGATCGATACCAAACCCAAATATGTGATTAAAAAATTTTTTGTCTGTCTGTCTGTCTGTCTGTCTGTCTGTCTGTATATGCAGGCATCAGGTGAAAACTAAAGGTTCGATTTCGATGAAACTTGGTATAATTATACCTTATTATCCTGGGCATAAAATAGGATACTTTTTATCCTGGAAAAATACGTAGAAAAAAAAATCTTATTTTTCGGTTTTATTCATAGACGTTGTTCTGTAGAACCGCGAACACACGTTGCATTACCCGTAGTGGATAATTATCCACTACGGGTAATGCAACGTGTGTTTTTTTGTATTTCAATTTAAGAGAATACAGTTTCCTGTAGCTTTGTGTTACGCCATGACAATAAATAAGGCTCAAGGTCAGACCCTAGGAGTTGCTGGCGTAGATCTTACCGCGAGTTGTTTTTCACACGGGCAACTTTACGTAGCTCTTTCCCGTGTGAGCAGTCCAAGAAATATTCATGTTCATATTCCGGACGAGCTCACTAACAATGTTGTGTATGCTGAAGCTCTCAATTAACTTTCTGTCGCATTGTCACGATCACTTTTTTATTATTGCAAACTTTTCGTCACTGTCAGTAATTTACTGCTACATGCTACTTATCAAGGTCGGAATTACTATGAAAAAAATACTTACTACAGAACGCGAGCTCAACAGCAGTAGCTCAATAGAGGGATCTCCTTAATTATTATAGGCTTAGCCGTATTTGGGTCCAATAGATATTTATAAGATGTCATTGTCAGAGTTACTCAAAATGGAGAAATAAACCATCCACGCGAAGACCGACATCCGCGCGGACGGAGTCGCGGGCGGAAGCTAGTATATAATAAAAAATAAGTTTAAGAACTAAAACCTGACTACTGAAAACGATGAAACAAGAAATTATAGTGGTCGCATGCCGCTGTACTATCATAGACTTATGAGCTTCGGTAGCATGCGACCAGGAGAAGGTACTTTCTTGTTTCATTGTTTTCAGTAGTCGAGTTTTAGTTTTTAAACTTAATTTTTATTTAATTATTTTGGGGTTTGTTTCAGTAATATTTATATTTTTGAAATGTGCTAATTAAGCCCTTTCATTTGATACCCAACAAGGCACCATCCCAAAATATTTATTATTAAATTCATTACTTGATGTCCTCTAGAGGGCGCCATATTGAATTTAATGTGACGTCACACAGCCTATAACCAGCGGACGGTCAAGACGCTTCTAACGATACCTCATTTGTCAAATTATTATAAATACTTTTGAAGTTATGAGGGAACAGATGAGTATACATACATACCGGTTAAAATCTTAGAAAAAGTAGTCACGTAAAAATATTAGTCAGAAGTCCGAAAGTCAGACAACCAATCTTACCAAGGGGTATCGTATTACCCATTAACTGGGTTGTGGAGGTCAGATAGGCAGTCGCTCCATGTAAAATACTGGTATTCAGCTGCATCCGGTCAGACTGGAAGCCGACCCCAACATAGTTGGGAAAAGGCTAGGCAGATGATGATGACCTACGGTTAGACTGAAAGCCGACCTCAACTTAGTTGGGAAAAGGCTAGATTGATGTAGGTTGATAGCCTATTTGACGTGGAGTTAATTTTTCGTCCTTCTTCAAAACTACGTTTTGGAGCTTTATCTTTATCAAAAACTTTAACCATTCAAAAGTACCTGCTTAAAAATGGTTTCATTGAAATAAATACATATTTAAATGTATTATTTTAAAATTATTATTAATATTAATACATTAAGTTTAAAACCAAGTTAAGGATTAGCGAAGTAACCGTTAATTAAAAGCGAGATTAGACTTCGCCACCGCCAAAAATCTACTTTGTAAGACACAATAAAGCCTCAGAAATGAAAGAATGATTTTCAATCATAAAAGGTATATAACGTCATATTCTAGCGGTTGATCGATATAACTGTGCTGATCATGGCTGAGCACACGCGATGACCTACTTGATGCAAATGGTCTAAGACCATACTGTGCTCGTTATGTGCCGTTAATTTATTACCGAAATAACGTACAGACGTCAGCACATCAAGCTACTACAGTCTGTCAAATTTCTTTAATAGATTTTCAACTTTATCGCTAAAGCATTAGGTTCAAAGTTTATTGTTGAAATTTGACAGTTTCGGGTCGCTTGATGTGCTGCATGGCGTCTATACCAAGAAATGGAAAGTACGGTGTGATTCGGTTTTAATTTTGATGTGATGGGTACCGCTCCAGGGCTTTGGTCTGCACAGCTTTTATGGGAAAGTGGTTCTGATTAAATTGCTGAGTTTGTGTAAGTAATTTTTTTACTGTTGACGCTAGCTGACTTCCTAGCGAAACCAGAAAATTAATCATCATTATCATCATTTCAGCCGAAAGACGTCCACTGTTGGACATAGGCCTCCCCCAAAAGGGGGGGGTTTGCCATAATCGCCACGCTTGGCAGGCGGGTTGGCGATCGCAGTATAGTATGGTGGTGGAATGCATAGAGAACGCTACTGCCCATTCTCCGGTACGACCCTTAGTCGCCTTTTACGACATCCACGGGAAGTATGGGGTGGTGCTATTCTTTAAGTCCGGCACCACATAGACCAATGAATAACCAGACAGAAAATGAATGTCGCATTAAAATGTTACTGACAATCTTTCAAAAATTCGTTGAGAGATTAAAAATCCGCTGGCCCTATCAGTACACCACAGAAATTTTGGTAGACTTTTTCTTTTTGCATGCCTTTTTAAAATCAAAAGTTATTTATAAATTCAAACTAGGCTGAGAATCAGCACTTTTTGAACGTCAAAATGACATACGACAGTCCCCCCATGACGCCCACTTTCACCACTGCCTGGAGCTATAGTTGGAAAGAAGCGGTTCAACCAACTCCCCAGCAGCACACCTGGCCGTTAAGTCAGAAGAACTTGATTAAAAGCTTCTTTCTCAGTTTTGTCCTTGTTATGGGTCATTGGAAACCACAACTAAGTATGTTTTGTAGGTACTTGCTATAACTTTAGTTTATAAAATTGAGGATTTCATATGAAATATCAATACAAAAACCTGGTACACTATACATACGTACATTGTAGACCCTACGTTGATCAACGCTGCTGCTAAATGAGGAATGCAGCCCTGATTTGCGTTGCAAATAACTTGTATTCCAAAAGAGGCTTAGGTACACAATGAATACCCGTAATGCTGGCTTCTAAATAAGGTCGCAACTTGCTCCTAAGTAGCAAATTAAAGCGTTTTTATCTTGCAAAGTAAATAAATTCTAGCCGTTCCAGTTTTTTTGTAAGACTGCCTTGCAGTCCGTACCTAATTGATTAAACGTACCTAGCTGTAATTAGTGTCAAAATGCTATTTACAGCTACCATTCCTCTCCTTTTAAGTTGTTGGAATTTTATAAATTGCTTGTGTAGTAATCGTCTGTTGAAAAATACTGCGCCAAGTGACCGCACAGAGAAATTATGTTGATTTATTTTGTCATGCACTTCATTGAACATTTAAAAATCATTATGACTGAGCACGAACTATTAATTTTGTGGTGAGTAGGTACCTGTAGTGAGTGAAGGTACCTCAGCCTAGAGTGCCAGAGTCTTTATCTATATATTCGCACTTAACACCGTTATTTTCAAACTGTGTCTATATTAAAGCATCGCGTGCCTTCTAAAGGTGGTGAATTTTACAATATGCCTTTGGTATACCCTAGACAGTTAGCCCTATACAGGTATGAGAATCAGGGTGTAAAATTCACTCATCTTCCACAGAAATCCTCCCTTTTCTGTGGAAGATGAGTGAATTCCTTTTTCCTTTTCCTCCGTCAAGAGGAGTGTAATGTCTGGTGGGCAATAACCCGACGGTTGATGTCGGAATGTTGTATGTAAGCTAGTTGCTCGGTAAACTTTCCTTGCGCGATGCAGGATTTTACGTGACGTCTGTGTGATAACTTGCTAGCTAGCTAATCTTTTCACCACAACAAAAAAGAAAAGAAAGGAAAATTGTTGATGCATACAAACAAGACGCACATTATAAAATACACACACTAATACATAGTATCCAAAAGCCTCGTATTCAACACATAAAAGTTAAAAGTTTGATATAATGTTGTCCATTGCTTGAGATGTTATGACAAGTGAGGAGGTCACACCAAGATCAAAGACATGAGACAGAACATGAGCTAACCTTGTAAAGCTTTCACCTTTGTTGCCTCCAAGAAGCAATACTGCACTTTGTTCCGGTTTGAATGGCAAGGGCGCTGGTGTAGTTACAAGAAGAAGAGACATTTCATCTTAGTCTCTGGCATGGCAAAGCATCTGTGAAGCCTTTTGTACTGCAGCTTATTTATTCTGTGAAATTCTCACCGTGAAAATTTCGGCAAAGTGAGCTGTCAATAGTGACAATCCCTCCAAGTGGATTGACAGGTCACTTCAAGCTCAGTTCACCTAAGTTTTGACGGTGTGATTTTACAGAACTGATCGGCAGATGTCCATTGCCAGTCGTGATCAGGGCTTCAAGTCTGCTATTACAATAGTGTCAGAATGGTCTATCATTGATTTCATAATTGTTGATTTTGACAAGTTTGGTAATCTACTAATATAATAGCGTCATTATGAATTTCCAATGGTCAACCACTGACACTCCATTGAAAGAAATGGCATAGAATGGTAATCCCGTCCCGTACATAATTAAAAATGAATCACTGACTTAAGCGGTAATCTGCTAAAATTTTGACAGTTCCTTTGATCAGGGACCTACCATTAGAACGTCATTGTGCAGTCATTGCTTTTAATTCGTTACGAGTATCGTATAATTTCTATGCCATTGACCGACCAATGATCAACAATTATTAATTTAGTAGATTTCGAACTTTTAGCAAAATGACAATGGGATGGTGGTGGGATAGTGTTGGAATGACGAATTCATAAAATAGCAGACTTGGGCCCCTGGTAGACAGCTTGTTTGCTATCCAATAACATTCTGTTGCATATCAAATATGATAGCACTGCGGAAATGAGAAAATTTATACATCACTAGCTTGACTCGCCGTGGAAGCTGTAATACCCAGCTGAGGGGAACGGCTGCCAAGATTTGTGATGTAAATTAAATCGCGTTTAATATGCATTTATGTTTGCATGCCCATCTCTTATACAGTCACCATTAGAATGGTAGATTCCACACTGTCTGTGGGATGATTAATTTGATAACGGGATATAGAAGTACAAGGATCTAATGGCGCGTGGTCAAAATCGGAACTAACGCTGCCATCTGACAACGTCATTCGAGTGCCAAAAGATCTTTGTAGAAGGTATATGTTGAATAGGTGAAGGTTGGATGGATTCCACTTTCCGTCATTTTAAAAGATTAAACTTATGTTGCAGTATTTGGAAATATGAGATAGTGCCATACACCATATTTATGACTCAAGATAGATTTCATCACATTATGATTAAAGAAGTTCGAGTTCGTATTACATTCTTGTATAAAACAGTTTTTTTTGTTGGTATTTTGGAGTTGGTCTCATTGTAAAAGTTATTCATGTTCTTGTACTCTCACTCCCGGGACTAATGCTAATGAATTCATATTTAGACTCATTACTTGATTACGTACTGTTTTAAAAGTTTTACACTTATTAACGTGTTGAGAATTATCGTAGCAAGAAGTACTTTAAGCATCATTTGCTTACTCGTATGTATGGTTTTCTTTCTCGATTACTAGTACCCAAGCACGCTGTTGTCCGATCCGAGAACAATATATTCGTAAGTAGTTGACCCACTCTTTCATACTTATCTCATAAGCTTGTAAATTTGAGCAGTTAGCTCGTTGCTCAAGAATGTTACCAGTTAAATGACACTTTAGTTTTAGGTTAAGCACATTAAAACAGTTGTCAAAACTGGCTGCTTCTTGTGACAACCATTGTTGTCTTGTTATCACCAGACTTCTTTGCAATTTCTCTTTCCAACAATGGCAGTTGAGCGCTATTTTTGTTCTTGTTGTTAATTAATTGTTACTGTCAGAATTTTGACAGGAGTGCGGCCAAGGATTCCTATCATTCAGCCTTTCTTTATTTTTGTATCAAGATCGCAATGACGGCGCAAAAGTTTTGTTGTTATTTTTTTTTTGTTTAGCGGCAGCGAAAGTGAAGGTCTAAGGTCGCGCTAACAAGATTTTATTTCAACCTTTTTAGGGTTCCGTTGCCAAATGGCAAAAAACGGAACCCGTATAGATTCGTCATGTCTGTCTGTCTGTCCGTCTGTCTGTCTGTCCGTCCGTATGTCACAGCCACTTTTTTCCGAAACTATAAGAACTATACTGTTGAAACTTGGTAAGTAGATGTATTCTGTGAACCGCATTAAGATTTTCACACAAAAATAGAAAAAAAAAACAATAAATTTTGGGGGTCCCCATACTTAGAACTGAAACTTAAAAAAGTTTTTTTCATGAAACCCATACGTGTGGGGTATCTATGGATAGGTCTTCAAAAATGATATTGAGGTTTCTAATATCATTTTCTTCTAAACTGAATAGTTTGCGCGAGAGACACTTCCAAAGTGGTAAAATGTGTGTCCCCCTTCCCCCCCCCCGTGACTTCTAAAATAAGAGAATGATAAAACTAAAAAAAATATATGATGTACATTACTATGTAAACTTCCACCGAAAATTGGTTTGAACGAGATCTAGTAAGTAGTTTTTTTTAATACGTCATAAATCGTAAACCGCAATTTACCTTTCATT
Source organism: Mesoligia furuncula (assembly GCA_916614155.1). Classification (NCBI taxonomy): domain Eukaryota; kingdom Metazoa; phylum Arthropoda; class Insecta; order Lepidoptera; family Noctuidae; genus Mesoligia; species Mesoligia furuncula. The sequence goes on along the minus strand of OU744810.1, from coordinate 25,795,435 downwards.
GAATCAACGCAAATATAAAAAAAAAACATTTAATTTCATAAACATAAACCTTATGCATAAACCCGGATGTTACGGAACCCTCGGTGCGCGAGTCAGACTCGCTCTTGCCCGGTTTTACCTTTTAGGTTCACAATAGAACATTATGGAGCTGTTTTTGTGGCCAGTAATTTCACTATCGTTTCGATTTTGATACTTTCAACGTCTTTCAAGATTTTTATCGTTCAAATATCGAATTGCTAGATAACCGCTGTTCCTGTTATAAATAAGACGCGTTTGTTTATCCGTTCGCATAAGCAAACGCGATGTTATCTTAGATAATCTTTATTCCAGTGTTCGATCGAGTCTTAGTGTAGCTTTCTATACCGTCGGAAATTAATACTTTCCGTCGGATCTCCCCGTCGGTGTACCAGTTACAGATTACGTGTAATGTGCGCGTAATGCTAGGAAATGGAGAGAAAAATCCATAGAGACACCATCAGATGCAGTCAAATTGCGTCTGATGATAGGCGTAAGGTTCAAATGACTCGTAATAACTATGTAGAATGATGACATGTTACAAGTTATATTGCTTATTTAGAGCAGGTAGGGTAATGTTGAATGTAATGGAGTATGGTACAAACAAATGATTTCTTTTGCGAAATACTAGTTTCTTTACGCGTTGTAGAAATCAGACAATAAATAAAACATGCTAACAACAACTCAGGAAGTTTTATGAAAAGGATGTTCTTCTTTTACTTTCGTGGTCTTGTAAAAACACAAGAATTTGCATGGTAACGATATTTCGGAAATAATTTGACACTAAATTCTTGTTACATTAAATAATATTATGTATCTGGTGCGCCTGCAAAAAGCCTTTGAATTTAAATGAAGCTATCACTGATTAGGAAAACAATAAATGTTAAAAAAAAAACTAGATAAAACTGAGTTATTACAGTCTAGATGAAAGCGTGAGAAAGTATGGGATTATTATTGGATACATCAATATGGATTTATGATTAAAAAAATACTTAACAAACAAAAAAACTGGCTAAGTGCGGGTCGGACTCGCACACGAAGGGTTCCGTACCACAAGGCAAAAACGCCGAAAAAATCACGTTTGTTGTATGGGAGCCCCTTAAATATTTATTTTATTTTAATTTTATTATTTATTATTAAAGTTAAAATACAACTGAGTATTTCGTGAATATTTCAAGTGCCTACCTGTTGCCATTTTTGATATCGAGCAAAAAAGGGCAAAAAATCGCGTTTGTTGTATGGGAGCCCCCCTTAAATATTAATTTTATTTTGTTTTTAGTATTTGTTGTTATAGCGGCAACAGAAATACATAATTTGTGAAAATTTCAACTGTCTAGCTATCGCGGTTCTTGAGATACAGCCTGGTGACAGACAGACAGACAGACGGACAGACGGACAGACGGACAGACGGACAGACGGACAGACGGACAGACGGACAGACGGACAGACGGACAGACGGACAGACGGACAGACAGCGAAGTCTTAGTAATAGGGTTCCGTTTTTATACGGAACCCTAAAAACACTTAACAAACAAAAAAACTGGCCAAGTGCGAGTCGGACTCGCACACGAAGGGTTCCGTACCACAAGGCAAATCCGCCGAAAAAAACATGTTTGTTGTATGGTAGCCCCCCTTAAATATTTATTTTATTTTAATTTTATTATTTATTATTAAAGTTAAAATACAATTGAGTATTTTGTGAATATTTCAAGTGCCTACCTGTTGCCGTTTTTGATATCGAGCAAAAAAGAGCAAAAAAATCGCGTTTGTTGTATGGGAGCCCCCCTTAAATATTAATTTTGTTTTGTTTTTAGTATTTGTTGTTATAGCGGCAACAGAAATACATCATCTGTGAAAATTTCAACTGTCTAGCTATCGCGGTTCTTGAGATACAGCCTGGTGACAGACAGACGGACAGACGGACAGACGGACAGACGGACAGACGGACAGACGGACAGACGGACAGACGGACAGACAGCGAAGTCTTAGTAATAGGGTCCCGTTTTTACCCTTTGGGTACGGAACCCTAAAAACGCAATTTATTCTTGAATCATCAGCGATTATTTACTAAATTTGATGTCCGCCAAGCCTCTAAATCCAGGCTTGACGGTAGTAAAATTTAGTTTTTAAACATTCTAGTTAATGCGCAGGCTAATAAATTATTTAAATGTCTCGTGATTCATCACCTGCCTAGCCTTTTCCCACTATGTTGGGGTCGGCTTCCTGTGTAACCGGATGCAGCTGAATACCAGTATTTTACATGGAGCGACTGTCTATCTGACCTTCACAACCCAGTTACTGGGTAATACGATACCCCTTGGTAAGACTGATTGTCATACTTTCGGGCTTCTGACTACCCGTGACGACTGTCAAAGATCCACGAATGACAGCCGGGATGTTGACGACCAGCAACCAACCTTTTTTTATAACCATATTTGTTTCCTTTTTTACAAAATTTATTGTTATGTTTTTGTCTGCCGTCACTGTCACTGTGTGAAAAAAAAAACATACCGTCGAATTGAGAACCTCCTTCTTTATTGAAGTCGGTTAAAAAGTGATCGTGTTTCCATTTTTATGAGCATCATACATATATAGCCATCCTTAACACGGGACCAACGGCTTAACTTGCTTTCCGAGGCACGTAAGGGTCTCGCTTGCCGTAGATGGTCACCCATCCACGGCAAGCGTAGCTTAACCTGATCGATCGACCTGTGCGGCTGTTATAATTTAGCCATGGACCCCCTTAAATGTCTCGTGATTGTGTTATGCAATACGTTTCTGCCTAGATTTTATACCTGTCACTTTTGCACGGTGGAGTTTCTTGCCCAATTCTTCTGCATACGAAAACTATCTATTAGAATGGGCGACTAGAATCAATTCTATTTTACATCTCTCATATTCGGTAAGTAGGTCCTTATTACCCCCAAATGGGGCTTGTAGGTGATCAATTAGCGCTCTAGGGTAATAATGTAGCTAGAAAAGCCCTAGGGCGGTAAGTAATTAAAAAAAAAAACTTGTTGCTTGAAAGAGTGAAGTTTTTTTTTAAATTACTTACCGCCCTAGGGCTTTTCTAGCTGCATTATTACCCTAGAGCGCTAATTGGTCACCTACAAGCCTTTGGGGGTAAAGGACCTACTTACCTCACAATCGAGATGTAAAGCAGAGTAGTTAGCTAGGGTGTAAGCATCAATTGCACCCTCGAACTATAGGCGCCCTCGCTGCGATGCCTTACAGCCCTTGGCTACTAATCTACTATTACTTTACTTAATTTTTGACGTTCAACAGTGCCCTTTTTATGTGCCTATTTGAAATAAATGCTTTGACTTCGACTTTATTGTTGTTTTATTCATAAAAAGTCAAAATTCACCCTCGAACGTTATAAATTAGGATTAGACTTCCTAACTTATAACTATCGAGTGTGAACTTTTTTTATCCGACTGCGGTAGAAGGAGGGTTTTTTTTTGTATGTATGTATATTTTTTGATTTTATCATTGTCTTGTTGTTTTCGCAAATTCGACTGTCTCGTTCGTCTGGTGGTCACAAGTACGATTATCGGCACGGATCTTGAGCGCTGACCTTCACCTGCGCAAAAGTGAATTATTGGGTCTCTTTGGTGGTATGAAGTGAGGCGCGGGAGCGGGGTATATATATTGTCGTACAGTGATTATGACGATAATAATATTATTATTATAAAATATTATGTTTTATTTAGCCATAAGTATACGATGCGCAAAGCGATTCCCACTCTACCGCCGAGCGTTCAAGATCCGTGCCGGTAACGATACTACTGTTGAGCATAAAGTTCTGGGTTCAATTTCCAGGTCGGGCAATGGTATTAGGTTTTTCTATCTGGAATTTCTCAGTATCAGTCTGGATTTTGGCCTTGTGACCGGTTGAAGGCAGTATGGCTCGCTCCATTTTACAAGGGACTTAAACATATTAACTGGCGAAATGTGGGAGTAGGTATTTTTACCCGACTGCGGCGAAGCCCAAAAGGAGGGTTATGTGTTGGACCTGTATGTATGTATGTATGTCCGTTTCTTTGAACCCTCGTAACTTCTAAACGAATGAACGGATTTGGATAAATTATACGTCTTTAGATTTGTTTTGGTAGCGCGAGTGTCACTGGGTAGGTACCTATATCAAAATTGAAAAAAATATAAAATGGCTGATTTTTTGGCGCAATATTATATCTTCAAAAAAAAATATTTTTCTCGAAACCTATCGAGTGGGGTATCAAAATAAAGGGGTTTTAAAGGTGATTACAAAAATATAAACAACTTAGATGGTTAAAAGTAATTCGAAGTGACAAATCGTAAAAAACACGTACCAAGAACTGAATCGTCTGCGAAATCTTTCAAATTTGTAAATTAAAAAGCTGGAAATAAAAAACAAGTAGTTAAAAAAACTAAAAAAATTAAGTTTAAAAAAACTGAAAAGCTAAAAATGGCCTTGTTTGTAGGTAGGTACACCTCTGTCCGACCCATTGGGGTAAACAAGCCTTGCCTGCTTGTTTGCCTGAAATTTAATTTGATGAATGAGCTGTTTGTTTTCTATTAATAAAATAAAATTTCATTCGAAAACATCCATCAGTTTCTTAGTAAACTTCAACTATATCAATAACTATATCCGACGATCCTGTATACTTATCTCCTTTGTTGACTCTACATAAGAAAATGTCACATAACATTTGTACACGGATTTTAGTATTGAAACTAAAAGCTTTGAGCCGAAGGTCATCGGAATTGAAAGTAGGGTATCCTTCGTTCGGCCTTCTGCCTTGGGATTTGAACGGATAATAAATGTTTAAAACAATGCAGGTAACGCTATAGTTTCATTTACTTCATTTTTTGCCCCATTAGTAATGGTTCGTGGCTAAATAATAACAGCCGCACAGGTCGATCGATCAGGTTAAGCTACGCTTGCCGCGGTTGGTCTGTGGATGGGTAACCATCTTTACATACCGAGACCCCTCCGTGTCTCAGAAAGCACGTTAAGTCGTTAGTCCCGGCTGTCACTCGCGGATCTTTGACAGTCGTTACGGGTAGTCAGAAGCCCGAAAGTCTGACAACCAGCCTTACCAAGGGGTACGTATTACCCAGTAACAGGGTTGTTGAGGTCAGATAGGCGGTTGCTCCATGTAAAATACTGTTATTCAGCTGCATCCGGTTAGACTGGAAGCCGACCCCAACTCCCCTTTCAGTCACTAATTACTGCAGCTATCATTAACAAAATGATTATAAATGTCGAACTAGATGCGAGCGTCAATCACGCGCATGTAACGGATTAGAAGCAAGTTCCTAGTAGGAAGCGCACGGCGATGCGTACGCGCAAGTACCGTCGAGTACGTAACGCTTACGGTGCAAGCATTGTTTGGACTTCTTTTGTTTTAAGCAGGTGAAGGTTGTGTTAGCAGTATTTGAGACCGGGTTATTACAATTAGGTTTGACTTCCTTGATTTTTTTTTGATTAAGATAATATTGAAGTGTCGACGAGAGTCGCGAATATCCTGATTTTGTAGGAAAATCAAAGAATTTACTGGTGTTACTAAAAGACAGTCTTTTCGTTGAACAAGAAGCTGACACTATAAATTAGGTAAATGCTTGATTATCATTAAGGAAATAAAATAAACAGTAATAAAAACACAGCGAACATCATCATTTCAATATTCATATTCTTAATCTAAATGTCAGATACACAAATTAAATAATTACATAAATAAATAATAATAATAAGAGTGTGAAAGTCACCACGATAAAATGGCAGGACCATTTTATATAAAACATTGGTCAAGCAGACATTTGTCTGTCTATAGACTTTCCATAGTCCTAAATAATCAGTTCACTTTAGCCACCCAAACCCATAAACCAATATCTTTGTTTCCATATCCTGCATTAGTCCTACACCGTCCGGGGGTTGTTCTTGAGTGAACTTGCATAGTGCGAATAGGGGTAATCCTCATTTAATTAAAAACGTCTATCGGGCCTCTGCGAGTTGGCTTCGGCCCCTCGTACGCCTTCCAAAGTACCGGGACCCCATGGTTCCGAGATATATAAATTATTAAAAATAATAATAATAAATCATTTATTTCAGATTCATCCTACGATTACATCCATATTTGTTAGTAGTATGTTTGTAGTTGTTAGTACCATATTTGTTTTTTTTTGTAAAATCAGCTGTCCGATACATTTGGATCGAGTAGGTATTGAAATTTTGTATCGGAGCTGATTATTTTATCGCGATTACGATGTTGGCTCCATGAAGAATGTTGTTCAGTTTTTAGGTCAGTACCGTATTCTTTGATATGACCACACATTTCTGACTTACGCTGTATCTATATAGTTGTAGAACGATTATGACTAATGAGTTTATTTTAAAAACGGTTTCAAGTTTGTTCCTGAATACACTTTTCCGTGTTGCTCAATAAATATTGAACTTAATTAAACGTAACGGGCTGAAACCACAAAATACAGATAGTACAGAAGTCAATCGCATGTATGTACTTCACTTTTCATACCTACGCTCGGCGGACGCGCTAGGGTCGTCTACTTTGACTTATGCATAAAAACTATCGTGGTAATGGCACTCGTATCTAGTTGTTTGATTTATTGTTGAGCTTATTCTTCAATATTAAAACAAAACAATAAACATAGTATTACAATACAAAAAGTTTACAGAACAAAAACATATAAAATTTTACATTTGTCAATGTTCACTATCGAAAACCCCTAATAACTTCAAAACGGATTACCCTATTTACACAATTTATTTTGCCCTATCTGTTTTAGACCTAAACCTAACAAATGACACTAAAAACAACACAATATCTACACAAACAAAAAATTATGTTTTCAATTTACGTAATAGTTGGTGGCGTGAATTTACCTTACAAAATAATTACTTCGTTTATACTGATTCAAAATAGGAAACTATTGTAGTGTCTCAAGCGGATGCCACGCACGCTCGCGCTGCTCCCAACCCGTCTGAGATAACGTGTCCATGAGCGGTGTCTATGTGTGCGTTGCTCGAGCGCACTTTGTATGTAGATTGACTTCTGTACTATCTGTATTTTGTGCTGAAACACTTCTGTGACGGACTGTAGTCATAATGTAACTTCTGTTCGATCATTATAGTTTATAATTGCTCTGTATTTGAGTGTGCAACGACAGTCCAATAAGTCGTGAGGTAAGAATAGGAGTAATGACAGCCCTGGATTGGAACCTACTGCGCTAACACTTCTCATTTCGCAGTCCATTTTGTCGTATACGTATTATCGAAGCTAGCTCAAAAACTACCAAATCAAAGTGAATAAAACTTATATGGCAACACCGTGCATGCTTTCTTTACCAAATACCAAATAATTTTTAATATCGACCCACAATTGACGAAAGTATCGATGACAGTACATAAAAAAAAAACCATCAGAATCAATAAAAAAATTCAAATTGGCTGACTGCTTAGAGTACCTACCGACCTATGTCAGATCCATTTTGTCCATCTCATGGTTGTCGATAAAATATTGCGGCAGGCGATACCCACCTTTTGTGTTAGAATTCCGTTTTAAATCCTACTTGGGATAATAATTATAAATGAGAAAGTTTGTATATTTAGATAATAGCATTTCTATTTATATTGTTTACTTAGTCTTAGTTTTAAGTAAGTGGGCAAAATTGCAATGTTGTTCGTCTCTTTGTTTTACTTTTTTTTATTAATCTTAAGTTTAAGAAGTATTTTTCCTTTAGTATAGTTTTGATATTATTATGTGTGATCACTTATTTCTGAGATTGCTGGTAAACCTGTAATTGGCGACTGTGTAAGCCCGAGACTTTTGTGATTATAGTACTTAAGATATATTATACATAGAAGCTGTTGGTGTACCTTAATAAATAAATAAATAGCTGCGCCCTGCGGTTTCACCCGCGTAAATGTCGATCCCGTGGGACTATCGGGATAAAAAGTAGCCTATATCTATGTTAATCCAGGGTGTAAGCTTGAAAAAACTTTGTATGGAGGTATCCATACAAAATTTTATCAAAATTGGTCCAGCCGTTTGAGCGTGAAGAAGTAACAAACACACACTCACAAACTTTCGCCTTTATAATATTAGTGTGATAACCAAAGACTACAATATAATGCGGTGATAACCATTAACATCATCAATACAACCCTCTACGTCCACATAAACCTTTTGAATGACTATTTCATGAAATATTAACCACTAGGATTATTTGAACTTAGAATACCATTTGAACGTAATAGAACGTAAGAAAATTTGAATTTTGCGAACTACCTTGGCGCTTCCCCCTTAAGGTGAATGCTCCAACCAGCCCGCGAAATTCAAATTTACTTACGTTTTTTGCAATTTGCAGGCCAGTGCTAGGTTGTATGTTGATTAAAATATTATTCGCGGTTGTAAGACATATATAGGTACAGAATTATAATCATGAAAATCATCAATAAAACGCTCTAAGTTCATAAAGCTGTTAGAATTACTTTTTCTGTTTTTTTTTTGTTCTTACACCTTTATGAACTTGGAGGGTTGTATTGGTGATTTTGATTATTATAATTCTGTAACTACATACGTCTTACAGCCGCGAATAATATTTTAATCAACATACAACCTAGCACTGGCCTGCAAATTGCAAAAAACGCAAGAAATTTTGAATTTCGCGGGCTGGTTGGAGCATTCCCCTTAAGCTAAGACGGAATGATGATAGAGATAACTACTTACAAGAAAAGAAAGAAAGTACGTTTATTTACGGTCATCATGACGCTCATCATACTTTTTATCCCGATATTCCCACGGGATCGACACTTATGCGAGTGAAACCGCGGTCCGCAGCTAGTAATTCTATAAATACATACTTGTTACGCTCGCCACTCATATTTTAATCAATATACAACCTGTGACTGACCTGTGTTCTGGAACTGAAGTGCATACGTTCCTCTGGGGCCCAAGTCTGCTATTTTATAAATTCGTCATTCCAACACGAACCCACCACCATTCCATTGTCATTTTACTAAAAGTTCGTAATCTGCTAAATTCATAATCGTTGATCATTGGTCGGTCAATGGCACAGAACATAAATACGATATTCGTAACGATTTAAAATCAATGACTGCGTAATGACGTTCTAATGGTAGGTCACTGATCAAAGGAACTGTCAAAATTTTAGCAGATTACCGCCTAAGTCATTAATACATTTTTAATTATGTACGAGATTTCCATTCTATGCCATTTCTTTCAATGGAGTGTCAGTGGTTGACCATTGGAAAGTCATAATGACGCCATTATATTAGTAGATTACCAAACTTGTCAAAATCAAAAATTGTGAAATCAATGATAGACCATTCTGACACTATTTTAATAGCAGACTTGAGGCCCTGCAAATAGCAAAAAACTTAAGAAGAATTTCGCGGGCAACCTTGCGCATTCACAGAGACGATTGACAGAGAACTAATGAATAGAAAAATGCTTAGTGCTACTTATACTCAGTGTCACGCAAACGGGTCTAAATGTAAGTATAATCTGTCGAAGTGTCACTAAATTACGGTAATTATCTATAATGCCAACTGCGCTAAGTGATAAGTATGTTATTACTAGCTTTACTCCGTCTAATAGGATTGCGTGCGCAGAATTAGCATGTGAGAAAATTTTAATAGCATGAATTTACGAGAAAATTTCAATAATTATGCATGTGGAGCTATTGATGCGCGGTTCACAAGTTCTTTTGAATTAGACCTTGGCAATGGACTGAGTAAACAGTTTTGTTTTAGTCGTCTTTGACCAGTTACTTGAAACTAACTACAAAAATTAAGAAAAAGATGAGATACAGTCCGATTTTCGTCTGACTTTTTTGTAGTTACAAAACAAATATTTGCTAAATTTCTTTGACAAGTGCCTACCTAGCGTTTTGTTAAGAGCGTTCATCCCGCGCGGGCTGGCAACGTCGCATTTCGAAAAACCACTAGAATAAAATAAATAGGGCGACCTGTCAGACCAGTCTTCTGTGACTTTAAATCACAAGTAAAGGTTAAAGTAACTTTATTTTTTGGCTGACATTAGCCGATGCATTCTTTAAAAATCTTACCGTAAATGAGATGAAGTGAGCTGAGTCTACACTGTCAATCCCAAGCTTCAGATGGAATGAAAGCTTGCTTCACCTAAGTTTTCACCACAGATTTAGTATAATATATTACTAGCGTCGTATATACTACTAAATCTATGGTCTTCACTATGAGATTTGAGGATAGACCGGCTGTTTTAGCATCTGAGTCTGTCGACGTCAATTTACAGGGGCCTACAATTGAAATTGGTCATTTTCTCTCGGCCCTTCAACATATCGCGTTACGAATCATTCTCAATAATGACTTTGTACTGAAACCAAACCATGTCAATGTGCAACATCTTGCTTTAGGGACAATAAAACGAATTCGTTCGGCTCGAAACTCGGAACACTTCGGAAAACTTCGGTAAAAGTCGTTTATTCCGAATGATTTGAAATTATCTTTAAAGTGTTTGTTGGTAGATGTGTGCACGTAGTTTTTGCCGTTAGTCGTATCGAACTCGATGCATCTAAGATTGTTTTAACCGCGCAGTGGTAGGTACGTTTGGTTGAGAAAGAAACAAGAACAATACAGTCTGAGTTTTTCTAGGGGAAATATTGTACAAAAAAAAAAAAAAAAAACCGATCAAGAGAGGGGCGGACTCGCAGCCGAGGGTTCCGTACCATTATAGTGATATGTTTTTAATTTTTCATCAGCGAGGTCTAGCCTATTCGTCAGAGAATTTTAACACTGCGCACTGCGGTGTATAATATTGCAGTTTTAGGTCAGCACCATCTCGTGACCGATAGTGGAACTAATGTAACTTTTGTTGATGATTTGTGAAAAAGAGTGCTATGAGACATCGTTTTATTTTTCCTGTAATCTTTACATAAACTTCTATCACATATAATTATTTCAGATTTTTCTCTTTGCAAACTTCGGAGATTTTCACATTTTTCATATTTTCACATTTTTCATCAAAAGTCGAAATTTTCTTTTTCATATTTTCACATTTTTCATCAAAAGTCGAAAAAAAATTTTTTGAGAATGTGCAAATAGCATTAGTAGTTCTTGAGATATAACGAACAGAAAGACAGACAGACTAAGTCTCACCATAAGGGTTCTCTTTTACCATTTTGGTACGGAACCCTAAAAAGAATACCCCTTGCTAAGTCTGGTCGTCACACTTTTGGGCTTCTGACTACCCATAACAACCGTCAAAGAACTACTAACGGCCTAACGTGCTTGCCGAGGAACGGAGGGGTCGCGGTCTATACGATAGGTCACCTATCCTCGGACCAACCGCGGCAAGCGTAGCTTAACTTGATCGATCGACCCGTTCGGCTGTTATACTTAGCCACGAGCCCCGCCAAAAAGTATAAAATGATTTGATGTAAAGAGATAAGTTTTTAGGATGTACAGAAAGAAATTTCACAAATTTCTCAATTTGTCAAATTTCTTTAAAGGGCTTACAGGACCTAAACACAAAAAACGCAAGTTTTAGAAACAATAAAAGTATATTATCGACTACAGTAAACAAAATCAGAAAAATTTATGATATTCTTCAGGATATATGCTAGGCGGATAGTGTGTTGAAAATATAATACAACTAATTTGATACGATAGAAAAAAATCATGAGGTAAAAACCATACTAATATACATACAGTAATAATGATTTTTTGTCAGATTATTCTACAAGCAACATACTAAAGCACTAGTATTTTAATTTTTTAGTCCAAACAATAGATTTTTTGTAAATAGATAATTGCTTCATATTTTGCAATAAATTACCAACGTTGTGTCATCGTGCTTCTCTTTCTTTTCTATGCAGTCCGACAGTGACCGCGCTTTAGGTAATCTAGTCACCTTCATCACTTTTCAACTTTATCGCTAAAGCATTAGGTTCAAGGTTGATTGGGAAAATTTGACAGTTTCAGGTAGCTTGATGTGCTAGCGTCTGTACTATTGGCTTGCGAAATCCAATATTATCAAACTCAAACTCAAAGCATTTATTTCAATTAAACCTTGTACAGGCACTTTTGAATTGTCAAAATTAAATAGTCTGTCAGTTATTCAGAAAGTTGAAGCTCATTGCCATCGTTGTTGCCCATTCCAAAACCTAGATCTCTATGGAGAAGAACGGGCAAGAAACTCCATGGACACTCTTTTAAATCAAGTTATTACAAAATCCTGGGTACATTTTTCTTGTTCCTTCTATATGTGAGAACAATGTAAAAAAAAGACAAATGAAGAAACAATTCAAAATATAAGATTAAAAATAAGCCTTGGCAGTTAAGAGATGACCAGTCTCAACCGACGGCACCCGTTCACGAACATATCAGAATCAGTGTTACGAGTTCCTTTCCCTAATAACTTAGATGGGAAATGGGATGGAAACCTTACGAAATGATTAGCGTCGGATTTAACAAATTTGGCATATAACGGTATAACCTGTATAACCCATTTACCTCAAATGCCAATTTTAGTGTCTCGACCGGTCGCAGTCATAAGTTGCAATAATTTAAAGCTTCGAAAGTATTTACTGTAACTTTTTACATACATTTTATTTGGGATTAACTTTCTACCGAATAAGATTTAACGGAAGCCCGTCGGTAAACTAATTTGGTGAACAGGACATATGACTTGCCTTGATGATTATCATAATTTATTATTATCAGCTTTGAAAGGTGGCACCACCAAGGTGGACTTGTCTGTGTGGTGCCGGAATTAAAGAATAGCACCACTCCATACTTCCCGTGGGTGTCGTAAAAGGCGACTAAGGGTCTTACCGGAGAATGGGCAGCAGCGTTCTCTATGCATTCCACCACCATACCATACTGCGATCGCCAACCCGCCTGCCAAGCGTGGCGATTATGGCAAACTCCCCCCCTGTGGGGGAGGCCTATGTCCAGCAGTGGACGTCTTTCAGCTGAAATGATGATGATGATGATGAAAGGTGGTACACACGGCGACACATCAAGTTATATATTTCCAGTTTTAGCTGACCTCACATTGTACCTATAGGCCTATAGGTACCCCCTTCTACCTTCGGTCATCCAGACGCACTGCAAGTTACCATCCCTGCCTTGTTGCTATTCCACCAATTCGCACTAAGCGTTTTCAAATGTCTTTTATAATGCGCACAGCAAAAGAGTGGAACTCTTTACCTGCGTTTGTGTTTCCGAGCGCATACAACCCGAATCTCTTCAAAGTAAGAGTGAACAGGCTTCTTTTGGGTAAGCTCACTCCATCGTCGACTTTGTCTCTGTCACCTCTGACCTAGACTAGAGTCAAGAGCAAACCCATTTCAAATAAAAAAAAATAAAAATAGGTTTTTCGTACAATTAGAAGTCAGCTTAAACTAGTTACGTAGTATGTAGTAGTATGTAGCTTGAGCCGTGCGTACACATGAATTTCCGATTAAACATCTATTAGGTGACGTTTGACCGACACACGATTTGCGTTCAAAACAAAGGGCTTAATTGAAAGCTCTTATTTCACAGGACCGGCAATAGTCGACACGATGTGAATTCCTTCATAAATTACCTCCTTATAGTTTCGCCATGTCCGTCCGTCTGTCTGTCCGAGGTTTTGCTAAGAGACCGTTAGTACTAGAAACCTGTAATTTTGTAGGAGTGTGTATATCAATCACGTCGACAAAGTGGTAAAATAAAATTTTGGAAAATATTTTTTTTAGGGTAGCTCCCCTCCTCCACATGTGAAGTGGGGATGAATATTTTTTCGTCGTCTACCCCATAGTGTGGGGTATCGTTGGTCTTCTAAAATGACTTGGGGGTTGCTAAATATATTTTTCGATTTAATGCTCCATTTACGAAATATTAAACTTTAAAGTACAAATTTTTGTTCCAGTAGGGCGTCCCCCGCTCTAAAAGCTAAACTGCTAGCTTTGAAAAATCTGGAAAAATTCACGACGATAGTGCATTTCATGAACTTTATAGGAAAACTATAGCGGTTAAGATAACTTTACTAGTTTAGCAGAAATAGTCGTTGAACTTGGGTGTTGCATAATTTTGTACCAAATACAAAATCCTTAGCTATAATCCTTGAAAGTGACTAAGATGAAGTAGTTGCTTGTTTATAACGGGTAAAGACATGCATTGAAAAACATTATATAACATAACGGGCTACTACGGAACCCTACACTGTGCGTGGCCCGACACGCACTTGGCCGGTTTTTTTTCTTTTTTATGGTAGGTATTGAAAAAGGTTTGCAAAGCACAAAGGATTGCTTATAAGCTCTATTTTTTTTGAACGTATATTGGAAAAAAAAATGGCAAGAGTGAATTATGTTTCCCGTTTTTTTTTTAACTTTAGGCGTGCTCATACCACAAGCAAACGATACTCTATCATCATAAAATATTTTTATCAATCTAACTGACTATCACACTTGTTTATGTATATTTCAAATTAACGACCAAACTATAAATAGCATTTCTTAGAGCCAAAGATATAAGGTACCAATAAATAATTTATACAGATACAGAATCTAAATTGGAGGTAATTTGTCGGAATGAAATGACCATGGTATGAGAAAATGATTGATGACGAATGGAAAGACGTTGTTGCTAAAGGTGAGTCTGGATATCACCTTAACCTATTACTTGACGATGGGAAATATATAGGAAAGTTGTATGTAGGTATTGCGGTATCATACAGTGTTGATTTATTGGAACTGTCAGAAATTTGACGAAAGCCGTATTACCTACTCGTATATATAACATTACTTATCCATACTTATTACAAAATAATGCTCCACTTATATTTTTTTAAAAGTTTTTCTATTGATAACCACATATTATGAAGGCAAAAAGATAAATCGGTTTGCAACAATGATGCAACAAAAGGTCGTCCAAATGGGTTCATATACTTCCTAAAATACAAAACGATTATTGGTTTTCTCAATTAAAATAATTACAGCCTTGTGTAATACCAAATAAGTCATAGGATCAAAAGTTTGCTATCGCGCATCCTTTCAAACGTTACCATGAGATATAGCAATTTCATTGAACTCCGTCACCCGTAACTCAAAGAGATTCACCGCACAATATACTTTTTTCATTCTCTCTCAAATAACTGTAATAATACAAGCCATCCATCACAAAGCATCGTAAAACACTGAATTAATTACCAGCACATTAAATTTCGTCTTCATTGCGAATTAACTTTCACTACAAATGTTGATATAAAAAGTGAAATAACTGGGATAATAAAAATAAGCAAAATATATAAAACTTTTCTAATAACATTATGATCAACGAAATCGAAACTATATTATGAATACTTATATAAACGTTATGCCTAAATTATTTAATTTGAATAGTATACCGGTTTTGTGGTTGTTACAACCGATGCGATGGTGTGTTACCGGTTTTATAATATGCATATCCAATATGGTTAGTTGTTGGCTTTTTTAAAATAAACATTCTCGTTTTTAATCATTTGGTATCCGATTTTTGGTTATTTTAGTTTTGGGTATAGACAAAACCCTAGTAATGATGGTAGAAGATGGAGCGTCTATAACTTAATAATAGAGTTATATGAAAAAATCTAAGAAGTTGTTAGAATAGAAGGAAACAATACCTTAAAGAAAGTAGACGAGACAGGTTTAGAAAAAAACAGCAAATGTAATTGTGTTGCAGAAGAAAGTAAAGATGTAAGAGTTAGTAGAGGCATAGAGGACTCTAGTTTACGCAGTCACAATACAATATTTATGGACGTATAAACATGTCGCGGGGAAAGTTTTGAGTATGGAGAGTAGATGAAGACCAAAGAAACGATGGATAGATTGTGAAGAAGATGGTCAGAAATGAGGTGACAACTGAGATGACGACTAAAAGAAGTAGTGTGAAAAAAAAAAGACGTTATGCTGCGTAGACCCGAAACAAATTGGGATAAAGGCAGAAGAATGACGAGATATAACATTCCATAAATTGTCGTAACGTAGGTATTTCTTTGTAGATTCCAAAAATTCCATGGACTCTAATCAGAAAACAGTTGACAAAAACATGCTAAATGTAGCCAATTTAAATCTACACGAAGATTTAAAGGATATCAAACTAATAGACAACACGGAATATTATATAACCTAAGTAACAAATGTTGGTTAACGACGACGGCAATACGAGCCATGAAATTAATGTGATTGCAGCTAATATACCTGTCGACTACTCTATTAATTATGATTTGCATAATGCATAAGATTATGCTTAGTATTCACGTTGATAAATAATTTAATACTAGTATGGTGATGTATTGGAGTCGTGAACTTGAGGAAATGGTTGTTAAATTATCTATGCGAATTCTGTCTCTTGATTAATACTAGTAATATTCATCGTCTATAACTTTTGCACTTTTTTTGTGGAATTTACACACTATTAGAGCTTATAAGTTTTTGTAAAGCTTTGTTTATTTATTAAGAAAGATTAGGAAAAGGTTTTGGATTCATTTGTTACAGTTAGATCTTTGTACACATTTTATTTGCTGTGAGCTATGCAACCATTTACTTCCAATATTTATTACACATACACATGGGGCAGGCAGAGGAGAATGATTTTATATGGAGATAAATAAAGAGGATATGGTTGACTTCTTCTAACACACAAATTACATAATGATATGAAATGAAACTGTTTATTCTGTAAATAGAATATCTCGGAATAATTTTTACACACGTTGTTTAAAAAAAATAAGCTTGATAGAGTCAACATTTCCTATGTGACTAGCTTCTGCCCGCGACTTCGTCCGCATGAAATTTCACCCTTCCCCCATCCACCCATTTAGGGGTCGAATTTCGATACCTACTCTTCACAAATCAAATCAAATCAATTTATTTGCGAGAATGTAGGTTTACAAGATGATCTTAAACTATAATGGCCCCTTTACATTCTACCATTACACATGGTGTGCAAATAATAAACATGCACAATACTATAATTTTAAATTAAAAAATGTCAACATTAATCAATTATCATATTAATTCAATCATTACAATTCCAATTACCACCATTACCAATATTATTTATTATGTTTCCTTCTCCGCGATCTGACATGTATTCATTAAGATTATAAAAACATTTTTCTTTTAACCATTGCGTTACCTTTTTTTTAAACATGGTTAAAGGTAAATCTTTAAAAACGTCGGGTAATTTATTATATACCTTTACAGCATTTACGAACGAGTTCCTCTTATACAATTCGAGCCTGCATTGCGGTACACAGAGCTCATGCTTAAATTTATTTTTATTTCTAGGAGCTACATTTCGTTTGGTTATATCTTTGTGTTTAGTGAAATATTCCGGATGTTGTTGTACAAACATGCATAATTCTCTAATGTACATACACGGTAATGGCAAAATATTGTACTTTTTGAACAACGGTTTACAACTATCCGTATACCAGGCTCCACATATTGCACGTACACATTTTTTTTGTACTCTAAACGCTTTTGTAATATCCACCGAATTACCCCACAACAAGAGACCATAAGAGAGTACGGATGAAACATATCCGTGATACGCACAAAGAGCGGCTTCTGTTGATACCGTGACTCTTAATCTTTTTATTGCGTAGACAAATCTATCGAGTTTATCACAAACATAATCCACGTGTGTTTTCCAGTCGCAGTTCTGATCCAACATTATACCTAGAAATTTAGTACTTGCAACTTGTTCGATGATAGTATCATTTAACGTCACTGGCTTTCTTTTATGGGTTTGGAATTGGATCATTTTAGTTTTTTCCATATTAATGTGTAAGTTGTTAGAATGTAACCAGTGTATTATGTTGTCTATTGCTTTGTTTATGTCTTGTTCATATGTGTCTGCATTTTCACATTTCACAATGAGAGTTGTGTCATCGGCAAACAAGATTGTATTATGGCAAGTGATATTTGGGAGATCGTTAATATATATGAGGAATAAGAAAGGCCCCAATACACTGCCCTGTGGCACTCCAAAAACATTTAGTTCATAGTCACTTCTATATAAAACTTTTTTATTATTATGTATTTTAGAAATTTCCACACATTGTTTTCTGTCATTCAGGTAGTCTCTCAACCAGTCGTTCGCTTTGCCTCTTATTCCATATTTTTCTAGTTTAAAACACACAAAGAGCATACTCTCCAAGTTTCATTTCTCTGGGACCAGCGGTTTAGGCTGTGCGTTCATATATCAGTCAGTACTTTGAATTTTATATTCAATATATATAGATTATTTTTATAGATTATTATAGATAATATTATATAGATTGAGAAGAAATGGCGAAATAAAATCAGGGGCCAAAGTCTATTTAATCTATGTTTATAGCTAAGGCTAAGCCGGTTAGTCAAGGCGAACTATCGTATATCAATTACAACTCCACTATGCTTCTCGCTTCATAAAACGTCAACTTTCATAATAAGTGCTCATATATCCGCCATTAGCATAGCCTTCGTAACCCAAATACGTCTTCTATTAATAAAATGATCCTTTCTAGAACGATACAATCTAAGACCTACTCCAACAACTAGGCTGGTATTTAGAACAACCAGCATATCTTAAAGTTTATAACTTCACTCATAAGTAAAAGCGGCTAGCCTACAATCCTCCCTTGCACCGTTATGACGAAATGTAGCGCTTCTCTGCCACAGTACAGTAAGCTGTTCAGTGGGTTTATGTGCTATCATACTGGTTCTATCTAGGCTGTGGTATCACGTCCTTTGTGCTGCTAGTACTTAGATTTATAGTAAACATCCGCATAATTGTCGATCCCGTTTGAAAGACACGTGGCGCCATCTATTATCATAATCGCGTTATTGTTGTTTTTCTCGGGAACAGCACTTTTTTCCGGGATGAAGGGTACCCTATGTCCGTTTCTGTACACCTGACAACGTATATGCAATATTTCAGGATGATCGGTTCAGTGGTTTAGGCGTGAAAAGGTAACAAACAAACTTACTTTCGCATAATAATATTAGTTAGGATTGAGATGGTGTTTCTAAGAATTATTTGAATTGTGGGAAAATATCTTCACTTTCTTTGGATATAAAGGTGTTTATTGCTTATTAAGTGATGGTTATCATGTTTATTATCTGCCTGTATGCCTGCTGCTATATTTCTTAACACGATATCGTTTCCAATATGGATATTAGTTGGCAGTCTTGAAAAATCGTAGTAAATAGCGTTCCGTAGTTTCTGCCTACACCTTTGGGATGAAGGTGTGTGTTTATGTATAAACTCAAACTCAAACTCATATAGTATCATAATCATCATTTTCAAATAGTATCATAATTATCAAACTCAAACTCAAAACATTTATTTCAATTAAACCATTTACAGGCACTTTTCAATTGTCAAAAAGTCTGTCAGTCAGAAAATATGAAGCTAGTTGCCCATTCCAAAGCGTAGGTACCTATGGAGAAGAACGGGCAAAAAACTCCATGGACACTCTTTTAAATTATATATTTACAAAAATATTAGTTACATCATTAATGTTGAATTTACAATTATATGTGAGAACGATGTAAAAAAGACGTACGCATTAAATGCGTCCAGTCCGTATATATATCTTATACAAAACGGAGATATTTAAGACTGATATTTCAAGTGAACTAACGGCAGTCGATGAGTGGGTAATTTGGTTATCATCTAATATTGTATACTTTTGTGTGTTGTGCTTTCTTTTCGTGTGCGCCAAATAAATGGTTCTATCTATCTATCTATGGCCCCACTAAAAAACATCATAAAATTAATTACTTTTTTATTTTATCGTGGTTAGATATCGATACTAATAACGTTTAGGGTCTGCAGAGTTTCACTAGCTTATTTAATTTGACCCTGAATATACTATATACCTACCAGGAAGACGTTCATAAAGTGGAGCTGGTTATACCTGCATAATGCAATGTCTTCAAATTATAATTGAAGCGATATTGACCCGTTGGTAATCACAATCAAACAGAATGCAAACTCATACATAATGTGAGAGTCACGTTTTACTAAACAAATCCGCTCAGTGGGTACTTAATTCAAAAGGCGAAACGTTTTCAAAAACCAGTAGCTTTTGAAATGTCATTGTTTCGATTTCTAATTTCTTTCCAAGAATTGTAACAAAGAGCCATACATTACATACATAAATTAAAAATACATCACGAGTTTTTGATGTTTGAGCAACTCGGATTTCAAGGACGCATGGACAGATAGACAGTCACTACTGTTACTGTGTGCGTGTTGCCACTGATGACCTATGGCACTGAAACGTCGCCGCTCACAATGGGCCTTATTAGAAGGCTAAAAGTCACCCAAAGGGCAAAGGAGAGGGCTATGCTTAGAGTGTCCCTGCGTGATCGAATCAGAAATGAGGAGATCCGCAGGAGAACTAAGGTTATAGCCCGAAGAATTGCCAAACTTAAGTGGCAGTGGCCAGCACATTGCTCGCAGAAGAGATAGCCGATGGGGCCGAAAGGTTCTGGAGAGGGGACCGCGTATCGGAAGACGTAGCGTTGGAAGACCTCCCACAAGGTGGACCGACGACCTTGTGAAGGCCGTTGGATGCGAGAAGCACAGAATCGGTTGAAGTGGAGGTGCTTGGGGTAGGCCTATGTCCAACAGTGGACGTCTATTGGCTGAAATGATGATGATGATGACTGTTACTGTGTCTTCCAGCTCTTTCGATCCAGTGCTAAAGTGGACCACTGGTCGTTTGTTTTCGCCAGTTCGTCCCGCCATCGTGTACGGGGTCTGCTGCGGCGCCTTCTAGCTCTGTCAGGGCTCTACGTACTATCCATAGACTTATTAATAGTCTACCCCCAGAAATAAACAAATGTATTATTTACACACATAAAAATATCAAATGTAAAATTAAGCAATATTACTTAAGTATTACTTATGTAGGAATGATTTTAAAGACCTAAAGATGTTATTAATTGTATCGATTATAACGGATACCTACATATAAAATGCTAAATTTTATAGTTCGATATTGAGATAGACTCATGATAGCACAAGTTTAAACCTTAGTAGTTTTTGGTTGCTATTTAATATGAGTAAACTTGTATTATTTTGTATAATACAAAAAAAAAAAACCCACAGCCCGACGTCACCGACTGTTCATCATAGGGTCTCTTTTCCTTTGACAATACCCTCACTCCTGTGCCAGTCTCAGTCAGGTTTTGCATAGGATGGATAGGCAGTCACTCCATGTAAAATACTGGTATCCAGCTGCATTCGGTTAGACTTACATCCGACTTAACATAGTTGGAAAATATATGGTTACACTAACGGAATTATAAAGTGGTCAATTTAAAACAGGCGTTTTTTTTTTGGTGCATTTTCTAAAATACAAAAGTACACAATAATATGTATACCTTTTCCTTTATTTCTCACTTGATCCCAGCCAATATGACATAAATAAGATTACAAGATCAACACCGCAAGAGCACATTCTTGATCATACCGTTATCGATAATACGAACATCGACCGGATTTACGGCATAATTCTTAATTTATTTTTATTTATTAACGATTTCTTATGTCAGGTGACTTCGACGTCTCAAGATAAGAATTAAAACATGTCTCGAAGTGTCTTTATAATTTATGCTTTAAAACGGAATGTGAGAAATCTTGTTTAAGACTTTTAAGTAAGACATGTTGTGAACACTAAGCGAATATTATCATAGTCTTTGAAATAAATCTTTTGTAATGTATAATGTTTTGTCTTTTAATGTTTTT
This sequence comes from Mesoligia furuncula, assembly GCA_916614155.1. Classification (NCBI taxonomy): domain Eukaryota; kingdom Metazoa; phylum Arthropoda; class Insecta; order Lepidoptera; family Noctuidae; genus Mesoligia; species Mesoligia furuncula. The sequence goes on along the minus strand of OU744810.1, from coordinate 25,773,645 downwards.
AGCTTTGTGGTTATGGGTTTACGAGCGGATAAATTATACGACAGATGTACGAGTGGTACTCGTAAGTCGTGCTGAATGATCAGAGAAAATGTTATGTTTAAACTTGGCTTCCATCAAACGTACTCGCACTAGTTCGTAAATATTGCTGCCGACTACCTTGTTCACAAACTAAACTAAATTTAAGTTCAGTGCATCGTTTTCTTTCTATTTCATTAAGAAAAGAACAGAAGATTAATTTTCGTTTAGTTCTGTCAAATTAATCATCGCCTGGCACTACTCCATACAAGTTTAGACGTGATTAATAATTTGCCTACTAAAATTACGTCGATTTACTTCAGGCGCTGATTAATTTGACAGGACTAAACTAAAATTTATCTTCTGTCCTATCCTTAATGAAATAGAAAGAAAAAGATCAGCCGGATTTTTTAGTAGATATCGAATTTAGAGTTTATTTCTTCTTTTGCAACTGATTCGATGACGACTTTTCTGCCAGCGTCATTTGTACCGTACCGATTTTGTTGTCCACAAACTAAACAAAATTTAAGTTCAGTGCATCTTTTTCTTTCTGTTTCATTAAGAAAAGGACAAAAGATAAATTTTAGTATAGTCCTCTCAAATTAATCAGCGCCTGATGTAAATTGACGTAATTTTATTAAGCAAGTTTTTAATCACGTCTAAACTTGTATGGAGTAAGGTCAGGCGCTGATTAATTTGACAGGACTAAACTAAAATTTATCTTCTGTCCTTTTCCTAATGAAATAGAAAGAAAAAGATGCACTGAACTTAAATTTAGTTTAGTTTGTGAACAAGAGAATCGGCATCATTATCTAATTTGCTATAGGTTGCTAGTAGAAGAGTGTTAGCCTTCCCCACGCTTCGCACGGTTTTACGACTTGACACAACATGGAGATTCCATCATATCATGCATGTCATCATCATTTCAGCTGAAGGACATCGACTGCTGGACATATGCCTCCCCTAAGCACCGCCACTTCCACCCGTTCTGTGCTTGCCGCATCCAGCGGATTCCTGCGGCCTGCACAAGGTCGTTACGGTGCTGCGACCGAAACAAGTTGTGTCTTTCCTGAAGTACTTATAGTCCTACTGGCAGGACTCCGGGCGATCTATCATTAATTCCAGTGGCGTAATTATACCGTTTGGGGCCCGTGGCAAATTCAAGGGATGGGGCCCTCCCTCAATGTAAAGAAGCTCAACTAACGGTATTAGTTTTTTTTTACTAGCACTTTTTCGCGACTTCTTCCGCGTGAATTTCATATTTTCCCCTACAACATTTAACACCTGACTCCTTCGTTGGTCTAGTGGTCGCAAACGCTACTGCCAAGCATGAGATCCTGTCCAAAAAATTAGACAAACAATGGGGAAAAGGTACAAAATGTTCGAAACCTGAATGACGTCCTTTGTTGCACATTTTCAATGAAAGTTTGCATTTATAAACTTATGTTAGGGTCCTCCTGTGCTCATGGCCCTCTCGGGGCATTAATTAACTTAATTATGTAGTCGATGATTTTGGTGCACCGCAAACTCTAATAAGTTTATTTTGGCACCAACCTAAATTGTATTTGTACTACTGAAAACATAAAAAAATAAAAAGAAATAAGCCAAGTTAGTTCAACTTAATACCATATAGGTAATAGAGGTTTGACCGTTCGTAATGACCGTTTAGAAACGCACACGTTAGCCTAACTGCATGTAATCAACATATAGCGTTGTAACGTGTGTTTACTTCGCCTAGCATTAAGTAACTTGTAGTGCTGTTATTATTGTCGAGACGAGAGGGTAAGCGCAATGGCTTGAACTGCTCATTTTGATGGTCACAACTCACAGTCAACAGGCCGTAGATAATAATAACATAACATCACGACTGTAATCTTCAAAAGGTTAGACAGAGGCTTACCTTTATCCATATAATTGTAAATTCAACATTAATGATGTAACTAATATTTTTGTAAAAATATAATTTAAAAGTGTCCATGGAGTTACTTACCCGTTCATCTCCATAGATACCTACGCTTTGGAATGGGCAACTAGCTTCATATTCTCTGACTGACCAACTTCTTGACAATTCAATAGTGCCGGTAAATGGTTTAATTGAAATAAATTGTTTGAGTTTGAGATCCACACCCACATTTGGCCAGTTATAAGTTCCACATAATAGGCTCGCACCTATTGCCATCATCTGGACACAAATCCAGCATCCAGGCTGCTGCTAAAAATACCTGAAAGAGAAACCCAATAACTCTTTACTTGACCTGGGAATCGAACTCAGAACCTCATGCTCAGCTGTAGCGCTTGCAACCATTAGACTAACGAGGCAGTAAGTCATCATCATGATCTCATCATATACAAATTAATAAATCTATAAATCAAATAAATAAATCTTATTTTATCTCAGCCAAGAGACGTCCACTGGACAGTCGGACATAGGCCTTCCGCAAGCACCTCCACTTCGACCGGTTCTGTGTTTTGCAGTACGTAATCCTTACATAGTATAAAACAAAGTAGCCGAAATGTCTGTAAGCACATAACTTCCGAATGACTGCAACAAATTGGATAATTCTTTTTTTGTTGTGTTCGTTATTGTCAGGACAGGTTTGTGTGAAAAAAAAAATTGCACCCCTGCGTAGCGGGGGCAGGCGGGCTAGTTATAAAGAATCTAGAAATTAAATAGCTGATCTGTGCATCATGTTCGTGAAAGGGCGCCGTCAGTTGGGGCTGGTCATCACTTAGCTGCCTCGGCTTATTTTTAATTATTTTATTTTTGGATTGTTGTTTTGTTACTATTTGCATGTACTCTGGACGCTTTTAACGTGTGTCTTTTTTTTTACATCGTTCTCATTATAAATTCAACCTTAATGATGTAACTAATATTTTTGTAAAAATATAATTTAAAAGAGTGTCCATGGAGTTTCTTGCTCGTTCTTCTCTATGGGTGACTATGATTCTGTAAATATATATATATTATAGTCGCGAATCATATTTGTATCAAGATACAACCTGATACTGAAATTAAGTAAGAAAATTTTAATTTCACGGTCTACCACTGCGCATTCACCTTAAATTGGCCGTGGTCCCTTCCGAAATCAAACGGAAAAGACCCTGACTGGCGTTCTATTATTACGGATTCTCACTGAACTAATATATATTAGTCTATGCCAATAGTAGGTACCTACTTTCTAATTCCATACTAAGTAAACTACAATTTGACATAAGACAACACTACGATCAGTCTAAACATTATTTTGTGTTTATTATATTTTTTCTATATGTTGTTTAGCGGTTTTGTCAGTGCTTTTATTTACCTGCGCGCGCATCGTTAGTGCTGGCTAGCGCGGCGCGCGGAAAAACAAAACCAGCGCGCCATTTTCCATACAAGTTAATATTTAACAACACAAGTCTGTTTTTTTCCTCGCAAGTGTATTGAAAAACGTCGTATGAAACGCGTGTGCATTGATCATTACACGCTCGGTTTCCTTATCATAACGCTTCGAGTATAGTGATCAACATAGCACACATCATGTAATGTACTATAATCTAATGGCATCAAATTAGGCGTGAAAGTCAGTATACCACTATCTTCTAAACTTAAGAAATATTTATAGAATCCGTAGACTTTTCCCTTGCCCGATGAACTTCGTTGCGTCATTACAAAATATCGAATCTAAATATAGAAAGAGATATTGAATTTTATTAAGTGTTAGAATGAGATTTTTACTTCTTTTCGACGGCATTTTTTGCGAGCAAATTTTTCGCTATGTTTAAATGTAGGTCAATCAATAGACCTACACCCGCATTGGGCCCGCGTGGTCCCTATGCATGGCTCACTCCCGTGCATAGAGAGGAGGCATGTGAATCATAAAAGGATAAGATTATGAATTAAAATATCGCGAAGACAGTCCGTGTTTTTCTTTTTATTTTCGCTGCACTACGTAGGTACATTCAAAGAGATTGGGATTTATTTGGATTGGATTGATTGGTATTTTAGCATAGACAAAAAAAATAACTGAAAAATGCTTCACCAATGGGATTTGATACGATTAATTTAACAGTTAACTGTCCATTATGTTATCCTTTTATGATTGTGCCAAAGTGGCCTTTTTAGGCCCCCAGCATTGTGAACATTATAGGCTAATTATGCTCAGCTATGCGAATCGTCTTGATTTATTACATACATCCGCATTTTTGCTGAATTGGGATTTATGCTAATATGCTATAATACCTAAATTCTGGTTTATATGCTAATGTTATGTGTTAAATTCTACAGACGAGACGTGATGTCTAAAGACGATAAAACAAAATAGAAATAAATTCGAAGATTTTTTTTGTGGGATCTCCGACCGCAGATACTGACCGATGTACTTGTTGACAGGCCTGCGCTGTCCTCCCATACCTACTGTAATCTGGAAACATTGTGAAAGCCAATTATTTTTAAAAAGAGTAACCATGGAGTTTCTTGCCGGTTCTTCTCCATAGGAAACGACCAATTGGAACCGTGCACCTAGCTTCTGACGTTTCATAAGTGCCCATGTAGGTTTATGTGAAATAAAACATTTTGATTTTGATTTTGATAGTGTAGTCACTTGAAATATCAGTTTCAAAATCAGATTTTTAATGTGTAAACCTCACAGACGTGATAGGTAACGATATCTGAACACGATGAAACAAAAGAGATTTTCTCAACTCATATCTTAAGTAACAACAAATTAATTAATTTTAAATTAAATATTTGTTTATTAATGGCAACTAGGCCCAATAGATTAGTAACATTATTCTTAAAATCTATTGTTAGTAAACAAACACAGAAACAAAAACAAAAAAGGCAACATAAGGCTAGCTGTGGGGTCTTCTGACCAGCACCTCCACAGCGTGCGACAACCAGGGTGCGTCGTATTTTTCTATCAACATACTTAGGATGCTGTTAGAACTAGCCAGCAGTCGTTGAACTCCAAGAAAAAACATCAATTCTGTTTTGTTTTTATTTTATCTTATTTAGATATCGAACTTGAACCCATCACGTTTGCAGAGTTTCGCTAGCTAATTTAATTTGACCCCGTTTAATGTTGTTAGGGTAGGTACTTATTGAATAAATCACACTAATATTATAAAGGCGAAAGTTTGTGAGTGTGTGTGTGTGTTTATATGTTTGTTACTTCTTCACGCTCAAACGGCTGGACTAATTGTGATAAAATTTTGTATGGAGGTAGGTGACACCCTGGATTAACATATAGGCTACTTTTTATCCCGATATTCCCACGGGGTCGAAACTTATGCGGGTGAAACCGCGGGGCGCAGCTAGTAAATCAATAAACATCAAAACTGTTGCTGAATTAAGGTTCCTTAAATCAGGCGCGACACGCGATATAATCGCGCGCGACACAAAGGCACCGCTCGTTGCGCGACTTGCGGTACCTTCGTGTCGCGCGCGATTTTATCGCGTGTCGCGCCTGTTTGAAGGAGCCTTTACTGTCTGTGATAAGGTGACTCAGGGTCATTGTGTCATAGACAAAATGACTGAATAAACCACATTCCTACATCTATGTACTTTAATTACAAAATCTGTGTAATTGGTGCATCTTAACATAATATCGATAACCCTTATTATATAATACATAATGTTATATAGCACAGTAGCCGTTTCAGCCGATAGACGTCCACTGCTGGACATAGGCCTCCCCCAATTTTGGGGGGGGGTTTGCCATAATCGCCACTCTTGGCAGGCGGGTTGGCGATCGCAGTATGGTATGATGGTGGAATAAATAGAGAACGCTGCTGCCCATTCTCCGGTAAGACCCTTAGTCGCCTTTTACGACACCCACGGGAAGTAAGGGGTGGTGCAATTCTTTAAGTCCGGCACCACACAGACAACACAGTAGCATTATCTGCTAATTATATAAATGTAATAATTATATATTTTCCAAAATACTTCGTGTCGACACTGATTTTTTTATTAATATTATTTTAGATTGTGTGTCGTGGCATATTTATTTTTTCCACTTCTTAAGTTGAGGTAGGTCCATGAGTTTAAAATCCATACATAGTTTTCATATAATGAGAATGGCTGATTGAAACATTAGCTTTATTTGTCGGAATGGAGTTCCAAATAACAAAAACCGGTCAAGGGCGAGTCGGACTCGCGCACCGAGGGTTCCGTACAAATTTGTAGGTATGTAAATGGTTTATCACGGGTTTTTTTTTTAAATGTCACTACAAATTTACGGTTTTCGGATTTTTCCTTTACTTGTGCTGCACGACCTTGATTCTTGCCAAATTTCATGATTCTAGGTCAACGGGAACTATTCTATACATTTTGATTCCCTTGAGAGTGTCGAAATTATAAACGGCCGTATCTTTTTTTTTAAGTTAACTTAGAAGTTTGATTTTTTCACAGCTTCAAGGGACCGCAGACCTGAGTATATCGTTTTAATTTCAACTCGATGCCTCTACTCGTTCCCGAGATAAAGCGTCATTCAGTGGGATTACTTGGGCTTAGAAAGTTGTGTTGATGACTTTAATGATTATAATTCTGTAAATACATATTTGTTACGGTCCTGAATCATATTTTAATCAACGTACAACTTAATACTGACCAGCAAATTGCAAAAAACGTAAAAAAAAAAATTAATTTCGCGGGCAACCCTAGCGCTTTCGCCTTAAGAACGTTCACAGTCTACTCTCCCCGCGTTCCGAATTGCGTCAAAAGCGATTATATCGCGAGTCCGACCAACGCGCAACGTCACAAATAGTACTCAATAGTCCTTATATTTTGTGACTATTAAATTTGGTCGGATTCGCGATATAATCGCTTTTGACGCAATTCGGAACGCGGAGTCTTAGTGTCAATCTGTCAAAAATACCTGTTATTTCTCTACATTTTTGACAAGTTTTTGACATTGATCGTCGCTGAGATGAGATTATGACTAGATTTTGAACGTGTATAATCACAGGAATTGGCCTTCTCTTGTCCAATTTAAACATTCTTTTCGATGTTAATGTTTTAATGTATTGTGTGTTCTAAATACCTAGTTGAAAATACAAAGTTAATGTACCTGTCGCACCCCGATACATCAAATCAATGGATGTGTTCTTGTCACGCGAGTTGCCATTTAGAATTTTAATTAGCGATCACACTGTACGCGTTGTAATTTGCAAATTAGTATGATTATGGAGTAAACTGTTATTGTGTCTTCAGTAGTACAATGCAAGGTGTAATTAAAATAACTGAAAACCAAAAAAGGCCTAAGAGACTAAGTTTTACTACGAGAGTAACACTGAAATATGGTAGGTATTTATTCCTCAGTAGCAGCCCAGAGTCTGGATTTGTGCCCGGTTTATGGCAATAGGCTTGTAGCGGTATCTACAAAGCAATAAGCGAACAACGCGCCATACCTACTGTCGTCACGCAAAATCCTGCATCTCGCAAGCAGAGTTTACCGCGCAACTAGCATAGATACAACGGCCCGACATGAATCATCGGGCAGCTGTCCGCCAGGCCAGACACAACTCCCGTCTGGTCGGAAGATCCTCCCTTTTCTATGGAGGAAATTTCAAAAAAATTCAGTTTAACTAGGCGTGGGATCCTTACCCTTCGGTTTAACAAGACGTGATGATCTTACCCTTCGGTTTAATAAGGCGTGGTGATCTTACCCTTCGGTTTAACAAGGCTTGATGATGTTGTGTGTTGTATGTATTTTTGCAGAAATACCTATTACCTGTTGAAGTTTTATTACCTACTTATGTAAATAAAATAACTCATTAGCCTGCATTATAATTAATTATTTCGATAATGATATTAAGCAGGTTTAAAGCTATTTAATGCCGAAGTAGGTAATAAAAATGAAGAGTAATTGGAATTGATGGTTCGTGCTGTTAGATAATTTAGCAATTAAGTCAAATTGATCAAAGATATAATAACTCTATTTAAGTGGCGGTGAGCCATTGTTGTTTTAAGGCTTGGGCTAGGGTTAGCAGTTTCTTACAGTCGCGGCGGCGGGTCGATCGATCAGGTTAAGCTTAGCATGCCGAGGCTGGTCCGTGGATGGGTGACCACCTTTCACACCAAGACCTCTCCGTGAAGCCGTTGGATCTGGCTGTCATTCGTGACATTTTGACAGTCATTAAGGTGCGCCAGTAGCCCGAAAGTCTTGTCAAGGCGTATTACCTAGTAACAGGAATTGTGGAGGTCAGATAGGAAGTCGCTCCATGTAAAATATTGGTACTACGCTGCATCCGGTAAGACTGGAAGCCGACTCCAACATAGTTGGGAATACGCTACACAGATGTAGTTATTTGATACCGATACCGAAGTTTCGCCAATTTATCAAAAATGGTACCTACTGTCGTATTTTAGCAGAAAGGACTCAACCCACAAAAAGTTTTCTTTTGAGTTATCGAGGTTTTAAGTTTAGGTGTGTATTGCTGCAATGATGTTGTATCTGGAAATATTTAAAATATTGTAACCTATGGGCTAATTAATATACTAATATTTTCATAAGTCAAGTTGTACACACACTAACGCATTTTTTTTTGTCATTTTTTTGTTGAAAGAGGACTTTTGGCCGAAAGGTGTCGTATAATGACGTTTCCGAGGACGATTACGCGACACCACGCAGCGAAACACGACGCCGACAATGTTACGTGTATAGTTCATAGTTTTAAGGTTTTTTAATATGTATTTGTTTATTATTTTATAAGATTATTTTGTGTACCTATTTTATCTATGGGCCTTAGTTGCCTGATAATAAAATGATTATTATTATTAAACTACGACCAATTACAGTAGGGTGGCAACCTTATTTAGCACGCAATAGCATTATTTTCACGTGCTTGCATTTTGCGAGCCGAAAGTAGAATATGTGAAACTTGGAATTAGAGCGTTTTTGCCCAATGAGGTGTTGATTGATATCTATGTTTAATTAACTTTTTGTGTACCTATTTTGTTAGTTTGTGTGTCTTATCTTGTCTCAAGCTGAGACAAGATAAGTTGAGATAAGAGAATACATCGCCATGACCTTACAACATAGACGCGCAACTTGTAACCGTGGAATCAGTTCATGATTCTGAACCGAAATTTCAATGCGGTTTTGAAATTTGTCGGCGTTGAAATTTTTCGTCGGTTATTTAAAAAAAAAAATGCTGTTCCATAATTTTTAATCGCGTAGTTATTAAAAGTCAAAGTCAAAGTTAAAGCATTTATTTCAAATAGGCACATAAGAGGCACTTTTGAGCGTCAAAAATTACTAAAATAGAATTGATTCTAGTCGCCCATTCCAAAAGGTAGTTTTCGTATGGAGAAGAATGGGCAAGAAACTCCACCGTTACTCTTTTAAAACGTTTTACAATATTTTGCATATGTAAGTACTTTAATTATATAATAATAATACGTGACGACGATGCACCTAAAATAAAATTACTGTACCACAATAGGTAAAAGAATTAAAAATGAAACCATAACATATAAATTAATTATTATCTGATAGATACATGGTGCTCACATATTTACAAACATGGTAAATATAAACGATTGTCGTTAAAACAAAAAAAAAATAAAAGTAATAAGTCAGGGTGTGAGTTAAAGTAATTACAGAATGTAAATCAAAGTAAAAAAAAAACAAAGAATACATTTTACAACTAAATTAGCAACCAGTTTCATTTTGTCTAGACTCTAGATTGCCCTATGGAGCAGGACCAGCATGTTTCCAAGCGTTCTTATCTTGGATATAATCTTCTAATTTATAGTATGCTTGTTTACAAAGTGTGCGTTTTTTGTGTGTTTTAAATTTTCTTTAATTTTATTGTACTTTGCTATAAAACAGTTGATTTTTTTAGATAACCCACGAATAATTTCTGCGCTAGAATCTTGTGCTGAATTCAAAGTTTCAATTGGGGCTTCCCTGCCACCCTGAAAATAGGCACTGAAAATCAAATTCGAACTAACAGAGAAAAAGACTTCGTTGCGAAAACATACACATTAAATACTGGGAAATATTTTCCGAAAGGTTCTTAATAATATCTGAAAACATTGTGAGCATACAACTTTATTTTAATTGTTTAGAAATTGCTCTTTCGATCGTGGTCTGAAATAACGTCAAATTGAAGCATTTACCTTATTTGTGTTCTTTTCAATATTTTTTTTCCATACCTGGCTGATTACTATAATTTACGGACCTTATTGGTTAAAAATAAGACTCTTGTATCGTTACCAAATGAAGCAAAGACCTCATCGCTTGGCAAAATAGACCCTCCCATATGGAAGTAGCAATTACAGGTAAAATTAGCCTACCAATGTATAAATTATGCCAAGTTTGGCAATAAAAAATGCTAATAAGCAAAACGATTGGTTTTTGTTTATAGAAACCGAGCAATAATCGTTCGCTATTTTGGCAGTCCACGAATTGATTACTAATTCTCTCACGAAAACAAAAGCAAACTACTCAATTAGAAAAACAATTTTTCGTAAACATTCTGAAGTCTTAAAATTCATTCAACTTTCCCATTCCTTTAGTTTCGCTGCCATGATATAATTAATATCGTATAGTTGAATGGCGAAATTGGTCCGTTATGTAAAGTTGCAGAAAATAGGGTTATAGTGATGGCTTTAGTTTAGGTAACCGATTTAACGAGAATCTTGTTATGTTATATTACGTTATTGGATTGAAGAATTCTCTGCCTATTATAATTTAAATCACACAAAACTTTTTAAGTTAATTTCTAGACAAATGCGTAAGTGTAGCACTGACTCTTGGACTAGAATTTACTGTACTACTGCTAGAACTCCAAAATTACCATCATTAAAAATTGCATAATCATAATGTTTTAGGTAATCATTTCAGCCGAAAGACGTCCACTGCTGGACATAGGCCTCCTCCAAGCACCTCCACTTCGACCGGTTTTGTGCTTCTCGCATCCAACGAGTTCCTGCGGCCTTCACAAGGTCGTCGGTCCACATTGTGGGAGGAATGTTTTAGGTATTTCTTTAGTTTTAGGTATTTAGTTGATTGAATTCCCTTATTATCATTAGATGATAGTTTTTCTTTTATTCTTTTAACATCTTGCGCTGTCCCACCCCTGGGCAAAGGCCTCCCTCCCTCCACCCCTTCCATCTTTCGCGAGTCCACACGTCCTCCTTCCAGTTTTGACGGAACCTATCCAACTCGTCCCGCCGTCTTCGTGGTCCCCCGCCTCACTGACTCATGGCACCAATTCTGTGCTATATCATTATGATAGCTGCTCAAAATTTTGAGAATCATGCAACGAAATATGGTTTTCTGAGCTCTGTATTTTTTCAGGCGCGTTGGGCATTTTTGAGATGGGGACTGTTACCGTATGCGACACCGTGCGTGTTTTGTTTATAAGTCGATTAAAAAATACCCGCTTCGGATGTGTTCGGCTGTCCTCGGGATGTACTCGGTTTTAATGTATATCCGATATGTCAGTGAGTGATGGTAAAGTATTCCGTTTGTGTTTTGTTTTCACTTTTGCGGGCACTCCCGAAGTGCCACTGTTTTTTTTTTATCATGTTACTATTTTGTTATGAAATATTTTTTTTACTCGGATTTGAACCAATAACCTCATGCAGGAGAGAAGAGGACTCAACCACTTGGCCACATAGCTGTATTTTACGGGATAATTAAATTTATATTAGTACTTTAGCCAAGTACCGTATTACTTGTACCTACTAAACCTAAATTCCAATGAATTTTATTTTAATACCCCCATAATATTTATTATGCTCATAATTGTAATGGTTCAATTTCCTTGTCTTACGACGTTGATACAGGCAGTCCGCGATCGAGGCAAGTAGGGTAAACGTAACTGTTCTCGTCCGTCGCGCAGGGTAGCAGCACCAGTTAGCGGTGCACGCCGTTATTACATGCGATTGAATGCTCAGCTATCATTCTTATTTCTAGCGGAGTTTTTTTTCTCTGAATTGTTTTAGTTTATGTGATTTTGTAGGTACGTTTATTTAATATGGCCATCGTAGTGGCCTAAAGATTTCAATTATAACCTTGAGTTGTTTTAAGAGCGTTTACGATGTACGGCATTTCATACAAACTTTCAAGCCCTTGTTTTTCGAAATTAATGAGCTGATTTTAATGAAACTTCATACGCATAAGCCGGATATAAAGGTCCAAAAAGTTACTTAAGAACATTTTCGAAAAATAGTGTCACAGCCAAATTAGACCGATTTTAAATTTTCCATTTCCAGTTATCTTTTTTTAAATAAGACATTTTGAAAATGTTGAAAGGGGCTTGAAAGTTTGTATGAAATGCCGCACGGCGTACACGCTCTTAAAACAACTCAAGGTTATGCTTGAAATCTTTAGGTCACTACGATGGCCATATTAAATAAACGTAGGTACCTACAAAATCACATAAACAATTCAGAGCTCAGTTCAGGCTCTTAAACCTTGCACGCCCTAAGCCGTACCCCGCAGGGGATGCCCTTAGCGTGTAGGCGTTTATATTATAAACTAGCTTTTGCCCGCGGCTTCGCTCGCGTTAAGTATTATTAAAAAAAAACTAATACATTTACATCCTCCATCATCCCTTATTTTATCCCCATGGGGGTTGAATTTATCAAAATCCTTTCTTAGGGGATGCCTACGTCATAGTAGCTATAGGCATGCGAAGTCGCAGCCCGATCGGTTTAAAATTGACAAAGTTTCATACAAACTTTCATCCCCTATTTTATCCCCTTGGGGGTAGAATTTATCAAAATCCTTTCTTAGCGGATGCCTACGTCATAACATCTACCTGCATGCCAAATTTCAGCCCGATCCCTCCAGTGGTTTGGGCTGTACGTTGATAGATCACTGTGTCAGTCAGTCACCTTTGAATTTTATATATTTAGATTGTACGCCCTGGCTAGAGGTCATAATTTAATGAGGCATCCACAGATAGCCCGGCTGAGTAGCCGGGGACCTTCTAGTTTGACCTGCGAGATGCCACACACAAAAAAATACCTCGCCATAAAACCATATCTTTTAATTTTATTCACTCTTTCTAAGATCTAATCCACATAAGGAGAAACGAAAAATACGGTGAGGAAACCCGCAATGACCTAAAATCATGGACACACAGTGAGGAAGCTTTATATGATCAATGTTTTAAATATCGAAATAATAAATGTCATTGCCCTGTATTGAATGGAACCATAACAAATTACGTAGACTTCAGGCCCGCCTTAAATTTATATAGGTATCTAACTAGCTTCTGCCTGCGACTCCATCCGCGTGAAATTTCATCCTCCCCCCATTCACCCTCTTAGGGGTGGAATTTCAAAAAACCTTTTCTTAGTTGATACCTTCACGAAGAACACACCCTCCAAATTTCATGTCTCTAAGACCAGCGGTTTAGGCTGTGCGTTGATATATCAGTCAGGACTTTGAATTTTATATACAGAATGATTTTTTTACCGGTTCCAATGTTTTATAGGGTGTTCTACCCATGAATATGAACAACTTTCGCTATGGGACCAACTCTAAAATCAGGAAAAAAATCAACTATTTCATACATTTTGGTCAAGTATATAGTTATTGTACTTTTAGAATAACAATATAATAAATAGAAAACTAGCGACATGTCCCGGCCTCGCACGGTTTTTACGACTTGACAACACATCGAGATTTCTTTACTAATGGAAGTTTAATATTAATGTAATATTACACATAAACCTTTATGAGTAAATACTATAAAAATCTGTTGCGTAGTTTAGAAGGTTAACGCGGTCACACAGACAGAAACGAAAAGCGAACTTAGCTTAGGTATGTGTAACATATACCTAACATCAATTAAGTACTCTGAAATTAATGAACTAGATAAACGTCCAAAACTATGTCTTAGGCCGCTCGCCCACGTCCGATAATCGGTGACCAATTTTTTGTAGGAGAAAAATAGAACACACTGATAGCAATAGTGCAACGCACACGCCCTACAAAAAGTAGGTCAGAAATAATGAAGTTAACTTAAATCGGCCCGATTATCGGTCCTACAAACAGTCTGACGTGGGCGGGCAGCCTTATTGCTAATAGGAAGGTGTCCACTTCTAATTAATTTATCAGCTTTAAAATGTATCGAGTATCTTGCGAAAGGTAGGTTTTGTAATTATGAATACATTTACCCGCCTAAGCAATACCTCAATTAGTTTGTTTCTTAATGTAAAGCGGTGTTTTGTGAATGTTTTATTGAGAAAGGTATCGACTGGTTGTAGCTTCTTCTTTGGGTGTCAATGGCAGTCTTCATAAACTGAGTCAGCCTCAATTACATTCTAATAAAGAGGTAGATACGGCACTAGCGCGCGCAACTTGCGCGCGCTAGTGCCGTATCTACCTCTTTTGCTGACAAATTCTGCTGCAGACAAATTCTGACAATTGTTGTAGTTTCATTTAGTCCGCTAATAGCAGCGAGCAACACACTACAGATAGCTATCTCTTTCTGTGTCATACGTTCCGTATTATCTATCGCAGTAAGTACTTTGTAATAACAACGCAACAATACAGAACGTCGCTTAGTATGAATGTAGCATATCTTTCCTTTATAATATCATTGATCAGCCTAGAATTTAGCTGCGAGTTTTGCGTTTTCAGTAGCGTCCATTATTTGCAAGTAGATTACGTGCAAGTATCATTTGCACCAAGACATCATTTGCGGAGTTAAACCTCATTTGTACTTCTGGTTGAAACCTTCGTAGCTTTCTACTTGTGCTAAGATCAGTCAATTATAATCCTCTCCTCTAATATTTCACTCTTTTTGTTTGTTGCATCGATTGATTGGATTTTTTTTGTACACTACGCTACATCGACAATGGATTCGTCTTTTATAGTGCCAGTGCAGTGTTTTTTTCTTCTGCATTTGAAATCATCAAGGATATGTTTCGTCACCTTTTTGGACCATTTTTCATTAATGTTTTGAAAGAAAGAAAAATACGTTTATTTGCAGTAAACATGACGCAAAATAAAGAACACGAACACAAAAAAAGAACACGTTGGAGGAAGATTTGCGTCACACCCACGGAAAACGTGCATCGCTTCGTTTCGGTCTCTTTCCGACGTAAACCAAGGTTTCCTCTCGCTTATTTTTAACCGGAGGGGCGAGACCGTTTTCCCTAAATCTGTAGGCTACTTTTAGAGTCATATACAGGAAATGATATGACCCCAAAACTCTGTAGGCTTACAAAAGAAATAAGTATGCAGGATCGTCGGATATAGTTCAAATTTAGTAAGAAACCGATGGATGTCGTCGACTGAAACTGAATTTGATAAATAAGCTGTTTGTTTTATGTAAAAAAAATCGAGAACATCCATCGGCTTCTTATTAAACTTCAACTATATCCGACGATCCTGCATACTTAGCTCTTTTGTTGACTGTACATACGTCGCATTTATGCGACACATATTTCCGTGCCCCTATCGCGCGTGTCGTATTTCTGCGACAGAGAACATGCATGATTTTTTAGTTCTATTCAACGATTGCTCCTCCTTATTTATTGTAGGTATTATTTATCGATTTGTAGCCGCGTTTGAGGCTATTACTATTTACCGAAGGCAATTGATATTTAGTCAAGCGGTTAAAAGGTTAAAACTGCCGATTCTTATAAAAACCCATTAAATATAAGCACACATTTTACTTAGGTAGGTACCCCCATAACTATCTCCATGACACCCGTTATTTAGTTTACTTTATCGAGGTGACTGCGCGTCTTGCGGCTATTTTAAAAGAAAACACGGCTCGGTAATATGCAATTAAAATTCCTCATACGTTTTAAACGAAAGCAAATTATATTAAGCCTATAAGGTAAGGGCCGTTCAGAATATTTTTTAAATTGTAATGACGACAGTGCGATGGTACTGCAATCCACTTTTGTGTTAGTTGTTTGTGTTAGTTGATTTGAATCTTTATGAGTAAAAACATGGACGGCACAACTCTATATGTCTAAAGTAATTAAGGAATCAAAATCACTTCCAACATTTAAAAGGCTAAAGCACCATTTTTAGAATAATGTTTGAATTTGTAAGTCTGTACTCTTCTTTTTTTTTATATAACTTAATTTTAGATCATATTCTTAATCCAGCAAAACTGTCGCCTAACATAATTTTTATGTTTTTCTTCGTAAGAGTAAATAATTGTATTCCTTTTGAATGAAATAAATGATCTTAAACCCTAAAGCATGCTGAGGTAGGAGCCTTTTGGCCTCGTATAGGACTTTCTGTTTAATTTTTCTTTTTGTTACTTTTTTAATGTAATTTGTTTTTTTTTTTTTTGACCGTATTTAGTTTAGTTTGTGATCTTACTGTGGGGTATTCCTCGAAACGCACCAAATGAAACGTCTATCTATATCATTTATTACGAATCCTTCATGCTCTTCTCCATGTTTCATCGTTGATGCATTTCGAGGAATGAAATTTTTTTTTTCGAGGAATACTTTTGGTGCGTTTCGAGGAATACCCCCTTACTGGGGTATTCTGTAGGTACGGGTCGCAAAAATTCTTTTTCTTTTTTCTTTCATTTCTTTAAACCGTAATATTTAATATAAAAGTAAATATATGGCTCACGGCCCCCTGGCAATATTCTCTGGTCTTCTGGAAATTTGCGTCTTGAAATATCATAACGCCTATATTCCCCAAAGAGTTAGGCGGAGATGTACTGATCCAAGATAAGTATACGATACTAGTACACTACTTTAAATCAATCAGTTCCAACATTTACGACATTTAAACGACATTGCGCACAGCAAAAGAGTGGAACTCTCTACCTGCGTCTGTGTTTCCGAGCGCATACAACCCTAATCTCTTCAAAGTAAGACTGGACGGGCTTCTTTTGGGTAAGCTCACTCCATCGTCGACTTTGTCTCTGTCACCTCTGACCTAGACTAGAGTCAAGAGCAAACCCATTTCAACATTTCAAATAAAAATAAAATAAAATTAATAATGATCACTTTATTGTGAGGTCTTTGTAGGCCGTGTAGACTTTAAATCTGTAGACCATTTTTTATTTTATCAAGTACCTGGTACTTGTTGCCAGGCCTACGCTGTCCTCCTATATCTATTGTAATTTGAAAACATTGTAAAAGCCAATTATTTCTAAAAAGAGTAACCGTGGAGTTTCTTGCCGGTTCTTCTCCATAGGAAACGACCAATTGGAACCGTGCACCTAGCTTCTGACGTTTCATAGGTGGCAAAAGTTATGTGAAATAAAATATTTTGATTTGATCTGTAAGTTTGCTAATAGTTTCATGCATAATTCAGAGTTGAGAAACAAATGAAAGTGATTAAGTGATGCTGTGTTTTTCGAAATTCTCTGCGGATGCATTTGATGTCGAAAATGTTTGTCTGTGGTCTTGTTCGAGGTCGCCTACTATTACTATCGATCGTTGACTTTTAGTAGCATAATTGAGTAGCCGGACGATTCTGTAAAAATCTCACCGTGAAAACTTGGGTGAAGTGAGTTTGTTTTTGCTAGGAATTGACACTATTGACAGCTCACTCCACGTTCACTTCACCTAAGTTTTCACGGTGAGATTTTTACAGAATAGCACTGCTGTGTGGAAAGTAGGTACAGACCCCAGCACATCAAGCTACCCGAAACTGTCAAATTTTCCCAATCAACTTTGAACCTAATACTTTAGCAATAAAGTTCAAATTTACTAAATTTGTAGAAGCTTGATGTGCGCCGCGTCTATACCCATGCACCCTAATTACGTAACACATTATTAATCACAATCTGAATCATTTTGAAGGATATTACTAATCCATTGCAATTACAATGTTACTATTTTACGATTTAACACTAAAATATACATATTATATAGTACCTATTTAAAAAATGTAAAAAAAAAGACAGGAGCTCATTGGGCATCAAAAAATTCATCCGCATCGCTGTCAATAGCACAAGTGCCCAGAAGGCTGGCAGCATTACCACGTTGGATGGCAATGCTTATTCTTTGGGCTAAAAATAGGCCAAACTTGCTTATCCATTGCTTCAAATGTTCGAAAAATTTGTCTTATGAACAACGCAATTAATGTTGTTGAACTATCAAAATGAAGGCCTTTGCTATTATTAGTGTGTTACGCAACTACCCCAATGATCTGGGTACGAGCGTACCTAGATCATTCAGGCGGGGTCATTGCCATCGTGGACCTCATCCATTGCTTCCCACCCGGCGAGATCAACTAAACAAATACCATCTTCTCATCATCATTTAATTATCACGTAAAAAATTAAGTTAGATTAAAATTGCTTATTAGTCTTATAGGCTAGATTGTAATTAATTATTAAGAACCTGGTTCTTTTTAATAAAGGATAAAAAAAAAAAAAAATCTTCTCATCGGCCCACCTGCATCTGGAAGGAGAGTGACTGTGGCCCAGTGAGCATTGGTGGCCTTGACTTAAAAATTGTACGCCGTGGGTTCGAACCCAACCAGTCCCTTCACTTTGTCTAAATAATTTCATCACCACTGCTCTCAAAGCGTTGGAGGAAAACATCGTGAGGAAACCGGCATGTCCTGGAACTAAACGCCAAAGACATGTGACATCTACCAACCCTTGTGGTGGATTGTGACCAACTCCTTACCGTCCCGCGTTCTTGCTAGGGCCATAATATAATTTAACATAAGCTCTTTTCATCATCTGCGTAGCCTTTTCATAACTTTGATTGGGTCGGCTTCCAATCAAGGATGCAGCTGAATACCAGTATTTTACATGAAGCAACTGCCTATCTGACCTCCACAATCCAGTTACTGGTTAGATTCCCGTTGGTAAGACTGGTTGTCAGACTTTCGGGCTTCTGACGACCCGTAACGACTGGCAATGATCCACGAGTGACAGCCGGGACCAACGGTTTAACGTGATTTCCGAAGCACGGAGGGGTCTTGTATGTAAAGTTGGTCACCCATCCACGGACCAACCGTGGCAAACGTAGCTTAACCTGATCAATCGATCCGTGCAGCTGTTATTACTTGGCTATAAAAGAAAGAAAAGAAAAGAAGAAAGAAAGAAAAACTGTTTATTCTGCACAAACAAAACGCACATTACAAATAAAAATAAAATAAAAAAGACATAAAATATACACACACAGCGTAGTCAAAAGCCTCGTACTCAAGCTAAAAACATGTTGGCAATAAGCCTCTCGAATTAACAATAAGCTCTTCTGCTAATACCGTATATATTTCAAGCTGTGTCATTATTATAAAGAAAGTTAAGCTTACCAAATAGGGATTATAACATGATACGGAAAGAAAATTATCCATTTGTTTTCAAACGTGAACTGCTAAAGTAATAATTTGAAAACAATAGAAGTGGGAACGCTTAGTTTGTAATCCTCCATTGTGAAGCGTATGCGCCGCTCGTGCGGTTCAAAAGGTCTTGTATAGTATAGTTATTGTTACCTTCAGGACAAGTATTTTATTTAAACTTTACTTTAACACCCTTACTTACTATAAACGTTGCTTAGAGTTGCTACAAATAGAAACTCCAAAAAAATGTATGGATAAAAAGATGTTTATTATTAAAACTTTTTAAATAAGTAAAGGGGTAAAACATAATTTGTGATGTTTGCGCTTGCAAGAACAGTAGACCAAAGAATTGTTGCTTGTTGTTGTTGTGTTTGTTAATCTGAGCTGCTAATAGATACAACAAATTTTATTGAATTAATTAATGAGGGCTTTCTGATATGACGTTTGCTAGGTGGCAGCACTGACACGTCAGGTCCAGGCATCTGTCAAAGAACTTATATTTTCTTTAGTCATGACTGAATGATGAACGAATGAATGGATCGAATGATAAGCGCCATCATATATTTTATATTCATTAGACCTCTTGTCAAAGTGGTGCCAACTGGTGTCGTAAATTTTCACGAAAACCCTCATTATGCTGTATGAAACTAAATTAATTGAAGTATCCTCCACAAGTGGCAGTACCTACAGCTGTTATGAATATTACATTAACGAAAAACCATTTAACAACGTATTACCAAATAAAAATACAACACACAAGACTGGCTTTTAACATTTTTTCAAATCAACATACAAATTACATGTTAAAAGTAATACGGCACATAACTATTTAATTCAATCCATAACATTTCGCGAAGAAAACTTTCGCTTTCTCCTGTTTATGCTTATTTACATAAGTATAGAACGCTTGTCTATGAAGATTTATATTCTTATTAAAAGATGATGATCTGGGGTTGTTAGCCTTGTGATAGTGAATAACTGGTATACGGGATCTTTATGCAGCAGCTGAGATGAGAATGCAAGAGAGGTGTGGAGTGTTACGCGAATGGATAGAATGAGAAGTGAGCACAAATGAGGAAGTCTGAAAGTGGCACCGAGGACTGTAAAGTTCTGCGGTGATCTGAAGGCCAATTCGTAATTAAAAACGTCAAAAATCTAGTCTCAATATCAACTCAGCGACAATCGTAGGGAAATTAGAGGTATGTTTGATAGATTGAGGCTGAGATCAGACTGTGAAGGTTCTTAAAATTACGAGAATTGCCCCTCTGTTGTGGGCGGGCATAGATGCGGAGGAATGAGAAAAATATCGAACTGTTTTGCGTATTAACCCCTTGTATGTCGTAATTACAGACACAATTAAAAAGCCATTGTGTCTCGCGTAGATCTACGTTCCGGCATACTAAGGGTTAATGTAGGTTATAAGAGTAGGAGAAGACAAAGAAGCGATGGATGGACTGTGTGAAAGATGATATGGTTAGAAAGGGGGTGATTATCGAGATAATGACTAATACTCATAGAAGTAGTACGGAAGAAAATATATTTATTTATTCATTCACTCCAAACATACAATTTAAATATCCTTAGACCCAATGTGATATACACACTAAAAAAAAAAACACTTAAAAATTCAATAGGTAGCTATTATTTCAAATTCACCCAAAGCGCAACAGAATATGTCTACGTTATCAGCAATGAGGTTGAGAGTTGATATATCCCAAATAAATTGGGAGACCGGAGAATGACGATATTCATACATTTAAGAATGGGTCTGTATGACAATTGGAATGGATGCTTGTAAAGTTCGTGATCAAGACAACTGGTTTTGTGGTTATGAAGACAAAAAATGTGTTGTATAAAGTGTAATCCTTAAAAACCGGTAAAGTAAGTGTCGGACCACGGACAGTGAAGAGTTCCGTAGTTGGGATGAATATTTACATTTGCACAGATTTTATCGACTGTAAAAATAAGTTTAATATATTTTCTAATATCGATAAAAGTATGAAACAGAACGTTTTATCTGCGGTTATAACCGAAACTATCCCCTATCTCAAAAACTTTTGGATTATATGGCAAAGTCACTTATAAATTTATTAATCTTCTCTCTTAATCTTCGTTTTTTCTTCTTTAATTTTTTTTTAAATCTTATATCTTATCTTTTGAACTTTGAGAGCCAACAATACCACACACGATTTTGTTTTTATCCCTCGGTTGCATATATTTTGTCCGTAATTTCAATACTCTTTTTTTTAGCGGTGCACATAATACATCTTCATTCCAATGTTCATCTACTATATATTGCAAATAGTCTCCGAGTAGCCAAATGGCTGTGTTACATATCCGGATAGACGGACATGATTCGAGCCACGCCACAAGAATTCAAGCCACAATGCTAAAGTTATACGTAACAAAGTCTACCATAGCTATTTTTGAGATCAGTCCGTAGTTATCAACTCCTTACACATCTTTTTCCTTTACATGTTTTTTCTCAAGGCTCGATGTCATTTCGACCAATTTGTGGCCATCGCAGGATATGTGGTCATTTTTACTATCTGCCAAGTGCAACCACATCATTTTGAAAATTATTATTGTAAGTCGTAAGAAAACCTTTCAGAGAAATAGTCTCAGATGTATTTATAGAAATGCGAAACCCTCTGTCCGTCTGCCTGTCTGTCTGTCTGTCTCTCTGTCTGTTACCTTTTCACGCCTTTACGGCTGAACGGATTTGGATGAAATCTAGCATACAGATGGATCGACCAATAGATGATCTGGGTTTGGACATAAGATACTTTTTATCCCGTGACCGCCACGCGGGCGCAGCCAAGGGCAATAGCTAATAAAGTAACAGCATCAGTGATCAATAAAGATTTGGAAATTGTTTCTTTCGAGTTAAATAAATTCACCTTTTGACCTTAACCTAAGTGTACCATTTACCAGAAAATATGTTATTTTATTAATATGTTACCGTACCAGAAGACGAAGCGTTGGAAGGCGTCCCACAAGGTGGACTGACGACCTTGTGAAGGCCGCAGGAACCCGTTGGATGCGAGAAGCACAGAACCGGTCGAAGTGGAGGTGCTTGGAGGAGGCCTATGTCCAGCAGTGGACGTCTTTCGGCTGAAATGATGATGATGATGATTAATTTGTTAATTATAATTGTTTCAGGTGTTCCGGATAGTGGGTGAGGGTGTGTCAAAATGCTCATAAATATTGGGCCCAAGGCCCATCGTCTTGCCAAAAAGTGAGTATTTTTTTTTTATAATGATCTATGCACTCTCTGATTAGGTAATGTTACGTATTTACTATGATTATAATACAGTTCCCGGACATCATCAAAAAAAGATAACTGGAAATCTCTGTTTGTATGGAAAATTTAAAATCGGTCAAATTTGGCTGTAACACTATTTTTCAAAAATGTTCTCTACTAACTTTTTAGACCTTTGTATCCTGCTTATGCGTATGAAGTTTCATTAAAATCGGTTCATTCATTTCGAAAAACAAGGGCTTGAAAGTTTGTATGAAATGCCGTACGGCGTAAAACCTACATGTAATATATGCACGGTTACTCGATTTAGGTGTTCGGGAGTGTATAATACTTATGTCAATTATTTTGTTGAATTCTTGCCAAGGTTTGCGTGTAGCTGGCATTTTTAAATAGTCTAATGTAAAGTACTTTGTTTTCAGTTTTCTTATTTATTAAACAAAAATGGCTTACAGAGATTTTTAGTAGTTCTTGTTATTTTATCTTATTTGTTATTGCACTGTGTTTGTTTAAAACAAATAAGACATGTGTTATTAATATTATAATTTATTTGCCAGAATATAAGTACTTACATAATAACATGGTAAAATAATTTTAGTCTCACTATATTCGACTTATCAGTCGTGCAAATATTTCTAGTACATGCATTAATATCATGAAATTACACCAATGTCGAGTCATTCATTAGTCATACACAACATAATCATAATAAGATGAAGTCTTGCTTCGTTAATATTAATTAGGCATTAAAAAGTATATTAAATTAGTTTATTAGGTTATATCTCACAGTCAAGACAGTACATCAATTTATTGATTAGGTTTATATATTATGTCAATAATTATAATTTAAATAAGTGTTAGTAAATTTATGGACATCATGTCTGCTTAAATTTAAATAATCATCTATTGAATAAAAACATCTGTCACAAAGCCAATTTTTTAAAGTTCTATTAAATTCTAAGTTATTCATTTTTCTTATTTTTTCCGGTAGCTATACACTTTCACCGCCATGGTGTAGCAGTTTCTGTTACATAACTTTAATCTGTTTCGAGGTTCTACCAGAGGTTTTTGTAGTTTTCCTTTTAAATTGGGCTTTATCATCCTGGTCAAAAAGTGATAAGTGGTTTCTAACGAATTTACATATTTTAAAAACGTATAGGGATGGCAGTGTAAGTAAACATTTAGCAGTGAATGAGGGTCGGCACGAATCAGTCCACTTGAGACTATAAATTGACCTTATGCATTCTCTCATTCATCATATGCGGAAACTCTACAGACGTCCAGAGTCTGTAGAGTTTCCGCATATGATTATCCCATACCTCAATACCGAACATACATGACTGTGGTATACCATTAATGCTGCATTAGTTATTTTTTTTTAATTTCTGAAGTGCGTAAACGAATTTGTGATTTTGTTTACAAACAAGATCTAAATGAGATTTCCAGTTGCAATAATTATCAATATTCCAAGAAATTTTATTTCATTTGCTTCTTCAATGATGTTATTATTAAATTTAAATGGCAAGTGTATTGTGTATTTTTTATTCATTTTGTTATTATAAGTCAGGTATCTCATGAATTTAGTTTTATCGGTATTTATATCTAAATTATTTACAATTAACCAGTCATGTATACATACCCTTTAGAGTTTCATTGGGGACGTTTATCGTCTGATCAATAGTAGCTTTTTTAGTTAAAACAGTGTTATCATCTGCGAATAGTACAATGTACTGATCCGTTGATTCTGGCAATTCGTTTATACAATATGCTAAAAACGTGTGATGAAAATGTGTGAAAGATGCACTTTTCATTTTCTCAGTAAGTAAGCTGGGTGTTAAAAACACATCACATAGCCCTCAACTACGCATTATGCATGTTACCGGCCAAACCCGATTTCAGGATGAACTAGTTTCGCCTAGGCCAAACCAGTTCATTCGCTCGCTCTTGCATCCTATGTCGACGGAGCCCCGCTTTGCGGGGCTCCTATTTCTGTGTAAAGGGTTTAAAGTAACCTAACCAAACCTAACCTCGGGGTACCCTTCGCTCGCTCTTGCATTCTACGTCGCCGGTGAACTGGTTTGGCCTAGGCAAAACTAACTTGCACATCAAACTAAGTAACATTGCACAAAAGTAATGGCTGGGAAACGACTTTTATTTTTGGTGCGAGTTGCTGCTTGCGGTAGTGCGCAAAGTAACGCACGCAAAACATTGTGCTTATGGGTGCATGCAACGGTACAGGGGTCGTGGGGGTATTTAAAGTTGTGTTATAACATTTAAACCTTGTTTTCGCAAAAAACGTCAGTAAAAGTTGGAATTTTGACCTTCAATATCTCTGCAACCAGAGGGTTTCAAGTACCGTCCAGTACAAAAAAAATGATTACAATGTCGGGGAGTACAAGTGACTCTCGGTTTCGTTAACTGACTTTTTACACCCGTTATCTGCGTCCTTAACACTTTCTGGCGCGGTCCTTTATTAGGGAAAGACAGTAGAATGTTTCATACAAAATCACAATACTGTGACAACCGTACCAATAATGTCACGGAAAATTAAATCGTTTACCTAGGGCGGTAGACGGCTACAACCATATAGCGTTGTGGATGAAATCTGTTTACGTGTGGGTATGGCACACATTGAGAGCTCGTACACGCTCGAGAGCTCGTCACTGGTTATTTTGATCTTAGCCTTATTGCTTTAAGCATAATATACAGCAAATAAGACTGGAAGCCTACTCGTTGGAGTAGGCTTCCAGTCTTATTTTATCTTATTTTATTTTTTCCCAACTGTGTTGACAGTTAGGAAAAGGCTAGGCAGATGTTGATGATGCCATGTTTGATGTAAAGAAAGTACCAAATTATACGGCTCTCGCCGTACTGTCATTCCATGAACTTTTGAAATACGGTTACAGCCGTTAGCGCGTCGGATGGTGTTAAAAGGCATGTTGGATGCATACAATTATTTTTAAATACTAGTTTTCTACATTTCTACTTGCATCGGAAACCATAAATATTCGTAAGGATACCAACCCCTGTTAATAAATCTTCTCTATTTAAGTTATTTAATGTTTACCGTTAAATAATTTACTCGGTAAGTAATTGCTTTGTAATTTTAATTATTTAGAAAATCTGCATAATTAATAGAACATGTTATGTATAAATACAATAATTAAAATATAATAGAGACAACGGCTTACGAGGTAGGTCGTAAATTCGAACTGAGACTGGTGCTTAAATTTGTGTAAATTATTTCATCACCACTGCTCCCAAACGGTGAAGGAAAATATCATGAGGAAAACCGGCATGTTCTTAAACCAGAAATTTGAAGACGTGTGACATCTACCAACCCGTACTGGGCCCGCGTGGTGGATTACGGCCCACTCCCTCTGACAGAGAGGAGGCCTGTGTCCCAGCAGTAGGAACATTATAGGCTGATTATGTAATAACTAGCTGCGCCCCGTGGCGTTACCCGCGTAAATGTCGAACCCGTGGGAATATCGGGAAAAAAAGTAGCCTATATGTTAATCCAGGGTGTCAGCTACCTCCATACAACATTTTATCAAAATTGGTCTAGCCGTTTTAGCATGAAGAAGTAACAAACATACGCACTCACAAACTTTCGCCTTTATAATATTAGTGTGGTTAATATAAAAATCCGTGTGGTGCTGGACTTAAAGAATAGCACCACCCCATACTTCCCGTGGGTGTCGTAAAAGGCGACTAAGGGTCGTGCGGGAGAATGGGCAGCAGCGTTCTCTATGCATTCCACCAACATACTATACTGCGATCGCCAACCCGCCTGCCAAGCGTGGCGATTGTGGCAAACCCCCTACAACTTGGGGGAGGCCTATGTCCAGCAGTGGACGTTGTTCGGCTGAAATGATGAATATAAAAATCAGTAATGGTTTTGCTAGGATAAAATAATTAAATTTTTTCGAGATTTACCAGAATTTTGAACCAACTAAATATTCATACAGACTGGGGTGATTTCTGCGGGGTAGTTGCGTAACACACTATGAGTAGGAATGGCTTTCATTTTGACGTTTCAACAACATTTATAGCGTTGTTTACGTTGTTGAGTAAACATTTTTTTCGGACATTTATGAAGCAATGAATTAGCAATAGCTATCCTTGAAAAAAATTGGCCAAGTGTGAGTCGGACTCGCACACGAAGGGTTCCGTACCACAAGGCAAAAACGCCGAAAAAAACATGTCTGTTGTATGGGAGCCCCCCTTAAATTTTTATTTTCATCATCATCATCATTTCAGCCGAAAGACGTCCACTGCTGGACATAGGCCTCCCCCAAGTTGGGGGGGGTTTGCCATAATCGCCACGCTTGGCAGGCGGGTTGGCGATCGCAGTATAGTATGGTGATGGAATGCATAGACAACGCTGCTGCCCATTCTCCGGTACGACCCTTAGTCGCCTTTTACGACACCCACGGGAAGTATGGGGTGGTGCTATTCTTTAAGTCCGGCACCACACAGACAATTTTTATTTTATTTTACTTATATTGTTTATTATTAAAGTAAAAATACAACTGAGTATTTTGTGAAAATTTCAAGTGCCTACCTGTTGCCATTATTGATATCGAGCAAAAAAGGGCAATAAAATCGCGTTTGTTGTATGAGAGCCCCCCTTAAATATTTATTTTATTTTGTTTTTAATATTTGTTGTTATAGCGGCAACAGAAATACATAATTTGTGAAAATTTCAACTGTCTAGTTATCGCGGTTCTTGAGATACAGCCTGGTGACAGACAGACGGACGGGCAGACAGCGAAGTCTTAGTAATAGGGTCCCGTTTTTACCCTTTGTGTACGGAACTCTAAAAATGATTCAGATTGTGATTGATACTGTGTTACACAATATGAGGGGCCCGTGGCTAAATAATAACAGCCGCACAGATCGAACGATCAGGTTAAGATACGCTTGCCGCGGTTGGTTTGTGGATGGGTAACCATCTTTACATACCGAGATCCCTCCGTGCCTCGGAAAGCACGTTAGGCCGTTGGTCCCGGCTGTCATTCGTGGATCTTTGACAGTTGTTACGGGTAGTCAGATGCCCGAAAGTCTGACAACCAGTCTTACCAAGGGGTATCGTATTACCCGGTAACTGGGTTGTGGAGGTCAGATAGGCAGTCGCTCCATGTAAAATACTGGTATTCAGCTGCATCCGGTTAGACTGGAAGCCGAACCCAACATAAGGCTAGGCAGATGATGAGTGTGTTACACCATAATTAGGATTCCACTACGTCTGCAGAGTTTCGCTAGTTAATTTACTTTGACCTTGTTTACAACGTCCAGACAGACATCAATCATCGGGCAGTTGCCGACACAACACCCGTCTGATCGGAGGATCCTTCCTTTTCTACAGAGGATAAGTAAACTTTACGCCTTGCTCCTCATACCTCATGCACAAATATCTCATCAAAATGATGTGTAAAAGCTTAACAAAACCTATATTAATAAAACAAAGTCGGGTTAGTTACCTACACCATTTTTAACTCAAGAACAGATGGACCGATTTTTCTGATCTTCGATTTGTTACTCATCATCATCATTTCAGCCGAAAGACGTCCACTGCTGGACATAGGCCTCCCCCAAGCACCTCCACTTCGACCGGTCCTGTGCTTCCCGCATCCAACGGGTTCCTGCGGCCTTCACAAGGTCATCGGTCCACCGTGTGGGAGGCCTTCCAACGCTACGTCTTCCGGTACGCGGTCGCCACTCCAGAACCTTTCGGCCCCATCGGCCATCTGTTCTGCGAGCAATGTGCCCTGCCCACTGCCACTTAAGTTTGGCAATTCTTCGGGCTATGTCGGTTACCTTGGTTCTCCTGCGGATCTCCTCATTCCTGATTCGATCACGCAGGGAAACTCCAAGCATAGCCCTCTCCATTGCCCTTTGGGTGACTTTTAGCCTTCTTATAAGGCCCATTGTGAGCGACCACGTTTCCGTTCCATAAGTCATCACTGGCAACACACACTGGTCAAAGACTTTCGTCTTGAGACACTGCGGTATGTGGGACGAGAAGATATTGCGTAGCTTCCCGAACGCTGCC
This sequence comes from Mesoligia furuncula, assembly GCA_916614155.1. Classification (NCBI taxonomy): domain Eukaryota; kingdom Metazoa; phylum Arthropoda; class Insecta; order Lepidoptera; family Noctuidae; genus Mesoligia; species Mesoligia furuncula. The sequence goes on along the minus strand of OU744810.1, from coordinate 25,745,081 downwards.
CAGCCGAGTCGGATTCGTCGATTTATCTCTTTCTCGAAGTTAGACTTACCTAACTGGACGGTTTGTCCTAGGTAAACGTACTCGTCCACGACTTCGAGTGTAGCGTCTCCGATTTTTATGAGAGTGGGTGTTACATGGGCGTTTGACATGACCTTCGTTTTGTCCATGTTCATTTTAAGACCCACTCTTTCGGAGGCTCTACTGAGGTCATCGAGCATTGTACTGAGGTCCTCCATAGTCTCAGCCATGACTACGATATCGTCGGCAAACCGAAGGTGAGTTATGTACTCGCCATTGATGTTGATGCCAGCCCCTTTCCAGTCCAGAACCTTGAAGACATCCTCCAGTGCAGCGGTGAACAGTTTCGGAGAGATAACGTCTCCCTGTCTCACACCTCGCTGCAGAAGGATAGGTTTCGAGGCCTGATCCTGGAGTCTGACTGACATAGTGGCGTTTTCGTACAGACACTTCAGCACTTCGATGTACCGATAGTCGATCTGGCACCGTTGAAGAGACTGCAGCACAGCCCATGTCTCGATCGAATTAAAGGCTTTCTCGTAGTCCACAAACGCTAAGCAGAGAGGCAGGTTATACTCTTCGGTCTTCTGTATAACCTGTCGCAGCGTATGTATGTGGTCTACGGTGCTAAAGCCTTTACGGAATCCGGCTTGTTCGGGAGGCTGGAAGTCGTCAAACCTGCGCGCGAGACGGTTCGTGATGACTCTCGAAAACAGCTTGTAGACATGGCTCAGGAGTGAGATGGGCCTATAATTCTTAAGGAGGGCGTTATCGCCCTTCTTAAAGAAAAGTATCACCACACCCCTGTTCCATGCCTGTGGTGTTTTGCCCTCGAGTATGACGGAACCAAACAGCTTCTGAAGGGCCTTCAGGACGGGTTTTCCGCCAGCCTTCAGCAACTCGGCCGTAATTCCGTCATCACCCGGTGCCTTGTTGTTTTTGAGCTGCTTCAGAGCCATCCTAATCTCGTACAGGCTGACGTCCGGGATGTCTTCGGTATAGTGCCGGGTCAATCTAGCTCTTGGGTCGTTTGCCAGATTCATAGCGGGGTTATTTGTTGACGTGTATAACTGTCCATAGAACCTCTCGATCTCTCTCAACAGCTCAGGTTTGTCGGATACAATCCTGCCATCATCGGTCTTCAGTCTCGTAAGCTGGCTCTGCCCAATAGACAGATCTCTAGCAAAGACCTTGGAGCCTTTATTTCGATCTATCGCGTCCTTAATACGATCTGTATTAAAACGGCGAAGATCGCTTTTCAAGGCCTTAGAGATCCGTCTATTGAGTTGCCGGTAATTTAGCGCATCATCCGTAGACTGCAGGATCATATCGCGCCTCTCCTTCATGAGCCGCAAAGTAGGATCAGAGAGCTTCTTTTTTGAATTCGTACGGCGGGTCTTGAAGATCTTAGACCCGACCGTATGGACAGTTTCCACGAACCCATCGTTATAATCGTCCACGGAGCTCCCTAGGCATTCGAAACGATTCTGGAGTTCGAGCTGAAAGCTCTCGGGGTTTTGGATCTGGATCGGTGCTGGGCGGAGCGTAGACTTCATCAGTCGAGATCTTTCCAGCTTGATATTTAAGTTCAATGTGCCTCTTACCATACGGTGATCACTTCCGGTTTTCACCGCGTTGATCACAGAGACATCATTGAATACTTGCTTCTTCGTCGACATAATGAAGTCAATCTCATTTTTAGTTGCACCATCCGGGCTCTGCCAGGTCCACTTTCTATGCTCACGTTTTCTGAAGAAGGAATTCATCATAAAGAGGCCTTCCTTCTCCATAAAACTGGCCAGTAGGTGGCCCCGGTGGTTCCGGCATCCAACTCCAAATTGCCCCACTCGCAGCTCATCATCGTTGCGTTTACCCAGTTTCGCGTTGAAGTCCCCCATGACAACGGTAAAGTGAGTTTTAGAGCCATGCATGGCTCTAGAAATATCCTCATACATGGTCTCCACCTCATCGTCGGGGTGTGACGAGGTCGGGGCGTAAACCTGTACGACCTTCAGCGAATACCTTTCGGATATTCTGAGTATAAGGTACGCCACCCTGGTCGACACACTCTCGATCTTCACCACGTTGCTCACAAGGGACTTATGGACGATAAACCCGACACCACCTTGGGACTGCTGGTTGCCCTCCCGGAAATAGAGCAAGTTTCCGGATTTAAGGATTATCGAGTCCTCCCCCTCTCTTCGGACTTCAGATAACCCCACTATACTCCATCGTATCTTGCTCAATTCTTCCTCGAGTTCGGTGATCTTCTCGTCGGTCCGGAGTGTACGCGTGTTGTATGTTGCCAGGTCCAGTTTTCGGTGATTGTGGTAGCCGGATCTCTTCCGGGGATTCTTAGCACCCCTTGCCTCACCGTGGCCTTGGCCGCTACCGTAACCAAGGGTAGGCGGGCCGCCGGGTACTAGGGGCCTAGTCATTTCTGTGCTTGTCATTCTTGGGGGGGTTTTGCCATAATCGCCACGCTTGGCAGGCGGGTTGGCGATCGCAGTATAGTATGGTGGTGGAATGCATAGAGAACGCTGCTGCCCATTCTCCGGTACGACCCTTAGTCGCCTTTTACGACACCCACGGGAAGTATGGGGTGGTGCAATTCTTTAAGTCCGACACCACACGGACAACTTTGTTTGATTTGTTACTAATTAAATTAAATTAATTTATTTCAGGTAAATAACTCCTTTTAACCGCTTGTGTCGCATTTATGCGACACATATTTCCGTGCCCCTACCGCTCGTGTCGTATTTCTGCGACAGAGAACATGCATGATTTTTTCGTTCTATTCAACGATTGCTCCTTTGTTGTAGGTATTATTTTATAGATTTAGGTATTCAGCTGCATCCGGTTTGACTGGAAGCCGACCCCAACATGGTTGGGAAAAGGCTAGGCAGATGATGATGATTATTTTATCGTTTTGTAGCCGCGCGCTAGGGGCATGGCAATTGATATTTAGCCAAACGCCTAAAAGGGTAATGGCACACGTATAAAATCAAACATAAAAATAACGACTAAAACATGGGAAAAATTCGCGATTTTTGAAGTCAAAATTCATTTTCAGGCAATTTTTGAAATGGGATAAAACCATGGAACACGCGACACTGTTACAGTAACCGACACCTCTTTTTTAAGTTTTGGCCAGTATAAAGACATCAACGCGCGGTACATTTTCTTTGGGAAGAATGACCTTCAAACATATTTATAAAATTACTATGGTTTTTCAAGTTTTCACTTCTGTCGGCACTCCTGGATGGCCACTTGATGATTGATTGACCCGGTGGTCAATCCATGATTAATCCACTACACACTAAATGTCAATGAAACCATGAATATGATTGACGTGTAAAAGTGTTTCTACAAACTTACTTAGAGAAAATAAATCATTTATCATTTCATCATTTAACATTTTCCTGCTTTGAAAGTAAGGCTTAGCGCCAATAATGAAGATTTTAGCCGTAACTCATGTTTAACTATAAAAACATGAGTTACGGCTAAAATCTACATTATTTAAGAAATGTGAAATCATAAAATGTCTTAGGTTTAACAGAAATGCAGGCATTTACTGATTCATTGCCATATGAAATGAACAGGTTTATAAACGGATTAATGATAAATATAATATCACACTAATGTTATAAAGGCGAAAATTTATGAGTGTGTTTGTATGTTTATTAGTTTCACGCACAAACAGATTTGGATGAAACTTTACAGTAATATAGCTTATACATCAGAATAATACATAGGATACTTTTTATCCCGATATTTTCATGAGATCGATACTTATGTGGGTGGAACTGCGGGGCGCTGCTATTTGTTAATAATAATTTAGCGAAATTTCGAAGAGAATAATGGAGTTCTATTAATAATGCTCTGACGGTGTCTGAATGCTCTCCAAAAAAATCGAAGATATGTTACATCTACCAACCCGCACTGGGCCTGCGTTGGGGATTAAGGCCCATTCCCTCTCACCGAGAGGAGGCCTGTGTCCCAGCAATGAAAAGATTAGGCTTTATTATGGAGCTAAATAGAGTTCCATACATAAAATCACATTGAGATTTAGAAACAGACTGTAGCACAGAAAATGAGTGACAGAACGACGCTCTACCAAGCCGAACTTTTTTTAAAACTTTTACTCGTATTATTGTGTAAATAAATAAGAAATATGGCCGGATACTTGTAGGAAATCTATTTCTTCGAAATGCTAGCACTAAAACCCAAACTAGACTACCCTAAGTGTCCAACTCGCACAAAAAACCACAAAATTAATTTAGCGCTAAGCGAATTTGACAAGACAAGACGACAGAGGAAGACAGAGGCAGAATGACGATTTTAATACGTTTAGAGTTTTAATGCATTTAGAAATTTATCCGATGACCGTTGGGTAGACGTTTTCGTGAGCGGAGACCGCGTCCGGCTAAGTGGAGCGACGATCTTCGCAGGATGGCTGGCAGCAGCTGGATGAGAGTTGCCGAAAATCGAGTTGAATGGCGTGCAATAGAAGAGGCCTACATATGTCCAGCAGTAGACTGCTGTAGGCTGACGATGATGAAAGATTTGTCGTGGAAGTGGGCCTTCATCATCATCTCCCTTCCTTGTCCCATGTTACTTGGGGTCGACGCAACACGTTTTCTTTTTCCATTCTCATACAAGAGGCCCATAGAGCGGTTCTGCACTACATCCGATCCGAATCCGAGAAATGCCGGTCCGAAGTGACCATAGTTGCGCACTAGATCCGAACTCTATCCGTCAGAATTTAGAACATTCCCAATTCGGATTGCAGTCGGATCTTTAATTCGGATTCGGATCGGATGTAGTGCGAAACGGCTCTTACTGTACTAAACACGTAAAACGTACAGGCTGAAATGCACCTTTTGCAACAGCTCCAATCCAAACTGTCAAACGCAGGACTGAGCGCAATTAACGAGAAAAGTGGCGAAAAATAATTTATTGTAATTGCACTTGATTGCAAATAAACAGAGGCGTTATAAATCGAATAATTGGTAGGTCTAGCACAGTTGTGTATTGTTACGTGAAGGTATGAGGTCACATTTTCGTTAATATATGTACTTTTGTAGGTACTCGCATGTTTTCGTGTGTACATTTCTTGTAACTGGAACTGGGTAATTACAAAAATATTACACGTTCTTTATATATTATGTACTAGCTGTGCCCCGTGGTTTAACCCGCGTAAATGTCGATCCCATGGGAATATCGGGATAAAAAGTAGCCTATTTGTTAATCCAGGGTGTCAGCTACCTCCGTACAAAATTTTATCAAAATTGGTTTAGACGTTTGAGCGTGAAGACGGTAAAAAAAACTAGCCAAGTGCAAGTCGGACTCGCACACAAAAGGTTCCGTACCACAAGAAAAAACGCCGAAAAAAACATGTTTGTTGTATGGGAGCCCCCCTCAAATATTAATTTTATTTTAATTTTATTATTTATTATTAAAGTAAAAATATAACTGAGTATTTTGAGAATATTTCAAGTGCCTACCTGTTGCCATTTTAGGCACAAAGGGGTAGGTTGCAACAAAATGCAAAAAAATCGCGTTTGTTGTATGGGAATATAAACCTTAAATATTTATTTTATTTTGTTAAAATAAAATAAATATTTAAGATTTATATTAAGCTTAAATGTTTTGTATTTGTTGTTATAGCGGCAACAGAAATACATAATTTGTGAAAATTTCAACTGTCTAGCTGTCTCGGTTCTTGAGATACAGCCTGGTGACAGACAGACGGACAGACGGACAGATGGACAGACAGCGAAGTCTTAGTAATAGGGTCCCGTTTTTACCCTTTGGGTACGGAACCCTAAAAATATATAAACACACACACACACTCACAAACTTTCGCCTTTATAATATTACTGTGATGTTATTTTAACTAACAAATTACAGAGGAAATGTATTGTATATGTCAAGACTTCTGTTTGCACATAATCTGATTACCTACTGACAAACGCTTGCACTGACTGGACTGGTGTTGTGGTTCTTTCGTCAAAAGTTCATTTCAGGCACTAATCTACACTGTTCTCACACGATGTGACCAAGATTATGTCTGGATTTTAACCCTGCAACTGCTTGTGTCGCATTTATGCGACACATATTTCCGTGCCTCTACCGCTCGTGTCGTATTTCTGCGACAGAGAACATGCATGATTTTTTCGTTCTATTCAACGATTGCTCCTCCTTATTTGTTGAAGGTATTATTTTATCGATTTAGGTATTCAGCTGCATCTGATTTGACTGGAAGCCGACCCCTACATGGCTGGGAAAAGGGTAGGCAGATGATGATGATTATTTTATCGATTTGTAGCCGCGCGCAATTGATATTTAGCCAAGCGCTTAAAAGCTTATAAGAGCCTTCAAACCCTTGAGTTTGTTTTGCCATTTCTTCTCAGGGGTAGTCTGATAGGAAATGTCGAATACATCTAGCTTATTTTTTTTTATATGACGTGTATAAGTGATTCCGATATCTGTTTCATCATCATCATCATCATATCAGCCGAAAGACGTCCACTGCTGGACATAGGCCTCCCCCAAGCACCTCCACTTCGACCGGTTCTGTGCTTCTCGCATCCAACGGGTTCCTGCGGCCTTCACAAGTTTGTTGGCCCACTGCCACCAATTCTTCGGGCTATGTCGGTTACCTTGGTTCTCCTGCGGATCTCCTCATGTCTGATTCGATCACAGATATCTATTTACAGAATAAAAAAAATCATTTAATTTTATGAGCTGCTGAGACCCTCAAGCGGCGCAAATATTGTAACCTTATTGGCAACTACAGCATTGAGCCGTTTGGGGTCGAAACGCTCGGGTCATGGGGCCCGAGTGCGCGTCTCCTTTTTAAGGAAATTTCTCGCCGGCTGGTCGACACTTCACGTGACCAGAGGGCTGGGTCATTCTTTGGCCAAAGAATTAGCATTGCTATTCAACGTGGCAATGCTGCCAGTCTTCTGGGCACATTTCCGGATGACAGCGATGCGGACGAGTACTTCGACGCCTAAGTGTCCTTTGTTTTTGTATTTATTTGTAGGTATAGTAAGTTAGTTAGTCATTTAATTTAGTATTTTAATTTTATTACAATAAAATAATTTGTTGCATACGACCGCTAAGCCACTAAGAGGATCTTTTAAACAATAGACCTCCTAGTTCTTGTCATTTTCTTCAACGAGTCGCAACATGACAACACAAATTGTTACTTACTGCGGTTTGAAAGTGATGGGCTTGCCAAACTAATATATTTAACATTCTCAGTATTTGCATTCACAATAATACATTGTGGTGAACCCAGCCTGCTATTTGTGGATGTCATGTCTTATGAATCATACGTAACTCTCTTCTGGGATCCTTGACCTGTCTGTGGAATAGATTTGTCTATAGGTATTACCGTGGTCATTTCGGGGTTTATTTATAAACGATGATTAAAGATAAGTGACGTTTAGCCTTGTGTTCACCAACATTTAAACCAACTGATTAAATATTTAATTAGTTCTATATTTAAAATTTCATTAGGAAAGACATAAACCAACTGTTTCAATATCTAACCGGGTGGTTTGAATTTTGGTGAATAAATTGCAGCAGGGACATATAGTCAGGAAAATTAATCGCTTATCAAATTACTCTAACTACGTCATCGCCTAATATTCATGGAATTAGTATGTAACACAGGGTGCATTGTTGAGATGGGCAGTAAGGGCAGGTCACCTAAAAACGTTGTAGCTACAGGGAAACGGTTAGGAGACTGTCATCAACTCGTACACATACACGCTTAAAAACATAAACTGGTCATTCATTAAATAACATATTATTTACCTACACTATGATAATCAAGTAATCCAGTAGACACTACACAAATCTTTAGTTAGTTTAAAATTTCAAAATCTTTCTTTCTGTCTGTTTTAAAAGCAAGTCAACTGTGGGTACTAACCACCTTTGTAATATATATGCACCGCACTATGTAGGTACCATTTTGTTGAAACTCAGATGTGTCTTCTCGACATACGTATGTCACTAACGGGATGCAGCCGAACCTGGTATATGCTGAGCTGGACTCCCATTTGGTGCAACCATGAGACACTCACTCACCGCCCTAGTGATCGACCGTTATAGTACATGAGCTAGGTGTCTATGGGTCAATTTATCTTTTTAATCTTTGTTTTTTTTCTATATCTATCTATCTATCTCAACTTTTTAACCGACGAAAAAACGGAGGAGGTTCTTTCGTCTTTTTTTAAAATGTATGACCACGCATAACTTTTTACAGAGTAGTCCGATTTTGATTATTCTATTTTGAGACATTTTGATCTATATTCACAGATATTGAAAAAAATGAACAGTCGGCAAGAAAATCGGCAATATTCACAAAGAGAAGAGGTTTGAGTACTGGAAAAGTGCAAAAAACTTTTCCCATACAAATGTCGTAGGAAATGAGACTAATACTTATTTTTTTCCAAGGTATAGAAATATGAACACTACCGAACAGAAATGATAAGAGATAATGAAATTATAATCCATAGATGCTATTAATATTATGAATGCGAAAGTGCGTCTGTCTGTCTGTTACCTTTTCACGCTTAAACCGCTGAACCGATTTACATGAAATTTGGTATAGAGATAGTTTGAGTCCCGGGAAAGGATATAGTATAGTTTTTATCCCGATATTCCCACGGGACCGAAACTTATGTGGGTGAAACCGCGGGACGCTGCTAGTCAATAATAATCATATTATTAAACGTGTTCATTTTTCTTAACTTTATTGCATACAATTCAAAATGTGCCAATTGCCTAATACTTTTGGAGTTGTCGACTCGCCCACAGATAAATTAACTTGGTACGAGTCGCCTAAAGAAAAAAAAATGGACGACTCGCCCGTTTCGAGCGAGTAAATTCGTGCGAATCTAATAAGCCAATTATTCTCCAAAAGTCTCGAACTTCAGCTACATTGCCAACTAGTGTGGAGTGTAAAACGTACGTTAAATAGTGCAAAACCAACGTACCGGTTTCCGACGTAAATGATACTAAAACAGCTATTATAGTCTTGCAAAAAGCGTTATTACGGACCCATCGATCATTCGATCAATCAATCGAATCGAATATAATCGATCATCGAGTTTATAACTGAATGCAAGTGCCATGCGATCCCCGCATGGTCTGGTAACGATGCAGCTTTTATTTTGTTAGACTAGGGAAGTGCTAGGAAGGATGTAGATTCTGAGTTGACTGCTAATAGAAGTCATCATCACCTGCCTAGCCTTTTGCCAACTATGTTGGGGTCGGCTTCCAGTCTAACCGGATGCAGCTGAATACCAGTATTTTACATGGAGCGACTGCCTATCTGACCTCCACAACCCAGTTACTGGGTAATACTATACCGGGTGGGTCGATGTTGAGTTGTTGCTGCGCCGCCGTCTCAAATAAATTAGCTTGAGGGCTGAAGGATGATGATTTTAGCCTTTTACAGGATAAGCAAGGTTGAGGTGAAGAGCAGGCCCATCTGGCTATAAAAAAAAACCGGTCAAGTACGAGTCAGACTCGCGCACCGAGGGTTCTGTACAAATTTGTGGGTATGTAAATAGTTTATCACGGTTTTTTTTGTAATCTTACAACTTTACGGTTTTCGCATTTTTTCCTTTACTTGTGCTGCATGACACTGCTTTTTGCCAAATTTTATGATTCTAGGTCAACGGGAAGTACCATTAGGTTTTGATTCCCTTGCGAGTGTCAAAATGTGCGGCAGAAACGGAACATAAATGCCCGTATCTTTTGATTGCGTTGACTTAGAAGTTTGGTTTTTTCCCTGCTTCAAGGGATTGCAAACTTGAGTATTTGATATTAATTTCAACTTGATAACTCTACGCGTTCCTGAGAAATAGGGTCTTGACAGACGGACAACGAAATGATCTGATAAGGGTTCCGTTTTTCCTTTTGATACGTCAAAAGGAAAAACGGAACCCTAAAAAAGCATTTATATTATACAAGACGTATGACCGATTGTGGCACGATGAGATTTCCCATCGGATGCTATCTAGATCCAGCGGTTTACGTTGTGTGTCGTCTGTCAGTGAATTTAATATTGTTATTAAATAGATTATTATTTGTCCCCAGATGGTGACGTGCGACAACGGCAGCGCGCCTCTGGGCGGGTTCCGCCTGGGCGCGCGCGAGGACGAGCCGAGGCGTGCGCGCGCGCCGTCCGTCTCGTCGCTCTCCTATAAGCACAAGATCGACGCGCTGTTCGACGACTCACGCTCCCTCACCAGCCACCACTACGTGCCGGTGCCAGATAGAGACCCTAAGGTAACTGTCGCCATGGTCAGAATCAAAATCATAAGTCATTTATTCAAATAAGGCTGAGAATCATGGCGGGTCAGCGGGATTGTCCTGCCGGGTCAGCGGGATTGTCCGAAAGGGTTACCGCTGGCCCGGAACATAAAGGGCTAAGGAAGGGACACGGGTGGGTTTTAGTCAGTAAGAGTCTGACACTCCCTTCCGCTCCACCCAGAGCGGGAGCGGTTATCGTATTCTCTATGACACAATAGCGTGGTTTGAACTGTCAAAATACAAGTTGTCCTTACAGTTGACATTTCGATTCGTTGCCGTAAACAAGACACGACGTGGTTGGGGAATAATACAGAATTGGGGCTCAGAATAGAAACCTTCTGTTGCTCTTGCTTCAAGAGCGATTGGTGGGTACAATACCTCCAAAATATAAGTACATAATATATCTATTGTGTTAGGTACCGCCAATTACAGGGATTTTATTACTTAATTAACATTGCGTAATCTGCAGTCATTGGGCTTAGTTGTTGTAATAGTTACTTACTTACTTACTTGTATCTTACATTATGTATGTAATTTGTTACTGGGTCGTCTTGATCTGATACCCTTTGCAATCCATTGTAGGCTATTGTAACCATTTTGTTAGTTACAAGATGCAATTATTTTTTAATTAAGGTCTAATTTTGCATTCTCATACCTTGGTTTTTATTTCTTTTTATTGCTTAATGGGCCCGCTCTTGACCTCGATCACGCCTGATGGAAAGTGATAGATGAAGTCTATGGTGGATCGAGCATGCCCAAAAGATGCCTAAGGCACTGGAACTCCCACGCATCAACGAAACACAGCAGGCTGCTTGACGGCTTATTCCTGTTGGTGGGTGGTCGCAAACCAGGCCGGCGTTAGCCGTACCACCGCAAGGGAAGCATTGGCTAGTCAAATACTGGGGTGTGACTGTCCAGGATGCGCCAAGCGCTAGGTTCAGTTGAGTACCTGGCGGAACAAAAAGCGCTACACGAGGAGTTTTCTTCATGAATCCCATAATGTATGTAAGACTTCGGCTAATTGAACTGATTAGTTTGGGAGATTAGTTGGAGCATTGATTTAATGAATCTTAAAATATATTATCTCATAATTGTCTAATAGTTCATAACAGTGCACACAGACAAACATGAATGCAATGATACTTACGTCAAATTGTCCTGAATGTAATAATTAGATTTTGACCGCCGCAAAGACAACGTCATACGTCTCTCCTCGCCACGTGCCCCAGCGTCACTGAGGTACGTGGGGGGTGCAACTGAGTCGTCACGGAATCGTTTCGACTAGTTTGGGTATTGCTAGCTTGCATGGTTTTGGAAATAACTTGGTGGTCCAATGAGAGAGCTAGTCCAATGATCGCAACCTTCCCCTATTTTATCGTGTTTAGATACCTATACCAAACACATCTGTGAATTTTACACAAAAAAAAAACAGATTTTCAAACTGATATTTCGAGTAAATCACTAACTACGGTCGATGACCCCACAAAAAAACATCAAATTAATTTCCTTTTCGTTTTCTCACGTTTAGATATTGATAACCATCACTTGTGCGGAGTTTCGCTAGCTATTTTAACTTGACTCTGTATAAACATTCTAACAAAGAAATATTAAGTAGATCGTTTGGTGTATCATATCAATGTTGCTATTAGAGGGACCCGTGGCTAAATAATAACAGCCGCACAGGTCGATCGATCAGGTTAAGCTACGCTTGCCGCGGTTGGTCTGTGGATGGGTGACCATCTTTACATATGTAAGCCTCAGAAAGCACGTTAAGCCGTTGGTCCCGGCTGTCATTCGTGGATCTTTGACAGTCGTTACGGGTAGTCAGAAGCCCGAAAGTCTGACAACCAGTCTTACCAAGGGTAACGTATTACCCATTAACTGGGTTGTGGAGGTCAGATAGGCAGTCACTCCATGTAAAATACTGGTATTTAGCTGCATCCGGTTAGACTGGAAGCTGACCCCAACATAGTTGGGAAAAGGCTAGGCAGATGATAATGATCAATGTTGCTATTGATGACGAAGATTGCAAGTGTGCATTTCTCACGAACGTTAATGTCAACTCAGTTAGCAGGTGTCACCAAGAATTTCTACTTTACATAATTATGAAACACGTGCATTTGTTGTGAGACATTGATATGACAGTCATGGGAACCTGCGACATCACTATGCTGTTACATTTCTGAAGGCTTTTATAATAGTTTATTACGGATCACACATAAAAATACACACAATCCAATTATAGTATTATTAACAACGAACAACGTCTTAAAAAATCACACTAATATTTTAGAGGCGATAGTTTGTGAGTGTGTGAGGGTGTGGGTGTGGGTGTGTGTGTTGTGTGTTTATATGTTTGTTACTCCTTCACGCTCAAACGGCTTTACCAATTTTGATAAAATTTTGTAAGGAGGTAGCTGACACCCTGGATTAATATATAGGCTACTTTTTATCCCGATGTTCCCATGGGATCCACTTTTACGCGGGTGAAACCGCGTGACGCAGCTAGTTTGTTAATAAAACTTTCAAACTAACCTAACGACAACTAATAACTACGTGGCTCAACACAATGTTAGCACGTGCCTCTGCACCCAGTGTCTAATAAAAGGGCTGACCACCTGGCAATCAATGGCTTTAGGATGCTGTTGGAGACTCCGTGGGCAGGTTACTCATTATTGACGCCGCCCTCTTTCTCATTCATCATCATCATCTGCCTAGCCTTTTCCCAACTATGTTGGAGTCGGCTTCCAGTCTAACCGGATGCAGCTGAATACCAGTATTTTACATGGAGCGACTAGCCCTCTTTCTCATTATAGCATGACAATCGTCAACACGGGCTTTCGCGAACATCTGCGAAGCACCACAGAAGCGCGGAAGCCCCATCAACATCCCAAATCCATTATTATAGTGACCGTGTAGGACGTTGTAGGCCCTCTTCTCTTCTTCTTTTAAAACTCCTTCAAACAGGCGCAACACGACACGCGACACAAAGGCGCCGCAAGTCGCGCAACGAGCGGTGCCTTTGTGTCGCGCGCGATTATATCGCGTGTCGCGCCTGTTTGTAGGAGCATTTATGCTTGTGAAATTATCTATTTCAATTATGTTCGCGACTTGGTCCGCGTGAAATTATCTATTTCAATTATGTTCGCGACTTGGTCCGCGTGAAATTATCTATTTCAATTATGTTCGCGACTTGGTCCGCGTGAAATTATCTATTTCAATTATGTTCGCGACTTGGTCCGCGTGAAATTATCTATTTCAATCATGTTCGCGACTTGGTCCGCGTGAAATTTATTGTTCCCACGACCCATCCCGTCGCATCACATCGCCAGCCCGCGCTATTTCTTCGTTTTCGCTCAGCGTTCTTTCTGATTTTTGGTTTTTGCTCGGCTCGTGAAGGTCCTAGCGTGATGTTCAATAGCCTCGCGGGAATCCACTGGATGCGGGATGCTCAGGACCAGCCTTTGTTGGCGATGGCCCATATCTAGCAGTAGACTCGGGTCGGTTAAATGAGGGTAATGGAGGCTGATTTGGTGGTGACCACATGTTGAGACCTCTCCGTGCATCGCAAATGACGTTTAGCCGTTGGTCCCCGATGTCTTTGTTACATTTTTGACAGTCGTTACGGGTAATCAGAAGCCCGAAAGTCTGACAACCAGTCTTGCCGAAGGGTATCGTGTTGGTACCTGGGTTGGAGATCAGACAGGTAGAAGCTCCATGTAAAATACTGGTGTTCAGCTGCATCCGATCAGACTGGAAGCCGACCCCAACCTAGGTGGGAAAAGACTGGGAGGATGAGTTACCGTTGCCTTACCTGTCTGGCTACGAGTCGTCAATCTTGTGCTATATGATGATCATAATAAATAATGGAGGGTATGTTGCATGCAGCTATGTGCAATGACTGCTATGTGAACATAACCCAGCGTTACATAAATATGTAAGCTGTCACGCCCGTTATTCCTGGAGGCTTTTATTTAGGTATTCATCATCATCATTTCAGCCGAAAGACGTCCACTGCTGGACATAGGCCTCCCCCAATTTTGGGATCGCAGTATGGTATGATGGTGTAGTGCATAGAGAACGCTGCTGCCTATTCTCCGGTCCCCTTTGGTCGCCTTTTACGACACCCACGGGAAGTATAGGGTGGTGCTATTCTTTAAGTCCGGCACCACACAGACAATTTAGGTATTAAATATTAACATTTTTGCTTTTTTTGCTTGACTATAGTTTTCATTGTATTTATTGGTATATTGGCATGGCTAGCTGTCATATGGCAAATAATTTAACGTAACCTTTTGACCGCGACAATGTATAGATGACAAACCAAAATGTGCCCAGCACGCTACGGTTCGACTACATGACAGACTTTGACGCCGAGGGGACGTTTTTGATTTTTTTGACGTGTGGCGGTCAAAAGGTTAATAGATGTTGTGATTAGGTACGGAATTGATGTGGTTTCAAAGTAAGGAATCGTTAAGTGGTGAAATGTTTCATTTTGGGGCTGTCTTGTGTAATTTTATACATGGTGCCGATTCTCAGCGAAAGAATAAACTATTTTTATTTTTATTGACGGTTTATGCTTTTGTGTCTGAAGAGTTAAACGTTCTTGACCTATCTTTGGTGTCAATCTTTCTTGTGAGATGGATCAGAAGGTCAAGTGACAATGGCTCTCAAAGCGTTTCGTATATCTACAACGGCTTTCAACAGGATTGACATATGCTTTACGGTTATAATTTTATACATTTTTGACTGACTTTACCATCAACGTTATCGCTGATGGAATGTCACTCAGTCAAGACCCTTTGTTTTTTTGCGTGGGAAATCTTCAAATGACCCCTCTCGCTCTGGGCGGAGCCGAAGGGAGTGTCAGACTCTTACGTACTAAAACCCACCCGTGTTCCTTTAGTTGCCTGTGCCAGGGGCCACGTTATCTCTTTCGAACAACCCGCGACCCTGGCGGGCATCGGCCCTAGCGGACCCCGTCAGTTGGTGCTGACATCTCCTTGAGGCGCGCGTGAAACACAACGCGCCGTCGACCCGGGCCTGGTCCTTACCGGACGGCGAGCTGCCCATTGCTCGCCGTCCGCAAGCCCGCGCCTACGGTGGCCGGGAATCGGCTATCGATTCCCGACGCCTAGGGCGTCTCCTGCGGCGCCTAGGGGCGTGAGGGCGCAAGGATTGCCTCTCCCTCACGCGCTCCGCCTCTTCCTTCGCGAGCATCACTGCTTCGCAGAAGGAGGCGACAACCTCCCATGCACTCTCGCTCCGTACCATGGCCCGGACTAGGGCCGGACGCGAGAGATCGACTCAATCAAGACCCTCAGGTCTTATCTATCTTAATGATGACGTCTTAAATCATCATAATCATCTGCCTAGCCTTTTTTATCATGACGCGACTGCCTACCTGACCTCCACAACCCAGTTACTGGGTATTACGATACCTCTTGGTAAGACTGGTTGTCAGACTTTCGGGCTTCTGACGACCCGTTACGTCTGCCAAAGATCCACGAATGACAGTTGGAACAACGTCGATGACGTCTTAAATATGCCTATATAAACTACCGCACAACTGTATGTAATATCGTCTACCTATTTCCAATTCCGTTACCTATTATAGTTTAATAGATTCACCGATTATTCTGAGCTCGAAAATTATATTACAAGGTATCATTTCTACGTTTCTATCTTCGACTATTGAGTAGCAATAGATCTCTCACATAACAGTAGAAATATTTTTAATATTCTTAGGCCCATTCCTGTGGATCGGGAGAGGGCTGATCCTGCTCGGAGAAGGAGGTGTCGGGGAGGCAATTCCCGCCTGCATCATCTAAAGCAGGCGGGAATATGGGGTCACGGTCGATTAGAGTGGGGACTCTGTCGGCCCACTGTGTGACCTCAGGGAAGACGGCGCACATTGATCATGTGGAGGGGGCTCCGATTTGGTCTTTTGAGAGGTAACGGTGCCCCTTCCATAGTGCAGATGGTGACCACCGGGTTTAGTGAGGTAAAAATCTCTCACTCCGTGGCTTTATCCCTAAAGACCGCGCCTTTTAAAGGTTTCCCCCCGAGAATAAAAATAAAGCCGATTCCTGTACCTATAACAAATTAAATAGAAAACTACGTATCTATAAACTTAATTACTATAGCTGTAAAAAAATTATACTTTAATATTTACTAACCATCAACTATGCACAGACAGAAGACCTGCTTATTGTCTGCAAATAGAACTGCTAACATTCGATATCCGTGGCTAATATGCTATTTTATTTTTATTTGCCTAAGTTTTACTTTAGTTTTTCCGTCATATTCATTGTTAATTTATTACATTAAGTATTTATGCACTTTCTATCCTGAAGCACAGGTTCAACCTAGTTCAGGAAAATTAGCAACTGTGCGCTATTTTTAACCGACTTCAAAAATGTGTAGCGGTATCTACAACGCCACATGCGAACAACGCCTCATACTGACGTCACGCAAATCCTGCATCGCGCAAGCAGAGTTTACCGCGCAACTAGCATAGATACAACGGCCCGACATGAATCATCGGGCAGTTGCCCGCCAGACACAACACCCGTCTGGTCGGAGGATCCTCCCTTTTCTATGGAGGTTGAGTGAACTTTACATCCTGTTCCTCATACCTCTATACTGGTGACCCCGAACATGAACGTCAGCGCAACCTTCGTGCACCTACTCCAGCGTGACGTCATCATCATCACTCCCGCAAGCTTTAGAGCGGCGAGTCACCCAGCCAGCCAGCACCCACGGCTTCAACGGGTATCCTGACCACCAGCATGCAGCGACCGCGCATACCTGGTCATCACCCTCAGCCTCATCAAGCAACCCTCTCCTGGGCGACGCCAGCAGTCAGCCTCAACCCGGCGCTGTACCACATCCGACGCACTGGAGCATAACGCAGCGCCACCCCGACTCACTGGGGACATCTTCGCAGACAGTTCCGACTCACCGTGAACTATGCGGCAACCGGTTCCGACTCATGGGAACCTCAGCTGGCCTGGCAAGCATCGCAAGATACAAGACTCAGCCCACTATCGACCTCCGGTCTCCGGGGGGGAGTGATGTAGCGGTATCTACAACGCCACATGCGAACAACGCCTCATACTGACGTCACGCAAATCCTGCATCGCGCAAGCAGAGTTTACCGCGCAACTAGCATAGATACAACGGCCCGACATGAATCATCGGGCAGTTGCCCGCCAGACACAACACCCGTCTGGTCGGAGGATCCTCCCTTTTCTATGGAGGTTGAGTGAACTTTACATCCTGTTCCTCATACCTTTATAAATGTATGTTTCTTACGCGATATCTACGGCAATTGTAAATCGATTTCAAAAATTTTTTTTTTTATTGGATAGGGTGTGCTTCAGGAAAATTTACATATGGGTGGTCCCACCCATATAAATTTTATTAACTTTGCTTGAGTAGTTTCTGAGTTACCTTCATAATACGTATTTTTGCCACTTAGTTTGTATTGATGATGTTATAATAACTTCCTGTCACTGATATTTACATAGTAAGTATTATTATACGAGTTTGTGTGGGGTAAGTACAACTGAAAAGTAAAAAATAAAAACATATACAACCGACTACCAAATAAGACACTACACTACTTTAATTTCGGACGTCGGTGTCGGTTCGCATTTTTGTTGTTTGCCACCGACTTCTGAAATTAAGTATTATTTTTCACCTTGTAGTGTTTTATTTGGAAGTTGGTTGTTTTTTTTTTGTAAAAAAGTCTTAAATGTTAAAGTATTCATTGTAAATGTGTCCCCTTTTTATAAATAAGCGATTTATTATTTTTATTTATTCTAACATAGCTTCACGCCTGTATTCCCCGACGTGTTAGGCAGAGGCGAACGATAGACCCACATTTCACAATATATCTTATAGGGGGCGAGTCTAACTGGGCATTATAAACTCCGGAATGCTACTAAGAAAAACGTAATGGAGGATAAATCTGTATTCTTCGTTAATTTAATAAAAACAATTATTATAACAGTTTCGCTCATCAAACATGTCGGTAGGCGCGCCTGCACGGTCTACTTATGTAAAGATATATAGGTATCATATACAAAGTCATACGCGGATGTACTTACTGTGTTTATTGGATTCATTATAAATAGTATTTATGTAGAAATTTATTTTTATTTTTCGCCTGACCACTTTGTTGAAAACACTTTCTTTTGGGCCCGTTTATTGTTGTTATTACCCAGGCTATTTTCATGATACTTATAGAAAA
The DNA here is from genome assembly GCA_916614155.1 of Mesoligia furuncula. Classification (NCBI taxonomy): domain Eukaryota; kingdom Metazoa; phylum Arthropoda; class Insecta; order Lepidoptera; family Noctuidae; genus Mesoligia; species Mesoligia furuncula. The sequence continues at coordinate 25,726,468 of OU744810.1, read as the reverse complement.
TGTTGACGGGAGATCCATTAAAAATATTTCGTCGTTCGTCGTCGTCGTTTCAGCCGATAGACGTCCACTGTTGGACATAGGCCTCCCCCAATTTTGTGGGGGGGGGGGGGGGGGGGGGGGTTGGCATAATCGTCACGCTTGGCAGGCGGGTTGGCGATCGCAGTATGGTATGATGGTGGAATAAATAGAGAACGCTGCTGTCCATTCTCCGGTAAGACCCTTAGTCGCCTTTTACGACACCCACGGGAAGTAAGGGGTGGTGCAAAAATAATATTAACATAACAATATATATAAGTTAAGAGTCCTAAAATAATAATATGTACATGTATATAAAACAAAACAAGGGTAAATAATCATAGGGCATTAAAAAAATCGTCCGCATTGCTGTCAACGGGAAAACTGCCCAGAAGGCTGGCATCATTGCCCCTTTGTATGGCGATGCTGATTCTTTGGCCAAAAAAATAGGCAAGATCCATATTGAATAATTATTTTAAAGAAAATCTTCTTGTTTACAGGTCAATTCGACGCACGAAGGCAAAGTAAAGGTCTACGAAGATGACGACGGCTACTGTCGGAGCAAAGTCAGTAGCAACACAGTGCAGGACCGCATAGAACGGATGTTCGCGGACATGGCGGGCGAGTCCAAACAGACGATAGAGTCCATCGGCGTGCACATCTTCAATGTGCACTATCTCGGCTCCACGCCCCTGCACAGCAAGGTCACCAGCCTCTCAGGACTCCAGGCACCCTTAAGAGACCTATACTTCACATATAGGAAAAACTACCGCCATAAAAACGCCCTAAATGGACGATTAGAAATCTCAAAAAGCGGACTCAAAGTAAGATACAAAGGCGACAAAGGCGACCTCGAACAACTGAACCCCTTCCCCACGATCGCAGTCTGGTCAGCCGTAAAATTCGTCGTTCAACCCTCCGAAGAAGACGACCACGATCTTTGCTACGCCTTCCTGCCCCTTATCACCGATCCTGATAACATCGACCGACAAGCCCTTTTCAAAACTTTAGAGTCACCAGACAAGAAGTATATCCTCTCCCACAACGAAAACTCGCATTCACCCCTTTTCGCTGTTGTGATGAGGAAGATCGGCGTCGCGAAGCAGCTGGAGTGTCATGGGTTTGTATGTCAGACGACAGAGGACGCTATCGTGATAGCGGCCACGTTATACAAATCGCTGATGGCGCACATGAGCCGGCAGGGTCACAATGACAAAAAGAAACTCAAGAATCGAAACGGAGTCAGCTGTATGAGCGTTGGAAGCAGCATGTCGCCAAACGAAATACCAATTAGGCCACCGCGAAAGAAGAGAAGCACATCTTCGATGAGTGGCGACAGTGATAGAGCAGATGGGTTCTCTGCCTGCGAATCTTACACAGAAAAACCCAAGCTGGAAAGGACGAAGAAGTTATCTGCAGAGAGCCTGCCGCGCCTCCCCCCACCTCCGTCGATCCCTCCCGCCGATGTGAAACGGATCACAGTAGAAGAAGTGAAAGCCAAGCTGGATTCTATAAAGCATAACGACACAAGTGGCAGCGATACGCAGGGCTCGAAAAAGTCCGTCAAAAAGGCTCAGAATCCTGGCCATCGTCAGATCCAAAACCTTAAACACATACACAGCAGTGAATCGTCCGTCCGAAGCAAGGTTTCCGAGAAAATAGAACTGTTTAGACAATTGGAACGAAGAAAAAGTTTGCAGAGACCACCGACATTACCTCCTCCGATACCTATAAAGCCGCCTTCGGAAGCCCCACCGGAGCCTCCCAAAGAGCCTCTACGGAGGAGTCAAAGTGGAAGAAAGTCTATAAACGAATCCGGAGATATATTGACTAAAGTAGCCATTCCTCGCTCGGGTAGCTTCCTGAACGCGGGTGGACTTACTAGGTACAAGTCAATTGGACACAGGTATGTACTCGTATTTCTAAATTGTTCTAGTGTATAAATCAAGTGTTGAAATTTCGTTCTTAGCAATTCCGTTGGTACGCTTGAGCTGTTATTTCCTTTTACCCAATGCACGCTGACATCTTGAGTTTTTCACATGATCAATATGTTCGTTCAAATTGCTGTAACGAGAGGCGCATAGAGCGTGCTTAGTGGAGTGTTGCGGGCGTTCGCATGCTCGTAATTGTGGCAACGCAAGCGCGTCCGCTACATTCCTCTGATCCAATACGCCGCCGAGTTATTTTTAACTATCATTACACTTGCAACTTGCAACATCCTTATTGAGAAAGCCAATGTACTCTGCTTTATGTTTTTTCGTTAATTTTACTACTTTTTTTTTCCATTTGTGTTGTCGTTAATTTGATCAGTGACTGGCTAAATCTGCGCTCTTGTGCAAACTTCGGCTCAATTATGATTTCTAGTACGCCTTAATTAAGCTAAAGGAAATCTTACAAATCATTGTGGTTTTAAGAAATGGAAAAAGTTGTTTGATAAAATCGAAGATTTTACTTTCATAACCCTGTACCGACAGTTTAACACATTAGCCCAGGTGGCACGTGCGCCTTTGTCCCGTGGCGATTTTTTTTCGTGCACTGGATTTTCAACGCATTGCTAGGCGGCGAGAGTTCAAAATCCAACAGAGTGTTTTTTTGATGCGATCTCAATGCTCGGCTCAACGCTCGGCTCGAGAGTTGGAAATCTGAAGTTGAAAAATATCGCGGCGGGATTTTTACGTCTGGGCTTAGGTATCGCAGTTGATATAACGGAATAATTTAACTTTAATTTTAAATTCCAGAAACAACGGTAAGAAAGGAGGCGGCTCACCGTTAGGGTTCAATGAACTTTTTAATGAATTCAAAGTTCAGGAGAACTTGCATTCGATGGACGAGATCCTAAATGCCATAATAGATGCTGAAGGGATGTCCTTCAATGATCTAAAGCCGATATACAAAGAATTCCTATTAAAACTAGCAGTAACCTTAACGAAAGACGAACTCTTTCAGCACAGCAAAGCAATCATGAAGAAGCAAAAAAAAAAGATATTAAGAAGAAACAGTATGTTTCAAAACAAAAGACGAAAGATATTAAAAGGCGCGAGCGGTCTCCGGATGGTTTTTCGGATGCCGTTCGGCAAAAACATAAGAAGTAAAGAGAACAATACTTCCGGATCTACGGACTTGGCCAAAGACCCGGTATCTGAAAGCTCCGTTTCTACCTCCAGCTACGATTTGCGGCAGTTTCGCCCAAAAGAGCCCATGCTACCTCCCCCAAAGCGACAAGCATCGAGACAAAGGCATTCGAAAAGATCCGACAAGATCGTCCATGTTTCAAAAAGAACTGGAAAATCCAGGCCGGGAGAGAGGACGTCGACGTCAGAAGACTCGGATTTTCTTACCCTGAGCAATAGATTAGGCTGTCAGAACAGGAATAGCTCGAGTGGTTACGTGTCTTGTTCTGAATGTGAATCCGAAAGTTGTGTGGACAGATGTTATTGCTCATTAAAGGGTGGAAGTAAATCCAAGTGCTATTGCTCTGCGATGGAGACGAAGGATTCAGCCAAGTCCAAGCTTTTAAGTAAAAGCAAGAGCTGCAAGGATTGTTCGAAGTGAGTGTCATTTTATTTCTATTGTTATGTTAGAAAGATGTTGAAGGCTTATTAGCCGATCCGCACGAATCTACTCGCCCGAAAAGTGCGAATTGTCAGTTTTAAATAATATTATTTTTCTATAGGTGACTTGCACGAAATATCACATTTTGAATTTTAATACTATTGGAGATGATTTGCCAGTTTCTGGCGAGTAAATTCGTGTGTGTTTGAATCTTTAGAAATGATAAAAGAGCTCATAATAATATATGAATAATAATAGTAATAATTATGTGCTCTTTTATAATTTCTAATGATTTCTGATGATATTATCGTGGACGTCCACGTCCAAGTCCGTAAAATGTATGGAAATACGGAGTTAAAAGCATAATACAATGATCAATGCTTAATATTTTTAAAGCAAAGCCGTTAAGAAAATCTTGACCCTAGCATTACTTTATGCATTTAAAATTGAGTCTTATTGCCTTCAAATAAGATTTTACTTTGGCCCTTGTTTGTGACTTTGTGGCTAATTGAGGATAAACATTTTTAAACTTACAAATCTCCAGACAACTACTTCCATGGATTTTTGTATATCTCAAGAATTAATGTAAACGAGATAGCATCATTATCTTCAATTTTAGATTTCGTCAAGACATAATATTTCGCAAACTCCAAAGACTTACAAGCAAACGATTATTGCTTTAAGAATATCGAAAGTAATTTAGATTTTGCGATAATGACCGCGATAAAACTAAAAGTGAGTTTTAGCAATTTGCGCAATGGCCGACACGTTTATATCATTGACATTTGGCTAAAGTGGCCACAATTTAACATCAATTGTAGTATTGCAGAATATTGGTATAAAGATCTAGCTAGATTTTGTGAGATTTTCAGCTGATGGCTTCTTAGAAAGAAAGAAAGAAAATACGTTTATCTTCTTCTTCTTCGTTTCGCTACCACGACTGTATTTAAGATCTTACGATTCGTGTGTACGTATCGTGGGTTCGAACCCAGACAGGCGCATTACTTTAGTGTAAAATATTTCATCATCAATGCTCTCAAAACGATGAAGAAAAACATCGCGAGGAAACGTCCTAAAACTAAAAATACGAAGACATTTGTGACCAACCCGCAATGAGCCCGCGTGGTGGATTAGGGCCAGACCCTTTCACCGAGAGAAGGCCTGAAATCTCATCAAACCCACACTAATACGGGTCCTACATACCTACCTACCTACTCGTTGTTGACACTTTATTAAAAAGGCATAGTTAACATAAAGAGAAACGGTTTTACGCTTGATAATGGCCACTCAGCTTAAGTAATAGGGCGAAAAATAACTGCAATTAAAAACCCTATTACTAAAATTAAGAAAAAACACATAACGATATAAAATTATTCATAAAAACAATCCACACACATTATAAACTTAGTTGTTTTAATGAAAAATTTCTCTACTTTCGACGTCTTGGTCACTACGACCAATAGGAGTTGCAGAGATAGTGGTATTAATTATATTAAATATCCTTTTTAACAGTTCAATCTCGACCTTATTGCTTTATGATATGGTTGATTTTAGTGTTAACTAGTTGTAGTAGAAATGAAATGTGTGGAGGGTAATCAGAGCGTGTCAGACGGCTGGGACTTGTGAGTTACTGAACTGAATTAAGAGTTATTTACAGTTGAATTTAGGAATTAATTTCACCAAATATTTGGCTTGATTAGTGGAATTGTTTGATGATAAACGGAATTATTAGCAGGTGTTTTTTTTTTCTTTAAATAGGTACTTTCGCGAGGATATATGCAGTCGGTACTCAACAGTTCAGAAAATGTCCCGTCTTCCTTACTTTCAGGCCTTTGATTCCAGAGCTTCAGCAAGAAACCTTAACTATACATACAAATAGCGCCAACATTTTCCCATGTCTATATAAATAAAACAAAGTCGGGTTAGTTACATCATTTATAACTCAAGAACGGCTGGACCGATTTTTATGATCTTTGATTTGTTGGATTTGTCTCCGCCCCGAATAGCAGAATAACTATTAAAACATGGGAAAAACTCACGAAGGTATTTCATATTCTGAGGCGGTACCAAGTCCGGTCAGCTAGTTCAAAATAAAGAAATCAAGTCATTTACTCAAATTAGGCTGAGAATCAGCACTTTTCGAGCGTCAAAATTACATAAGACAGTCCTCCAAAACGCGCCCGTCACCATTTCCTGGGAAGATGAAGTGGAGCAACATACTCTCTAGCAGCATCAGTATTATCCGTGTAACCTGTCGACTGAATAATAATTCGCCAGACGAATAAAATTATCTTTTAAATAAATATTATATTATCAAAGTAGAAACTCGTAGCGAAATAGTTTTATTAACAAAGTAGTTACGTAATTCCAGGGAATGTTACGACGGCGACTTCAGCTACTGCTCCTGCGACTCAGAAAGCTGCGCAGACAGCAATAAGTGCTACTGCACCGGGCCTCGGAGGGTACAGGCCTCCCACAGCATGGAGTACCTACGTACCCCCTCCACTACCTGCTGCGACAGAATCAGGGCACAAGACGACAAAAGCGGCAGATCAAGGTGAGACATTATCATTGTAACAAGTAACTAGAGGCCTCCCACAGTAGAGCAGGCCTCCTAATCGTACTGCGACAGAATTAGAACACACGGCAACCAGAGCAGCTGCAACGCTCATCAAACTGGGGACCAGTTGCTAAAAGTGTGGCCGAAGTCCCACCGACAGTGGAGGACAAGTTCCAGGGCCCGGGTTTCGGGTCTTCATCTTCGACTCGACACCGATGCGGACTTCTACCACTTTTTGTAAATCCCGAGGTATCTTCTTCCGAGGCTATGAAAGCAGAGCCTCAGATTTGTGCAAGACCCGTAACTGCTTCACCCAGTTTTTACGACTTGCAAATATATATCTAGATATATCTAGTAAGTTTAATAGAATTGTAAAGTTCACTCAACCTCCATTAAACAGGGAGAATCTTTCGACCAGACAGGTGTTGTGTGTTGGTGGGCGATTGATGTCGGGCCGTTGTATATATGCTAGTTGCGCGGTAAACTCTGCTTGCGCGATGCAGGATTTTGCGTGACGTCAGTGTGATTCGTAGTTCGCATGTGGCGATGCAGATGGCGCCACAAAAGGATTAAACACAAACCTTCTAAATTCTCTAAATGTTGGTGACCACGGCATTAAAATTCGTAGCGTAGTGTAGTAGAACAACGGGGTCACACAGACGGACACGAAAAGCGACTTTAATTTATGTACCTGTATCTAGTTGCGCCCCGCGAGTTCACCCGCGTAAATGTTGATCCCGTGGGAATATCGAGATAAAAAGTAGCCTATATGTTATTCCAGGGTGTTACCTATCTCCGTATACAATTTTATCAAAATTGGTCTAGCCGTTTGAGCGTGAAGAAGCAACATATAAACACACACACACCTTCAAACTTTTATAATATTAGTGTGATGCGAATAAATATAGATGTAGATAAGAAAAATGGACCAGAATAAAGAATGCGACGGAATAGACAGTGATACTAAGCAATATGTTGTAATGTTCCAGTCGATGGGGCTTGAGCGCGGGCGGGCGGCGGCGCTCGGAGCGCGGGCGGCGCGCGCGCAGCTCGGACAGCGTCGCGCTGGACTACGAGCTGCTGCTGCAGAACAAGCCACGAGCCAGGAACATGCAGCGACTTACTGGTGAGGATCCCTCAATTTATTTAAATCCACATTCATTCACTGACAAGCAACGCACAGCTTAAACCGCTGTGTCTGCACAGACAGAAGTTATGGAAAAGAGAGCATTGTATAAAGAATATGAGAACTGATGAAATATTTATGAAAATTTGTTCCCTAAAGGGGATAAAATAGGGGAAGAAATGTTGAATTCCGATAGGACATCCCATCGGACACACGGTTTGTATTTTTATAAATATAAAGAGGAAGTTTGAAAGTGACACCGGTGACAGAACTGTTGCAAAGAAATAGTTTGGCTTGAGCATGTGATGAGGACTGATGAAACACATGTGAATAAAATCATCATCTGTTTAGCCTTTTTCCAAGTATGTTGAGGTCGGCTTCCAATCTAACCGGATGCAGCTGAGTACCAGTATTTTACATGGAGCGACTGCCTATCTGACCTCCACAACCTCGTTACTGGGTAATACGATACCCCTTGGTAAGACTGGTTGTTAGACTTTCGAGCTTCTGACTACCCGTAACGACTGTCAAAGATCCACGAAAGGCAGCCGGGACCAACGGCACGTTATTAATAAAAAATCTTTGTATCCAGTCCGCAGCACGGGCGCGGGCTCACAGGAGGCGCTGTCAGTGAAGAAGTCGGCGGAGATGGCCGCGCTGTTCGCCGACGTGCGCCTGTCGCAGCGCACTGACGTGCGCGCGCTGTGCGGGGGCCCGGGGGCCGCGCGCGCGCCCCACGCGCCCGCCGGGGCCCCGCCCGCACTGTGCGGGCCCCGCCAGCGGGTCCCCGCCGCCGCACTGTTCGCGCACGCGCCCCTCAGCAGGAACGCTAGTCTAGAGGACACGTTAGGGTACTTGCCCTAAAGCAGAGGGTAAGGTTTGAGGTTTCGCCTTATTACGTTGATTTAGCTCATTTCATATAAATAATTATATTAAAACGTTTATTAAATTGTAATAATTATTGCAACGTTATAAGGCGTTGAGAAATCGCAAACGAATGTCACCAAATCAAGTAATGATTTAATGTAAAATGATTGTACAAGTAATTCAACTGGTATTTACAAGATCATGTACCTAATATTTTTTCTCGCTTTTTGGAGAAATCATAGTTGTGTTTTCAGTATCTTGTAAATGAATCTAACTGAAGTCAGATAACCTAATAGCTTCTGTATAATAATAATATCTGTGATTAGGTTTCTTACCTATCGAAGTACATCAGTCGCGCATGGTACGAATTTTAATTCTTTCTGTGCACGCTAGGGGCGCTGTACAATATTTCATACATAGTATTTACGGAGATTACGGAGACGCTAGCGAGTTTTGGCTGTGCAAACTCATGGTAGAGCTACAGTAGCTCTACCATGAGGCAATAGCAGTACATTTTGAGCATATAATGCTGTTAAAAAGAGAGTCTTTATTACTGGGAAAGAAAGAAACAAAACTTAAGGAAGTGACGTTACTTAGACACACGATCTATCGAGTTTACCTTAGCGCCTGCGTAAGACTCCGTAAAACTCATGGTGCAAGCATTATCGAACTAGCGAGTAAGTTTTCGATAACAACTCATGGTAGGGGTCCAGGAATATCTGATATCGATATTATTATTTACAGAAGCAAGAATTCATGGCCATTGTCAACTAATAGAACTACTAAAAGAAAAATTTAAACTAAAAGAAAAATTCTAAAAAAATAATTGTGAAGGCAAAAGGGTGTTACAATTATTTTGTTTCACAATAATATTGAGTCTGAATATTATTGTAATTAAAAAAATACGAAACCAAAATAAATGAAAATTATTCCAAACGGTTGGAAAGTGCAATATTTTTAGCTAATTAATATATTTTTAACGAAAAGTGCAATATGTCTTGACAAAATTATTTTATAGGTACACAAAATTATATGAAATGAAAAATTACGTTGTTTTGAATGACTACTTATGGCGTTCTATTGACGTCACAAACATGCCAACGGATTTAAATCCGAGAAAGAGTTCCATACATCGTTGGTCGGAACATCGTGCCAATGCTCCGAAAGTTTTCACTTTTTGGAAGAATGCCCCATTTACACGATGCTTTTTTATCACCCACAAGTGATGAGCTTTTTTCCTGTAGATAGAGAGAAAATAGCATGCTAAATAACGTTACAGAAAACGCATGCTATTTTAACAATAACACGTTTTATTTTTGTATATTTCGCCTCCTCACTTGCAAAAAAACATCGTGTAAATATAGCCAAATAGACCGTGACACATGCTTTCTTGATGAATAGTTAAAAAAAACTTGTATATTCACGTATTTTTACTAAGTTTTGTATCTCATACACGTATACCACCTTATTTTAAAATAAGGCAATAAAGTATATCGATTGTTAATGTTAAAACTATGTATGTAGTTATTTATTTTTGAAAATAACCTTTATACATAGAATAATTTAGTGTGCAGGGTGTGTATTAGACCCAGAATCAGAATTGGAATGAGAATAAGAATCAGAATTTATTTATTTGTAAGAATGTAATTTTACATAGTATGGTGGTTGAATTAGGCTGCTCGAAATACTTTGATACTTAACTGATGATAGCTAATTAGTTAAGTATAGCCTAATTAACAGGACTTCCAGTACACTTGTTTGATAAACTTATCGTTGTTTTTGTGCTGAGATTTATTTCAGGAATGGCACTTATCCGAAATAACACTATGGCACCTATAGAGAGACGGAAAGTCACGACTCGCCAGAATTTTATAGAATCGTTAAATAGCCAGAAACTGGTTCCATTTTGACAAAATTTGCTTTAGTTTTAATACACACCCCGTTTTTAGTAATAACTTAGTGCAAGTAGGCGATGGTGCAGTCTATCTCTACTTCACTATTGTGAACTGAACACTACACTTACCGACTCTGAAACTAATCGCGATAAAGCGTCTAATGGTTACTATACTCTATTCCCAAAAATTTGACGAAAATGTAAACAAATTGGTCAGAAAACGTATCTGTGGATGGCAAATTGTTGTGCCACTTACATGTTGAATGATTTTATATAAATACTTAAACCCAAAATCCTAATTTTGAATCACCTTAAATATGACATTTGAGATTATGAATATTTGTGTCTCAAATTTTTATCGACGACTTTTCAATCACACTAATATTATAAAAGCAAAATTTTTGTGTGTGTGTATGTGTTTATATGTTTGTTACTTCTTCACGCTCAAACGGCTGGACCAATTTTGATAAAATTTGGTATGGAGGTAGCTGACACCCTGGATTAACATATATGCTACTTTTTATTCCGATATTCCCACGGGATCGATACTTATGCGGGTGGAACCGCGGGGCTAGTTACAATATAATAATGTTATGCAAACAATAATTGTTGAAAAAAGTGTTACCTAAAGTTGAAACCTTCGAAAGACAGATGAATATAGTGATTCAGTAACCTAAACAGCTAGAAAAGAAAATGACTTTCATTTTGGCGGTTTAATAACACTCATTGCTTTATTTATCTAGATAAGCAGACAAATTCTTCGAACATATTAAGCAGTAGATTAGGGAATTTGTTTGAAAATGATTCAGATTGTGATTCATAGTGTGTTACGCAATTAGGGTTCTGGTTTGTTCACATTTTCATCAAAAAGTTTTGGAACTTGATAATATAAGGTTGTGTCCGAACTGACCAAAACGTGACTTGATCACGTTGTAAATACCTATGCTATATCCTGATGAATACCTTTTACTACGTTTACTTGTACTACTAGAGTTTTTGTCCTATGTAAGTTAGGGAACACTACGCGTAACTCAGGACCCACAAAACGTGAACAACTGTGACAAAACGTCCGAATAGGGCAAAAACTCACTAAGTCCATCAGTTGAGAAGAATGAAATTAAAAAAGGGATAAAATATTATAGATAATTTAATGAAATTGTGCGTAGTCTTAAAATTAATAGGAAACGTATCAAGTTACTGGCAATTTTTTTTTTCATACAAATTTAAATACAATTTTTATTTTTTGTGATTTAGTGAGTTTTCGCCCTAAAGAAGTTATGTTATTTCCTGAAGGTGAAACAAAGAATTTTGATTCTTTTTAGTTATTTTCTTTAATAAGTCTAATTTTATCGAAATGAGACTGGTTTAACGTTGTTAATATAAAAGTCGGTATATATTATTCTATTCAAGATAATTCTCGGTCTGCGCCTGAGCAAACTTGTTAGCAATTTTCCTTTTATTATAATATATTTACTTTATAAAGTTAGGCGCCTGTCTCACCAATTTTAATGTAAAAATAATAATTTTAAAGATAAAACTAAGATTTGTTTTAGAATTATTTTCAGGAAAAAAGTCTATGCACGGCAGTGTGTATAGCCAAGTTTTTAAAGAATCTATTGTTATCTAGTTTTTATTATTTATCTGAGAATGGATTAATTAAAAATGAGGGTGAGACAAGTGCTTGAAAATTTTCGTTTTGTATATCTAAATAAATAGTGAATCGTAGAGTATACTATTTATCTCTTCAAATTAAATCAATTTTACGGAAACTTACCTAATTAAGAACAGAATGTTCTTTTATTGGCTTGGTTTTTTATCATGTCTTGTATTTCAGCTTTACCCTCGGTTGAGAAAAGACGCTATTATAGATACGTTTGATGCTAAAGCTACATTGTCGCGCTAACCCTTACTAAACTTCGAGCGCTCTCTTTCACACACTGCTCAACGTCTTGCCCTACAACAGAGAGCGCGCGTAGCTCAGTTCGTGTTATCGCAACATTGTAGTAAAAGCTGACGAGTGTCTATGGGCTGCAAAATACATGATATTTATTTAAAAATATTCTGTAAAATGATGTTAATTCCTAAAAATCTGTTCTTGTATGCAATATTTTGTGTTAAGTGTAAACTGTCGATCTTATAACCGGTGCAATGTTTGTGCAATATGTGTTAGATGTAAGTCAGTGCGTCGCGGCACATGCCAAGTGCAATATTTTGTAAATACAATGATATAATGATAATATTTTTTGTTGTTTTATTTGTGTCATTGGGTTTTTCGATCTGGAAAACATAGTTGTCCAAGATGGGACAACTCCCCATTCTTCAAATTCAATAGTGAACGAAGGATACGTATTTACTCAGTTGTGAATGAAGAATTCTCGAATGAAGATTCGAGAATTCTTATATTGGTTCATGTGTTGGTGTAGTGAACCTACACATGAATCAATATTCGAAGTAGATATTTTGGAGGTTGAACGTGCGGTAGCTAAAATGAAAAACAGAAAAACTATGGGCCCGGACGAGATACCAGCAGGTTTATGGAAAGTCTAGGACCAATAGCCGAAGTTTGGCTTACTAAACTATTTAATATCATCATAGCCACTAATTCCAAATACACACATCAAAAGTGTCTAGGGATCAACATATATTTTTGCAATAACTTTTCTCCTGATTGATATTAATTAAAATTTTCTTTAAGGATTCATCAAATAAAGTGTTTTCGTTTGTCACAGTAACGATAAACCAAGTCACCTTTGCATTAATAAAGAAATTTGCCATTTTCCTAATAAAGGGATTTTTGACATTTGAACCACTAACAAAAAAGTTCGAAAAAAAGACTGAAATAACAGTTTTCTTTAAAATTTTATTGGGTAACTTAAACAATTAATAATCCGTGTTTCTACCGCGAACACTAACAACACAAGAACATCGGTTTGGCATACTCAAAATGAGTTCATCCAAATCACGCTGTGGAATGGCCGCCCATGTTCGTTGCAACAACAAAAAAAGGTCTTCTTGCGACTGGATACCTTCCATATTCGGCAGAGCTCTTCTCTGTAGCATATCCCATGCATGCTCAATCGGGTTCAAGTCTGGCGACTGAGCAGGCCAGGGCAGGACATTGATGTTAGCTGCGGCGAGAGTCTGTCTTACAACTCTTGCGGTGTGCGGTCGTGCATTATCATGCATTAACTGAAATAAGGGACCGATTTGCACTTGTAGAGGAACGATGACGTCTGATACAATCGTCTCAGCATAAATTTGAGCGTTGAGGTTGCCTCTGATCCAAATCAACTCAGTTCTTCCGCCGATCCAAATACCCGCCCATACCATGATGGTTCCACCACTATAAGGATGGACTTCCTGGCAGGATTTTAATCGCTGTTGGCGTCCAGGGGTTCTCCAGTGTCGTATACGTCTTGTATCCGGTCTCATACCAAAACGAGACTCATCAGAAAAGCACACGAAACGCCATTGTTCTTCTGCCCAATTTCTGTGTTCAAGAGCCCATTGATATCGATTCCTACGATTGTGCATTGCTATAGGTGGTACCCGTAGCGGTCTTCGGGAATGAAGGTTCACTTCATGCAAGCGGTTTCTGACTGTTTGGTCGCTAATTAAGTTCCCTGAAGAGTGATGAAGCCTCACGGCTAACATCATGGCGGTTATTGTTGGAGCTCTTCGAGTTAAGATTTGAATGTATCGGTCTTGTCTCCGTGTGGTGCAGCGATACCGTCCTCCATGGCGCTCAGCCACGGTACCAGTGCTTCGGTAACGTGTCCAAAGTCGACTGATAACACTCTGACTTGTATTCAGAGCTAAAGCCACAGTACGTTGCCGGGAACCAGCTTCTATCATTCCCACGGCTCTGAGCATTTCTTCCCTGCTTAAATGACGTCGCCGCTCCATAATAACGTTGGTTTTAATCAGTAGTAGGGAAACAGTAGCACTAATAATGTCTTCAATGTGTTGTATGTTTTTATAGGGAAAATATTGACAGCTGATTTTCATCTTTTACTCGAATTTGATTCACAGTTCCTGATTCAAATTATGAAATGCACCAAAAAGGATCCATATAAATTTATAAAATCATAAATTTATTACAAAGCCACATCTCAATCTCAAGAAATCCGCATAAAAATGCTTGATCCCTAGACACTTTTGATGTGTGTACATGGCGTCAAAGCTATCTACTAGCTTTTTATAATAACAAGGGTGATGTGGCTTAGTGCGAAAACTATACATAGAGTTATAAAATTGACCTCTCATACACTTAAAATAATGGGAACGAATAATCAATAAACGTCTTATCAGTATCTCCGAAATATCTCCAAACCAGATGATGCAGATGTGTCATAGCATCCTGGTCAACCACAGACGCTATACAAACAATCAGAATCCTGATGGAAAAATAAAGGATTAATAACAAAGACCTATATCTAGCATTTTTAGATCTCGAAAAAGCTTTCGACTGATTATCACGTAAGCTAGTAAGGCAGGCCCTTCGTGCCCAAAATGTACTAGAATATGACATCAAGCTCATAATAGATATGCACAACAATACCAGCACAAGAGTTCGAAGCCTAGCAGGCGTAAGCAAAGTATTCGAGGTCAAATAGGTGTCCCTCATGGATCTGCTCTCAGCCCCCTATTGTTCAACCTTGGATTACCTTACTAAAGGCGTACCTTCTCTACTGCCGTAGACTATGCTATACGCTGATGACATTGTTCTGGCTGCTGATACCGCAAGACACCTGCTGGAACTCCTAAATACGTGAACCCAGGATCTTGAAAAGTACGGCCTGAGGATTAGTAGGAGCAAGACTGAGGATTTGAAATGTCCCTTTAGTGGAAATACAACACTTGAAACATCTTTTGACAAAGTTTATTAGGCATACGCCCATTCCCACAGTTGAGAAGTTTAAGTATTTAGGCTCCATGCTCACAACAGACGCCAATTTAAAAATAAAACTTCAAAATAATTTCCGAATTAAAGAAGGAACACGGGTGGGTTTTAGTCAGTAAGAGTCGGACACTCCCTTCCACTCCGCCCAAAGCGGGAGGGGTCATTTGATGATTTCCCACCAAAAAAAGAGGGGTTATTGTGAACAAATAACAGCTGTCAAAATCAAATTGATACCATGCGTCATTTAAAACTCTAGTACTTAAACGAAAAAACAGATAGAACTAGAACTTTTGAAGAGTTTATTATTACAATAGATAATTTATAATTACCTACTTGTTGTCTCATTAGTCAAGCCTTGATAAGTGAATAATTGTTTATGGTAGGTAGATTCCGGTAAATACGGAATTTACCCAACATAAGAAATTAGTAATTCAGTATTGTAGTCATGTCCTAAAAGATCCGTCTACTATCGATACAAAAACCATGAAGGTGATTGTTACGGTAAAATAAGTTTCGTGAGAAATAAGTAATAATACTGCTTCATGCATGACGCCGGAGCCGCACCGGCGCCGGATCGCAAGTTTTTGTTGCAAAATTGAATGTCGCATCAATGCGGTGCACACGCGGATCAGGCGCGGCGCCGCGCCGCGCGCCGGTTCGGCACATGCTCGATATTCATTCGTTGAAAACGAAAACACATGAAAACACAACAAGCTTGCGGTCCAGCGCCTCTGACACTAGTCCATACAAGTTTAGACGTGATTAAAAAAATTACGTCAATTTACATCAGGCGCTGATTAATTTGACAGGACTATACTAAAATTTATCTTCTGTCCTTTTCTTAATGAAATAGAAAGAAAAAGATGCACTGAACTTAAGTTTAGTTTAGTTTGTGGACAACAGAATCGGCACCAATGACGCTGGCAGAAAAGACATCATCGAAGAAATAAATACTAAATTCGATATCTACTAAAAAATCCGGCTGATCCCTTGTCCACACAATGAATACATAGCTCGACGATTGCTTACTTATTAATTTGAATTTATATAATTGTACAAGGTATTGTTTTTTTGAATTTATGACATTACTAGCTGCCTCCCGCGGTTTACCCGCATAAGTTTAGATCCCGTGGGAATATCATGGCCAGCTACCTACATTCCAAATTTTATCAAAATTGGTCCAGCCGTTTGAGCGTGAAGAAGTAACAGACATATACACACACACACACACCCTCTCAAACTTTCGCCTTTATAATATTAGTGTGATGTAACGGATTTACTGGATTTTATGAAATTGTTGAATTTGTAATTGTATAACTGTAACTATGACATCTGGAATAGGTCATTACACGAATAAGGTACTTATTATACGAATGAGTCTTTTGCAGAATGAGGTATTATGAGAACAAGTCCTTTGAAGAATAAGCCATTCCGAGAATAGGTCCTTTTTTTCGCCGTAAGCCATCTTACGAATACGTCCTATAACTACTAAACCGAATTTTGGTTCTGTGTTGAGCAATAAATATTTTAATTGAATTGACAAATTATCGATACTTTCACAACCCTAGAATTAAGTGGCGGGACTTGTGGAGTTTAAAATTGAGTCTTGTCTATGACCGAGGCATTATGCATCCACTTGGAGGAGGCACTTAGAAATACTTTGTTTGATAAGAGAAACTCGAGTTTTCGTGTGTCAGCATTAAATACCGTGTCATGATTCAAGCCAGACTCAGTAGTGATCATGTGTCAAGAAGGAAGTGTTGAATTTTAATTGTATTTATCACTAAAGTTGAAGTTTTAATTGAAATTCAAACATGGGGGCCGAGGGATCTAAAAGGCCGGTTGGCCCACCACAGTAAGTACTACCTACTATTACTACTACTACCTACTACCTACTAGTTTACTACATTTGAGGGGCTCGTCTCGTGGTTAATTAGTTACCGCGCAGTTCAATGGAATTGCAAGGTTAAGCTGCACTCGCCGCGGTCACACTTTGGATGGGTGACCGTCTTTTTAACATATTGAGACCCCTCCGCGCCTCAGAGAGCATGGAGCTCGTGTTGGACTGCCGTCACATTTGTTTATAAGAGTAAGGGCCGGTTGTTTCAAACGGTTGGTTAACGTAATATACGTGCAGACGCCAGTAAATCAAGCTACTACAATCTGTCAAATTTCTTTAATAGATATTCCACTTTATCGCTAGAGCATAAGGTTCAAAATTGATTGGTATGACAGTTTCGGGTAGCTTGATGTGCTAGTCTGTACCTACGTCAAATAATAACGATTTCGTAGTCGTCATCATTTGACGTACGGTAAGGCCGTAATTACCCGACTGCGTCAGAAGGAGGGTTATGTTTTTCGAGTGTATGTATGTATGTAGGTATGTATGTATATTTCTTTGGCACGCTCTGTAGCCTAAGCGGCTTGATCGATTTCAGCTTGAGAGGTGCCGTTAGATTCGTCTTAATTGTGAGAGTGACACTGGGTATATCAAAATTGAAAAAAAAAAATGGACGATTTTTGGCGCAATATTAGATATATCTTCAAAAAAAAATTTTTTTTCTCCAAAACCTATCGAGTGGGGTATCAAAATAAAGGGTTTTAAAAGGTGATTACAAAAATAAATTGTAATTCAACGTGACAAATCGTAAAAAACACGTACCAAGAACTAAATCGTCTGCGAAATCTTTCATAGAATAGAATAGAATAGAATACTCTTTATTATGTACACCATATAAATTACAGACATATATATCTAGAAACTGTACAAAGGGTGACACAATGGGCGGTCTTATCGCTAAAAGCGATCTTTTAAAGACAACCTTTGGATGAACCTTTTTCATATTTATTTTGTAAACTAAAAAGCTGAAAATAAAAAAAGTTATTTAAAAAAATAAAAAACCCGACTGCGGTAGAAAACTGAAAAGCTAAAAACAAGCCCATTTTAAATTAAATAAAAGTTGGAAGCAGGCGGGACCCATTTGAATTTGAAAATATAATACCTTGTCGCCACACCCCTGGGGCCTGGGTTTGGCGACAAGGGTGCCACACGCGGCGGTGTCTTTCTATCGATTTGATTTTCCCATCACTAAATAGTGCTTGCGACGGCAACGTCATAATAAGTAGTCAAAAAATGGCACGCTTGGTTTTCATACAGATCGTGATACTTGTGTACCACATAACGTTGATTTTCAGCCGCAACGCACGTGTGACTAACAAACACATAGGGAAGTGTGTATGAGTGTGTTTTGTGTGTGTGTGTGTGTGAGTATTATACATAATATTGACTATTACTGTAATATATATTCGATAACGTTACTCCGTACCTGTATGACCAATTGTTATCTAATCTAATTAATACTTATGAATAATCATACCTAAAGTCTATTCAAACGTGTTTCAAATTAATATTATTTCAAATTAAACAAATGTCAACTTTATTTCAATGGTAATTAAGTTTATTTTAAAGTGATTAGCACTATTGAAAAAGTTATAAAAATGTTTGAAGTTCGTAAACTGAACTTTATTGTGTAGGATTTAAAGTTATTTTTCCACAAACTCATATTTGTTTACATTTTTTGGCAAATAAATTCCGAATGCAGAATACACGTGACACGAAACGAAATCAGAAAAATATATGATATTCTTCAGGATATATGCTAGGTAGATAGTGTGTTGAAAACATAATATAATAACTAATTTGATACGATAGAAAAAAATCATGAAGATACCTCTAAAAACTTTCTTTTTACATTAAAAACCCTAAATACATAAAATCATTATGATTTTTTGTACAAGCAACATATTAAAATCTAGTGTTTTAAATTTTTAGTCCAAACAATAGATTTTTTGTAAATAGATAATTGTTTCATATTTTGCAATAAATTGCCAGCGTTGTGTCATCGCTCTTCTCTTTCTTTTCTATGCAGTCCGACAGTGACCGCGCTTTAGGTCATGTAGTCGCCTTTAGGGAGTATAAAGTCCAGCGCTCATTACAGCCGCAACGAGTCGCAGCGCAACGCATTTTTATCCAAAAAAAGTGTGGTGCGTCCCGCTTGTATTGTGCGTTGGTGCATAGAAAGTGTACGAATATGAATATTGCACAGTCAGGAACAGTGTAGGTAATTTAATTATGAATAGGAATATTGCACAGACCTGAATAGTGTAATTTAATTAATTTTGACATTCCTGTAATTTAATTAATTTTGACATTTCTGTAATTCAATTAATTTTGACATTTCTGTAATTTAATAAATTTTGACATTATTGTAATTTTATTAATTTTGACTTGCCTGTATTCTTATTTTGACATTTGTAATTTATTTTTTTATTTTTTTTATTGACATTTTCTAACATCATTTTTAATGAATACAAATATCATTCAATAACTATGAATCATGGCACATCCAAAAATTTGCATGATGAATTTAGTAGGCGGAATATGAAGTACTTACTGTGAATTGTCTGTGTGGTGCCGGACTTAAAGAATAGCACCACCCCATACTTCCCGTGGGTGTCGTAAAAGGCGACTAAGGTGCGTACCGGAGAATGGGAAGCAGCGTTCTCTGTGCATACCACCACCATACCATACTGCGATCGCCAACCCGCCTGCCAAGCGTGGCGATTATGGCAAACCTCCCCTTTTGGGGGAGGCCTATGTCCAGCAGTGGACGTCTTTCGGCTGAAATGATGATGATGATGATGATTATGATGACTATGAATTGTATTATGACATCTAGCACCATATTTCATGCGAATAAACGATTATTATTATTATTACGAAAATGGTGGAGAAGGATTTTTGCAATGCGTTGCGATGCAGCACGGCGCGCCCTGTAATTAAAAACATTCAAAATCTGGTTGCAATCTCATCACAGCGACAATAATAATTAATCAATGTCATTAACTTGTGAAAAATATAGGGAACTAGCTGCGCCCTAGGGAACTATCAAAAATGGTCCAGCCGTTTGAGCGTGAAGAAGTAACATATAAACACACACACACTTACAACCTTTCGCCTTTATAATATTAGTGTGACTTACGGCAACTGTGCGGGTACTCGATAGAACATTCACAAACCTTCGCCTGTATAATATTAGTGTGCCGTGTGTGTGTGTGTATGTTAGCTGCGCCCCGCGGTTTCACCCGCGTAAATGTCGATCCCGTGGGAATATCGGGATAAAAAGTATAAACACACACACACTCACAATTAGTGTGATTTAGATGTATTTTTGAAATGAGACTGAACATTCTTAAAATAATGAGACTTGCCCTTCGGTTTTCTGACTACCATATGGACGTTATCGCGGGCAAAAGCTAAGATGATGATAAGCTAAGATGATTATCATAAAACTACCTTTAGATTACGATGGACTAATATTTTTCTATATTGTGTCCTTTCTTTTCAGGCCGCAAATATCTGAAGCTCAGCGTCGGCGTATTCTCGAAGCCGAAAGACAGGAATTCGAGAGGATACGCCAACAAGAGGCTTTTATTACCGCGCAGAGAAAACGAAACGAAGTGGCCAATACTGCAGCCGAACTGAGAAAAAACCAGAATGAGGTCATTATTGCCTCTCAGAAAAAACTGCAAAAAGAGGCCGCTCCTTCAGCTGCGCAGAGAGAACTCCAGGAAGAGGCCTTTATTACCGCGCAGAGAAGACTTCAGGAGGAGGCCGCTACTTTAGCTGCGCAAAGAGAACTCCAGGAAGAGGCCTTTATTACCGCGCAGAGAAAACTTCAGGAGGAGGCCGCTACTTTAGCTGCGCAAAGAGTACTCCAGGAGGAGGCCTTTATTGCCGCGCAGATAAGACTTCAGGAGGTGGCCGCTACTGTAGCTGCGCAGAGACAACTTCCGAAGGAGGCTGCTACTTCAGCTGTGCAGAGAAAACTCCAAGAAGAAGCTTTTTTTATCGCACAGAGGAAACCACAGGAAGAGGCTGCTATCGCCCTGCAGAATAAAATCCAGGCCAGTATTGCCGCGCAGAGAAAACAGCAAGAGAAACCCTTTTTTTCCGCCACTACACTCCAGAAAGAGGCTACTAAGAGAAAAAACCAAGAAGAGGCCTCTCAAAGAGGACTGCAAGAAGAGGATGCTAGAAGAAAACACCAAGAAGAGGCCGCTAAGAGAACACTTAAAGAAGAGGCCCCTAAGAGAACCCTCCAAGAAGAGACCGCTAAAAGAACACTCCAAGAAGAGGCCGCTAAGAGAACACTCAAAGAAGAGGCCGCTAAGAGAACACTTCAAGAAGAGGCCGCTAAGAGAACACTCCAAGAAGAGGCCACTAAGAGAACACTTCAAGAAGAGGCCGCTAAGAGAACACTCCAAGAAGAGGCCGCTAAGAGAACACTCCAAGAAGAGGCCGCTAAGAGAACACTCCAAGAAGAGGCCGCTAAGATAACACTCCAAGAAGAGGCCGCTAAGAGAACACTCCAGGAAGAGGCCGCTAAAAGAACGCTCCAAGAAGAGGCCGCTAAAAGAACGCTCCAAGAAGAGGCCGCTAAGAGAACGCTCCAAGAAGAGGCCGCTAAGAGAACACTCCAAGAAGAGCCCGCTAAGAGAACACTCCCAGAAGAGGTCGCTAAGAGAACACTCCAAGAAGAGGCCGCTAAGAGAACACTCCAAGAAGAGGCCGCTAAGAGAACACTCCAAGAAGAGGCCGCTAAGAGAACACTCCAAGAAGAGGCCGCTAAGAGAACACTCCAAGAAGAGTCCGCTAAGAGAACACTCCAAGAAGAGGCCGCTAAGAGAGGCCTCCAAGAAGAGGCTGCAACAAGGTAAAACTTTAAAATGAAAATTAATAATGTTATTAAACAGGGTGTAAATAGAACTTGATTTTGACTAAGCCGGAAAAGGTAAAAGATAAAGATGAATAGAAAACTATGGGGGGAGACCCTTACCCAGCAGTGTGACCGTGCAGGTTAAAATAGTAGATTGTTTGCCAAGGGAGCAAACAACTATTTTGAAGAGAGTGTTTCTTTGCATCCTGAGCCCAGCAAGGGATTCAAAGTACCTCACTCGAGCTTAAAATAGTGTTGCTCCCGAGGTGGACACTACTTTTTATCATCTACTTATTTTGTCATAGAGAAAAATAAGTAGGTGCAACTTATGAATAAGAAAACGTACGTTTATTTATTTCATTATCACTAGGTACTTGAGGAAGACATACTCATTTTTTATATAACCAAGTAACATACTAATTTAAGTAAATCTTTTTTTTTATTTAGCTAGCGCTCGTTTTACTTTATCATACAGCCTGTAAAGGTGGATACAGACATTGCGAGGCATGCACAGCGCACGGCGCTCATCGCATGATTCGCAAAGTGTGGACGTTCATATTCGTGGTGAGGCATGTGGAAGCACGTGCCGATTTTTCACGTACCTAAAGAACCTTGTAGTATAACGTGGCTTGCGGTAGGAGTAAACGGGCAGAAATCGTCACGTAACGAAAAAGTGTTATGCGACTTTAAAAAGAAGAGAGAGATAGTTTTCATGGTTTTCGCGGGTGCTAAAGCCGATAGTGAGGTCAACATAAAATCCAAGATGGCGGCTACGAGACTTAAATTAAAATTTTTCATCATGGGTGTCGTTTTCATATTCAGCTGCTTTCGGTTAGACTGGAAGCCGACCCCAACATAGGCTAGGCGGATGATTGGTGTCATTTTCACTGTTTTTGACATGCTAAAGCCGATAACGAGGTAACAGTGAAAATCCAAGATGGCCACGACTTGATATGAGCTTCTAAAAACTTATACTAAATGGCTCAATGGCTCTGTATTAAAAATGCGTAATAAATTCACAATTTCTCTCTGTATGTCTTTTTCTAATATACGAATGTGTGTGTGTGTGGGGGTGAGTGTGTGTGTGTGTGTGTGGGGGTGTATGTGTGTGGGGTGTGTGTGTGTGTGTGCGAGTATCGCGTAAAGAACTTCGTTCCTGACGGGGGTCCCCCGCCTGCACACTTTTTTTGATTTCATGTGTCAATGTTTGTTGTTAACAGCTATTTGCCAGCAACAGGTCCTGCGCCTCGTCAAAGGGCACTTTCAAGATCCCGCTCAGCAGGCAGGTACGTCCAAAAGTCCCAGACTTTATTATCTACGGTCTGTCTTTTGTGGGTCTCATGGCTGAATATGAGCCACATGCTTCGATTGTGCTAAAGTGCTAGGCTAGGCTTGCCGAGAACTATCCATTACATACCTAGACCCTCCGTGCCTCGGAAAACACGATAAGCTGTTGGTCCCGGCTGTCATTCGTAGATCCCTGACAGTCGTTTGTCTGTGTGGTGCCGGACTTAAAGAATAGCACCACCCCATACTTCCCGTGGGTGTCGGAAAAGGCGACTAAGGGACGTATCGGAGAATGGGCAGCAGCGTTCTCTATGCATTCTACCACCATACCATACTGCGATCGCCAACCCGCCTGCCAAGCGTGGCGATTATGGCAACCCCCGCCCCCCCCTTTTGGGGGAGGCCTATGTCCAGCAGTGGATGTCTTTCGGCTGAAATGATGATGATGATGATGATGACAGTCGTTACGGGTACAGTCTTTTCAAAGTTGATTTTCCTCTGATTTTGAAACACTGTCAATATCACTGTGATCTTAATTACCGTTACAATTAGGTTGCTATTGGTTTGCTGCTTTTAAAGCCTCAGAGGTAAAATAAATGTGAAAGGACTGTAGACAGAAGCCCGAAAGTCAGATAATCAGTCTTACCAAGAGGTATTACCCAGTACTTCACTGGGTTGTGAATGTAGAGGTCAGATAGGGACCGTTCCATGTGAAATAGTGGTATTGCTGCATACTAGTGCGGCCGTTTAGTGCGTTTGTCCACCGCAGCCGTCATTGGAACGTCACAGTGAACGAGACGACGATGGCGCCGAAGTAGCGATACATACATTTACTATGGCCGCGTACTCACTGTCCGAGCGCAGTCATCCCGGCCGCCGAAGTTTCGATTACTACGGCACGACCGCTTGTTAGAACTCGACCAGAGATTGTGACGGATTGATTTGCCGGCAATTCAAAACACATTTGATTTTGCCCACACACTGCCATCGCACCGGCGCGGCGCCTTTCGCCCGGCTTTTGTTTTGTCTATCATACCATACTGAACCGCCGAGTTCGGTCGCGATGGACAAACGATCGCCGTCACCGACGCGACGTCACGTTCGGTTCGAATTATCTCGGTGACGTCCTGATGACGGCTGCGGTGTACAAACGCCCTTACTTATGATGATTTGTGTTTTGTAATTTTTGGCTTTGAAAACGTTCTAACTCTCAACCTAACTTAAGTTTAACCTAACTTAAGTTTAAGTTAGGTTGAGAAGTTATTAAGTTTTTTTTTTATTATTTAAATATTCTCTTCTGTGTATAAGAGAGCAGTGGTGGCCCAGTGGTATTGGCCCCGACTTACCAGTTGTAGGTCGTGAGTTCAAACCCAGACAGACTCTTTACTTTGTGTGTGTAATTTCATCACCACTGGCTCTCAAAACGGTGCTGAAAAACATCGTGAGGAAACCGGCATGTCTTAGAACCAAAAATTCGAAAACATGGTATCGCCGCGTGGTGGATAACAGCCTCTCACAGAGAGGAGGCCTGTGTCCCGGCAGTGGGAACATTATATAGGCTGATTATGCATATGTGTATACTATGTCGACATGAGAATACGACAGTAAATGAAAACTGGCAATACTAATGTACGGAAGTATTTAGAAATCAATGATATTGTTATGAGTTTCGGGTTCGTGACAATAAAAACTGCCGGTTTAATAACCAAAAAAATGACACTTTAATCAACACACTCACACACTCAACACACACTAATTACAAAACACAATTGCACTACTGATCGCTTTAAGTCGCACTTGAAGATCGCTTCGAATGTTCGCTCATATCGCTGTATCCAAACTGTGTCGGTCGTGGCGCGCCTCGACCTCTTATAAAGCGCCGAAGATAGTTTTAGAACCTTCCATTGTAGAAACATCTAGAATGTTCGAGTACATGTCGGTCCCGACTCCCGACTCACCAGATGTCGATAGTTCGAGAAAGTTCTAGAAAGTTCTCGCATCGAAATTTCTAGACGGATCTTGACTACTAGTTCCGCTACTCGATACTAGATGGCGCTAGTGGTAACTAATGTCACCATGTACCAGGCATTAATTGTGGCGCGCAACAATATTATAAAGGAAAAATATGCTACGTTCATACTGAGCGACGCGACGTTCTGTATTGTTGCGTTGTTATTACAAAGTACTTACTGCGATAGATAATACGGAACGTATGACACTGAAAGAGATAGCTATCTGTAGTGTGTTGCTCGCTGTTATTAGCGGACTAAATGAAACTACAACAATTGTCTGAATTTTTCTGCAACAATTTGGGCGCGCTAGTGCCATATCTACCTCTTCAATATAATATTATTGTTAGGAATAATCAAATAAATCCTGATAGTTAAAAAAATGATTTTTTCTAACAAACTAAATAATGGTGGGCCAATGGATTTTGCCAATCTTTAACTAGCTATAGTGAGCTATTAGTTATTTTTTATTAAATTTTTGAATGCACTGGGAACGTCATCAGATATCATCATCAGCCTAGCCTTTTCCCAACTATGTTGGGGTCGGCTTCCAGTCTAATCAGATGCAGCTGAATACCAGTATTTTACATGGAGCGACTGCCTATCTGACCTCCACAACCCAGTTACTGGGTAATACGATACCCCTTGGTAAGACTGGTTCTCAGACTTTCGGGCTTCCTGACTACTCGTACCTAACGACTTTCAAAGATCCACGAATGACAACCGAGACCAACGGCTTAACGTGCTTTCCAAGGCACGGAGGGGTCACGGTATGTAAAGATGGTCACCCATCCACAGACCAATCGCGGCAAGCGTAGCTTAACCTGATCGATCGACCTGTGGGGCTGTTATTATTTAGCCATGGGCCCCTCAATGTCATGAGATCTATGCAGTTTAATTTGTTTTAGTATTGTCATCTCCACTTTGTACTCCATCTGTACGTTCATTCCCAGTCGCCCCCGCGGGGATTGCGGGGGTCTTAACGGCTGAACGGATTTTGATGAAATCTGGCACACAGCTAGACCATAGCCTGGGTTAGGTCATAGGATACTTTTAATCCCGGTAGTACGTTCCCGTAGGACGATTTCAGACCTCAAAGCGGGCGAAGCCGTGAGCAATAGCTATAAAAAAAAAACGACGGGTTGCACTCCGGGAGTGCCGGCAGAAGTGAAAACTTGAATATTAACGTTGTTTACTGTAACTGTCACCGTCACCGTCACAGTCACCGTCACTGTCACCGTCTCCGTCACCGTCACCGTCATGGTCACCGTCACCGTCACAGTCACTGTCACCGTTACCGTCATCGTCACCGTCACCGTCACCGTCACGGTCACGTCACCGTCACCGTCACCGTCATAGTTACCGTCACCATCACCGTCACCGTCACCGTCACGTCACTGTATCCGTCACCGTCACAGCCACCATCACCGTCACCGTCACCATCACGGTCACCGTCACCGTCACCATCACCGTCAGGGTACACTACATAAATACGAAAAACTTTATTCCGACAGTCACAAATACGAATTTCAAAATACCGATTTTCATAATTCCGAATGGTTCAAAATTCCTAATATAACAACCCCGATTTATCATTCATCCTATTTTTATAATTCCGAAATTTCAATATTCCTAACGTTTATAAGTACTATTCTCAAAATACCGAGTTCCAATAGATCGAATAACAAAAAGTCCGAATTAATGAAAATTCGAAACATCAAAAATACGAATTCCGATTAATTAGAATTCCGAATTAATTATAATTCCGAAATAAAAACGCCTTGTAAAACTGAATAGCAAGACAAATATACGAGTAGAATACGGAATATCGAAGCACAAAATATCGATAATTGCTAATACGATGCTACAATATTGCGATGCACGTAACTGCGAAAGACCCGTCTCTGCGACGCCACTACACTTCCATGCACGTTACCGCGATAGATCTTCACTGCGACACTACTAGACTTCGATGCACGGTAAAGGTATTTATATTGTCATTCGCTCGCTCTTGCATCCTAGTATCGACGGAGCCCCGCTTCGCGGGGCCCCTATTTCTGTGTAAAGGGTTTAAAGTAACATGCATGCAGCAAGCATGCAGCATGGAAGCAAACACGCAGCATGCTGCATGCCAGCAAGCATGCAGCATGGAAGCAAACACGTCGCATGCAGCATGCAAGCAAGCATGCAGCATGCAGCATGGAAGCAAACACGCAGCATGCTGCATGCCAGCAAGCATGCAGCATGGAAGCAAACACGCAGCATGCAGCATGCAAGCAAACACGCAGCATGCAGCATGCAAGCAAGCATGCAGCAAGCATGCAGCATGGAAGCAAACACGCAGCATGCAGCAAGCATGCAGCATGGAAGCAAACACGCAGCAAGCAGCATGCAAGCAAGCATGCAACAAGCATGCAGCAAGCATGCAGCAAGCATGCAGCATGCAAGCGAGCATGCAACATGCAACATGCAGCAGGCATGGTTTCTGTCACGGCTCCGGCGCTGCGGTTCTCCGGCGGCCCCACGCGTGCTAATCGTCGCAGACGGCTTTCGCTCACCACCACGGCTTCGGCTTGCTGGCTGGCTTCGCCGGCCAACCTCAGCCGCGGCGGCTCGCTCACAGCCTCCTGCTCCTCAGCCCGCGGGCCGCCTCGCCCCTACGCGCCTACGCGATTTTAAATTACACTCTAGGGGTAGGGCAGACAAGACTACGTGGAGTCGGATTTACAGCGATTCGTTTCTGTCACTAAAACCTAATTTTTAGCAAACGTTTTAGAGCTAACAATTTTATTATAAACGAACATTCGGAATAATACACATTATATAATACAATACTTTGGACATATGACTTTATTTCATGCAAAATTAGGAGATTCAATTATTATAGTACTCGATATTATGACAAAATAGAGTTAGAAGTAAAGATAATTATGTAAAACAAAATTTCGAATTTTTGAACATTATGGTTACTGAAGTTTATAGCAAACGTGTTATGGATAATGAGTTTCGGACAAACAATTTTAGGAAAAGAAAGGGAGTACCAATTTTAACAGGTTATTCGGAAAATTGAAAATCGGAATGACGTTTTTCGGACCGAGAACTCATCGAGCATTTGATTCTTCGAACATATGAAAATCGGAAAACAAGCAAATCGCATTTATGACTTTCGGAAACACAAATTTCGTGATTTTTAATAATAGAGATTATAATTCTTATAATAGGTATTATGAAATTCGGACTTTTGAAAGTCGGAACATCGAAATTCGGAATAAAATATTTCGGAATATTTGGGTGTTCCCTCACCGTCACCGTCAGCGTCACCGTCACCGTTATCGTCACCGTAACCGTCACCGTCATCGTCACCATCTTCGTCACCGTCATCGTTACCGTCACCGTCACCGTCACCGTCACCGTCCCCGTCATCGTCATCGTCACCGTCGTCATCTTCGTCACCGTCACCGTCATCGTCACCGTCACCATCACCATCACCGTCACCGTCACCGTCAGCGTCACCGTCACCGTTACCGTCATCGTCACCGTCACCGTAACGTCACAGTAACCGTCACCGTCACAGCCACCGTCACCGTCACCGTCACCGTCAACGTCACCGTCACCGTCAACGTTACCGTTACCGTCACCGTCATCGTCACCGTATCCATCACCGTCATCATCTTCGTCACCGTCACCGTCATCGTCACCGTCACCGTCATCGTCACCGGCATCGTCACCGTCACCGTCACCGTCATCGTCATCGTCACCGTCATCATCTTCGTCACCGTCATCGTCATCGTCACCAACATCGTCACCGTCACCGTCAGCGTCACCGTCACGGTCACCGTTATCGTCACCGTCACCGTCACCGTCACCGTCCCCGTCATCGTCATCGTCACCGTCGTCAACTTCGTCACCGTCACCGTCATCGTCACCGTCACCATCACCATCACCGTCACCGTCACCGTCAGCGTCACCGTCGCCGTTACCGTCATCGTCACCGTCACCATCACCGTCACCGTCACCGTAACGTCACAGTAACAGCCACCGTCACCGTCACCGTCACCGTCATTGTCACCGTCACCGTTACCGTCACCGTCATCATCACCGTAACCATCACCGTCATCATCTTCGTCACCGTCACCGTAATCGTCACCGTCACCGTCATCATCACCGTCACCGACATCGTCACCGTCACCGTCATCGTCATCGTCATCGTCACCGTCTTCATCTTCGATGCCGTCATCGTCACCGTCACCATCACCGTCACCGTCACCGTCACCGTCACCGTCAGCGTCACCGTCATCGTCATCGTCATCGTCACCGTCACCGTCATCGTCATCGTCACCATCACCATCACCGTCACCGTCACTGTAACGTCACAGTAACCGTCACCGTCACAGCCACCGTCACCGCCACCGTCACCGTCACCGTCATTGTCACCGTCACCCTTACCGTCACCGTCATCATCACCGTAACCATCACCGTCATCATCTTCGTCACCGTCACCGTCATCGTCACCGTCACCGTCATCATCACCGTCACCGACATCGTCACCGTCATCGTCATCGTCATCGTCACCGTCTTCATCTTCGATGCCGTCATCGTCACCGTCACCATCACCGTCACCGTCACCGTCACCGTCAGCGTCACCGTCATCGTCATCGTCATCGTCACCGTCATCATCTTCGTCACCGTCATCGTCACCGTCACCGTCACCGTCACCGTCACCGTCATCATCTTCGTCACCATCATCGTCACCGTCACCGTCATCGTCACCGTCACCGACATCGTCATCGTCATCATCTTCGTCACCGTGACCGTCATCGTCACCGTCACCGTCACCGACACTGTCACCGTCATCTGCCACCGCCACCGCCACCGCCACCGTCACCGTCACCGTCACCGTCTGTCTGTTTGTCTGTCTGTCTGTCTTTCTGTCTGTAATTTGATCCTGTGTACTTGTTTTCAATTTTTGATATTTTGGATTCTGACGAATGTTCGATCACGTGACATCTTACGATCAGGGTCACGTCTATAGATGTTCAATCCACCCGGGTTTAAACCCGGTGCTTTGATAAAAACCCAATTTTGTGGGTGTGTATGGGTGTTTACGGGTGTTTATCGGGTGTTTATCAAAAGCACCAGGTTTAAACCCGGTGGATTGCCCATCTATAGCACGTCTCATCTTACGAATCTTACGATCAGGGTCACGTGACCTGACGCGAGTTTAACATTTTTTACCCATTACAAAAAAAATGTACAACGCCGCTAAAGAAGTTTTCACTTCAAAAACTTTATTTCTCACCAGAACTTGCGAGTTACCCAAAGAAGCAGATGTCTTACGTTACTGCTGTACCTGCTACACAAGATCCAAAAGTAAAATGTTTGAGTGCGAGAATGGGCACGGCTCCTGCAACGTCTGCAAGAAAATAAGGCGTGTATGTGGCATCTGCAGTACGAATCTTACCAACTCGAGGAGTTATGACATTGAAAATGATAGTGGAAAGGTAATTGTATCGGCTGTTGTCACTGTGTTATGCTTTGAAATAATAGACGGTACTGGTTTACAACTGTTGTATTGTATGAATATTATAAAGGTTCTGAATTTCTGTGAATCTGAATATAAAATAATCTGAGATGAATTTGAGCGACGTCCACAAAGCGATGGCGAGACGACCACTGGCACCCCGGCGGGTTCGGCTGGGCGTTGACGTATATGCCTTCCAAGACGTGACAGTGTCCGGGTCAGCGGGATTGTCCGAAAGGGTTACCGCTGGCCCGGAACATAAAGGGCTAAAGTGTTTTTCAAATAAACTTGCGATAAATGTCATTCAACCACCCTGTACCAAAAAGTCCAAATAACTTACGATAGATATCGTTCGTCATACAAAACTGTCGCTAACATTGCATCGGTTGAGTTTCATAATACCAAACACGGAGTAAGTCAATGTTTTGATCGTGTTACCGACACTGCCCATACATTTTTTTCGTATAGTTTGGAAATATTGGGATACATTAGTAGAAGGAGGTGAACAAACTTTATCGCAAGTTTATCGGAAGGAACACGGGTGGGTTTTAGTCAGTAAGAGTCTGACACTCCCTTCCGCTCCACCCAGAGTGGGAGGAGTCATTTGATGATTTCCCATCCGCAAAAAAAAAAAAGACGTGACAGTGTGACCCAATGATATTATAAGTGTAAAATATCAATGATGGCTAACTTGTCGGATATCATTTTATTCGCTGATGACACTTCCCTTATTTTTAAAATAGATAGAAAAGATACGGATGTCTTACATGTTAACGATAGTCTGGCTGTTCTTTCGAAATGGTTTGCAGCTAATAATCTTTTACTTAATGCGAACAAAACTAAATGTCTTAAGTTTTCATTACCAAATGTACCTCAAGTGGGTCTGAATTTAGAACTTGATGGCAAAAGACTAGATGCTGTTACGGAAACTGTATTTCTAGGAATTACTTTAGATTCAAAACTACAATGGGGCGCACACATTAGAGCTCTCTCAAGTAGATTAAGTTCAGCTGCATATGCAGTAAGAAAAATAAGGCAGTTGACAGACATAGCCACAGCTAGGTTAGTATACTTTGCTTATTTCCACAGTATTATGTCTTATGGTGTTCTGCTGTGGGGATCGGCAGCTGACGTAGATTCGATTTTCATTTTACAGAAGAGGGCAATCCGCGCAATCTATAAAATGGGTCCTCGCGAGTCTCTTAGAAACAAATTCAAAGAAATTGATATACTAACTCTGCCTTCTCTTTATATTTTAGAAAGTATTTTGTATGTTCGCAAAAACTTAGGACTCTTCAAAATAAGAAGCGATTTCCATAATATAAATACACGTAGTAAAAATGAAATTGTGTTACCTAAATTTAGATTAACTAAAACTAGCAAGTCATTTCTTGTAAACAGCATCCGTTTTTATAATAAGTTGCCAAAGCCGGTTACAGAACTTAGCGATGGAAAGTTCAAAACCCTCATCAAACGTGTCTTAATCAAAAAAGCATATTATACGATTAAAGACTACGTTGAAGACAAGGTAGTCTGGCAATAATTCCTTCTGCACATGTGGCTTCCCTGGCTTCTCATTAACGGCATAACTATGTAAATGTCTATTAACTGCTCTCAAATTACGATGTTTAATTTTTATTTTATTTTCTTTTTACATACTTTTTGACATAATTTCTTTATTATTCTTTATTATTTGACATTATATACTATTTGACATAACTACTTTACTATTTGACATAATTACTTTACTATTTGACATTATATACAGACAATTCAAATTGTTCACATCTTTTAGTGGTTTTAAAGGGAATCATAACACTTGGTTTTAGTAGGTTTTTATTAATATTTTTATTTTATTTTTTTATTTATCCTTTTGATAGATTCTTATTTTGTAAATGTGAGGACTTTGTAGGCCTTATGGACTTTAGATCTGTAGACCATTTTTTATTCTATCAAGTACTTGGTACTTGTTGACAGGCCTGCGCTGTCCTCCCATACCTACTGTAATCTGGAAACATTGTAAAAGCCAATTATTTTTAAAAAGAGTAACCGTGGAGTTTCTTGCCGGTTCTTCTCCATAGGAAACGACCAATTGGAACCGTGCACCTAGCTTCTGACGTTTCATAAGTGCCCATGTTGGTTTATGTGAAATAAAACATTTTGATTTTGATTTTGATTGGTGTGACCCATTTCCAACAATTAAGCACCCCATGAAATCTAGGCGAAAATTCATGGAATTCCAGAAAACTCAAATTTTTATGTATTTTTGAAAAAAAATCCATAATTCGTCACTAACTGCATATTTTTTTACCTTATGGCTTAAGTAACAACTTCACTTTGTTTCTTTTCAGATGAGAGTACCATGTCCTCATGCATCGCTAGGTTGCTTGCTGCACATAAAGATAGCAGACATGGAGATTCATTTGGAAGAGTGTCCTTTCAAATTACAACATTGTCCCCTTGGACTTGAAAACTGTTTATGGTTCGGTAAGATTTAATTTTTAATAGCATTTTGATAGCCAAGCCACACTGGTCGCGCGTGGTGGATTATGGCCCAGTCCCTCTCACAGAGAGGAAGCCTGTATCACTGCTGTAGGGATATTATAGGTAGATTATGATGATGATTTAAATAGCCCCTTCGCCTGTTGGTTTGGTCCCTTCATTAAATTTCTTTCTTAATCTCTTGATTTCAGGTGAAATAAGAAATCTTTGGAGTCATTTCGCCAACATGCATCCAAATCACCTTCTTCCTGATGCGAGCTCGGAGCTGCATCTTTGCAACATCCACCGCGACGAACGATATATCCGGCTCATCAAACTAGGCTACCACTTTCTTTTTCACCTGAAAGTGTGCAAAAACGACAGTAAAGTTTGCATGGCCGTCCAGCTTATTGGCACGAAAATAAGTGCCAGAAAGTGGCTGTACGAAGTACACGTCTACAAGAAGAGCGACAAACACAGGAAATATGTGTACACAGACAATTGTCGATCCTCTATCGATGATATGGGTGACGTGTTGAGTTCAGGAGAGTGTGCAGTCTTGCCAACTTGGTACGCTAACACTTTTTTCAGCAAAGGATTGACTTTCAAGATCTTCATTAAGATGACGAACGACACCAGGAGGTTCGATAGAAACCAGCGCGGCCGAGGTAAGATGTAATTTGTTAAATAAAAATTGCAGGTTTCATAAAAATGTTGCTGGCACATGGAATGTTGCACTGTTGCTGGCAACACGCTTGCTCAATATTCATTGCACAACTGTTTCTGAACGCAGTTCAAGCTGACTTTATTTTTGTTTTAGTCATTGCAGACTATTCTGAAGAAGAGGAAGATGACGATATTTGGTTTGGGTCATATACATCGCTGATAGACGAAAGAGATAGACGCCAAAAACCGTTTTCACCCATGCTCGGTGCATGGGTAAAAACGAGACGTGGACGAAAATTCCATATGCAGTGACCTGCATTCTCATCTGCCTAGACTTTTGCTAACTATGTAAGGGTTAACTTCCAATCTAACCGGATGCATCTGAATACCAGTATTTTACATGGAGCTGCCTATCTAACCTCCACAACCCAGTTGGCGACTGTTGGGGTTGTGTCCCCGTCCCTTTGTAATGTGCTTAGGATAGTGTGTGGAGATAAAGAATACAGTTAGTTCTTTCAATGGTATATGCTTCTATATTTTAACGAATCGATAGAATTCAAATAAAATTGCATAAAAATGGAATGTTCGGACCGCGACGCGACAATAAAAATAATACCTTAATAATAATAACCTAATAATAATAATGGGATCGCACCCGCTCTTAGCGGCTGCTACGGTCGAAATTTAAAATTAGTAAATTTCATTATTTACGGTTAGCATTAACCGCTTCTGTGGCGTAATTACAGACACAATTAAAAAGCCATTGTGTCTCGCGTAGATCTACGTTCCGGCAGACTAAGGGTTAAAGGACAAGGCTGCGAACGTTATTACTTTTTTAGATTTTTCAGAAAATAACTATGATACAGCATGGTCATTATTATGTGAACGTTATCAAAATAACAACTTGCTTATCAACAACCATATTGATGAATTATTTGATTTTGAAAACATTATAAAGGGACGGGTTCACAGCCCCAACAGTGACAGACACAGTCACAGGAATTCTGTAAAATGACTTCTAATCTAACCACTGTATTCTTGTAGCAACTCACTTTGAATCAGCGGGGTTGCGTAACACACTTGCAATGGCAATGCGTTTCATTTTTACAATTTGTTGAACGTTAATTTTTCAAAATTTATGTTATATTATTACTTTCGGAAATTACTTATTTCAATTTAGTTTTTGGATTGTTTCACTGAGAATTTCACATAATATCAATACCGGAATTCTGTAAAATGACTTCTATTCTAACCACTGTATTCTCTTTGCAACTCGCTTTGATTACAGATTTCCTTGAATCAGCGGGGTTGCGTAACACACTTGCAATGGCAATGCCTTTCATTTTGACAACAACATTCATTGGGTTATTTACGTGTAATACATTATGAAGCAATGGATTAGCAATTTCCTTCGAAATCCTTTGGATTGTGAATGTATGTGTTACGGCAATTGGGGTACTAATTATACAACGTTATTTTTAGTAGGTATATGCGAAACCAGAATATAGTTTGTTCAGAATAAGTAACAGAATCGATTCCAATAAGTTTTACCCCATGTTATATTTTGTCCCTAAAATTTAAAAAAGGTTAAAAGTTGGACACCGAGCGACACTAAGTAGGTTATCCAATCTCCGCGCCGAACGGTTAGGTACCTAGGTACAATATTATCAATGAGCGTGAGACGGGTGGCACGGCGCGAGCGGCGCGGGTGAGCATGTTCTTGTACGGACAAACAGGTAACTTAAAAGCTTATAACTTTGTGATTTTTAATGGTACAGTTTTGAAATTTTGTACATAGATTCTTTACATAAAAATTTTTGACACGTGTTTCGGATTTTGCATATACTTAAAATAATGTTGTATAAATGTAACTTACTGAATAGTAAAAAAAACTCAGTGAAACCATCTCTTATGTTTGTAATTTATTTGTAAGTTAATATAGATTGTAAATTAATATAATTATCATGTTTTATGAAAGGATTTTCAACAATAAAAATGTAAACATTACACATCCAGATTTGTTTCCTTTACGGGGTCAAATTAAATTGGCTAGCGAAACTTCGCAGAAGTGATGGGAATCAATATCTGAACACGATAAAACATATTTACATAACTCATACTTCTAGTCATCATCATCAACTATGCTGGGGTCAGCTTCCAGTCTAACCGGATGCAGGTGAATACCAGTATTTTACCTGGAGTGACTGCCTATCGGACCTCCACAACCTAGTTACTCGGTAATACGATACCCCTTGGTAAGACTGATTATCAGACTTTCAGGCTTCTGACTACCCGTAACGACTGGCAAAGAACAACTCATACTTCTAGTAGCAATACTTATCTGCGGTCGTTGACCCCTAAAAGACAAATATAATTTTTTTATCGTGTTTAGATATCAATACCCATAATGTCTCCAGAGTTTCTCTAGCTAATTTAATTTGACCCTGTATTTACCTTTAGGCTTTAAGTATTTTTTAATAATTTCTGACTTAGTAAATTTGAATTTTTTTTTGAATTAGTGACTGATGTAATTTGACGTTCGAAAAGTGCTGACTCTAAGCCTAATTAATTGAATAAAATAATAAACCTTTGAATTTGAAAAAAAAAAACAAAAGACGTCAAACGTGAACTTTTCGAACAGATAAAGTGCACGTTTGCCGTCGAAGTTGATCAAGCAAAAAGTCAAAAGCATTTATCATAATCATCATCTTTCTACAGCAGTCCACTTATAGACATAGGCCTCTCCAATTCCACGCCATTTAGCTCGATTCCTGGTAACTCTCAGCCAGCTGCTACCAGCAACCCTGCGAAGATTGCCGCTCCACCTAGCCTGAGGGCGTCCTACCTTACGATTTCCGATTCAAGGTCTCCACTTAAGAACACGTCTACTCCAGCGGTCATCAGTTCTACGGCTAATATGGCCAGCATTCAAAGCAATAAAAAAAAAAAAAATGGCAATAAATAAAATCATACAGTAATATTACTTTATTTTTCTTACTGAGGAACAAAAAGGCTATGGCTCCAAGATAATTATTAAAATCGTCTTTTTGGTGACAAAAAGTAGGTACTCTAGGCTGAGGCTCAGAGAAGGCCCCTTACAGTCTCCCCAGGAGGTTCCGGAAATGGTCTAATAAGAGAAACCGGGACCACCCCTATGTGCTGATGGTGATCACCGGGGTGGTGTTAGTGAAAAAATCAAATACACTCCCCGACCTCCCCCTCCCTGGAGGTCGGGTGCCTTTTTGACGTT
Organism: Mesoligia furuncula; assembly: GCA_916614155.1. Classification (NCBI taxonomy): domain Eukaryota; kingdom Metazoa; phylum Arthropoda; class Insecta; order Lepidoptera; family Noctuidae; genus Mesoligia; species Mesoligia furuncula. The sequence continues at coordinate 25,689,558 of OU744810.1, read as the reverse complement.
TCCGTCCGAAAACTAAAAAAAAAGGCTTGCATACTTTGAAGATGGTATTTTATTCTAACAGTTCTGTGTACCTACTTAGTAATACTAATGATTGAAATACCATCTTACTTCGTGGTTACATCGTAAGTAAGCGCCACCATCTGAAGTCAGAGCAATTCATAATTAAGCAAATTGACTACCAAACCAACTGCAATTGTCCGTCAAATCATAACTGTCATTCTTGACAGTTGTATGAAATGGCACGCGGCTTATTGACCTACGTCAATAAAAAAAAGGACATTTATGAAAAAATAAGCAAAAGAATAATTCATCCGCATCGCTGTCAACAAGATCAGTGCCCAAAATGCTGGCAGCATTGCCACGTTGTTTGGCTTTGGCCAAGAAATAGGCCAGCCCTCTGGTCTCGTGAAGAGTCGACTAACCGCTTGGCGACATCTCGAAAAACCAAATGGGCACACGGACCCCAAGGCCCTAGTGTTTCAACCCCAAACGGCTCGGACATATAACTCCCAATCAGGTTAGGATATTTACGCCGTTTGAGGTTTTCTGCACCTGCAGCGGCCGCCCCAGCACAGCCCACCGTGCTAGGAAGATGGGATGGCGCAAGGGTGTCGACACATGTTACACCCCACACCAAAGGTCTGCCCTACTACCAGGACATTATGGTCATTCTATCTGGTCTCTTCCCATCGTCGCATGCCAGGCCTTTGGGTTCTAAAACAGCTGGCACCCCGGCGGTGACAAGAGCACGACGGATGATGTCATTAATGCTGGCGTGCCGTGCTATCCGGCCTGCGCTCCTACTGCAAGATAGGCCATGGTGTCCGAGGCAGTCGACAGCTTCACCGCACTGACAGCGATGCGGAGCCCCGCAAGGAGCGCCCAAGCGTAGACAGGTAGCGAGCCGGAAATTGGTGTCACCCAGCATAGTTCCTATATTGGGTGACGGAAGTGCTTGAAGCCAGAGCCCCGACTCTCACTCACCCACAGCCAGCAGGCGGGTACGCTCAGCAGAATTGGTTGACGTATTATTAAGATTATTCCGGACCAACCTGCAGAGCGGCTCATCCTACTGTCTCTGGGAAGATGTGGGATCTGTATCCGGGCAAGCCGCTTTCCGGGCGTTCACCGCGTCAGTCAAGCAAGGCACTTCAGAGTCAATATTTTTTAAATGTTAGCTGTGCGTAGCTTATACTAAGAAAATATTGGCGGCGATTCTGTTGTTCACAAACTAAACTAAATTTCAGTTCATGCATCTTTTTCTTTCTATTTCATTAAGAAAAGGACAGAAGACAAATATTAGTTTAGTCCTGTCAAATTAAGATACTCCATAGACAACTTTAGACGAGATTAAAAAATTGGCTACTAAAAATACGTCAATTTACGTCAGGCGCTGACTAATTTGACAGGACTAAACTAATATTTTTATCTTCTGTTCTTGTCTTAATGAAATAAAAAGAAAATTATGCCTGGACTTAAATTTAGTTTAGTTTGTAAACAACAGAATCGGCGTCACTATCAATATGAATAAATAATTATATTTTAAAAATAATGTTTACAACAATTAATTATTTTCCCTAACTGTGCCTTTATTTATTCGGAACACACGTTCTACATACTAAAGCTTCGGTTTCCTATTACATTTTTATTAGTTTTATTTTCCTAAGACAGCCGTTGTTGTGACCACCAGGCCACAACAACGGCTGTCTTGAAAATGATGAGAGCTTAAAAGGTTTAAATCGTTAGATTCGCACTACAGCGTTAAGATTCACCCTACCGCGTTAAAAGATAATCGCGTTTCTGTTTCGTTTTGACACCTCTGATACACAATGAGGCAGTGGCTCGACTTAATTGCCATGGAGACGCTTTAATAATGAGTGAGCTCACTCTTCTCAGTATGGACACTTTTTCGCGTGACAGTACGATGAGGGCATATCTAGCGATTTAAATCTTTGGGCAGCGGGGTTTCGACTTTATGCGTGGGCTACGAAACTATCCCTTAGGGCTTGTTTTCGTTTTTTTTCGTCAAAAATGGTTATTGCATTTACGCCGCACGGCATTTCATACAAACTTTCAAGCCCTTATTTTCGAAATTAATGAACCGATTTCAATGATACTTCATACGCATAAGCAGGATACAAAGGTCTAAAAATTTAGTAGAGAACATTTTCGAAATGTCCTATTTTTAAAAAAAGATAACTGGATATCTTTGTTTCTATGGAAAATTTAAAATCGGTCTAATTTGGCTGTAACACTATTTTTCGAAAAGGTATATACAGGGTCAAATTATATTAGCTAGAGAAACTCTGGAGACATGATGGGTATTCATATCTAAGCACGATAAAAAAATTGATGTTTTTCTTTTAGAGGTCAACGACCGCAGGTAAGTATTATTACTAGAAGTATGAGTTGAGAAAATATGTTTTATCGTGAGATATTGATTCCCATTTTCTTCGTTTTTTTTTTTTTTCATAGCTTCATATTTTCTGACTGGCCGACCTCTTGACAATTCAAAAGTGCATGATAATGGTTTAATTGAAATAAATCCTTTGAGTTTGAGTTTGATTCTGCGAAGTTTCGCTAGCTAATTTAATTTGACCCCGTAAAGGAAAACAAATCTGGATGTGTAATGTTTACATTTTTATTGTTGAAAATCCTTTCATAAAACATGATAATTATATTCATTTACAATCTATATTAACTTACAAATAAATTACAAACATAGAAGATGGTTTCACTGAGTTTTTTTACTATTCAGTAAGTTATGTATTATATAACCAGCACCCCAATTGTGTGAAGCTTCCTCTACACATCGTCAGATTCATCAGCAGATGGCCATCAGCAGATGGCCATCTGCGAATGCCTCCGCCGACATGTAGACGGGGTAATTTGCTAGTCTGTGGTATGTATTTAGCATCTGCCGACGTCAAATACCTACCACAGACTAGCAAATTACCCCGTCTACACGTCGGGGAGGCATTCGCAGATGGCCATCTGCTGATGAATCTGTCTACGTGTAGAGGAGGCTTAACACACATAACATTCACAATCCAAAGGATTTCGAAGGAAATTGCTAATCCATTGCTTCATAATGTTTTACACGTAAATAACGCAATGAATGTTGTTGAATTGTCAAAATGAAAGGTATTGCCATTGCAAGTGTGTTAAGCAACACCACTGATTCAAGGAAATTTGTAATCTAAGCGATTTGCAAAGAGAATACAGTGGTTAGAAAGTAATTTTACAGAATTTCTGTATTAATAGAATTGATATTATGTGAAATTCTCAGTGAAACAATCCAAAAACTAAATTGAAATAAGTAATTTCCGAAAGTAAAAATATAACATAAATTTTGAAAAATTTAACAATATTTGGAACTCCATGATTCATTTTTATGTTTCTTCTCTTTCACAGCGAGTTGCAAAGAGAATACAGTGGTTAGAATAGAAGTCATTTTACAGAATTCCTGTATTGATATTATGTAAAATTCTCAGTGAAACAATCCAAAAACTAAATTGAAATAAGTAATTTCCGAAAGTATATAACATAAATTTTGAAAAATTTAAAAATATATGGAACTCCATGATTCATTTTTATGTTTCTTCTCTTTCACCAATAATATAACTATTTTTGATATTTCTTCGATAAAAATAACATTTTATAACAATATTTATTTGTATAATATAACAATGTCGTGTTTTTGTGTTCTACCTATAAAATAACAAAAGGTACTTCATTTATATTTACAAAAGTAAATTATTATTATTTCTGTGACATTTACCGCACTTAGATGAGTATTTATAAATATAAATCTATTACATAGAGGCACTTATATGAATTATTAATTCTAAAATTAACACACTGCTGACTTACGACCAAACCTCGCAGACACAGGTAAAATTCGAAAAGAGGTTTTACCTCCCACGCCGCCATTTTTTTATAATCCAGAAGTATGTTAACGAAATTTGTGTCCATTATTATATATAACGAATAAATCAGGTATTGACAACAATCCTATAAGCTTGCGCCTTCGTCCGACTTCGAAAAAAACGTGGTTTTTGGTTCTAAAGTTTTGACATTCCAAAATTAACATCTATGAATCTATTATGGCATTCAGTACGGTCTGACAGTACCGAGTCGTCCCCTGGGTATCGGTTCCGCGTAGCTGTGGCGGAACTTCGTCTGCTGTCGGTCGGCCAGGTCACGGAAGTCTCGGTAGTCCCGGTCGTAGTATCTCTCCCTGTCTCCCTCCACGTACGACTGGCGCTGGTCGTCCAGCAAACGCGAGCGGCTGAATGCCCTCTGCCGGTCGTTCCAGTCTCTCCTCCTATTTTCAATGACTGGTTCTATGATCTCGTCCTCCTCGATGCGTCTGTCCAGCTCCCTCCTGCCGCGTCTCTCGAAGCTGTCGAACTCCTCTCTGTGCGGCTTCGGCTCGATCCTGTTCAAGTACTCCTCCGCGCCGTACTCGTATCGCTTCACGTCGTCGCGCTTCCTACCGATGCGCGGGAGTCTCTCTATCTCCCGGTGCGGTAGCTCCCTCGGCTCGACCTCGCGTATCCTGTCGGGCTCCTTACGCCTCTCGGGCTCGCGGTGGCGCTCCAAGTCGCGATGAGAGCGCTCGGGCTCTCTCCGGGAGCTAACGTCTCTGTGCCGGTCCTGTCGCTCGTCCCTCCTTTCCTCCTCGGGGGAAGAAGTCGAGCGACTGTTCCGCTCCAGCATGCTCCTCCTCATCGCCATGTGCGCTTCCAGCTCTCTGTTGAACCTCTCCCGCTCCAGATTCATGAACTTTTCTTTAGCTACGTTGAACCTGTCTTTCGGGGACGCTTCGGCGACTTTCAGGCTGCCTTCGCTGGCGCCCCTTTGGAGTTTGCCGAACCTCCGATCTTCGACCCTATCGATGTTTCTGTTGGAAGGTTTCGTTTCCGCGACGTACCGTCTCCTGTAGTTGATTGCGTCATCTTGGAACTTTTCTACTGGTTTCTCTGGTTTGACGCGTTCAAGTGATTCGTGACGGAACCTTCGCTCGAAGGTCTGGTCGCGGAAGGGGGCGAGTTGGTCGCGGAACTGGTCGGAGAAGTCATCGGGGAAGGCTCGGTCGTAGTTGCGCGGGGAGAGGGCGCGGCGCGCGGGGGAGGCGCGGCGGGGGGAAGGCGCACGGCGCGGGGGAGACGCGTCGAATGCTTCGTGCATCATGTACGCTGTGCTCTCCGCCCAATCTTCCTCTGGAAAAACAGAAAATGTTGATAAGCAAGCATTCATGGAAATTAACATTTTACCATACGATGGGAGTAAATAATCGTCCTAAACAGGCAAAACTTTCAGAATATGTCTTCCAATAGAAAGTAAAATGAATAACAATATTGGCTGCAAACGGCGCAGACACAGATGCGGCTACAAAGGCTAAGCTGTAAACCATGTCAAAACGTTACGTGGAATGTTAAGCTCTTTAGATAGAAGATTTGTTCCGCATTATCGCACGAAGAAACTGCAGTTACTTGTGCCAAAAAGTGCAGCTTAAAGTTAAATGATATTCATCAGTATTCGATCTTTGATTGTGTTGTGTTAACAAAGACAATTTTTTTGAACATACAACAATGGGTTAGCAATGATTCAGATTGTGATTGAAAGTGATAAAAAAAAAACCATGCCATATGTCCTTCCCCGGGATGCAATCTATCTCTCTCTCCAAATTTCATCGAAATCCGTTCAGTGGTTAGGCGTGAAAAGGTAACATACAGACAGACAGAGTTACTTTCGAATTTATAATATTAGTATGGATAATAATGTACGTACGCAATTAGAGTTCATAATTGATTACGAAAATTATAACATTAGTGCTACTGTTTTATTTTTATTTATTTAATACTTCAAGCATATATATGTACAGACATTTTCTACCAGTCAACCTTTGGGTGATGCAGAGACAAACAGTGGTAGGTGCAATCATGAATATTGAGGAATAAATATTTTCAACATAAAGATACGCATAAACCTATTAAAACTGAATATAATATATATACCTAATTACTTAAAAATATAAGCATAAATAAATATACAAAAATACATGAATATACTTACTAAAAAGAAATAAGACATATAATGAGAAAATATTACCGTTGATTGACAAATTGGGATTGTGAACCTAACATCTAACTAACATTTCGTTGAATAGAGACGATTCGAATAATAATCGTATATAGCGGTTTTACTTTAAGAGTATTTTATCTTCAAAGTCGCGACCTCGAATACGTACGTGAATAATATTAGCATGGCCTACAAGACATACTGTGTTTACCTATGCAAGTAATAATCAGCCTATAACGTTCCCACACAGACCTCCCCTTGTTGAGAGGGAGTGGGCCGTAATCCACCACGCCGGCCCAGATGATGATGCGGGTTGGTAGATAGATGTCACATCGAATTTTTGGTTGTAGGACATGCCAGTTTCCTCACGATGTTTTCCTTCACCGTTTTGAGAGCAGTGGTGATGAAATAATTTACACAAAGTAAAGCGCCTGTCTGGGTTCGAACCTACGACCTACAACTCGTAGCCGCGGCCGTTACCACTGAGCCACCACTACTATCATGCATGTAATATGTAACGGCATTATGACCTAAAGCATTCTTATATGAGCCCCGAAAATACCAGAAATTATTATGTATTTAGCACCATCGACTAAAAACTCATAAAAATATTTCTGAGATACAACTCGCTAGCCTACTTTTATAATTATATGCGCATGCGACTGGTTCGGAAAGCCTCGTAGTAATCTCACTTTTGCGTTTAACGGGATCCCATCTCCGAAACACTTGCCGACATGTTTTTTTAAATAAAGAATTGACATAGATAAGAACCTGTAGTTGGTGTTGATTCGTGGGCGCTTGGATTTGGTAGGGTTGTCAAAAGTTAAACGAAAGTTGCGTGTACGCAAGACGACGTATCAAACTACGGGGTTAAATTAAATTAACTAGCGAAACTCCGCGGATGTGATTTTTTTTTGTTTATTTTTTTATTTGGGACAAAAAACAGTTAGGTATACATTACAGCATTTACAAAAAGTAGTTATATTACAGTCGAAAAAACGTATAATCCAGTGTGGATTATACGTTTTTTTGTCCACGACGTGACATGTGATGGTTATCAATATATTATATATACATGATAAAACAAAAAGTACATTATTATCCATACTAATATTATAAATTCGAAAGTAACTCTGTCTGTCTGTATGTTACCTTTTCACGCCTAAACCACTGAACTGATTTCGATAAAATTTGGCAAATAAATAGATTGCATCCCGGGAAAGGACATAGGATAGTTTTTATCGACATACATAGCGGGCGAAGCCGCGGGCGGAAGCTAGTGTTTGATATGTCGTCGTGTGGTTGTTTTTATTTTGAAGTAGGTAAAGAAGCTTTAAACTGGAGTAATTTTTAGTAGGTGCGTGTGTTTTGATTGCTGTTTTTCATGGTTCCGTAGATTATGGAACTTGTGTAATGTTGTAGCGTTCATTTGCTCATTCGCGTTTTTAGTTCATTTGAAAAATAGTAAAATCTCATTTTTTTGAGTGTTCTGAGACTTAATAGAAACTCTTTATTTACGCATAAGTATTGAATGAATGGATGAATAATCAATTGTCTTTTTTATGGAGCCATTTACATGTAGGTATCTAAAAGTAGATGGGGTTTAGGATTTCCCGCTGACTTATCTATACTAATATTATAAAGCTTGTAAGTTTGTTTGTTTGAACGCGGTAATCTCAGGAACTACTGGTTAGAATTGATAAATTATTTTTGTGTTGAATAGTCCATTTATCGAGGAAGGCTATAGGCTATATAACATCACGCTATGACCCTTAGGCGCTGAGCAGCGGGTGACACCGCGGGGAACAGCTAGTATCTTAATAAAGCTGATAAGTTTGTTTGTTTGAACGCTCAAATCTCTGGAACTACCTATCGGATTTGAATAATTCTTTTTGCATTTGGTAGCCTAGTTTCTGAGAAAGGGTATAAGCTATTTAACACCACGCTATGACCTTTAGAAGCCGAGCTAAAAGAAAAAACGTCGGAAGGATGGCTAAGCGAAACCTAAGTGAAGCGCGAAGCTACTTTATTATAATCTCGTGTAAGAAAATTGACTTATGTTGACTTTCCTTTCACTAGATTGCGCAGTGTCATAGTTTGCACTGTCTCCTAGATAATTTATAATGTAACGGAATAAGTATGGAATTATCTATCAGATAACTTAACCGTAACTTATTCGGATGTGTCTAAACAGGCCATAACACAATGTTTAACGGCCGAATCCAATAACCTTTTGACAGATGACTGTCAGTATAATATAATCTTTCAGATCGCTACTGATATAGATTATTGGGACGTTAAAATCAGAGAGAGGTTTTTCTACCTCCAGTAAGCCAAAACTGGTGATGGATGGGTGATTGGGTTCGGCCGTAAGACCACTCTTCATCTGCCTAGCCTTTTCCCAACTAAGTTGGGGTCGGCTTACAGTCTAACCGGATGCAGCTGAACACCAGTATTTTACAAGGAGCGACTGCCCATCTAACCTCCACAACCCAGTTACTGGGTAATACGATACCCCTTGGTAAGACTGATTGTCAGACTTTCGGGCTTCTGACTACCCGTAACGACTGTCAAAGAACCACGAATGACAGCCGGGACCAACGGCTTAACGTGCTTTCCGAGGCACGGAGGGGTCACGGTATGTAAAGATGGTCACCCATCCACAGACCAACCGTGGCAAGCGTAGCTTAACATGATCGATCGGTCTGTGCGGCTGTTATTATTTAGCCACGGGCCCCTCGCCGTAAGACGAGTAGGTACGAAACTTTATATCGTGTGTCGTCCGGTGTATAATAACAGTTACTCTGATTTTGATTAAAGCTTTAGGCGGTTAAAACTGTAATGTTAATGGCTATGGTGTAAAGACGCCCGCACATCAAGCTACTACAATCTGTCAAATTTCTTTAATAGATTTTCAACTTTATCGTTCAAGCATAAGGTTCAAAGTTCATCATTCTCCTGCCCTTATCCCAATTTATTTGGGGTCGGCGCAACATGTATTTTTCTTCCATACTTCTCTATTAGTCGTCATCTCGGTAGTCACCCCCTTTCTAACCATATCATCATTCACACATTCCATCCATCGTTTCTTTGGTCTTCCCCTACTCTTATAGCCATCGACATCCATACTCAAAACTCTCCTCACGACATTTTCCTCATTTCTACGTAACACATGCCCATACCATGACAACCGATTCCCACGCAACTTTTCAGTTACCGGTGCCACTTTCAAACTTCCTCTTATGTACTCATTTCTTATTCTATCCATTCGTGTAACACCACACATTCCTCTTAGCATTCTCATCTCTGCTGCATGCAATTGCCTTTCATTCATCCCTTTTGTGGCCCAACATTCTGATCCATACAAGACAGCAGGTCTAATCATGGTTTTATATATCTTCCCCTTAAGTTTAAGGGGAATGCGGGAGTCGCAGATTGTTCCCGTGACCTGCCGCCATTTCATCCATCCAGTGTTAATTCTGTGCTTAACCGTCCGATCTACTTCGCCATCGCTTTGCACGAGTGAACCGAGATACCGAAAGTCGGAACAGACTGGGAGAAGTGCACCATCAAGTGCTATAGCTCCAGAACTGGAGAGACCGCCGAAATCGCAGAACATATATTCGGTTTTGGTTCTGCTGATTTTCAAGCCAACATTCTCCAGCTTCTGTTGCCATTTCTCCAATCTGCTCTGGATCTCAGGTCCATCTTCACCGACAAGGACAATGTCATCGGCAAACAACATGCACCAGGGTGCCTCCTCCTGGATTTCCGACGTAAGAGCGTCCATAATCAACAGGAAGAGGTAAGGACTTAAAGCCGATCCCTGGTGCAAGCCTACAGCCACACTGAACTCGTCGGTAATGCCGGCAGCCGACCGCACGTAGGTACGAGATTGACTGTACATAGCACGAATTAACTCTACATACTTCCCGGGCAAACCTTTCTCTTTCAAGGCCCACCACAGCACATCCCGGTTAAGGTTCAAAGTTCATTGGGAAAATTTGACAGTTTCGGGTAGCTTGCAGTACAGTACCTCAGCTGTAAGCTCCCTTCAAAATGGTTGAGCTGAATGGTGCTGATTTATGCGTCATGTTCGTGAACGGGCGCCGTCAGTTGGGGCTGGTCATCAGTTAGCTGCCTCGGATTATTTTTAATTATTTTATTTTTGGATTGTTTGTTTTGTTACTATTTGCTGTACTCTCGACGCTTTTAACGTGTACGTGTTTTTTTTACTTCGTTCTCACTTATAATTATAAATTGAAGAATAATGATGTAACAAGTATGTTAAAAAATAATCCGCTGTTTCATACATTTTGGTCAAGTAGGCAGGTATTGAACTTTTAAACAAGGTGTAAATGCAATAACTGAAAACCTCTTAAAGGGTCATTGTACTCATCATTATGAACAACTTTTACTATGGGACCAAACCTGTAACCGCGAAAAAAAAAACAGCTGTTCCATACATTTTGACGAGTTATACGAACATAAATGTAGGGAACAGCAGATTTTTTTTTACGTGATTTCAGAGTTGGTGCCATATGAAAGTTGTTCAGTTCGATGGTATAAAGAGCACCTCTTAAAGTTTGTCAGGTTAATTTTTTAACACCTTATAGAAAAGGGGAAGGAGACAGACAGAGTCAGACGGGTGTTGTGTCTGGTGATTAATGCCGCCGGGACTTTGTATAATATATTATGTTAGTTGCTAGTAAACTCTGCTTGCGCGATGCAGGATTTTGAGTGACGTCAGTATAATGCATAGTTCACATGTGGCGATGTAGATGCTGCCTCATGTTCATCAACCTAATTAAATAATAGGTGAAAAAGAGACAAAAAACCGTTTGACAACCATAAGATTTTCCCACGCCGCCATTTTGTTGAAAAGCGCGCCAATTACATGTGATTCGGGCAAAGTACTCAGTTTCGTTTCATTGTTAAATGTATATTGTTCTGATTCCCCTGTGCTTTATGGGAAAATATAATTATTTTCAATGCATTGTTTGTTGTTGAGTTTAATAAACTTTTATAGCTACCTACTGCGAAATAGTTACGATTGAGATTGTTGCAATTTGAATGCTCTTGGAACATTTGGTTTCGAGTTATTAAATAGTGTGGATATGAGTTTTGCAATGCTGTTTCACTTGTAGTAGTTTCCATGTGCTGAAAAACGTCCTAGATTGTTGCAATATGCCTATTAGTATTTTTATGTTATTGCTAATTACAAAATGTTTACTGCATGCTATAAGTATAACCAAGATATAAAATCTAAATATTTGCACGGCTGAAATGCCGAATATAGTGAAACCCATAAACATCATAAAAACTTATTTTATCTACCCGCCCCTTATTCTTGTAAATAAATATATCATTCATTCATTTGTTCATTCATTCGTTCATTCATTCATTAAGATTAGATTTTTCTGGTGAAAACTGAATATGGAATGAAAAATTAATGGATGTATTGTGGATTAAAATGGGTTGCCAAAGGTACGCACGACGACGTATCAAGCAATTCATTTCTAGTATAAGCTGACTTCTCATTGTACGAAAAGTCCATACAATGCGAGGTCAGCTAAAACTGGAAACGTTTAGCTGGATATGTCGTTGTGAGTAACTACTAATATTAACCCGTCAAACGCTCGTCTACTATTGTCCGGCTTTTATTCTTAGATCTTTGACAGTCGTTACGGGTAGTCAGAAGCCCGAAAGTCTGACCATCAGCCTTTTCAAGGAGTATCGTATTTCCCAGTAACTGGGTTGTGGAGGTCAGATAGACAGTCGCTCCATGTAAATTGCCGTATTCAGCTGCAATCGGTTAGATTGGAAGCTGACTCCAACATAGTTGGGAAAAGGCTAGGCAGATGATGAAACACTCGTCTACTAAAAGCCGTTTGCATGTAAGTGCTCAACGGTTTTCACGATTATATTTATAGCTTCTGCCAGCGAAATTTCACCCTGTCCCCATCCACCCTCTTAGGGGTGGAATTTCGAAAAACATTATTTGTCAAGAGTGTCATTAGGAAAGGTCCTAATGACACTCTTGACAAAGAACACATCCTCTATATTTCATGTCTCTAGGAACATTGGATTAGGCTGTGGGTTGATATTTCAGTCAGTCAGGACTTTAAATTTTATATAATTATACAGGGTTATTGATAAAACATTAACAACCCCTTAAGAGGGCATTGTACTCATCATTATGAAAAATGAAAAATTCAGAAAAAAATCAGCTGTTCCCTACATTTACGTTCGTATAACTCGTCAAAATGTAGGGAACAGCTGATTTTTTTGCCTATAAAGGTTTGCCTATAAAATTTTAGGGTTTCCCTCAATTTCCATGGGATCCTCTCATCAGATTCTAACTTGATGACAATGGGACCACCTCGAGAGTATACTCTTTCAAAGGAAAAATAAATATCAAAATCGGAATACTCTGTAAAAAGTTATGTATAAAAAAAAATATATATACGCGTCGACTTGAACCTTCTTCGTTTTTTCGTCGGTTAAAAATTCTACAAATGTTTTAAACTGTGACCTCGGCATAAGAACAATAACATTTCACATCAAATTACTTTCATTTAATTAACACTTTTACATTTAATTTCTAGTAATTAAAGTTTTAGTCCATTCTCATTTTATAAGTAGAACAAACGTACCTAATGCACATGTATTGTGCAGAGTTAAGCCGTAAATACATGAATGTAACTTGCACAAAACTGCTTGTAACTTGTAAGTATGCAAGGAGTTTCTAAGCTACAACTTGCATGCTTTTGTGCAATCCGGGCTTAAGAGGCATTTGTATCACGTGCTTTAGTCGTTAAAATCGAATTTGCAAATGACATAATGAATCGCTTAAGAAATCGGCGGACTGATTGCTTGCAAATGTTAGCTATTTTGTAATTATTTCAGAATTTAGTGTATGACCTACAAAATGTAGATTGATTTTAATATCTTTGATGATGATTTGATCTTTATTAAGATTCATAACGGTGTAAATTAAGTTATGTAATAAAGGTGTGTTCAGTCAAAATATTGGTATATGTGGAACCAAAGGTGAAAGATTATATAATTAAATTTCATCTTTGATTCTACATTTATTATGCCAACAACAATATACAATACAATGTTTACCTTTAACAAATACAGGGTTATTGGTAAAACATTAACAACCTCCTAAGAGGTCATTGTATTCATCATTATGAACAACTTTTACTATGGGACCAAACCTGAAATCGCGAAAAAAAATCAGCTGTTCCCTACATTTATGTTCGTATAACTCGTCAAAATGTAGGGAACAGCTGATTTTTTTTTCTATAAGCATGTTTATAAAATATTGATGTCACGTGATAACCTTGAACCTTAATTTCTCAGAAACGTGATAGTTTACGTAGTTTGGTCCCATTATGTTTTCTGTCTGTGTGGTGCCGGACTTAAAGAATAGCACCACCCCATACTTCCCGTGGGTGTCGTAAAAGGCGACTAAGGGGCGTACCGGAGAATGGGCAGCAGCGTTCTATAGAGAACGCTGCTGCCCATTCTCCGGTACGCCCCTTACGCGATCGCAGTATGGTATGGTGGTGGAATGCATAGGCATTCCACCACCATACCATACTGCGATCGCCAACCCGCCTGCCAAGCGTGGCGATTATGGCAAACCCCCCCTTTTGGGGGAGGCCTATGTCTAGCAGTGGACGTCTTTCGGCTGAAATGATGATGATGATGATGTTTTCTGTTTGCATTGGTGTCAACTATCGGTTTATGTATGTTTCACGAGTGGCCGCCATTTTGAAAAAAAATGGCGGACAGATAGGTATACCACGGACCTTCAAAGCCCTTTGTAACTGACACTACAAATTGTCATACACAGCTACGTTTTCCGATCCATTTGTTTACATTTTCATCAAGTACTTTTGCAACAGACCATACTTAAGTTTGTTTATAAACAAAGCCGCCTCTTGCTTGTCAAAGACTGCATATACCACAGACAATTAAAACAACTATAAACAAAGGAATCACCACTGTGAATAGGAAGGTCGTTCATTGAAAATCTTTTCAACACAATCACCGTTTTTTCTTCTTTGGGAAAACTGGCGTCCATAATGGAAAACCATCTTCTGTCTCTGTCGCACAGTATTGTTTTTAACGCATGAGGCGTGGGAGTCTCTAAACTGCCTATTTGGCGTTTGTGCATGTGAAAAACTTGGTATTCTTCGCTTTTGAGGTTAGTTAGGTTTTTTTTTTTATTAGAGGATAGGGTATGTCTTCTACTTACTATAATCAGCCTGTAATGTTCCTACTGTTGGGACGCAAGCTTCCTCTCTGTGAGAGGGAGTGGGCGAGAGTGGCCCTAGATCCCTAATCCCCAATGTTAACCCATGGCAAAGACAAACGCATCTCATAATCTGCCCAGCCTTTTCCCAACTATGTTGGGGTCGGCGTCCAGTCTAACCGGATGCAGCTGAATACCAGTATTTTACATGGAGCGACTGCTTATCTGGCCTCCACAACCCAGTTACTGGGTAATACGATACCCCTTGGTAAGACTGACTACCCGTAACGACTGTCAAAGATCCACGAATGACAGCCGGGACCAACGGCTAAGCGTACTTTCCGAAGCACGGAGGGGTCACGGTATGTAAAGATGGTCACCCATCCACAGACCAACCGCGGCAAGCGTAGCTTAACCTGATCGATCGACCTGTGCGGCTGTTATTATTTAGCCACGGGCCCCTGAAGACAAACGCACCTACTTTCAAAAGTTTGAATAACCGTTTGGTTGAATAACCGTCAAAGCTTTTTGAAAGGGAACGCTTTGCTCGGTTTCGCTACATCCTCTTGCTAACTAAATCAACCATAATCTACAGTGCACGCACGTTTAACTTTGCACCCTATAATTTCAAGCAAAGAGTTTTAATTCCATTGTCAGATTTGAATCAAGTAGGTCGGTGATAATGTGAGGTGTGAACGTTTTGGAGGCAAATGTTTCACAAGTCATTAGGTGTCTCAATGCTTTGGTACGTCGAAGGTTATGCTCTTGAACCATTTGAGCGCGTTTGCGCTCAAATGGTTCAAGAGCATACGTTTGTACGAAGTAATGTATGTAGTTAGGTTTCTTTTGATTATATGGGCGTTTGAAAACTATGGTGATTTGTATGCCGGGGTAATATCGGGTCAATTTAAATTAACTAGCGAAACTCCGCAGACTGGATGGATGGATATCTAAACATAATAAAACAAAAAGAAATTAAGTTGTTGATTTTTTGTGGGGTCATCGACAGTTTAGTGTATTTACTTGAAATATCAGTTTGAAAACCTTTTTTTTTGTGTCAACTTCACAGTCGTGATTAGTATGGATATCTAAAACCGATAAAACACATTTTCTCAACTAATACTTCAAGTAACAATCGTACCAGCGGTCGTTGACCCTGTGTTTAGATATCGATAAGAATAAATTAATTTGACCCTGTAGGTATATCTGTCACAAGCTAAACATCATCATCTGCCTAGCCTTTTTTCCCAACTATGTTAGGTTCGGCTTCCAGTCTAACCGGATGCAGCTGAATACCAATATTTTACATGAAGCGCGACTGCCTATCTGACCTTCACAACCCAGTTACTGGGTAATACGATACCCCTTGGTAAGACTGCTTGTCAGAATTTCGGGCTTGTGCTTGCTACCCGTAACGACTGTCAAAGATCCACGAATGACAGCCGGGACCAACGGCTTAACGTGCTTTCCGAGGCACGGCGGGGTCTCGGTATGTAAAGATGGTCACCCATCCACATATCAACCGCGGCAAGCGTAGCCTAACCTGATCTGCTGTGCGGCTCTTATTATTTAGCCACGAGGCCCTCAAAACATTTTGAACCAAAAATTCGAAGACGACGATTGTCACATCCACCAAGTGCTGTGGCCCAGCAGTGGGCATATTATTTGCTGATTATGCTTATGCTGTGAGGATCTCTTAAAGGCCCCCCTATTTTTAATTAAGGCATTTATAAACCTTCCAATACAAATTCCGTTCCTGATCCAATCCATTTTTTATCACACAACAATTAAGAATACAAACAACAATGGCTTGTTACCATGTTCTTAGCAGTAATAACCGTCTCATGACGTCACTTCCTATAGAAAACGACTCCCGTAATTGGATATTAATCATATGTTAGGTTTTATATTGTAGCTATTATATGCGTAGATGATTAAAGACGAGGACGGGTTTGCTCGACCTGAGAATCGAACCCAGGACCTCACACTCAGGAGTAGCAGTTGCGACTACTAGACTAACGAAGCAGCGGGGTAATTAAGTAACACACTATCAGTAGCAATGGGGGGTCCGTGGCTAAATAATAACAGCCGCACACGTCGATCGATCAGGTTAAGGTACGCTTGTCGCGGTTGGTCTGTGGATAGGTGACCATCTTTACATACCGAGACCCCTCCGTGCCTCGGAAAGCACGTTAAGCCTTTGGTCCCGGCTGTCATTCGTGGATCTTTGATAGTCGTTACGGGTAGTCAGAAGCCCGAAAGTCTGACAACCAGTCTTACCAAGGGGTATCGTATTGTCCAGTAACTGGGTTGTGGAGCTCAGATAGGCAGTCGCTCCATCTAAAATTCTGTTAGCGACTTTAGAAAGAGAAAGAGAGATAGTTTTCATGGTTTTTGCGGGTGCTAAAGCCGATAGTGAGGTCAACATAAAATCCAAGATGGCGGCTACGAGACTTTTAAAATTTTTCGTCATGGGTGTCGTTTTCATATTCAGCAGCATCCGGTCAGACTGGAAGCCGACCCCAACATAGTTGGGAAAGGCTAGGCAGATGATGGTGACTATCAGTAGCAATGGGTTTCATTTTGACAGTTCAACAACATTCATTGCGTTATTTACATTGTTGAGCAGACACGTTTTTCGAACATATGAAGCAATGGATTAGATCCATCCTTCAAAAGGATTCTGATTGAGATTGATAGTGATAATTGTTACGCAATTTATTAGGGTGCAGATCACTTTCAACCAGGAAATGAACAACTAAATTAAAGTAATAAAAATTCTCGTAACAAACCGATATACCAGTGAATGTTCGCCAACATGTCGCATGTCGTAAGCTGCCGCCAACTTTTCTTGACATTTGGTGCAACCGGATTAATTACATGAAAGCAATCTAATTAAGTGTGTTGGTATATTTTATTTAGAAGTATAGTCTATGTGAAGATCGCGGGTTTGTGTATAGGTTACATACATAGTTACCTAAATAATTTATAATACTTATAATAATTTGACATTTTATTTTATTTTATATATTTTTGTTCTCCCTAATAAAATAAAATAAAAAAATATACGAATCTGACATTTTTTTATATTTTTTGACAATTAAAATTTTTTTTACTGAGTTTTTGAATACCTACCTAATTTTTAATTAATCACAGTTTTATTTTGGGTCTTTATCTGTTTAGAATTTAATATAGTTTATAAGTAATTTAATTGTATGAGTGCAAAACTATGGACTAGAATTATGTCTGAAATAAATAAATAATTATTATAAATCAAAGTTGCTTTTCGTGCACGTCTGTGTGAGCGTGGTTTTCTTCTAAAATACGCTACGGATTTTGATGCACTACTTAATATTAAACTTAGATTAATTATAGCACAGAAATCGCAATGTTTGAAATGTCGCCATTGTCACCACCGTCGCCACCCGGGCGAAGCAATTACAATAAGTGGAAAACCATATTCTTCACTGGTATTTTGTCATGAGTTCGCGACATATTTGTAGGTCGTTGTGTTTTGGTTGTCATTTTTCTAACTGTGCTAGTGTCCTGTTTTGAGTTTCACCGCCATATTGACTGGCTCTGTACTTTTCGCATCCAGCGGAATCCTGTGGCCTTCACCAGGTCATCGGTGCACCTTGTGTGAGGCCTTCTAACGCAACGTCATGCGGTACGCGGTCGCCACTCCAGAACCTTTCGGCCTCATCGGCCAATTGTTCTGCGAGCAATGTGCCCTGCCCACTGCCACTTAAGTTTGACAATTCACCAGGCTATGTCGGTTAACTTGGTTCTCCTACGGATCTCTTCATTTCTGATTCGATCACGTAGGGAAACCCCAAGCATAGCCCTCTCCATTGCCCTTTAGATGACTTTAAACTTTCTAATTAGGGTCATCGTATCAGATCTTGTTTTTTTTTACATAACCACAAAAATGTGCTTATATAAAAACCAATCAAGTCTCTATGTCGTAGTTAATGTACACATAAATCAACAGATAATTAGACATGTTACCAGCAATATTACATGAACATAAGTTAGTAATAAATAACAAAACACTACGTAATATTTTAATAAGTTATTCATTCGAATCGATCGGTGATGCAAACTGGGTGGTCTCGACGAATGACCGCAAAACCCATTTACTAATAACATGGAACTTACTTAGGTTTTTGGCGAATTATTTTTTCTCGTGGCGTGATCATATAATAATATCAAAAGTATGTCCAATAGCCCTTGTCTCTTCTCTTACAGAGAAGAAGAAAAAACTGGCCTAGTGCGAGTCGGACACGAAGGGTTCCGTACCACAAGGCAAAAACGCCAAAAAAACATGTTTGTTGTATGGGAGCCCTCCTTAAATATTTATTTTATTTTAATTTTATTATTTATTATTAAAGTTAAAATACAACTAAGTATTTTGTGAATATTTCAAGTGCCTACCTGTTGCCATTTTTGATATGGAGCAAAAAAGGGCAAAAAAATCGCGTTTGTTGTATGGGAGCCCCCTTAAATATTTAATTTATTTTGTTTTTAGTATTTGTTGTTATAGCGGCAACAGAAATACATAATTTGTGAAAATTTCAACTGTCTAGCTATCGCGGTTCTTGAGATACAGCCTGGTGACAGACAGACACTGAACTGGCAACACTGACGATGATTACATGATCCGCGTATTTAAAATTAGTAAATTAATTGAAATAATTAACCAAGTTAAATAAAAAGTTGTGAAAGTGCATGTGTGGACAACAATCTCCAAGCTTATATTGTTTGTGATAACCAACGTTCAGTGAAATCACCAATGCGACAAAGTTCCCGTAGAAACTTATTTTAGTGATAAACAATAATAAAAAATAAACAGTGTTCTCAAGAATTTCGCCAACAGCATTGGAAAACAGCAAAATCAGTAAACATTTGTTTTTTTGTCAATATTTAAGTCTAGTAGTAACTTTGAACCCACATTAGAAAACGTTGCGAAAAATATTCAAAAACTGGACTTTGAACTTTATACGACAACTAGCGCTACTCACACATGTGACGAGCGGACGAACTACGCAGTTACTACTGGCGCCATTGTTAACTCTAGTGTAGAATAGAGGAAACGGTTTTTGTATGACAACTAGCGCCAATTGTGCCTCTATTGAAGAGTAGTGAAAGCAGTAGTGTTGCCACTTAAAATATTTATTTCCCATTCGGTAGAAAATCAAAAATCTACCATGGCTGACGAAAATATCACAATAAGGAAAAAACTGATATTATCCAAATCCTCTTCAGAATCATCACTGTTCGATGCTACGGCTATGAGCATGCCTGAAATTTCAATACACGACGACGACACTGTTGCAAAACTTAAGGAAGAAATTAGCAGCTTAAAAAATAATTTACAAAGCGCACACCAAGAAATTGAAAACCTAGTATGCGCCAATATGCAACTAAAATTGGAATTAGATAAATCAAAAAATATGGCAGAACTATACAAAAAAGTTAAATTAGGAGAAGTTAGCTGTTCTACTCCTACAGACAAACGGAAACAGAAACCAAAAAAGAAACTTCTATTAAGCAGCCTAACGTCCACCCCGGAGAGAAATACTCCGAGTGCCACTTCTTCCCCCAGAGCCATATTAAAGGAAAATACAGATAAAGAGACGCAAACATACGAGTACGACATTCAAACACCAGCACAATCAATGGCAAATACTGAGAGACTTCACTTGTGTACTACTTTGCAAAATCAAGTGTCGCAACAGAACCCAATGAAGCTGAAAGAAAAGAATAAGTTGTGTATTATAGGTAGCAACCAAACAAAAAAAACCCTATCCATAATTGAAGATATTTTTTCAAAGCATTTTACTTTCTGTCACTATGTTTCACCCAATGGTACCACAAAAGAGCTTGTAAATAATATAGGGAAAAAATTGACCGGTTTTACCGTAAATGATTACTGTCTAATATTTTTAAGTGAAAACGACATTAAAAGGCAGGACAATTATATGGTCACGATTGACACGCTAAAGAAATCTCTCCAAAATATCACCCATACTAACATTATTATCTGCACTCCCACCTATATTAAAGGTGCGCTAATTTATAATTATAAGACTGAAATGTTAAACAACCTTCTTTACATGGACATACAAAACAGTGAGTACGCATATTTTTTTGATAGTAACCGAACGCTATCGCATGAGATGTTTAATTATAGAACAGGCAAAATTAACTACGATGGAATAAGACATATATACAGTGAAATCATGGAGAATATTATGATCGACTACGAATTAACTACTAACACTATTACTAATAACCCAAAAAACCGTATGGACACAACAATAAATAATAATTTGACAACTGCTACCTCTGACAAGAGAGAGATCAACTGTAATAATTTATTTCGTATATAATTATCTTACAATTATTCATCAGAATGTAAACGGAATTCTCAATAAATCTGACATGCTCTCTGTTTGTGTTGAGGATTTGGCTTCCCATGGTCTCGCTGTTGATATAATTTGCATTACTGAACACAACATGACTAATGGGGATGAAATTTACCTCAAAATTCCAAACTACAAGCTAGCGTCATATTTTATGAGAGACAGCAGGCATGGAGGTTCTTGTATACTTACTAAAAATGATGTCTCATTCAAGCCACTTCGTGATATTGCAAAATTTTCAATCCCTAACTTAATAGAATGCTCAGCAATTGTATTACCGGAACATGATATCACTATTTTGTGCATTTATAGACCGCCAAAGCAATCACCAGTGCTAATTAACAAATTCTTAAATGTGTTAAATAAAATTCTGCATATTATTACGTGCTCCAAAATAAATAAAGTTATACTTTGTGGAGACTTTAATATAGACATATTAAA
This sequence comes from Mesoligia furuncula, assembly GCA_916614155.1. Classification (NCBI taxonomy): domain Eukaryota; kingdom Metazoa; phylum Arthropoda; class Insecta; order Lepidoptera; family Noctuidae; genus Mesoligia; species Mesoligia furuncula. The sequence goes on along the minus strand of OU744810.1, from coordinate 25,668,336 downwards.
AGAAACTAAACTCTCCAGAGACTTCAGAGAGCTCTTAAGCTGCCACAATTTAAAACTAGAGTTTAAAGGTGTAACTCGATTCGCTAGCAGGACTTGTTTGGATAACGTAGCTCACAACATAAAAGGGTGCAAAGGCTCACTCAAAGAACTTTCATTATCTGACCATTGTGCACAAATAATTAAGATACCGATAAAAAAAACATGTACATTAAAATATTGGTACAAGTTAAAACGAGATTACTCGAAAGAAAATAGAGCTATTTTTATAAAATATCTAAAGCAATTAACAAATAGTGATGTCTATGATTGTTCAGATCCTAATAAAGCTTTTAACGTATTTCATGACAACTTCCAATTACTTTATGACCTAAGCTTTCCTGTAAAAAGAATTAGAATGTTTAGTAAGTCAAAACCGAAATGGATGTCCCAAGGAATAAAAAGATGTAGTACACGAAAACGGGAACTTCTGTGGAAATTTAGGAAAAATTCGACTTCAACAAACAAAACCACATATAAAACGTATGCAACGAGATACAAGACTATAATTAATCTAACAAAAAAGGCACAAAATGACTACTATATTATATCGGCGACAAATAAATCTAAGGCAACATGGAAAGTAATAAGTGACATTAAATATACATTTCCTATTGAAAGTGTGAATCAATTAAGTATCAATGAGAATATACTAACAAACCCATCTGAAATTGCACAATCTTTTAATAACTTCTTTCTTGACATTAACACTAGCAATATAAAATATCCAAATAATATTTCTGATAATTCAAATAATTTTAATAATACTGATAATTCAAATAATTTTAATAATACTGATAATTCTAATAACTTAAAAAATCAATCAATGAATTCAATTTTCATGACACCTGTAGGACCTGACGATATACTTAAAATTATTACAGCCCTAAAAAACACAAACAGTTCTGGTTATGACGGTATTATTACAAACATTGTGAAAGAAGTCGCTACCGTAATTAGTGAACCCTTAAGTTACTGCGTCAACTTATGTATTGAGAAGGGTATATTTCCAGATAAATTAAAAGTATCGGTCATAAAGCCAATTTTTAAAAAAGGGGATAAATTAGACGTCAATAATTATAGGCCCATAGCTATTATACCTATATTTGCTAAGATTTTTGAAAAAGTTATATTTAACTCCCTGTATAGGTTCTTTGAGAGTCACAATATATTTACACCTGCTCAATATGGCTTTAGGAAGAATAAATCAATAAATGTGGCCATATATAAGTTTTTATATGAAATTATGACTAACCTAGACAAAGGACTCCCTGCTGTAGCTCTATACATGGATATTTCTAAAGCTTTTGACCGCGTGGATCACGACATCCTCCTACGCAAAATGTATGCATATGGAGTAAGAGGTAATGTTTATGACCTCGTTCAATCATACCTCACAAACAGGAAACAGTTCACTGAAATAAAAAAGCTAAATCTTGCAACAAAAACTGAAGAAGTCTATGCTTCAGAAACAGGAACTGTTCGACTGGGTATTCCACAAGGCACTATTGTAGGCCCGTTATTCTTCCTCGTCTTTATAAATGATATGCCTTCCGTGTTAGACTATGAAACCATACTTTTTGCAGACGACAGCACCGTTTTATTCACAAATAACAATTCCAATAATCTAGAAAACGAAATTAATCAATCTTTGACTTCCATAATGAATTGGATGAATAAAAATAATCTTAGGTTAAATATTGATAAGACCACTGTTATGAATTTCCGAATAAGAACCAGCCGTACCCCCCCTTTAAATATTAGATATGTACAGAATAACATAGCAGAAACCGAAGTGACAAAGTTTTTAGGATTAAATATTGATAATACAATTAATTGGAAAATACATATTGATAAATTATGCAAAAAACTAAGTCAATACTCATATGCGCTCTACAGATTAAGAAAGGTGGTCAACAGGGCAGCGTTATTAACAGCTTATCACGGATATGTAAGTTCCACTCTCAGATATGGCTTAATATTCTGGGGGAACAGCGTAGACAAGGAACGAGCATTCAAGGCTCAAAAGCGTTGTATCAGGTCTATGTTTAATCTGCATCAGACCGATTCTTGTCAGCCTTTTTTCACAAACCTTAGAATACTTACATTACCATGTTTATACATATTCGAATGCGCGGTATTTGTAAAGAGCAATATTCACTTATTTGAATACCGTAGCCGAATACGCCATCGGGATAAGTTGTGCACAATCACAAGCAAGACAAGTTTTCTGCAGCAAAGTGTATTGTGGGTTGCTCCAACAATATTTAATAAAATTCCAAAACATATTAGAAGCATCTCAAAAATTAAATTATTTAAAAAGAAACTTCATGACCTGTTAGTCGATAAATGCTATTACTGTTTAAAAGACTTTATGTCAGACAAGTCCCTTTAAATTATATTTTGACCGAGACCATGGTGCAGTCAGTGCTGCTTTCTATTAATTTTAAGATCTATAACTGACCTATATTTTGTGTTTATTTTTTTCTTTTGTTGTAATATTAGATTGTAAATTATTTTTTATTTTTTTTATTTTAATAGTAATGTTATTTTTTTATTTTCTTTGTTAATTTATTAAAATAGTAATTATAATTTCTTTATAATAATATGACACAATGTTAATATTGAATAATTTGTATTGTATGCCCAAAAGGCGGGACATAGCTGATCAACATCACTGTAATTCTTAACACCTGTATCTACTTCTGTACCTATGATCCACAATAAACATGATTGATTGATTGATTGATTGATTGAAGACGGACAGACGGACAGACGGACAGACGGCCAGACGGACAGACGGACAGACAGCGAAGTCTTAGTAATAGGGTTCCGTTTTTACCCTTTGGGTACGGAACCCAAAAACAGTGGCACACCGGGAGTGCCGACAGAAGTTAAAACGAAACACAAACAATACTTTGTCATCATCATCTCTCACTGACATATCGGATATCTTAGAGTAAGAAAGCTATAGAGTCGGGTAGCGTGGTCACACATGAGACAACAAACTAACATAACTAACATGAGCTACATAAGTAGCTGCCTTGAAAAAACTGGCACGCACTGAGAGACGGAAATAGTATAGCTTTATCCTTTTCTGTTACTTATAATAACTCAATACTTTATCCCTTTCTTGTGGAAACGAAATGGAGCTACCCGCCGTCTATACTTTTCTTTGTCTAAGGGCTGATTTTTCAATGGGCCGATAATTTTTATTCGTGGAATAAAATTGACGTCTGACAGTTTTTGTATGAAAGAACTGTCAAAAATTCAAAATTATTCCTTCGATAAAGTTATCTGGCTATGGAAAAATCAGCCATAAGTCGGATATACATCAAAACCGAGCACAGCCGAGGACAGCCGAACACATTCGAAACTTGTATTTTTTTAATAAACACGCGCGTTGTCGCTTACGGTAACAGTGGCGCGAGTTCAATGGATTTTTCCCATCTCAAAAAATACCCAACGCGCCTAAAGAAGCGAAAAACTAAACTAACTAACTAACTAACTCAAACTCTAACTTCAAAAACAAACAGGGAATATCGCAATTGAAATTAGCCTGTATAATTCCACTGGGCAACTATCTTTCGAACCCCGGTATTTAAGATCCTGTTTTTAAGGGGAATTCCCTAGGTAGCCCGCGAAATTCAAATTTTCATACGATTCTTGTTACGCTCGCGAATCATATTTTGTTCAAAATAGAACCTAATATGACCTCATATTAGGTTCTCATCATCATCATTTCAGCCGAAAGACGTCCACTGCTGGACAGAGGCCTCCCCCAATTTGGGGGGGGGGGGGGGGGGGGGTTTGCCATAATCGCCACGCTTGGCAGGCGGGTTGGCGATCGCAGTATGGTATGATGGTGTAATGCATAGAGAACGCTGCTGCCCATTCTCCAGTCTCCCTTAGTCGCCTTTTATGACACCCACGAGAAGTATGGGGTGGTGCTATTCTTTAAGTCCGGCACCACACAGACATATTAGGTTCTATTTTGAACAAAATATGATGCGCGAGCGTAACACTACCTGGCTACCTAGCGCATCCCTCATAAATGTTAATTCGAGAACATTTGCTTCTTCTAATAAAAAAAAAATCTATCTGAGGCGTGCTATACACTTGTTCGGATCTGCAAAAAGAAATATTCAACTCCTGAGATTACCTAAACTAACATGATTATTCATCATCATCATCTGCCTAGCCTTTTCCCAACTATGATGGGGTCGGCTTCCAGTCTAACCGGATGAAGCGAATACCAGTATTTTACATGGAGCGACTGCCTATCTGACCTGCACAACCCAGTTACTGGGTAATACGATACCCCTTGGTAAGACTAGTTGTCAGACTTTCGGGCTTCTGACGACCCGTAACGACTGTCAAAGATCCACGAATGACAGCCGGGACCAACGGCTTAACGTGCTTTCCGAGGCACGGAGGGGTCTCGGTATGTTAAGATCCACAGACCAACCGCGGCAAGCGTAGCTTAACCTGATCAATCGACCTGTGCGGCTGTTATTATTTAGCCACGGGCCCCTCTAAACTAACAAAATTATTATGAGCATCAAATTAGACAACATAAGTATTCAATTTTTTTACCAATCACGGTTATGAACGCGGAAATACATTTTTTTTATTTCAATCATAAATTCAGCCTCATCTTGAAATGTTACAAAAAACAACTGACAATCATCCCGGTAATGATACACGCAGCTGCCTAATCGTACCATTATATATTTTTGTATTCTCATAGTTTTATTTTATTTTTATCAATAATAATATGGGCCCGTTCTTGACCTAGATCTTGCTTGGTGAGCGATGGGTCAGGTCTATGATGGAACGAGCGAGCCCAGAAGATGCCTATTCTTCACTCTCGCTTTGAAGGCCGACGGGTTTCATGAACCGACGGTGTGCGAAAAAGAAATTACGAATTTTGACTATTGGTCCTATACAAAACTGAGTCGTCGTCGTTTCAGCCGATATACGTCCACTGCTGGACATAGGCCTCCCCCAATTTTGAGAGGGTTTGCCATAATCGCCACGCTTGGCAGGCGGGTTGGCGATCGCAGTATGGTATGATGGTGGAATACATAGAGAACGCTGCTGCCCATTCTCCGGTACGACCCTTAGTCGCCTTTTACGACACCCACGGGAAGTAAGGGGTGGTGGTATTCTTTAAGTCCGGCACCACACAGACTAAAGTCCGGCACCACACAGACTAATTCAAAACCGAGTACTTATCATATATTTCTCCTATGGAAGATACAGACTGGAGAAGGTTAGTTACCTCTTTTTCCTACTTTTAGTCCATTACGGTAACAGATCTAAGTGCATACATAAGTACGGGCATCATGCCAATTCCAATCGGGCAACATGCTTTCAATCAAAATGCGACGGATTTTGAAGGAAATTTCTAATCCATTGCTTGACATGTTTGTTAAATTCGTCTGCTTGACAACTTTAATCACGCAATGAATGTTGTTACGCAAGTACCCCGCGGGATCTACGTGTACGCAAAAGTTGGTTAAAAAAAAAAACATAAAAAATCATTAACTCACCACTAGTACTATGATTATCGTGTTGCCTGTACTCATTTCTCTCCGGCGAGGGGGCGAGATCGCTTCCTATCCCGGAGCTCCCCCCTGAAGACTCGAGCTTACGCCTGGCATTCACCCCCACGATGTTCTGGTTGAGGCAGCGTCTCGTGTCGATGTTGGAGAGGTTCCCTTTCTGGCGGTGGACCGTGTCGTAGTCTCGAGGAGGCAGGAGGATCGGGCTCTTGCCTGTAAGATTTAGGGAGTGAGTGAGAAGGGGTGAGTTGGTGGGGGTGAGTGAGTAGGGTGAGTAGGTATGTGAGGGCGAGTGAGTGATCAATTTAATCTGTTCTCTTAAGGTAGGGTGCCATTTTGGTAAGCAACAAGGGGTTTGGTGGTAGATTTTCTAAATAGAATTTCAGAAAGTTGACATGTTAGTGCAAATTAAAATTCTGCTAAATCTATCAATCAGTAATCAAAATAATGGTAATGAAGTAAGAACAAGGAATTTTATGTGTGTATGATGATTATTACCTATGATTACAGTTTTCTTCAACCGCAAAGATTAAATTGAAAGCTTAATTTTTATACTTAAATAAATAATTATTAAATAAAAATAATAAATTTAACATAGCTACCTATAAAGTTCTTATCGTAGCTCTGGTTTTAAAACATTTAAAGCAAGGAAGTACCAAAAACTTCTATAGTATTTTTAGAAACAAGTGCGAGTCGGACTCGCACACGAAGGTTTCCGTACCACAAGGCAAAAACGAAGAAAAAAACACGTTTGTTGTATGGGAGCCCCCCTTAAATATTTATTCTATTCTGTGTTTAGTATTTGCGGCAACAGAAATACATCATCTGTGAAAATTTCAACTGTCTAGCTATCACGGTTCATGAGATACAGCCTGGTGACAGACGGACAGTGGAGTCTTATTATAGGGTCCCGTTTTTACTCTTTGGGTTCGGAACCCTACAAAACTCTGTTTTGAGTTTTTTAATTCGAAACACAAAAACATATTGTGGATGAGCAGTTTCTCATCTATAAAAGTTTTCTTTAGAAAAACCGGGCAAGAGCGAGTCGGACTCGCTCACCGAGGGTTCCGTAACATCCGGGTTTATGCATAAGGTTTATGTTTATGAAATTAAATGTTTATTTTTATTTTTTTATACTTGAGTTGGTTGAATAAAAGGTAAATTGCGGTTTACGATTTATGACGTCTTAAAAAAAACTACTTACTAGATCTCGTTCAAACCAATTTTCGGTGGAAGTTTACATGGTATTGGACATCATATATTTTTTTTAGTTTTATCATTCTCTTATTTTAGAAGTTACAGGGGGGGGGGGGACACACATTTTACGACTTTGGTCGAAGTACGTACGAAGTGTCTCTCGCGCAAACTATTCAGTTTAGAAAAAAATGATATTAGAAACCTCAATATCATTTTTGAAGACCTATCCATAGATACCTCACACGTATGGGTCTGACGAAAAAAAAATTTTTTAGTTTCAGTTCTAAGTATGGGGAACCCCAAAATTTATTGTTTTTTTTTCTATTTTTGTGTGAAAATCTTAATGCGGTTCACAGAATACATCTACTTACCAAGTTTCAACAGTACAGGTCTTATAGTTTCGGAGAAAAGTGGCTGTGACATACGGACGGACAGACAGACAGACAGACATGACGAATCTATAAGGGTTCCGTTTTTTGCCATTTGGCAACGGAACCCTAAAAAGGGCTACATATGCGGCTTCTGTTTATCTGGATCTTACTCAGTAAGACTACTTTGGTTGTTAATCACAAAAATTAAACAAGCCTCTATCATTTCCATCCTCATTCCAGCAGCATACAGCATAATACACAAATAAATAAAAAGCTTCAAACTACATACCAACCGCTGCTCAAAAATGCGTGGAAAAGCAAGTGACATCTACCTACGAAGAATAATCAAAAAGACTAACCTAATCCACGTTTACCTGTCGATAGCTTTTGTTTCAGCTCTGCGGCCAAACTGTCGTACAAGTTGGCCACACATCTCTCCTCGTTGCTCCCCGAGTCCGATTCCCTGGATACTTCGCTCCCTAGGGATGAGTCTGGGGGTTTTTTCGAAGATGGTAAGGCTCCTCGCATCTGTAGTTTGCGCTCAATGTCGGCAAATTTCTTCTGGTTTTCTGGTCTCTCTATTAGGGCTTGAAGGTGTGTGAACAGCATCTCGGCTGTGTGGTCCGAGTCGCATCTGTAGACAAAGATAGACTGGTAAGCATTGTGTTGTAAGATTTAAAATATACAACGTTATTTTTAGTATATTCGAAACCTGAACATAGTTTGTTCAGAATAAGTAACTGAATCGATTTCGATAATTTTTACCCCATGTTATAATTTTGTCCCAAAAATATTTAAAAAAGGTTAAAAGTTGGACACCGAGCGTCACGAAGTAGGTTATCCAATATCCGCGCCGATCGTTTAGGTACCTAGGTTCTATTATCAATGAGCGCAAGACGGCGCGGCGCGAGCGGCACGGGTGAGCATGTTTTTGTACGGACAAACAGGTAACTTAACAAGCTTATAAATTTGTGATTTTTCATGATACAGTTTTGAAATTTAGTACATAGATTCTTAACATAAAAGTACTGGACACGTGTTTCGGGTTTCGCTTATACTAAAAATAATATTGTATAAGCCAAAGAGTTTTTCTTTTTTGCTTTGTGATTCCGAATCTGAATGGCATTGCTACATTTTTAATAAAGAATGTGTCCTCTATACCAGATTGTGAATGACTCAACTGAAATTATCAGTTCCCAAGTTTATTTTAGGGCAAGAATATATTTTATATTAGTCAAAGGAAGGAGTGCTGGTGGAGCAGACGAGTCCTAGAGTGGAGACCACGTATCGGCAAGCGTAGTGTGGGACGCCCCCCAGCTAGATGGACCGATGAACTTAAGAAGGTAGCTGGGACGGACTGGATGCGGAAGGCGGAGGACAGGGTGATGTGGCGCAGCCTGGGAGAGGCCTATGTCCAGCAGTGGACTGCGATAGGCTGAGCTGATGAATATATATTATGTACACTTGTACAGATATGTCGTATGTAATCACGAAGGCCGGTAATACAGACGACAAAATAAATACACTGACTTAAAAAAGGAGGCTATGTTTGTTTTCCTATTTAAAACAAAAAAAAAGTGTAATTATCTTGTCATATTTTTATTTTTGACGACCTTAATATTAGTGTACCACAAACTAGCGACTTCACAATCCACTTCGTGCCACAAACTAAATACTATTGCACAGAGCTATTGTTTAACAGCAAGATGTCCAATTCTCATGCAAAACGCCAAGATAAAAATATTACAATATAAAACCATTTTCAACATCCATCATTACTCGTGTCGTTCAAACACGATCGCTTTATGACAAAGTATGCATTGCAAAACTCTAGTCACGCATACGCATTCCGAGAGCACCCGAATGAGAGCCGACCGCCCCCGAAAGCCGAGGTAATGTCAAAGTTGATTACAATATGGCGGCGGCCTCATCTGTCAAAGGTTGACAGGTGGTACAATAGGTGGTAAGAAGGTTGGGTAATATATGCGAAGGGAGGTTTAAATTACACCTTTTTAAATATTCTGATATAACTTTCGTCAGTCTATGTGCTTTTATTTGACTTTACAGTTTGATGTTCTTTGTATGTCTAAATAGTGGTAGGTGGTTAAAAAGTTTATGTGCACTGGAAGACGAGTGATTGCCCTAACATTTGCGAATGCAATAAACTTCGTTTAGTTTTAAGTACCTATATAAATAAACCTTTAAATAGTTGATAAAAGCTCGGATTGATCAAACTGCTCAGACTATAGATTTTTTCACGATAACTAGATTAGTTCGCTTTCCCAAAAGAAAAAAAATTAAATTAAGTTAATAAATGTCAAATTTTTCATTCATAAATATTTAGTATAAATAACAACTAATTTGTCAAATTAAAATCCTTTTCCTCGCTCCTAATTTGCTGTGGTCTTTGTAAACCTAAGTTCACACTGTGGAATGCAATAAATCTAATAAGAAAATGGTCTCAAAGTTACGACGATCTAAAAGTCATCAACACTGTCCAGCGAATCTAGTCTTAAAACCTCAGAGTTCACAGGTGTCATGGCTAATCTGATTACGGTCGACCACCTCTAATGCAATCTACTCCGAACGGATGTGTTGCAAGAAGGACCACGTATAGGCGGGCCGGCCCTGCGATTACCATAAACTAGAGAGCATTAGCATAGACTTATGTCATCCGAATAACTGGCTGGTTATACAACTTTGTTTATGAGAGCAGATTGACAGATGGTTGCAGTGATAGGGTTCGAGATTTAAATAGTTGTAAAAAGTTAATGGTTGATTTAACACTTGATTATAAGCTGTAACCTTTCCCTTGGTTTCTTATAGTTAAATCTCTCATGTGAAATATCTCATGTTAGCTGTTGCACACAGCTAAATAGTGTTAGGGCGCTTTCAATTTAGACGTTTCGTGTCGGACCGCTGCGGTGCCGAAGCGGTGCGTTCGTCGTATTGCGCACGGACGTTCGTTTGTTTTCATACAAAGCGCTTAGTGCGGGTTGTCGAGCGTTCGCGGTACGGGCGCCGCACTGTTGCCGCACCGCGCGCTTTGTATGAAAACAAACGAACGTCCGTGCGCAATACGACGAACGCACCGCTTCGGCACCGCAGCGGTCCGACACGAAACGTCTAAATTGAAAGCGCCCTTAGTCTGGGACAAATAAATGTATTTCTTTCTTTCTTTCTTTCAAATGCTCATTTTCACGCTGTGACGAACACTATCTCAAAGCTCTTTTATTTGACCGTTGTTTTTTTTTTTGAAAAAAAGTACAATTTTTTATGCCACTTTAATGTTCTATGTAAAAAGCACATATGTATAGGGCTCGTGACTAAATAATAACAGCCGCACGGGTAGATGTTAAGCTATGCTTGCCGCGGTCGGTTGGTGGATGGGTGACCATCGTCGTGCCTCGGAAAGCAATTTGAGCCGGTGGTCCTAGTCGCTGGTCGTCACGGGTCGTCAGAACCCCGAGTTCAAGTCTGACCGCCACTTCCACACGCCACAGTCTTACCAAGGGGTATCGTTTTACCCAGTAACTGGGTTGTGGAGGTCAGATAGGTAGTCGCTCCATGTAAAATACTGGTATTCAACTGCATCTGGTTAAGCTGGAAGCCGACCTCAACACAGTTGGGTAAAGGCTAAGCAGATGATGATGACGATGAGATGGGGTGATTCAGATACACTTGGAGACAAGTTTCATAATATACAACCGAGGAATCAAGCCAGACTAAATAAATAAGGTCCACCAGACCGAGTTTCGGCCATGGTGTCCAATCTCAAACGGAGACTAGCATTCGGCGCGAGAGATATTATAGTGCCCAAGTGTGTGCGCAGACGCAGGTGCACTCTCTCTTCCGTCACTCTCATAGTCCGATGGGACGGCAATCCGACACGACAGGAGAGAGATTAGGCGCAATAGCAACGGCTAACGTGCGTATGCAAGCCAAACTAGAAGGTTACTCTAATACCAATGTACCAATACAAACCCACAAGCAAAACACAATAGAGTCAGGTTGCCGGCCCACAGCGCCCACCAACCAATAACTCAACATCTCGCACACACGAAGACAAGTCAAGCTTTACAGGACCAGGATAAAGTGACCTCGCATTTTTCTTTCTTTCTCAGTTAGCATTAATGATGGTCTGGCAGTTTGACTACTTTATGCGGCCTGCCAAAATGTTCTTTCTTTGGTATTGTTCGTCGAGTTGTTGAGCTCATTAAGTTCTGAGTTGAGCTACTCGATTACTGACTAATGCTTGTGTTAACTAGTCCACTCAAATCTGTGTGGTTCTTTCCTCAAAAGACCATTTCAGACACTAGACACGATCCTTACATAATCTGACCAAGATTATGTCTGGGCTATAAGCGACTTTGACCCTGAGTTTGTTTTGCTATTTCTTTTCAGGGGTAGTCAGGCGGGTTACTCCCGTTTGGGAACGCTCCCGTTTGGTAACGCTACCCAACACACACCTACAGAAGTATAAAATACAGTTAGAATAAGAAGGCTCCATCTAGCTTTTTAGGGTTCCGTACCAAAAGAGTAAAAACGGGACACTATTACTAAGACTCCATTGTCCGTCTGTCTGTCTGTCACCAGGCTGTATCTCATGAACCGTCATAGCTAGACAGTTGAAATTTTCACAGATTATGTACTCGTATTTCTGCTGTCGCTATAACAACAAATACTAAAAACAGAATAAAATACACATTTTTAGGAGAGATTTTTAGGGGAGATTTAGATTTTTTTTTTTCTCCCATACATCAAACTTGTATTTTTCGGCGTTTTTGTCTTGTGGTATCCCTTCGTGTGTGGTGTCCCTTCGTGTGCGAGTCCGACTCGCACTTGGCCAGTTTTTTTAATGTGATGTGTAAAAGTGATCCCAGTATCCTAATAACATTATAAACAATTTCTTTAACTTGGCTTTCTGTTCAATGAGAGGTCAGCTTATTCAATCAATGTATAGCTTGCTTGTCGTGTGTACATAACATGGCATTCACGTACCTACGGACCACCAGTTGTCAAACCTGCATATATCAGGTGATTAAAATAATAAATGAATTGTTATTATACATTCATATTGCTGCCATGCTGTGTGGCATTTAGAGAGAATGTGGTTTTTTGTAACGTGATCTACCAGTTATGAAACTATTAGTTGTGGTGAAATTGTTAAAAAAGTAAGTCTAAAATATTACTCATATAATAAACTCAGTACTAATATCATCATCTGCCTAGCCTTTTCCCAACTATGTTGGGGTCGGCTTCCTTGGTTGCAGCTGAATACCAGTATTTTATATGGAACGACTGCCTATCTGACCTGCACAACCCAATTACTGGGTAAAACGATACCCCTTGGTTAGATTGCCTGTCAGACTTGAACTCGGGGTTCTGACCTATATAATACCAGTATTTTACATGGAGCGACTGACTGAATCACCTCATGTAATCAGCGATAATTTCATTTAAAAGTAAGGAGCTAGAATTGTTAAATTTAGATTTTTTGGGAATTTTTGGAAAGGTGTTGTTTAGCCACCTTATTAAGACACTACAGGGATTTGAGGGATTACTTCTAACATAGAGATGACCTCAGAAACAAAGTTGAGAAAGCTTTCAACTTCACTGGGGCCCAAGTCTGCTATTTTTATAAATTCGTCATTCCAACACGATCCCATTGTAATTTTGCTAAAAGTTCGTAATCCGCTAAATTCATAATGGTTGATCATTGGTCGCTTAATGGCACAGAACATTTACGATACTCGTAACGAATTAAAAGCAATGACTGCACAATGACGTTCTAATGGTAGGTCACTGATCAAAGGAACTGTCAAAATTTTAGCAGATTACCGAATAAGTCAGTCATTCATTTATCATTATGAACGAGATTACCATTATATATCATATCTTCAATGGAGTGTCAGTGGTTGACCATTGGAAAGTCGTAATGACGCCATTATATTAGTAGATTACCAAACTTGTCAAAATTAACAATTATGAAATCAATGATAGACCATTCTGACACTATTGTAATAGCAGACTTCAGGCCCTGGTAACCATTCACTGCGGGGTACCTAATTGCAATCATGCAATTACCCCGCTTGTCATTCTGGGGGGGTTTGCCATAATCGCCAGTCTTGGCAGGCGGGTTGGCGATCGCAGTATAGTGTGGTGGTGGAATGCATAGAGAACGCTGCTGCCCATTCTCCGGTACGACCCTTAGTCGCCTTTTACGACACCTACGGGAAGTATGGGGTGGTGCTATTCTTTAAGTCCGACACCACACAACCAAACCACATGCAAACCAACGCAGAAGAACCAAGGTAGCCGACATAGCCCGAAGAATTGCCAATATTAAGTGGCAGTGGGCAGGGCACATTGCTTGCAGAACAAATGGCCGATGGGGCCGAAAGGTTCTGGAGTGGCGACCGCGTACTGGAAGACGTAGCGTTGGGAAGGCCTCCCACAAGGTGGACCGACGATCTTGTGAAGGCCGCAGGAACCCGTTGGATGCGAGAAGCACAGAACCGGTCGAAGTGGAGGTGCTTGGGGGAGGCCTATGTCCAGCAGTGGACGTCTTTCGGCTGAAATGAATTACCCCGCAGTGAATGGTTACCAGATTATTAACACTATCAGTAGCAATGGCTTTCATTTTGACAGTTCAACAACATTCATTGCGTTATTTAAGTTGTTGAGCAGTCAAATTATTCGAACATATGAAGCAATGGATTAGCAATATACTTCAAAATTATTTAGATTGATATTGATAGTGTGTTACACAATTAAGGTATAAACTGACCATACGTCCCGTTTTGAACGAGACTGTCCCTTATGTCAGTGACCTGTCCCTTTGTCCCCAAACAAAGCTTCGGGACGCAAAAGAGTCCCGTTTTAAAAACATATGTCAGAGGAGATTTAATAAGAATGTTGAACCGATAATTCATTTTTATTTTTCACAATTTGTTCGAATTTATTTAAAAGATTTCTAATTGTAATGAAACTTTGACTATTTTAGAATAAAATAATTATACTTAATTTGAATTATAGTGAAGAAGACTAATTGTACCTACTTTTTCTGAATAAAGAAAATTAAAAAGTCGTGTTTATTTTCATGTAACCTGCTGACTATTCGTTTATAAATCCATGTCCCGTTTTGGGTTAAAAAATAAAGGTTAGTTTAATCATACACTACAAGTATAATAGTAAAATATCGACGGGTAGGGGAGGTAAGCCTAAAACGGGTAGCCCGCCTAAAACGGGTATGCTTTTTAAATTGCGCACCGTTATTGCTAATAAGAATGTGAGCGTGCAGTGCGCTGCGCCTGCCGCTCGCCAATCACAGGGAGTCGGCGCGCTTCTCTGGCGGACACGACCTCACGGTAAGATAAGAAAGAAGTTTTTTGCTATTTCCACTAAAAAAAATTGAGTAACATTACTTTTGAATACTCGAAAATGGTTTACAATATGTTCTTACCAGTTTTTTGTTATTATTTTACAATAAATAGACGTTTTATTTGTGTAATAGGTTGGCGTTTATTATTTCGGTTTTAAGGATATGAGTCGATTGAAAAAAATACTTGCTTGTGGGCAAAAAGGGTAGGGGTAAAGCGGGTGCCCGTTTTGCCCATACTCGATTTGCCCTGTATAATTTCATTGACTGCTTATTAGTTCTTTTGTTTTTGCAGATGGTTAATAAATACAAAAGAAAGACTGCAAATGCATCGTGGGATGAGGGAGTTATTTATTTATTTAAACTTTTCGCACAAAAAGGTACAAAGGCGGACTTAATGCCTTAGGCATTCTCTACCAGTCAACCAAGGGTGGTGAAGAGATTGGATGGCAGGTGCTATTATGAAGCTTGCGATAGAAGAAGCTCTCAAAACTTCCGTCAATGGTGCAGCAAAAAAATATGGCATCAACCTTTCGACTTTACAGATACATGTAAAGAAAGGATGTCAACAAAAAAAGAGGAAGATTCACAACAGTTTTTACAGCAGCTCAAGAATTAGAGCTATTTGAATATCTATTTCATATGGATAATCTGTTTACGTTGCCAACTCATTATGTTGTCTACAAAGTGCCGCAACCATTCCAAGAATACTGGTCCATTGATCCAACCATTATCACTGTAAGTAGCTGATGAGCCTGGTGGAGCTCCATCTGAGTTATGATTGTTATGAAACAGTTCTAGTCATTGATTGACGTTGATCTCATGCAATTCAGTCCCTACCCGCTTTGCCCAAAAGCCCTACCTGCTTTAGGCCCCCCCTACGGGCAAAACGGGAAATTCGAATGGTAAAGATTCTTGTTATTTTTTTTATCTTAATGTACAAAACTACTAAATATGTTATTTATTTTATAGTCCTTGATAACTAAACATTTCAAAATGTACAAATAAATGTTCAATTTGTATCTATAAATTGTTTTTATTTATCATCAACCTTAGCTTACCCGTTTTGGGCTACTCTCCCCTATCGTCGATATTTTTGCAGTAAAATTCTAGATAAGTAATTTAAGAACATACTGAAGACATTTAAAGGTTAAATTCCTTAAGAGACATCTGATCACCTGCTGTGTTATTTTAGAAAATGATGAGTACCTACCTGCCTAAGTGTTAGTAATTAACGAGAGAATTGATAGCATGCAACTTAATTGACGATTACAATGGATGCGTCTCACACTAATGTGTAACATAAAGAAGTTGGCTGTGCGAACAGGTTTAATTTTTGAGGGCAGAATCAGCCTTTAGAGCGATCCTACTGTTGAGACACAGGCCTCCTCCCTGTATGACGGAGTAATCCACCACGCGGGCCCAGTGCGGGTTGGTAGATATTATATGTCTTCGAATTTTTGGTTCTTTAACTTCCAAATTCCGATTGGAAAAACCCAATAACAATTTGTCCGACCCGGGTATCTATTCCCGGGTCGGACAAAGTGTTATTGGGTACCCAGGACCCCACGCTCAGCAGTTGCGCTTACGACCACGAAACCAACGGGGCGGTTAAGGGAAGGGGGTCCCTTGTGCACTATATTATTATATGTAGAGGTATGAGGAACAGGGTCTAAAGTTCACTCATCTTCCATAGAAAAGGGAGGATCCTCCGACCAGACGGGTGTTGTGTCTGGCGGGCAACTGCCCGATGATTCATGTCGGGCCGTTGTATCTATGCTAGTTGCGCGGTAAACTCTGCTTGCGAGATGCAGGATTTTGCGTGACGTCAGTATGACGCGTCGTTCGCATGTGGCGTTGTAGATACCGCTACATTATCTCCCGCGCCGAACGCTGGTCTCCGCTTTTGGTCGCCATGGCCAAAATTCGGTCTGGACGACTTTATTTATTGATGTGGAAACTTTTTTAGGCTCGGTTGGGCATTTTTTGAAATGGGAAATTGAACTCGCGCCACTGTTATTGTAAGCGACACCGCCCGTGTTTTGTATAAAAGACGATTAAAAAAATATCCGCTTCGGAGGAGTTCGGCTGTCCTCGGGATGTACTCGGTTTTATTGTATATCCGATATGTCAGTGAGTGATGGCAAAGTATTCTGTTTGTGTTTTGTTTTCACTTCTGTCGGCACTCCCGGAGTGCCACTGCTTTTTTATTTTTATTGATGCGATTTCCACCCTTAAAAATTTTTTTTAGAACAATATCTGACAGAAGGTTTTCAAAGTTGTTTAGTCTTAAGGCTCCTTCAAACAGGCGCGACACGCGATAAAATCGCGCGCGACATAAAGGCGCCGCAAGTCGCGCAACGAGCGGTGCCTTTGTGTCGCGCGCGATTATATCGCGTGTCGCGCCTGTTTGTAGGTGCCTTTAGTCAAAGACCACACAGATTGATACAGACACTTGATAAATATGATTAATCTCAGATCGGATTAACTTTGAACATTCAACTTAATGACATTCCATTGATCTAAGTTATTCAATGAATAATTAATCCTATCAATTTAATCCTCTTTAAGACTTCGGTGTGACAGACGACGCAACTTATTACATGTATGCGCACGGGCAACAAAAACGAAGTTACACGATTCGATCCGATGTTCGAAACTCGCTCGATGTAGGAATGTTGACATTTTAATGTCAAGGTATTCACTTGTCACTAAGATCTTGAACATTCCTGTTTATTGTGTTTAAGAAAAACAGTTAGTCTTTGAACTTTTATTTTTGGGGTTATGTAGTCTTAAAACATGTTACAAACGCTAGTGACCAATGAACTGTAAACTCAATACAAACATACGTTTTCATTTAGGTTAGGACATAATAAGCTCATTCTTGCATACCCGAGGACTGGATAATAGAATAGAATAGAATACTCTTTATTATGTACACCATATTAATTACAGACATAATTATAGAAATTGTACAAAGGGTGACACAATGGGCGGTCTTATCGCTAAAAGCGATCTTTTAAATACAACCTTTGGATGGATTAAAAAGGGGAAGGATAGACAAATACTGTAGGTAGTCTGTGGTGTACCATTTACATAATACAATAAATACATACATAAAGTATAATATACTAATCTAAATAAATATATACATATAACAATAAACATGAAACAGGAGCAAAGAAAATATAATGATGATGTATTAAGGAGAGAGGAAGTGCTTAGTGGATATCTGATCTGGAGATCTGGATATTCAAGTATGAGCTTACGAACGAGCTTACGGCTTGAGGCGCTGCGTATTAAAACAGACTATAAACCTAGTTCGGCAGCTGATGCTAATAATTAGGCACAATTGTAACTAATTTACTTTTAAGCATAATTATAAGTAGTAGCTAAGACGAGTTGTGCGACATGTTTATTCTTTTTGGTCTGATAAATATTTTGCCATATAATATAATACTTTGCCCAGCAGTGGACAGCATAGCATAGAAAAAAAAAAAATTTACTAGCTGCGCCCCACGGTTTCACCCGCATAAGTTTTGAATCCGTGGGAATATCGCGATAAAAAGTATTCTATGTTGTTATTCTGGTTATAAGCCACCTGTGTGCCAAATTTCATCCACATCCGTTCAGTAGTTTTTGCGTGAAGCAGTAACAAACACACAAACACACTCACAAACATTCGCCTTTATAATATTAGTCTATCTACAGTTTAGATGCTGTTTCATAAATAAATTCGAAGACAAAAAGGGAATGCTGATATTGAGAGTTTTCTAGGATGAAAGAGAATCTGAGAGCTAAACCTAACTTTGACCCCAGGCCCGTCATGAAACTCCCCATCCTAGTCCCATTATAAAAATTCATACGAACCAACCCTCAATCAATAAAAACTTTAAAAAAAGAAAATAACCGATTTCCAAAGAAAAACAAAAAAAAAATATTGATGAGTTCCGTTGTCTGTCTCCGAAACTCATCATCAGATCTTTACGAGATTTAAATAGGACAATTTCAAAATAAACCTCTTTCGAACAAAAAAAGATTTTTGCAAATCCGTCTATATATGACGGAGTTATGCCCGAAATTACACAAAAAAAAACAAACATCCGAATTGATAACCTCCTCCTTTTTAGAAGTCGGTTAATAAAAGGCTGGTTAATGTTAAAATCATATATGCATAAAAATGTCTAAAGTTAAGAAGATAATCAAAGTGCATACAGTAAGGTATTCAATTCTGTTGCAACTACGACCTTTATCAGAAAAGGTAATTTATCTGTTTATTTTGCCTATACGTTGTGCGAATTTCAATTGAGTAATGTTTATTCAATGAACATCGATGCTTTTATAGGCAAATGATCTCAGCAGCATTGAGATTGTTAGCTAAAATACTTGAGAAATATTTGTACGTAAATAAAATCTGTACGTACTAATGTAATAGAGCTGAAGAGATTGTTTATTTTGTAGGTATGAGGAATGCACCACCCCATACTTCCCGTGGGTGTCGTAAAAGGCCGACTAAGGGGCGTACCGGAGAATGGGCAGCAGCGTTCTCTATGCATTCCACCACCATACCATACTGCGATCGCCAACCCGCCTACCAAGCGTGGCGATTATGGCAAACCCCGCCCTTTTGGGGGAGGCCTATGTCCAGCAGTGGACGTCTTTCGGCTGAAATGATGATGATGATGAGGAATAGGGTCTAAAGTTCACTCAACCCCCATAGAAAAGGGAGGTTTTGTTTTTTCTGGCAGACAGTGCCTATCCTTACCACTTCCTTTCTTCACAAAACATATTCATCGAAATAGAATACTCTATAAATTACAGATACAAATAGGAGAGACAATACTGTAGGTAGTCTGTGGTGTACCATTTACATAATACAATAAATACAAACATAAAACATATTATACTAATCTATATAAATATAATAATAATCATGAAACAGGAGCTAAGAAAATATAATGGTGACATTTATGGAGAGAGAAAATGTTTTTTTTTTAAATATAATTTTAAAAGTAGACAAAGATTGAGCACGCCGTACCGACACGGGCAAATCATCTACTGCCTAAATAAAGGCATGCACAGACAGCATCTCACAAGTGATCTGAAGGCTATAACTCATTCCGTAGGTGATAGTCAGCAGCCTGTCACTGCCTGCTCACAATAGACGTCTTCAAGGTAACAAGTGCTACATACAAGTAACTACCAACGCATTGGTTCTTTAAGTAGCTACATAATTTGATGATGGTGTATGAATCATTAAAAAACTTATTGAATGAATCAATTAATTATTGAATAGGTATCCATACTAATAATTATAAATTCGAAAGTAACTGTCTGTCTGTCTGTATGTTACCTTTTCACGCCTAAACCACTGAACGGATTTCGTTAAAATTTGGCAGAGAGATAGATTGCATCCCGGGGAAGGACATAGGATAGTTTTTATCGTCATACCTCGCGGAGGAATCCGCGGGCGGAAGCTAGTCTATCTTAAATTCTTAAGGGTAACGGTGGAGTTTATTGCCAATTCTTCTCCATACCACACTACCTTTTGGAAGGGGCGACAATAATCAATTCAATGTTTTTGTAAATTTTGCCGTTCAAAAGTACCTCTTTTAAATAAACGATTTGGCTTTGATGCGCTAAAGTAGCCCGCGAAATTAAAATTTACTCACGTTTCTTGCAATTTGGAGGTCGGTGTCAGGGGGCCTAAAAAGTCCACTTTGGCAGAATCATAAAAGGATAATATTATGAATCATAACGGACAGTCAACTGTTAAGTTAATCGTATCACATCCCTTTGGAGATGGATTTTACAGTAATTTTTTTTGTCTGTAAATACCAATCAATCCAATCGAAATCTAATCCCAATCTCTTTGATTATACCTACATAGTGCAGCGAAAAAAAGAAAAACGCTGACTCTTCGCCATATTATGATTCATAATGCTTCGCATAATCAATAATAGCACTGTTATCCTTAGAAGGTCCTGCCAAAGTGGCCTTTCTAGGCCCTCAGGTTGTATGTTGATTAAAATATATGACTCGCGACCATAACAAACACGGCTTTAGAGAATTATAAATTATGCAATATAACTCCTTGGGTTAGATCTGGGGGCCTAAAAAGGCCACTTTTGCAGAACCATAAAAGAATAACATTAGAATCATAATATGGCGAAGACATTCCGTGTTTTTCTCTTTTTCGCTGCACTACGTAGGTATAATCTAAGAGATTGGGATTGGATTTGGATTGGATTGATTGGTATTTAGCACGAACAAAAAAAAAATAACTGAAAATTCCTTCACCAATGGGATTTGATACGATTAACTTAACAGTTAACTGTCAATTATGATTTATAATGTTGTCCTTCTATAATTCTGCCAAAGTGGCCTTTTCAGGCCCCCTGGCTTCAAATGTCATGATTTCGTGTAATAGTCATTCAATAGGGTAATAATATGAACTTAGAGAGTTGTATTGATGATTTTCCCTTTGTTTGTTCGTAAGTTTAAGTTCGCAGTCGAACTTGCAAACACTAAACCAACAAGGCTGTCAATTAAAAGATTCCTAATTTAAAATAAAAGATGAATATGCAAATGAGTGGCAGGTCAATATAAAATGGTTGATGATGTGATAATTATATTATTATTTTGTTTAATTTGACCTCAGACGAAGCTGTCTGATTCATATGACCCGGCATTCTATTGAGAATGTCAAGGTGAAGATGTTTCTTCTAACAATTTGAGGGAGTGCTATTTTTTTTAGTGACGTGAGACCTTAGGTAATGATGTTTTTTACGTTCCTAGTAAGATCAGAAACTGTCGACACGCCCTGTAGTGTATGTATTTAATAGATATGTAAACACTCTCTTATTTACGCAATAGGACGTAACAGCTGTCACTAATGTCATCTGTCAGTCACGAGGAATGGCGGGAAACGGACAAAGTGAAGTAGGTCTACACGACCGAGTGTCATGGCGCAGATTAAGGCCGGAATACACATGCCTGTAACTTGCACAAAATTATACAAGTAGTTTGCATGCCATTACGATATTCACCAATCAGACGTTGTTATTGGCATTCGGCATGCAAGCTACTTATGTGCAAGTTCCAGGCATGTGTGTTTTGGGCTTCAGGAAAGGGCTGTTTACAGCAGTGACCTGGAAGACCGACTGAAGGGCTCGGAGATTCTTTTTTAGTAGGTATTATTAGCCACTTCTTTGCTATAGGCTCGACCCCTATTCTTCTTCTTCTTCTGCCTTCCGCCACCCAATGCTGAGTGTAGGAATAATGTTATGTCCAGGATATTTTCATTGGGAAGCCTAGCTTGACAGTAAACCTTTATAGGTCGAATAAGAAATAAATTGGAAGCAGAACATAATAATCCTTGCCCAAATCACAATCAATCAAGGAAATAGTACAGTGGATAGGTACTGTTTCAGGCGTTTGTACCATTTTAGTTTCATTTTTCATGTATGTAACCTAATGTAAGGTAAAATTTAATATATTAGTTATTGCTCAGTTCCGGTAAGCAAATATTTGTACCCAAAATGTTTGTCATGATGATATCATAATGACCTTTGGGAGACCAATCATATATGTTTTGTAATATGTGACATAATTTGACATGTTGCGCACTGTCATTGCCTATAACAACTTAAAACGACGTCTTTTATTAATCGAGAGTGTCACAAAAGATCGATTTATAATAAAAATATTGATACAAGGCAGAACTCAACAGCGATACCTAGTGCCATAGAAAAAAAAATCGGCCGCCATTTTTAATTTTCTCTTCACGCAACATTAACAAACTATCTTCTATTTATAACACCCAAACGTGTTCTATTGTTGCCGCAAAACTTATTTGTAGCGACGAAATATAAGTGAAAGTATTTTTTTATTGAAGTCTGCCATTTTAGAACAGCTGTCAAAAGTCGCGAGCTGTCAAAAGGTGTGAATTACTAGCGGCTACGTGATCATTGATTCGGTGAAAGGGAGTAACAAAAACTTGTTGCATGGACAGCGATCGATGGATATGTTTTTTATTTGTTTAGTCGTATAATATGTTTTCATGTCTACGTCAGAGGTCGCCCTATTCACCTTTGCGCTAGAATTGCTTATATTTATATTCATTAGAAAGTATACGCTATCCTTGATTTTTAAATATTGTGGTTTTGCCACACCTTAGGCTGTCCCCATAGAGATTATAACCACGTCCCTAATGAATTTATCATAAATGTCATATTAAAAACGAGTTTTTAAAAGCTTTATTCGAGGTTAAAGTGTTTTGGGTATCCGCAGGTGTGATTAATCTTACAGTAGGTAAATAAAGCTTAGAAAATTAGTTACAATATACCTTTAATATAATATTATAGATCATTAAAGTTGTTTATACACCTCTTCCTAAAGTGAAACAAGTGATTTAAATTAACAATTACGTACCTAATGAACTTTAATTATAATACTATTATCTTCTTATTACTATTTAGTGACATTTAAATTTAACCTGTAACAAAGTTTAAGAAATCTTGAAGTTCATTGGCACTTTATTAGCCATTAAACTTACTTATTATAATGGAAGTCCAGTTTTGACTGTAGCTACCTATAAAAAATCATCAACATTGAGGCACTATGTACTACGTTAAAGGTAGGTCTACCAGAATCAAAACAAAACAAAAAAAATTGTGGTTTTTATACATTTGGCAACAAAAAGCAGCACAATATTTAAAAAAAATTGCACTGGCCCTTCCCGGACTTTCCATATTATCTATGGTTTCCCATGACAGTTTCCTTTTTTCAACTCTACAATCTGTGGCGACGACAACCCAAGTTCAGCCAAGCTCATTTACGGCGAAAACAAAAAGGTCGCATCTTAAATTCAAACCTTATTTCTCACTCCCAGTAAAAACAAACTCCAGTCAAGAACAAGCTTATAAAATTGCCATAAGTGAAGCGTAGGCCGTACTTTTACTGTTCAAGTACAAGTTTCATGATTTTCATTGAAATTCTAATCAAAACTGTTTCTATTTTAAAGAGCTAACGCAAGCTCGTTAGGGATATAACTGGGAGGTACTAGTTGTTAGGGCTACTCCTTTTATCAATATTTTAATAACTGCAATTGTTTCGTTGTATGGAAGCATCACGATTGTGCATTTTGAAGAAAATTTATCGACTTCAAAAAAGAAGGAGGTTCTCAATTCTGATGTTTAGGTATATATATATTTTTTAAATGTGATAATGTCCTCACTTTTACGTACGTTCATGATATGGGTGGATCATAAAGGGCATAGGATACTTTTCATACTGTATCGCAGAAAAATTCGCGGGCAACAGTTAGTTTAAAATAATATTAGACAAATCACTTTTCAAGCTAATTATATTTTAAAAGTTTTTAGGATTTTATGATTATTTATCTATTCTTTCATTCTGATTCTACTGTGGAAAACGAAACTCATAATAAATATACTGTATTTCAGCTAATTAGCTGCTAGTGTGTCTTACTAAATAATAATTATAATTAATTAACAATCGTGCAGTACTGCCATAAACATAAATTAATAATACTGAGATGATGAAGAACTGAGGTCAACTTAGGTCGAGATACAACTTCAACTGTAAATTAAATTGTCAGTTTTAAAGGTTTTCAATCTCTTTCTGGCTTTACTTGAAAACAAAAGACAGCAATACTTAATCGATATGTTTTGTTTTTCGATGATTCTAGAATCTCATCCTATTCAAAGCTGAAATCACTGGGTCTGGCCTGGAAGCATGAGATTTTAAAGAAGAGTGCCTTATGTAACGAAGGTGGGCACTAAGGAAGGATTTTTGACAATTCATCCTCAAGTTACAAGTTGTCTAAAATCGTAGTAGAAAAGTTTGTATGGACTTACAAAACTACGTCATTTTTGTCGTGCATTTCCATGTAAGGTATAAATGCCTAAAACATTACAATAATGAGTCGAAGAAATAGTTTCTATGCAGTTTTGATGCCGATATGCTGACCATAATTTTGGCGTCGTCATTGTTGTGAATTTGAATTCAGCGGTGCTATTCTGTATAAATCTCACCGTGAAAACTTAGGTGAAATGAGCGTGGTGTGTGCTGTCAATAGTGTCAATTCATAGTAAAAACAAACTCACTTCACCCTTACACGGTGAGATTTTTACAGAATCGACCGGCAGGACCATTTAAAAAGTTTTAGACATACAAAAAGTGCAGGGTGGCTTAATTGATTTGTTGCGTAACACACTATCAATCTTAATCAGAATCATTTCGAAGGATATTGCTAATCCATTGCTTCACAAGTTCGAAAAATATGTCCGCTCAATAACGTAAAGAACGCAATGAATGTTGTTGAACTGTCAAAATTAAACCCATTCCTACTTTTAGTTTGTTACGCAGTTACCCCACAGGAGTGGGTATAGTTTTTCATGGTCTGGCAGTTTGAGTAATTTATGTGGCCAACCCAAATGTCCTTTCTTTGCTATTGTTCGTCGAATCGTTGAGCTCCTTAAGTCTTGATTTGAGGTCAGCGGGATTGTCCGAAAGGGTTACCGCTGGCCCGGAACATAAAGGGCTAAGGAAGGAACACGGGTGGGTTTTAGTCAGTAAGAGTCTGACACTCCCTTCTGCTCCACCCAGATCGGGAGGAGTCATTTGATGATTTCCCATCCACAAAGAAAAAGTCTTGAGTTGAGCTGCACGATTATGACAAATGCGTGCACTGACTGGACAGGTCCTCTCAATCTGTGTGGTTCTTTCCTCAAAAGACCATCTCAGACATCGATCTACATGGTCTTCATATAACCTGACCTGTCTGGACTTTAAAAGAGACTGTGACCTCTGAGTTTATTTCGGCCTTTCTTCTCAGAGTAGTCAGATAGGAAACGCCGACCTCATCTAGTTTAAAAAAAAACATGATTGACGTGTAAAAGCGTTTGTACAAGCCTACTTACAAAAATAAAATCATTTATCATTAGTGTATAATGACTTCCTAGGACAAGGCTCAGCCCTAGGACCCTAGGTTATTGCCAGCCACTACCGGTTTTAAAACCTTTTTGCAGCTATTAAAGTGAAGCGGCTTTTAATTTACAATCTCAGCTGCCTGCGCAAGATTTCAAACCGCCTATATGATTGTCGTAAACAGGGATCGTGGTCCAGATTAGATTTACGTATAGAGCGTTTTAAGTATGCGTAGACAGGTTGATGACTTTAGTTGTTGATTTCTTGGAGGAAAGCTGTTTTGAAGGGAGGAATATTATAGACTAATTAGCTTATGGATATAATTAGATCTGACCAAGATTTTGTCTGGACTTTAAAAGAGACTGTGACCTCTGAGTTTGTTTCGGCCTTTCTTCTCAGAGTAGTCAGATAGGAAAAGCCGACCTCATCTAGTTTAAAAAATATTATTGACGTGTAAAAGTGTTTGTAAAAACCTACTTACAGAAATAAATCATTTATCATTTATGGTGGTGGAATGCATAGAGAACGCTGCTGCCCATTCTCTGGTACGCCCCTTAGTCGCCTTTTACGACACCCACGGGAAGTATGGGGTGGTGCTATTCTTTAAGTCCGGCGCACCACACAGACAAACATACTGCGATCGCCAACCCGTCTGCCAAGCGTGGCGATTATGGCAAACCCCCACCTTTTGGGGGAGGCCTATGTCCAGCAGTGGACGTCTTTCGGCTGATATGATGATGATGATGAATTAGCTTATGCCCGACTCCTTCTCGATTGATATATCAGTCAGCGAACGCAAAGCCTAAACTGCTGGTCCCAGAGACATGAAATTTGGAAGGTGTGTTCTTTGTGGAGAGTAGGTATCCACTAAGAAAGGGGTTTTCGAAATTCCACCCTTAAGAGGGTGAATGGGGGAGGGTGAAATTTCACGCGGACTAAGTCGCGGGCAGAAGCTAGTAGACTAATAGAATACAGAAATATGTATTATTATTACCCAGTTACTGGGTATTGTATAACCCAGTAATTGGGTTGTGGAGGTCAAATAGGCAGTCGCTCCATATAAAATACTGGTATTCAGCTGCATCCGGTTAGACTGGAAGCCGACCCCAACATAGTTGGGAAAAGGCTAGGCAGATGATGATAGGGCTGTTAAAATAAGCTAGTATAGGTAATACTATTTTTTTAATAAAACACGCTTATCATTTATTAATCAATGTCATTTCAAAGCTGAAAAAAGATTCTGTAAGTTAAGGTTTTAAGTAAACACTATAAGGTTTCTCAAAATTCAGTTACCAACCTTAAGACCATGGAACTGTAATAACTTTTACTATTAGCAAAAAAAAAATCAACTGTTCCATACTAAAGTTTAATACCTACAGTTAGAACAGAAGAAAAAAAACAGTTTAGAACACTAAACTAACTAACTGTATGGGACTCCTGTTGTCTTTTTCATCTTATAAGTATACAGCGGCCCGCTCTTAGAAATCTTTCATACATATATCCTATGGGCCCACTTCAGCTTCGCAAGGGTGCAACTTTTTTTTCGAATTTCCGAAATTTTCTTACATACAAACCTTGTCCTGGCAATACCGAACACAACAAAAAAAGAATTATCCAATTTGGTGCAGTCATTCGGAAGTTATGGGCTTAAGTACAGTCATTTCGGCGACTTTGTTTTATACCTACTATGTAAGGATTTCAGTTTAAACCCTAACTCAATACTCACTAAAAACCTAACCTTTTGACCCTGACCTCAGCACCTAACAGTCATTCATTAAACCTCGTGTTACTAGCAAACCTACTTCTGCACCAGCCAATAACCATAAACTATAGAAGTGGGTCTCGTAACGAATTCTCCGCGAGCCTCCGCTAGATGTCGCTCTGACCTCTAGATGCGCCAGCGCACAAACGTGATATGTCAGCCATTGCTACATTGAGATGGAAATCCTAAAGTAGTGGTTTGTGCGTGTAATGCAAGCATTATTTTGAAGGATAATCTGTTAGTTTATTTTTTTTTTATTATATTTATGCTTTGCCTCGTTTTGTAGGATAAAACTATTAAAATATCGCGTTGGATGATATTGTTTTAAAACAGCAAAAACAAAGCGATTAATAACGAAATAATAATATGTTCTTTCTAAGTTAATCCTTATGGTAATAAAAAAGTAATTTAAAAAAATTAAACCGTCTTCAAAAATAAATAAACTCAAAATTATGAAATACTTAACTTTAATTTCTTTTTTTTGTAATAAGTAGGTAATAGTTTTGTTGTAAATATTGCACTAGAATTTGACCAAGGTTTTGAGATGTTTTTCCCTTTGAGACTACACCCTTAGCTCGTATCAATAAGCCAGGCCGTCACACTTACACGTCTTAGTCCATATCTTGAAAATTTTTGAATCGATTTTGATGAAACTTGCACTGTTCCCTAAGTTGAAGAAAATGTAAGCCAATAAAAGACGAATGGTCACGATCCGATTAATAGTTGCGGAGAATTGCGTGGACAAACGTACATACATAAACGTACGTACATACATACGTCTATAAAATTTTGTATATTTGTTTGGAAGCCCTAATAGATTGTCATATGTGAATATAATACAATTCCAATAATATTACATACAAAAGTGTCAAATTGATAACCTCCTTTTTTTTGAAGTCGGTAAAAAATATCTTTTTTATGTTTTTAGGAGTATAGGGAGGCCTTTGGCAAGGAGTGGGCCAGCGGCTAATGAAAAAAAAAAAAAAGAATAATTCTTCTTGAAAATTCAAATAAAGAAATATTTTATATTTTTCCGATTTAGCATGTAGGCAGCAAATGTGATGATCAATACTTAGGTTTTTGTTATCTAGAAGAGACTTAGAAAAGTCAGTGTGCCTGCAGGTATCGTCAATGGCCAACCATGGGCGAAGCGCACCTACTTAGCGTACCTCCTACACACTCAGAGGTCTATAGTCCTTTGTGTGCACCGAGCCTTATCCTCCTAAACCTCAATAGAAATAGCCAATTTCCATTTAAATAACAATTATTATTATTATACCCTCTCCAAAGCCTTTGAGATATTATTGTTGCCAACATAAATAATGGACGCTAAGTTTACAGAGTTGCACAAGGATGCTGCACGGGAGTTGCGACACCAAATGTCAAATGTCAGGTGAAGATGCCACCCTTTGTGCTAGGTTTTGTGCTAAATATTTAGTTAAGGTGTGATGACATGGATTTTGTGAAAGTTTGGTGTCAGTAATGGTTTTTGTACCATAGATTGTGTCAACGAAAATTTCGCAGAGGACTAATTGTTGAGAAGTCCTAGTGATCATTGTATGATTCAATTCCCTGCCCGTCTACTCCCAGCGTCAGCAACTTCAACAGCTCAGTAGTTTTATGGGTTCATTTTTGAAGTGCGTCGGGCATTTTTTACCAAAACCATTGAACTCGGACACTCTTACCGCTAGCGACACCGCCCGTGTTTTGTTTATAAGACGATTAAAAAAATACGATGTGTTCGGCTGTCCTCGGGATGTATTCGGTTTTAATGTATATCCGATATGTCAGTGAGTGATGGGAAAGTATTCTGTTTGTTTCGTTTTCACTTATGTCGGTACTCCCGGAGTGCCACTGTTTTTTTGGTAGTATAATTAACACGAAGTACAGCGCCTAATTACCACATTGTTGCCATCGCGGACAAAATCCGGATGAGGCTGGAACAGGACTGGCACAAGAAGTGAGAGGCTCAGCATTGGGTGAAGTGGATGATGATGACGAAAGCGCCTGTTCGGAATCGAACCTACGGCCTGCAACTCGAAGGACGCGGCCGTCACCACTGGGCTACCACTGGTCTCATTTTTGGTAATGAAGGTTATTGAGAAAGGCTTCTTCAAGGGGTTTTATGTCCAAATACCTACTCGTACTTAAAATTAAACGGAATACCTATTAATTTATTTGGTAGGTAAAGACGCCAGCAAATAAAGCTACCCGAAACTGTAAAATTTTCCCAATTAACTTTGAACCTTATGCTTTAGCGATCATCTGCCTAGCCTTTTTCCAACTATGTTGGAGTCGGCTTCCAGTCTTACCGGATGCAGCTGAATACCAGTATTTTACAGGGAGCTACTGTCTATCTGACGTCCACAACCCAGTTACTGGGTAATACGATACCCTTGGTAAGACTGGTTGTCAGACTTTCGGGCTTGTGACTACCCGTAAAGACTGTCAAAGATCCACGAATGACAGCCGGGACCAACGGCTTAACGTGCTTTGCGAGGCACGAAGTTGTCTCGGTATGTAAACCTGGTCACCCATCCACAAACCCGGGGCAAGCGTAGCTTAACCTGATCGATCGACCTGGGGTTTACTGCTTGATTTCGAATGTCATATGCCCGATGGCTAATTCCCCGAAGTCATCAGATCGAACGTCCGGATTGCCGAAATTCCATCGCATCGATGTTCCACAATTCCGAATAGCCAGTAGATCGAGCGTCCGTTTCACCGAAAAGCCATTACAACGATAGCTGTTATTATTTAGCGATAAAGTTGAAAATCTATTAAAGAAATTTTACATTGCGACGGCGAAGTGCCAATACCTCCTAACTGACAAAGTCAAAATTTTACACAAACTGAAAAAAAAAACCTTCAAAAATAGACACGTTGCGTTGGTTTAGCCGGGAGGTACATATTTCAAAATTTAATTGAATGCTGTTGCAACTAAAAATACACTTAGGCGATTTCACTAAAACATGCGAATAACGCTTTTAAATTCAAAACGATAAAAAAGTGAATTTCTCAAATAATGTCAGTTAGGAGGTATTTGGCACTTCGCCGTCGATTGGGGTCTATACAACGTACAGCTTTTTAGGTATTAAGATTAACTGTAGCAATACCTAAAGAGCTATTTACCTACAAACCTAAATCTATTGTTTCCTAGCTCTCCTTATCAGCTAATCATGGCAGCCATATCAACAACAACGTAAACAGAATCCAATTTATTTTACATCAGTCAATACATAAACCTTTATTCTTATCATCATGCTTGATTTTTCATTGGGGTTAGTAGAACTCTTTACAGTAACTGCAAGAAGTTTATTACATAGAGATAAGGTAGGTGAACATTATCTATCTAGAGCATAACTGACTGACTGACTGACAATGTATATGTTTACCACTGAAGATACAGACAAGATTGGCAGTCGATAGCAGACGCTTCACTTTTGTTTAATTTTTGGGGTTCCGTATCTCTTAAGGGAAAACGGAACCCTTATAGGATCACTTCGTTGACCATCTGTCTGTCAGTCTGTCAAGAGCCTTTTCCTCAAATACGCGAACAGGTCATCATCATCATCATCATTGTAGCCGAAAGACGTCCACTGCTGGACATGGCCTCCCCCAAGCACCTCCACTTCGACCGGTTCTGTGCTTCTCGCATCCAACGGGTTCCTGCGGCCTTCACAAGGTCGGCGGACCACCTTGTGGGAGGCGTTCCAACGCTACGTCTTCTGGTACGTGGTCGCCACTTCAGAACCTTTTGGCCCCATCGGCCATCTGTACTGCGAGCAATTGCCCACTGCCACTTAAGTTTGGCAATTCTTCGGTCTATGTCAGTTACCTTGGTTCTCCTGCGGATCTCCTCATTTCTGTTTCGATCACGCAGGAAAACTTCAAGCATAGCCCTCTCCATGGCAATGGAGAAAGATATGCTTGGAGTTCACGAAAAGCGCACTTTGAGTGACTTTTAGCCGTCTTATAAGGCCCTTTGTGAGCGACCACGTTTCAGTGCCATAAGTCATCACTGGCAACACGCACTGGTCAACACTTCTTGAGACACTGCGGGACGAGAAGATAATTTTGCGTAGCTTCCCGAACGCTGCCCAGCCGAGTCGGATTCGACGATTGACCTCGATTGATTTATTAGTGTAGACGATAAATATCACTGTGCAAACTACAATAGACTTTAGTCAGATCGTCACCACTAAATCTCACAGATGCGCATAGCTAGATCATCTACAATTTGAAACCAGTCTGTGAATACACTTGACATTACCGGTGTGACCTTACACTGACCTAAAATGTAATTTTGTTTCCTGCAATTGATTTAAAGTTGACTATATTTTAATATTCATTATGTAAGAATCAAGTTCTTCTAACTGAACAGACAGCGGTCCTGCTGGGAGTTTGGTGCGCCACTTCCTCTCCCCAGCGAAAGCACTAGAAAGCGAAGGGCCGGTGTTTGGGGGACTGTCTTGTGTAATTTTAACGGTCGAAAAGTGCTGATTCTCAGCCTAGTTTGAAAAAATGACTTTTGATTTTTGATTTATGCAAGGCAGGACATGACGATCTTGAATAAAGTTGATTATTAATTTTGCATTTGGGTTGTCTGCCTCGTCTATTGAGCGTAATGTGCTGGTAGGTATACAACCTGACAAAAAACGAAAGCACATTTGAATTTAGCGAACTACCCTGGCGTTCCCCCCTTAAGAAATTCCCAGTACCTACGGAGTTTGGATTTGTATGTTTTTGGATGGCAAACAAGCCGACGTTCTACCTGATGATGTCATCGTCGCTAATAAACATCTGCAATACCAGAAGCATCACAGGTGCGTTACCATCATAAAGACAAAGCTGAAATGTCTCATATATGCCTGTAATTACACTCGTCACCCATCCATATCCTTCACATGGGAATAAAGGAATGCTATTTGACGGCAGAAATAGACGTGTTGGCATGGTGGCCAAACAGGTGTAATGTTACGTATGTTACGTGGCAACTACACAACACTAAATAACACTAATGCGTTATAAATTGCTTCTAAAACTGCGCCTTAAAAGGATAAACTTACTTAACCTAGACTTAATGAATGGTGGCTATTAGTGCTTTAATTTGTCTAATAAATCTGTCGACAAATTATCTCGTAATACATTATTACAGCACCAGCATAGAAGGCGAATACCGAAAACCTACACTTATGTATAATTCTACAAAAAATAAACGGTTTGTTTTGTCGCAAACCGATTATTTTATAAACAACTAATAAAAACATAAGTAGTTTATACTTTGATAATTTTGGTACTTCAAGGTCTCTAGCCATTGAGTAAAAAGTTTCTAACAGATATCTCACAGACAAACACTATAGTCTGTTTATAAGGTAGGCAAAAATAGCTCATTTTCTGCATCCACATTCACAAATCTGGTCAAACACACGCGCATATTTGCGAACACTAAACACATGACAATCTCTTCAAAAAATATGAGGAACGGTAGGGATATGTCCTTCTCTAGGGCGTCCTCTGCCAGCGTTCCCAATAACATCAGTCGAAAAATACACTGTAACTAACCTGTAAGCATGTACATGTACTGGACAGCCAGTCAGCGGGTTGTACAGCAACAGTACACACGCCACGACATCCGACTGGACCACGGCACTGGTAATGCTGCCGTGCGGTATGAAATGCTTGATCGTCTGCTGTTTGCCCTTCGCTGT
Source organism: Mesoligia furuncula (assembly GCA_916614155.1). NCBI lineage: Eukaryota > Metazoa > Arthropoda > Insecta > Lepidoptera > Noctuidae > Mesoligia > Mesoligia furuncula. Next base: position 25,635,358 of record OU744810.1, on the reverse strand, counting down.
CACATTCTGGATTATCTTCAGGCCTTTGTGGGAGACCTGGGGAGATAGATAGAAAGATTGTGAATAAAAATAATACAAATACAGAAAATAAAAGATGTATTCTGCCGTCTTATAGAAAAAGGGTACAACTAACATTTTTTTCCAAAATTGAGTTATATGTATACATATTTGGAATCAGAAAAAAAAGGCGCATATGCCAGTTTTTTTTACTCAATTTTGGAAAAAAATGTTAGTTGTGCCCTTTTTCTTTATGACGACAGTATTGTGGACATTGGTTTTTAGTTTAAGTGTTGCGGGATGATACAGAAAGTTGCTCCGGGCGGGTCTGCCTGTTTGTAAGTGACTGAGTTTAACACCTGATTCATTTTTCGACGTATTCCACATTGGGCACTCGATTAAATGGCACCTGAGTGAATGTGCCGCTGTGTGTCAGGTGCATTCACTCTCTATTCCACATAGGGCACCCGATTAAATGGCACCTGAGTGAATGTGCCGCTGTGTGTCAGGTGCATTCACTCTCTATTCCACGTTGGGCACCCGCTTAAATGGCACCTGAGTGAATGTGCCGCTGTGTGTCGGGTGCATTCACTCTCTATTCCACATTGGGCACCCGCTTAGATGGCACCTGAGTGAATGTGCCGCTGTGTGTCAGGTGCCATTTAAGCGGGTGCCCAATGTGGAATATATCCATTTTTCATATCGCTTGGAATAGAAGGTTCCAGTTCCCTTAACTAAAAACTTTCGAATCCAGTCGTAATCTCATCTCAGCGACAATCAATGTCGAAAACTTGTCAAAAATGTAGGGAAATTGGGGGTATTTTTGACAGATTGAGATTGAGATCAGACTGTGAGCGTTCTTAAAATTACGAGAATTGCCCCTCAGGTATGACTTACAGACTACAGATAGATAATTATGTATTCCATTGGCTTTCCTTAAACTCTAGTAAGCGATGGAGGAACTTTATGGGGACTGCCTTTTTAGGGTTCCGTACCCAAAGGGTAAAAACGGAACCCTATTACGAAGACTTCGCTGTCTGTCCGTCTGTCTGTCACCAGGCTGTATCTCAAGAACCGCGATAGCTAGACAGTTGAAATTTTCACAAATTATGTATTTCTGTTGCCGCTATAACAACAAATACTAAAAACAAAATTAAATAAATATTTAAGGGGATACAACAAACGCGATTTTTTTGCCCTTTTTTGCTCGATATCAAAAATGACAACAGGTAGGCACTTGAAATATTCACAAAATATTAAGTTGTATTTTAACTTTAATAATAAAATTAAAATGAAATAAATATTTAAGGGGGCTCCCATACAACAAACATGTTTTTTTCGGCGTTTTTGCCTTGTGGTACGGAACCCTTCGTGTGCGAGTCCGAATCGAACTTGGCCAGTTTTTTGTAATTGGTTTTGTTGATGTTAATAAAGTTCGAATACTGCTAACTGGTGTTAGCCTATTTCTCAGTTTACGTAAGTACATGATGACTATGTGATTTGGGTGTCTTTGTACCGAAATAATAGTTCTGTCGGTTAATGCACATCACACTAATATTATAAAGGCGAAAATTTGTGAGTATGTGTGTGTGTTTATATGTTTGTTACTTCTTCACGCTCAAACGGCTAAACCAGTTTTGATATAATTTTGTATGGAGGTAGCTGATACCCTGGATTAACATATAGGCTACTTTTTATCCTGATATTCCCACGGGATCGACATTTACGCGGGTGAAACCGCAGGGCGCAGCTAGTTTAAAATAAAGATAAAATTCCAGTGAGGTTTGTTGATAAGACACATCAAATGGCTGCCTTAATTGGATTACACCTTAACTTGCTATAGTTAACACAGGCTACCTTGGCCAAGGGAGTATTGCCACAATCACCACGCTAACCAAACATATTAGTGACCACACAAAGTTATTCGAACAATACTCCCTTACTCGAGATTCCAACCATCCAACAATGCGTACATAATTTAATTCAATACACACCATCAATCACCAACTCGGAACAGAGGAAGCCTTCAGCCATAGCTTACATAACGCTGCTTGTAACGTAAGAGAACAAACAAATCAATTAGTACGATACTAAAACTTTCACTGCCAACTATTGACGGATCGGAACTAAAAAGAAGTATGGAATGCGTTCTATTACGAAACAAACATTAAAGAAGAAGAAGGAAGGGAAAGGAAGGGAAGGAAAGAGGAGGAGAAGGAGGGGAAGGTGTGGGGGGAAAGGGGATGGAAAGGGAAAGAGATAGGACTAAACCTTAAATTGTTGACTGTTTCGTTTGTCTAGTGGTCGCCAGCGCTACTGCTGAAGCATGAGGTCCTAAGTTCGAAAGTGTTATTGGATTTTTCATCTGAATTTTCTTCGTAGTAGCCCGGAGCGTGGATCTGTGCTCGTTTGATAGTAATAGTGTTGTCCCTGTTACATGGGATTTAAACATAAGTTCTGACGAAATGTGGGTGTGCTAATGGCACACCTCTGACTAGCCCATTGGGGAATACAGGCGTGATGGTATGCTTAAATGAAAACATTTACGGTCTGGTATATTGGATAAATTCTTCCAATTCAACAATTTTCTGAAGGATTTCTCAATACGCTTTGTCATATTCGCTGCTGACAAGTACCTAAGTGATTTCTCACAAAATCCTTACTATTATTTTGATTTATTTATAATATTATATCAAACACATCTTTGTGTAAACTTATATACTAAACTATAGCGTAACGGAATTCTTGACCGAAAAAAAAAATTAAACTTATACTACTTTATACAATAATGTCAACACCCAAAATTGTCAAAGGTGACTCTACGAGTTCGCTTTGGCCCCTCGTACGCCTTGCAAAGGGCCGGGACCCCAGGGTGCCGGGATATGTCAAAGACATTTTTAAAATAAGCATTATGTTTGGCTTTCTGTTGTTTGTTAAAGTTTATTAGATTATTTTTGTAGTTTTTGCATGTGTCCTGGTAAAATAAGGCTGAATCTATTTCCCTATATCACCGTGTACAAAATAAAATATCTTTATAGATGGTACTCATGCGTCTTTGCTAAAACGGCATCCTCTAATATAGGAATCTACGCTGACGTCATGACCATGTTTTCTAGGGCCCTGGGCTTATTGTTAAGTTCCTCATTAGTTAGAAGCGCAATAGCATAGGTACTTACATAACAAATAATAAAATTATGGGGTCAGAAAATGTCAACCGTGTGAAAAGTCCTTACTTTAAAATTAAAAGGCAGTCGCAGAAATATTTCCGTTGGTATGTATGTCAACAAAAGTGAGTTTGGGCGCGCCCTCACTGTAAGTACCTACATAAGTAATAAACTTATTACTTTCCTTATTGCTTATAACACACCCAGGTGTGACGAAACGCGAAGTTATTCGTGAGAATTACAGACTAACAAGAAAGTCAGGATCTGATAGTGCTGTAAACTGTTTACCTAAAATTATGCACGATTATAAAAACTTAGGTATGTCACTTATTTCGTGGGACAGACTCGCCAAACTATTCTCAGCCACTGCTGTAAACCAGAATCTAATAGACCTCTAGACCGAATTTCGGCCATGGCTCCCATTTTATTTGGTGATAAAAAAGGTGGCTAATAAACTAGGATTTCTCCTAGTCCAAACCCTCAGTATACACAAACGGCCAGACCCGGAACAACTCTTGGTAAACATACAAATATTTGTTTCGTGCTTGAAATACATCCTTGACCCGAACCGCACAACTGCACAAGTCAACAGCTCGGCCACTGTGACCATAGTACTGTACCAATCGAGATGTTTATTTTCTTATTTTCGGTAGCAATAAAAAAAAGTAGGTACCCATTGCAATACTGAAATGAAGACAGCCTAAAGTAAGTTACAATTTAACTTTTTGGTATTTTTTTTTGCTTGACAGTCATAGCCCCAAGATACAGACTAACTATCTAGTTTGTAGTTAATACTACATATATTGTAACCTAGCTGTAGGTAATATTTTAAGCTACTCATGTCGTCTTAACTTGCTATTAATTAATATTTACTATTTTATTTTCTATTTAGCTAATTGTAACTTGTAATTTAACTTCTTTCATTCATCTCTTCTTTCTTTCATTTAACTTGAGAGCACTGGTGGCCCTGTGGTAAAGGCCGCGACTTACGAGTTGTAGGTCGTAGGTTCGAACCCAGACAGGCGCCTAAAGGCTCGTACACACTGGCGCGACGCGACAGTGCGACGCGATTCTGCGATATATATCCGTAGAACAATTTCTATGGAAACGCGCGCGACACTTCACACTGGAGCGACTTGTCGCGCCGCGACCGTGTCGCGACGAGTAGCGCGACACCATGTAGCCGCGATATCGCCGCGACACCATACTAAATGTTCATTTTATATGGCGTCGCGCCGCGATTCGCGTCGCGCTTGTGTGAAAGGTGTTGCGGCGCGATAATATCGCAGAATCGCCACGCGACGTGTCGCGCGACAAGTCGCGCCTGTGTGTACGAGCCTTTACTTTGTGTAAATTATTTCATCACAACTGTTCTCAAAACGGTGAAGGAAAACATCGTGAGAAAACCGGCCATGTTCTACAACCAAAATTTCGAAGACATGTGACACCTACCAACCCGCACTGGGCCCGCGTGGTGGATTATGGCCCACTCCCTGTCTCAGACAGGCCTGTTTCCCAGCAGTGGGAACTTTATAGGGTGATTATACTATGCTATAATTTATGTTCTACTGGCCCTTATAACAAAAACAGAAATACTATATGATCGCCTCGACTCTTCTAGAAAGTGATTCAAGAAGTATATTTCCAAAAACTGTTGCTACAATCATTTACTTGTGACATCATAAAGTAGTAAACAAATTATAAAAAACTGGCCAAGTGCGAGTCGGACTCGCACACGAAGGGTTCCGTACCACAAGGCAAAAACGCCGAAAAAACATGTTTGTTGTATGGGAGCCCCCCTTAAATATTTATTTTATTTTATTATTATTATTTATTATTAAAGTTTAAATACAACTGAGCATTTCGTGAATATTTCAAGTGCCTACCTGTTGCCATTTTTGATATCGAGCAAAAAAAGGCAAAAAAATCGCGTTTGTTGTATGGGAGCCCCCTTAAATATTAATTTTATTTTGTTTTTAGTATTTGTTGTTATAGCGGCAACAGAAATACATAATTTGTGAAGATTTCAACTGTCTAGCTATCGCGGTTCTTGAGATACAGCCTGGTGACAGACAGACAGACAGACGGACAGACGGACAGACGGACAGACGGACAGACGGACAGACGGACAGACGGACAGACGGACAGACGGACAGACGAACAGACAGCGAAGTCTTAGTAATAGGGTTCCGTTTTTATACGGAACCCTAAAAACGTGATGTTCAGACTCTGCGTTATTTTTTACCAAATTTTCTGTCATTAAAACCTTTACCGTCTTATTACAAAACGAGATCTAATTTTAGACCTAGCCTAAACCTTCGAGCCAGTTACTCTATTTTGAACTTTATTCCGACAAACGTAAATTTCTTAATGCAAAATTGACAACTTAGACTCGGGTTTAACGTCAGTTTTTGTAATAAGAACTTTAGCGTCGTCGAATTATAGTTCGAAATTTAAAAATGGCTGGATGGTTTAAACCTGGGTCTAAAGATAAATCTTGTTTTGTAATAAGGCCGTAAATGTTGCCATCACCTCTGCCAAACAACAAAATTAGTTTGCATCAACAATAAAGACAGCCGTTTCATCATCTGCCTAGCCTTTTCCCAACTATGCTGGGGTCGGCTTCCAGTCTAACCGGATGCAGCTGAATACCAGTATTTTACATGAAGCGACTGCCTATCTGACATGCACAACTCAGTTACTGGGTAATACGATACCCCTTGATAAGATTGGTTGTCAGACTTTCGGGCTTCTGACGACCCGTTAAAGACAGACTTTTAATCACACTAATATTATAAAGGCGAAGTCTGTGAGTGTGTGTGTGTGTGTTTATATGTTTCTTACTTCTTCATGCTCAAACAGCTAGACCAATTTTGATAAAATTTGGTATGGAGGTAGCTGACACCCTGGATTAACATATAGGCTAATTATATCCCTATATTCCTACGGGATCGAAACTTATGCGGGTGAAACCACGGGGCGCAGTTAGTTTGAAATATTAGAGGATTGTACCAACCTGTAGAGTAACCTTAAAAGGCTCCAAATCCCGTGCCCTCTCCTCCAATATCCGGATAGCGGGTAGAGCAAACTCTTCGCCCCGTAGGCCGCGCGACTCCTGCGCACCCAGGAACCACACGTAGTAGGAGGCCTTCTTAATGTCTTTCTTCAACCGTAGCGCCATCTTGTGGGCTTATGTCATTGTTGGGGGACTGAAACAAACAGAAGATTCTTGTTAGGTTTTTTTATGAAAACGATGGAAGAGGTCAAGCGTTTGCCCTATGAGGTCAATCAAACAATATGTTTTGATACGTTCATTTACAAATCCTGAAGTATATTCAAACACCTTCTGCCCGCGGTTTCACCCGCGTGGATGTCGGAAATTACCCCACGGGAACATGCTACCGGGATAAAATGTAGCCTATGTCCTTCCCAAGGATGTCATCTATCTCCTTGCCAAATTTTATCGAAATCCGTTCAGTGATTTAGGCGTGAAGAGGTGACATACAGACAGAGCTACTTTCTAATGTATAGCATTAGTATGGATTAATTTAATTTAGTTAGATACTTAGAAAGAAAGAAAGAAAGAAATCTTTTATTTTTCGTCGTTTGTCTCAAAACCGTCAAAACAAAAATCAAAATGTTTAAATTAATAAAATATACTTGCTTGCTTAGCAAATTCAAATCTTCTAAAAACCCAGAAACCTATAATTTAACGAATGTTGCAGCAAATTATAGTTTCATAACTGTCTGAGATTTTGACACAGATCTATAACGTAAATTAATTATACCAATGTTATTGCTTATGCATCTCAAGATTGCATAAGTGCCTACCGAATGAAGCTATTTCAAGTAGAATTATTAGTTTGACGCTAGAATGCCTAAGGTAATAAATACGTGTGCCTAGACGAGGTTCATCAAACTCAAACTCAAAACATTTATTTCAATTAAACCATTTACAGGCACTTTTGAATTGTCAAGAAGTCGGTCAGTCAGAAAATATGAAGCTAGTTGCCCATTCCAAAGCGTAAGTATCTATGGAGAAGAACGGGCAAGAAACTCCATGGACACTCTTGTGAATTATATTTTTACAAAAATATTAGTTATATTATTAATGTTGAATTTATAATATGTGAGAACGATGTCAAAAAGACGTTGGCATTAAAAGCGTCCAGATTATAGCAAATAGAAACAAAACAACAATCCAAAAATAAAATAATTAAAATTAAGCCGAGGCAGCTAAGTGATGACCAGCCCCAACTGACGGCGCCCGTTCACGGACATGACGCATAGATCAGCACCATTCAGCTCAACCATTTTGAAGGGAGCTAAATGATCCAACACACACGCCACCGTCAGCGAGACATTTGTGTGAGCATGACATACTATCAGCCGCCAGGGCACATTCCTCTCATTCCATCTTAGTCAGCAGCAGCTATCCCAGACAGGTGCTGAACTTAGTGTTAATGATATCATCACCACTGCTCTTAAAACGGTGAAGGAAAACATACATCGCGAGAAAACCGGCATTTCCTAGAACCAAAAATTCAAAGACATGTGACATCTACCAACCCGCACTGGGTTCGCGTGGATTACGGCCCACTCCCTGATACAGAGAGAAGGCCTGCGTCTCAACAGTGGAAACGTTACAGGATGATTATGTTGTCAGCAGAGGTCCACTGCTGGACATATAAGCTTCTCCAATTTCACGCCAATTTACTCCATCCTCGGTCTCTCACATTCAGCTGCTACCCTGCGAGGATCATCGCCCCACCTATCTTCAGAGCTTCTACCTATCATGAGGAACAGTTTGTAAAGTTCACTCATCCTAGAGGATGAGTGAGTCCTTTGATATAGATATCAAAGGGAGGATCCTCCGACCAGACGGGTGTCGAGTCCGGTGGGCTACTGCTCAACGATTGATATGGACGTTGCATATATCGCACCTTGAAAACAAAAGTGGCACTATACCGAAGATGGCAATATTGAGTTACAACGATGACTTCATAATTTACTGGCTTGTTTTCAGTACATAACTTAAATAAGATAGTCAAACTGATAAATGAAATTAATTGCATTCTTTTTTTATTCCAGTTATTTGCTAAGATATTGACCAAAATGTAGCGTCAAAAACTTTAAATGGTAATACTGAAAAATGTAAATTTTTGTATAACGCCACTTTTGTTTTCAAGGTGCGATATGCTAGTTGAGCGGTAAACTCTACTTGCGCGATGCAGGATTTTTCGTGACGTCAGTGTGACGCGTAATTCGTGTGTGGCGATGTATGTAGATGCCACCACATACCTCATCGCGGTCATCACTCAAAATTCGTCAGATAAAGTATAAACATGTCTAATTGGTATTCCAGAACGTATCTTGAAATTCTTACATAAGTTAGTAACTGATCGTTTACGAGCACATTATTTCTAATGCAACTCTTGAAATCTGAACTGAATTATAAGCAGATAAAACATTCCATTGCAATAAAACTGTAAGAAGGATTATGGAGGATATGATATGGTTAAGAAGGAAATTAACTCTAAGACGATATTTCTGCCTTGTGTGTCTAGTGATAGCAAGCGTTACTACTGAGTATGAGGTCCTGAGTTCGATTCCCGGGTTGGGGTTTTCCATTTGTATTTTGTCAGTAGCAGCCGGGTCTGGATTTGTGAACGATTCATGAAGAACTGGGGGCCTAAAAAGGCCACTTTGGCAGAATCATAAAAGGATAACGTAACGGACAGTTAACTGTTAAGTTAATCGTATCAAATCCCATTGATGAAGGATTTTTCAGCAAATTTTTTTGTCTGTGCTAAAGTACCAATCAATCCAATCCAAATCCAATCACAATGTCTTTGATTTTGTCTACGGAAAGCAGCGAAAAAAAGAAAAACACGGACTATCTTCGCCATATAATGATTTATAATGTTGTCCTTTTATGATTCTCCAAAGTGGCCTTTTTAGGCCTCCAGTTCTTCAAATTAAAAACAAGTCTATTTTAAAATTTTACTCTTTTTATGACCAAAATAAACAAATGCAGTAAATAAAACTGTTATTAAAATTCCACACACATTTCAGATTGCCCTATTTCAACAATACGCGTCAAATTTTGGCATTCAGCACATGTGGTTATTAGTATTCGTTGATCGAATACAGAGTTGCACAGTTGGCAGATTCCACGATAATAATTTGTGGACGCAACTTGTTACCTAATAGGCTCGCTGTTTAAATAGCTTTTAGCTTTATTGTAATAGTGCTAAGTAGTAGTATTTAGCGGTTTCAAATGTTAATAGATCGCAAGGCCCTTTGACTCACAAGTTTGAAAACGATGTTATGTTTTGTTTTGAATCATCATCATCATCTGCCTAGCCTTTTCCCAACTATGCTGGGGTCGGCTTCCAGTCTAAGTAGATGCTGCTGAATATGTTTTGTTTTGAATGTCAGCTTAATCCTTCACCAATGGGATTCGATACGATAATTTAAGGTGAATGGGTAGTTGAGACCGCGAAATTTAAATTTTCTTACGTTTTTTACAATTTGCAGGTCAGTGTCAGGTTCATCTTTATCAAAATATGATTCGCGACAATAAAGGTACATATTTAGAGAATTATAATCATTAGAATCATTAATTAATACATCTTTCTAACTTAGACTTCTACCATTAACACTTTTCCATAAGAGATTGGTGGTTGGATATCATATTAATGATTCTAATGATTATAATTCTCTATGTTTCTGTTATTGTCGCGAATCATATTTTGATCAAGATACAATCTGACACTGACCTGCAAATTGCAAAAAACGTAAGAAAATTTTAATTTCGCGGTCTACCACTATCCATTCACCTAAACAGTATACTGTCCATTATGATTCATAATGTTATCCTTTTATATTTCTGCCAAAGTGGCCTTTTTAGGCGTTTTCCTATCTTACGTAATAAAACTTACAATCTTAAAACCAACTCGAGCGAGAGGTCAAAATGACCCTAATTATCACTTCACTTTCATTACAAACAAGACCTTCATTCATTACACAGCAAAACAAAGATGCGCCATTTACCATCTTAATAACACACCACAAACCTAATATTTAAACTGCGATAAGACCAAAATAACGGTGAAAATCATGCTAATAAAAAATATCTCACGCGTGGTTGCATCAACCGGCCTTGGGTTCATTATAATTGGTTGCCAACAACCAACACTCTTGTAACGACATTAGGTGAGCCAATTGGGCAACCTGTAATTGTCTTTACTTCATAATTTGAATGTGGTTGCTCGCGGTTTTTTGGGGCTCCAAGTTTGTGACTGCCCGTTGGTTTTTGGGACGCAACACCTGTACTATTATTTTCTAAATATATTTATTTTCGAATCGTGAAGAGGTGTGAATACGCGATTATTTATTTTCAACACTTGGGAGTTTATTTATAAACGGTGCTTAGAGGTGAGTAATGATTAGCGACTGTTTAGCTAAACATTTGACGTTTTTATAGCCGTGTACGCACAAACGAACAAGAACATGGTGAACACGAACAACGAACACTTTGTTCGCACGTGCGTACCACTAACGAACATAACACTGTGTTCGTCAAAAATGTTCGTGGCGATCCAATATGGTCGTGTTCACCATGTTTTGTTCGTTCGTGCGTACGCGGCTTAACGTCTCTTAACTTTAAACAAAGTTTTTAAATTAACCCCTTTAAATAAAGATAAACGCACCCAGCGAACTTCTTATTTGCATTATTTAACCAAGCAAGCGCGATCCAAAAACTAAAAAAAATAAGTGAACAGTTTTTAATTTTCCTAAATTCTGAAAGAAATATCTAGCAATGTTTTGGGCGATCAACCAGAAACCGCAATGGAGCATCACGAAAATAAAATCAAATGTACATTACAGTTGTATTGTATTAGCATTTGGCGGAGCACCGGTTGGGACACCGTTAGGTGATGCACCGATTTGAAGATCGTGTTTGACGGACTTTTAAACTTCAGTGACTACAAAACTCTGCTGTTCCTACGGTTTCTCAAAGCTCCTGGCTTGGTTCTAGAGGACTCACGATTTGAAGACGAAATAATGTATAAACGCCGGCATATCAAGCTACTACAACCTGTCAAATTTCTTTAATAGATTTGCAACTTTATCGCTAAAGCATTAAGTTTAAAGTTGATTGGAAAAATTTGACAGTTTCGGGTAGCTTGATGTGCTGGCGTCTGTATCTAAGTGAAGTAGTAATAGCTTTTAGAAACCTGTAGAAGATTAGGTTTCTTGTTTCTAAAAACTTGGTTAGATTACGGATGAAAAAACGAGTATCTATGAATACTTCTCGAATAACCAACTGATTCTAGCCTAGCTAATCTAAAGACCTTTTTTGGAGCCATCTTATATAACAGTCAATAATAATGCTTGCAGGCGATAAGGCATCGATAACTTTATAGCCCGGGCAATTTAAACGGGCAACTTTTGTGACCACACAAATCACCCGAATTAAAGCCACTTTTTCATGCCCCTTTTTCAACACGTACCACATTAAGTAGAAGAGAAGGGGCATTCTAATCTATCAGTCCACCTGTCTATCCATTTAATACATTTACCGCTAAAACACACAGCGTATTAAAAGTAATAGCGGCCATCACATACCGTAATAATAGAAATAATTCCATCAAATTACTTGCGTCTAATAATAGTTACTGTAGCGAGCGATGGACCGTTGAAATTCAGGTTAATAGAGTTACATTTTTTTTTTTTAAGATTATGTTTGTAATCCACATTCTCTTTGAGATTGTGGTGATTGTATGTACAACTTTAGGACGAATGTCTCTTCTCATATAATTGACATTCGTCAAGCTGTAAAATCGCTTTGCAATTTTTTTATTACATGTCGTCGTCGTCATCGACGACGACATGTAATAAAAAACTACATGTCGAAAGAATAAAAAATAATTATTTAATCCCAAGGGTTTATTATTAGTTATTTCAGGTTTATTATCCTACTTCCTACTATCACAATAAAAATAAAGGCGAAAGTTTGTGAGTGTGTCTGTGTGTCTTTATATGTTTGTTACTTCTTCACGCTCAAACGGCTGTACCAATTTTGATAAAATTTTGTATGGAGGCATGGGCTATTTTTTATCCCGATATTCCCAAGGGATCGACACTTATGCGGGTGAAACCGCGGGGCGCAGCTAGTATTATTTAATTATATGTGAAAATAATAAACTTGTTATTTTTCAAAAAGTAGTGTTATTTTTTCTAAAGTCCAATAACAAAAAGTGCAGGAAAAGTTAAAACCGTTAGGGTTGCATTCATGATTAATATTGTATTGCAACACCGAGCGATATTTCATGTTTTTATTTAGTAATAAGTATTGATTAGCTAATTCATCACAGACTACCTACAGTATTTGTCTGTCCTTCCTCTTTTTAATCCATCCAAAGGTTGTCTTTAAAAGATCGCTTTTAGCGATAAGACCGCCCATTGTGTCACCCTTTGTACAGTTTCTATACGTATGTCTGTAATTAATATGGTGTACATAATAAAGAGTATTCTATTCTATTTTACTCTATTCATCAAAACTGCGAAATATTTGACAGCTGTTTAGGACATTGCCGTCTTTCAGTAAGCTTTCGGGAGGGATATTCAGTTATTTTCATATGAATGAGGCTGGAGAAAAAGTTTTCACACCTTTGTATAAGCACAAAACTGTGCAAGCATATAAAGGAAACCGGTTCAAGCTCCCGTCACTATAGGATCTATGTGCTATATACAATATTCTATGTGCAACAACAAATAAAAAATAAACAGTTATAAACAGTAAAATTTAATTTATACCTAAGATATTTGCGAAGGTTTTATTGCAGCTGTTCTAGCTCAGAGCTCAATTACCGAATACGTGTAGGTTGGAATGACATGATTGTGAGGATAATAACAGTTCGGCGGTACAACGCCAACACAGAGCTTTAATAAGCTATTAACTTGAACACGTTATTAGAAACGTTATTATCATTAAGTTTAATGAAACCTTAAAAACATACCTACAAAAAGGAGACCAAGCACTTTTCATACAAAGTTAGACCCAAAGTGACACCCAGTTAATAGCCTATATGACATTGGAGAGGAAGTGACCCAGCGAGCAATATGGTGCCTCAGTGGTAGAGTAAGGCCCAGTGGTTAGAGGATTATATACAAGATAAGAATGCTTGGATACATGCTGGTCTATATGACAATCTAGTATAGTCAAAATCAAACTGGTTGCTATTTAAAAATTATTTTTTAAATTTATGACATTCGATTTTTACATTCTGTGACTACAGTAACTCACACACTTGTTAAAATTCAAGGAAAATCATCTACTTTTACAATATTTGTAAATATGTGAGCACCATGTATCTATCACATAATTGATTTACCTGTCATTGCTTTATTTTTACCTTTTGTGGTAGACTAGTTTTATTCTAGATGAATCGTCTTCACATATAATTATATAACGAATGTATACAAAACCTCGTAAAACATTTAAAAGAGCAACGGTGGCGTTTCTTGCCCATTCTTCTCCATACGAACACTACCTTTTGGAAGGGGCCACTAGAAATAATTCAAATTTTATTGTAATTTTTGATGTTCAAAAGTGCCTCTAATGTGCCTATTTGTATTAAATGTTTTGACTTTGACTTTGGTAACGGCCGCGACTTACGGTCGTAGCTTCAAACCCAGACAGGCTTACTTTGTGTAAATTATTCCATCACCACTGCTCTCAAAACGGTGAAGGAAAACATCGTGAGGAAACCGGCATGTCCTAGAGCCAAAAAATTCGAAGACATGTGACATCTACCAACCCGCACTGGGCCCGCGTGGTGGATTATGGCTCACTTCCTGACACTGAGAGGAGGGCTGTGTCCCAGTAGTGAGAACATTATAGGATCAGCCGATGCTATAATATATGATATCGATAAAAAAAAATGTATCAATCAACATTGCAGTAAAAATGGCAATCGAAAAAAAAAAAAAAACTCAAACCAGAAAATAGTTAATTAACTTTTTCACTAAAAACAAAAAGTCCACCAATTCATACCTTGTTTTGTCATCGTAACTATTGGTCGCCATCTTGGTTTGATTACGCCATAGCCCTGTATTGTGCAATTAACTGATAAAAAGAGTTTTGATACTTTCTTACTATCTCAATCGGAGACGCCTTGAGGGCATCACGATATACGGACATTATCTGGCTTTATTTACGTTACATACTAGCTGCACCCTGCGGTTTCACCCGCACAAGTTTCGATCACGTGGGAATATCGAGATAAAAAGTAACCTATATGTTAATCCAGGGTGTCAGCTCCCTCCATACAAAATTCTATCAAAATTGGTCCAGCTGTTTGAGCGTGAAGAAGTAACAAACATATAAACACACACACACACACTCGCAAACTTTCGCCTGTATATTATTAGTGTGATTACGTTGGTAATGGACCTGTGGGTATTTAAGGTCGTGGATTCAAGTATCAAAGCATATATGTTAAACTATACCTTGAATTTATTCACGAAAGTCTGAAAACCTTCAATATGGAGCATACATGACATCTATCTATAAAATATAATTCTTCATAATCATCTGCCTATTGGCAGACCTTTGATAATCGTTACGGGTAGTCACCCGAAAGTCTGACAATCAGTCGTGCCAAGGGGTTTTGTGTTACCCAGTAACTGGGTTACGCAGGTCAGATAGGCAGTCGCTTCATGTAAAATACTGGTATTCAGCTTGGCCTGCTACTGAAAAATTCCAGACAGAAAACACAATAACACGTTGTCCGACCCGGGAATCGAACCTAGGAGCTCTTGGTCAGCGGTGACGTATTGACCACTAGATCGACGAGGCAGAACTTATTTCTACAATAAACAATCTAATCATAGTGAATACCTTACCACTCATAGTGAGAGTTTTTGCAACAGTCTGCGGTTAGCACCGTGTGTTAGTTAATATTACGTACGAACGTTTCCTATTACATAACGTAGTCCGAATTGTATGATCATCATCATCATCTGCCTAGCCTTTTCCCAACTATATTGGGGTCGGCTTCCAGTCCTCCGCCTCCTAATCAAGCACGTTTTCACCAGTTAAGACATGAAACTATAAGGCGTTACTGACAGTGAGAACGCAATGACCGACTTGCCTTGTTCTCCGACATTGTTCTACCGCATTGTTTGCTGAGCTTTGGACGTGAATGTTGCTTGGCTGTGGTATTGGTGTCATTGTGTAGGATATAGCGTTGTGTGGGACGCCCCTCAGCTAGTTGGACCGAAGTTAAGAAGGTGGCTGGGAGAGATTGGAGGCTAAAGACGGAGGAAAGGGTGTTGTGGCGCAGCCTTGGAGTGGCTTATGTCCAGCAGTGGACTGCGATAGGCTGAGCTGATGTAGGATATAGATTTTTGGAATATAGTGTGGTTGTCTTCTGCTGTGTGTGTGAAAGAAGAATGAGATGGATGAGGTATTTGGGTTGGCGCCACATGTGGCCGCTATCACATAGTATCTCCTTAGTCGTTCACTCTTGACAGAGTGGTCGTGGTTGATGACTCTGCATTTTCTTTGGCCAAAGCAGCCCTCGCGATGCTCCTCCACTTATTCCGGTCTTCAGTGTCTCGGAAATTCTGAACTACGGAGGTTTGTGTTGACGCTTTGGTAAGGTATGTCCAACGCGTAGGTGACCGACCGCGTGACCGCTTGCCCTTCACTTGTCCCTGGACAAGGAGTCGTTCCATGGAATGTTCGACGAACCATGTGGCCGAAATCTATACATATAATAAATCTGTAGAAGGGTCAATTCTGTACATTGAAAATATTGAAAAATTAAATAGCGAGGGGTGTTGCTGGATCGATACCAAACCCAAATATGTGATTAAAAAAATTTTTGTCTGTCTGTCTGTCTGTCTGTCTGTCTGTCTATATATGCAGGCATCACGTGAAAACTAACGGTTCGATTTCGATGAAACTTGGTATAATTATACCTTATTATCCTGGGCATAAAATAGGATACTTTTTATCCTGGAAAAATACGTAGAAAAAAAAATCTTATTTTTCGGTTTTATTCATAGACGTTGTTCTGTAGAACCGCGAACACACGTTGCATTACCCGTAGTGGATAATTTTCAATTTCAATTTAAGAGAATACAGTTTCCTGTAGCTTTGTGTTACGCCATGACAATAAATAAGGCTCAAGGTCAGACCCTAGGAGTTGCTGGCGTAGATCTTACCGCGAGTTGTTTTTCACACGGGCAACTTTACGTAGCTCTTTCCCGTGTGAGCAGTCCAAGAAATCTTCATGTTCATATTCCGGACGAGCTCACTAACAATGTTGTGTATGCTGAAGCTCTCAATTAACTTTCTGTCGCATTGTCACGATCACTTTTTTATTATTGCAAACTTTTCGTCACTGTCAGTAATTTACTGCTACATGCTACTTATCAAGCTCGGAATTACTATGAAAAAAATACTTACTACAGAACGCGAGCTCAACAGCAGTAGCTCAATAGAGGGATCTCCTTAATTATTATAGGCTTAGCCGTATTTGGGTCCAATAGATATTTATAAGATGTCATTGTCAGAGTTACTCACAATGGAGAAATAAACCATCCACGCGAAGACCGACATCCGCGCGGACGGAGTCGCGGGCGGAAGCTAGTATTTAATAATTCGTGTTTGAAGTCGAAGATAATCTCTGCTTGACTTTTAGCTCTTCCAGGATCGAAACATTGGTCCGAAACGCTGTCCATCTCCAGTGCATCGATTTTGAATCATATAGTATACTTAAAGCCAAAGAATAGTCATTCTTCTGAGCTCCAAAGAAGTATCATCCATATAATAATTAAAAATTATGTAAGAAGCTAGAAATTGAATTGTTGTGTTGAAAAAAAATTACCCCTAAATGAAAACATTGAATAATTTAAAATTATTCTTTTTACTGTTCTCAAGACGGTGAAGGAAGGCATATGCTAGAACCAAAAATTCGAAGACATGTGATATCTACCAACCCGCACTGGGCCCGCGTGGATTACGGCCCACTCCCTCTCACCGAGAGGAAGCCTGCGTCACAGCAGTAGGAACATTATTAGCTGATTATAGTGATTGTGATTATGCTTTCCTTCTTCTTTTCTCGTATTAGAAGCACTATACTAATCAAGCAAGCTACCCGAAACTGTCAAATTTTCCCAATCAACTTTGAACCTTTTACTTTAGCGACAAAGTTGAAAATCTATTATAGAAATTTGACAGACTGTAGTAGCCTGATGTGCTGGCGTCTGTACATTTACAATTTACTGTCACTTTACATTACCTTTCAAGATTTACACCTTCAATAATATAAGACCGACATCCAATCCGTAAAGTTACCCTTCGACATTGAAAAGGGTAACTATTAAAACAAATTATCAACATGACCATACTAAATGTCGGTACCGTTTAGTCTCCCTATAATTATCCGAGAATCCGACATGTAACTACTTTTTCTTTCCGACACGAGCGTATAAATCAACTGTGTCAACGGTTACACGTAACTAAAGGGTTAAGGTGGTGTCACACGATACTGGAATCACCGATGTTATTGAATAACCTTCATGATTTCAAAATCAAAACGCATTTATTCTAACTAGGCTGAGAATCAGAAATTTTTGGACGTCAAAATTACATAAGACAGTCCCCCAAAATGGCCGCCCTTCACCACTTCCTAGTGCTTTCGCTGGGTAGAAGAAGTGACGCAACAAACTCCCAGCAGCACAGCTGTCTGTTCAGTTAGAAGAACCTCTTGTGGTGATAGCGCATTTTAAAAAAAATGGCAAGAAATTTTGGGTACTTACATTGGGAGAAACATTACAAAGGGTTTATTCAGAACAATGACTTTACTAAACTGAATGGAAATAACATTCTAAACGTTATAATTCCTGCCTTTTATTAATTGTGCAAAGGTCTCATACAGGACAGGCAAGCATTGATTAAAATAACAAATAATCCTGACTAGCATAGTGCTTTACAAAAAAGTAGATAATTGAATTTTAATAAGTTATGCACTAAAAGGGTGAATAGTTTTAAATCGAGAATCTAACTACTAAAAATAAAGTTTATTATTCAAAGATTAACAATACAATTTAGTTTTTTTAACGCATGTGACTAAAAGAGTGATGTATATGTTGATGGATGGAGAGGGAGAGGTAGGCCGAAGAAAAGATGGGTGGATTGTGTGAGGAATGATATGAAAGAGAAGGGAGTGAATGATAGCGTGACGGTTGACAGGGAGAATGGAAAAAGAAAACGTGTTGCGCCGACCTCAAGTAGCGTGGGTTATGGACGAAGGTGATGATAAGTAACAATACAGTTTAACCAAATTCGGTGAGCCACAAACTAAGTGTCACTTGTATCTTGTGGCTCATAAACTAATATATCCATCCGCCATTATGGCATGTGTCATCGTTAAAGGTTTATTTATTTGTTACAACGGTACACCAACAGCTTCTGTATAATTATATCTAAACCGATGACAATATCATCGTCAAAGCGTTTCCTTATTTTCCACTGAAGTGCATTTTCACACATTTGTGACAACATCAACGCATCTTCAATTGGTGATGACAGTGTCGTGTGAGCGTAGCTTTATGCCCGCCAACTAATAATGTTAAAATTGCGGCGCGTGCGCCGTTAGCTCTACAGTTACCGGTAACGGTGACGTAAGGTGGCGGTCAACTTTATACTTAATTGTTTGACAATTAGTGCTATTATTACTTGGCTATTTACTTTTTTAAATGGTCTTATTTTATTTTAATTATCAGGTGTATGGTGATTGTTTACGAGCTAGAAGATACGTCTAGTTTTAGAAATAATTCTTAAACAAGAAGACTGACTTACTTGATTTCAACCCCTTTATTTATTACTAGCTTCCGCCCGCGGCTTCGCCCGCGAGGTATGTCGATAACAACTATGTCCTTCCCCGGGATGCAATCTATCTCTCTGCCAAATTCTATCGAAATCCGTTCATTTGTTTAGGCGTGAAAAGGTAACATACAGACAGACAGGCATAGTTACTTTCGAATTTATAATAGGAGTATGGATCGTTGTTTAAACAGTCACTAATCATTACTTAGATAAACCACGTAGTGTGTCATTATCATCAACATTTCAGCCGAAAGACGTCCACTGCTGGACATAGGCCTCCATAAGCGTAGTGTGTACCTAATTACTAATTAATGTTCCGATGTCAAAGTTTATAAAACTTTTAAAATTATATTACTAAATAGGTAGGTTTAAACACCTGCTACTATATAGTTTCTGTATGCATTTCATTCGTCGTTTCAGCCGATAGACGTCCACTGCTGGACATAGGCCTCTCCCAATTTTGGGAGGGTTTGCCATAATCACCACGCTTGGCAGGCGGGTTGTCGATCGCAGTATGGTATGATGGTGGAATACATAGAGAACGCTGCTGCCCATTCTCCGGTACGACCCTTAGTCGCCTTTTACGACACCCGCGGGAAGTAAGGGGTGGTGGTATTCTTTAAGTACGGCACCACACAGACAATTATCTAAGTTAAAATAAAAATGCAAGGATCAACAGCTGAAAACAGCATTGAATAGCTCTGTTGTGAACCCTTGCTGTTCCGATCACCAAACACCTCAAGAGTAATATTAAATAACTTTACAATCTAGATGACAAAATCGTAAACGTTAATAGACACGTAATATTTCGCCACCCGGCACGGAACAAGCGGACACGCACAATAGGAGATCTTTTTGTTTTTTTATTTGGTGTTTCTTTTTCTCGTGTTTTTTGTGTCATAAGTCGTGCCCCGGGGCAGTGCGTTGCCCCGTTTATTTAGAACGGGGGCACAAAGTTCACCTACACTCCCCACTTTTTTGCCAAACACTTGATTATATCGGTTTAATGAAATTTATTTCTCCTAAGAACTTACAGTTCGCTTATAATAAGATACAAAGTCGTAAGTATATAATTATACAGTACAATACAATTTCATCCAGAATGTTAAACATACAAAAGGCCAAAATTTGGGAGTGTGTGTGTTACTTCTTCACGCTCAAACGGCTGGACCAATTTTGATAAAATTTTGCAAGGAGGTAGCTGACACCCTGGATTAACATAAAGGCTACTTTTTATCCCGATATTCCTACGGGATCGACACTTATGCTAGTTAAATCTATTCTCCTTATAAATTAGTTTTTTATTTAGACCGTTCACTGTCGCAGTCAGTGGACACATGCTCGTTGGAACCACCAGGTTTTTAGCAGGTCCACTGTGTTTTTAAAATCTTATTTTTCAGTAAGAAATATTTAAAACTTTTAGTAATACGAAACCCCACGGGACTCGCCTTTGTATAAATCGTACCAAAAGAAACCATTTCTATTCGAAGTCACGTACAAATGCACTGGCGGGCAAAACATTAGGAATCGTACCCGCGCCGTGTTAAGACCGTGACTAACAAATAACAATGGGTTATTAAGCTTCGACGGAAGACAGATATACTTTTACTTATAACTTCGCTATACAAATGTATGTAAAAGCAGAAATGAATATACAGGGTGGTTTGAAGATGGGTGCAAAGCTTTAAGTCGAAGATAGTGCAGACAATTGAAAACCATTTAAGCCATGGTCGTCTTAGACGAAGTCTTACCAATTTTTTTACCAAATTTTTTTTTTTTTCGAAATTTTAAGCAAACTGCTCGAAACAAGCCGAAAGACGTCCACTGCTGCACATAGGCCTCCCCCAAAAGGGGGGGTTTGCCATAATCGCCACGCTTGGCAGGCGGGTTGGCGATCGCAGTATGGTATGGTGGTGGAATGCATAGAGAACGCTGCTGCCCATTCTCCGGTACGCCCCTTAGTCGCCTTTTACGACACAGGAAGTAAGGGGTGGTGCTATTCTTTAAGTCCGGCACCACACAGACTAAGCAAACTGCTTATTTATCGTCAAATTGAATGAGAAATTAATTCATTTTTATTTAATTTAATGTAGTAATGTGTAAGCAATCTAGGAAAGCATGTTTTAGGCCTCTGTGTCATTCAATAGACAAATAAATCATAAATTTGATTTTAAAAAAATTGGTAAGACTTCGTCTAAAACCTCCTCTACACGTCGTCAGATTCATCAGCAGATGGCCATCTGCGAATGCCTCCGCCGACGTGTAGACGGGGTAATTTGCTAGTGTGTGGTAGGTATTTGACGTCGGCAGATGCTAAATACCTACCACAGACTAGCAAATTACCCCGTCTGCACGTCGGCGGAGGCATTCGCAGATAGCCATCTGCTGACGAATCTGTCTACGTGTAGAGGAGGCTTTAGACAACCGTAGCTTAAATGGTTCTAAATTGTCTGTACTATCTTCGCCTTAACCGATTGTGTGCCGTAATTACAGACACAATTAAAAAGCCATTGATTCTCGCGTAGATCTACGTTCCGGCAGACTAAGGGTTAAAGCGTTACACCCATGTTCCAATCACCCTGTATTATGAAGGCATTTGTTTTTACGGCCTACAGTGCACGACTAACTCCAGAGGGGCAATTCTCGTGATTTTAAGAAAGTTCACAGTCCGCGGGGCAATTTCGTAACCCACTATCAGTAGCAATGGGTTTCATTTTGACAGGTCAACAACATTCATTGCGTTCTTTACGTTGTTGTGCAGACACATTTTTCGAACATATGAAGCAATGGATTGTCTGTGTGGTGCCGGACTTAAAGAATACCACCACCCCTTACTTCCCGTGGGTGTCGTAAAAGGCGACTAAGGATCGTACCGGAGAAAGGGCAGCAGCGTACTCTATGTATTCCACCATCATACCATACTGCGATCGCCAACCCGCCTGCCAAGCGTGGCGATTATGGCAAACCCTCCCAAAATTGGGGGAGGCCTATGTCCAGCAGTGGACGTCTATCGGCTGAAACGACGAAGCAATGGATTAGCGATATCCTTCAAAATGATCCGGATTGAGATTGATAGTCTGTTAGGCAATTAGGGTGCCGATCTCAGTCGCAAAGTGCGAATGGGACCAAGTGAGAATGGGACCAAGAGAGAATGGGACCAAGTGCGAATGGGACCAACTGCGAACACGGTACGAAGTGCGAATGAGACGAAGTGCGAATAACCCAAAAGTACCTCTAATTTCCATACATTTTTGACATTTGTTTGTCGCCGAGAGAGAGAGAGACGAGAAGAGATTGCAACTAGATTTTGAGCGTTTTAAATTACTAGAGTTAGCCTATTTCTAGCAGCCTGGAACTGGCTATATGTGGGTGTATATGCAACGTGTTTTTTTTATATCCCATAATTCTAGGGGGTCATTGTCAAAATCAGCTGTTCCCTAAACTTATGTTCTTATACATACATAACATCACATAATCAGCCTATGATGTTCCCACTGCTGGGACACGGGCCTCCTCTCGGTGTGAGGGAGTGGGCCGTAATCCACCACGCGGGCCCAGTGCGGGTTGGCAGATGTAACATGTCTTTAAATTTTTTTTTTGTTCTAGGACATAGGTTGCCGGTATGTTCGCATAACTCGTCAAAATGTAGGGAACAGCTGATTTTTTTTTCGCGATTTTAGGTTTGCGCCCATAGTAAAAGTTGTTCATAATGATGAGTAATCATCATTATGAACAACTTTTACCTAGTAACTGGGTTGCGGAGGTCAGATAGGCAGTCGCTCCATGTAAAATACTGGTATTCAGCTACATCCAGTTAGACTGGAAGCCGACCCCAATATAGTTGAGAAAAGGTTAGGCAGATGATGATGAAGAATTATGTTTTATAGATGTCATGTTATGCTCTGTAGTGAAGGTTATCAGACTTTCGTGAATAAATTCAAGGTATAGTTTAACATATATGTTGATCCTTGAATTCGCGACCTTAAATACCCGTATGTCCATTGCCAACGTAATAACATTATCTTATCTTATCGTTTCTTTGGTCTCCACCTCTCTATTTTCACACTCAAAACTTTCCTCACAACATGTACCTCTGCCCCTTCATTTATCGAAGGTATAAAGATACAAAGAAAGCGATAGTTTCCATACAAAGCATCTCATTTGAATAATCATACAACCGCATTTAACAATAAAAGTCAATCAGATATACAATTAAACGGGCATGTATTATGATGTTGATGAAAAACTAAATAATGCCACAGTATAATAAAGTTAGTAATCTAAGTCCGAATTGTGTTCCATAAGATCGGCTTTTGTTTACTATGAGAATGAACTATTGAATTGAAACTGGATATCAATTTATAATTTAGTTCTGATCAACTGAAGACTGATAGAGTTTCTCAAATCTAAACAGAGATCAAAGAACAGTCGACTTCAGTGCCGTTAGCCGTTTGCAGGGCAGCTTAAGCGCAGGCCAGGTATAGATAACAATCATTATTATCATACCGCATAGAGTTCAAAATCGCTTAAAACATGACAGCCTACTTTTTGCCACTTTTGTTAAATATTGTAGCGGTATCTACAACGCCACATGCGAACAACGCGTTATACTGACGTCACGGAAAATCCTGCATCTCGCAAGCAGAGTTTACCGCGCAACTAGCAAAGATACAACGGCCCGACATGAATCATCGGGCAGTTGCCCGCCAGACACAACACCCGTCTGGTCGGAGGATCCTCCCTTTTCTATCGAGGATGGGTGAACTTTCCACCCTATTTCTCATACCTCTGTAATATTGATCAGATCTGTAATATTGATGGAAGAGTACATAATCTGGAAAACCGGACTGAAATCGCCAACTCGTCTTGATCTGTGCTCGTGCTTTCTCTGTATGAGAAGATGCCTTTGCCCTGCAATAGGACAATAATAGGCCGGTATTATTTCTATTATAAAAGTACATGCAAACCCCGCATAACTGACTCTTAAGAGCGTTTACGCCGTACGGCATTTCATACAAACTTTCAAGCCCTTGATTTTCGAAATGAATGAACCGATTTCGATGAAACTTCATACGCATAAGCAGGATACAAAGGTCTAAAAAGTTACTCAAGAACATTTTCGAAAAATAGTGTTACAGCCAAATTAGACCGATTTTAAATTCTCCATAGAAACAGAGATTTCCAGTTATCTTTCTCGTTCGTCTTCGTTCTCAAAATGTTCTTAAGTAACTTTTTAGACCTTTGTATCCTGCTTATGCGTATGAAGTTTCATTAAAATCGGTTCATTCTATCGAAAAACAAGGGCTTGCAAATTTGTATGAAATGCCGTACGTAGTAAACGTTCTGAACCTACTGTATCTTTACTATGTAATTCAAGGCGCCTGCTGATTCGTTTTTCATGAGCATTTAACGCTAAATGAAAGTCGGAAACTGTGTTCGATCAATTAAATCGAACGTGCACTAACTACTGAAGTTTTTGTTATACATACTTCAACGAAACGTACACATTCCGCGGAATAATTCCGTTTTGTTATTCATGCTTGATCTACCGGTGTGTTAAAGTGGATAATGATAGGGATTTTTTTGTTGTTGTTGCAAGACCGGCTGGTCTTGCATGATGGCTCCTGTTTTGATTGAAATCTTATAAGGAAAGAATTTTATAGCTTGCTGATTTTTTATGAACTAGGTATTTGAATAATAAACGTTTTGGTAAGAAATGTTATTAATTAGGTCCGTCACTTCGATCGCGTGGAAGTCACAAGACACCACAATATACCTACTTAAATAGCAGCGGTAGGAGTGTATTCTGCATGACCCCAAAATTATACAACAAGTTACCAAAGGCGTAGGTACAAAGATTTGAATATTAATAGTTTTAACAAAAGCTTGAAGAAAGTTTTAATAAATAAATGGTACTACTATGATGTTGCCGACTATTTAAATGATGAACTTTAGACATTTTTATTATTATTTTTATTAATTTCCTGTAACTTTATGATGTTTTTTGTACTCAAACTCAAACTCAAACCATTTATTTCAATTAAACCATTTACAGGCACTTTTGAATTGTCAAGAAGTCGGTCAGTCAGAAAATATGAAGCTAGTTGCCCATTCCAAAGCGTAGGTACCTATGGAGAAGAACGGGCAAGAAACTCCATGGACACTCTTTTAAATTGTATTTTTACAAAAATATTAGTTACATCATTAATGTTGAATTTACAATTATATGTGAGAACGATGTAAAAAAATACGTACGCGTTAAGAGCGTCCAGAGTACAGCAAATAGTAAGAAGACAACAATCCAAAAATAAAATAATTAAAAATAAGCCTAGGCAGCTGAGTGATGACCAGCCCCAACTGACGGCGCCCGTTCACGAACATGACGCATGGATCAGCACCATTCAGCTCAACCATTTTGAAGGGAGCTAAATGATCCAATACACACGCCACCGTCAGCGAGACATTTGTGTGAGCATGACATACTATCAGCCGCCATGGCACATTCAAGTCAATGTAAGACATATTACCCGGTAAATGGTAAAGAAGGTATACTTACATAGAACTCACATCTGTGCTATGCAGTTATACAATGCAAAGGAAATTGAGTTTATACAATGCAAAGATAATCTTACAATCTTCAGCTACTTTGAATTATATTATTATTAGCTATATTTGTACGCCTTTTACGCCTAAACTTTTTTTTTTGTAATCGTTCCAACTGATTATAAACCTACACGTGTTTCTGACGAATAAATATAAATCTTATCTTATCAGCCAAATTTTTATAAAACTTCCCAGAAAACTACATTTGTAGTTTTGGTCTCAGCAGCCAAAACATGAAGAGAGTCAGGACTGGTGACGCGGGAGCTAGCAACGTACAGCTGTCTGTGTGAGAAGCAGGTCATCTTGAGGTCGACACCTGCAGCCTTCAGTAATAATTACCCATTGCTTGCGTAGTTTTTCTTTTTTAGTCAATTAATGAACGCCTGCATTCTTGCATACGAGTGGTAGGACATCGATGCGCAAACTATATGTATATAACTATATATATATACCATGAATACAGCACATGACTGACCCTCTTCTTTTTTTGGATTGGGAAATCATCAAATGAGGAGTCGTCCCGTGGCTCCCGACGCCCGGAGCGTCTCCCGCGGCGGCTGGGACGGGAGGCTCTCTCCCTCATCCTCCTTCGCTAGCATGACTGCTTCGTAGAAGGAGGTGACTGCCTCCCACTCCCTCTCGCTCCGGACCATGGTTTGCACCAGGGCCGGGCGCGAGAGGTTGCCGCCGCTGCCGATCGCCTCTACGAGGACACGGCAGTGCTCCGCCCAAGCGGAAGACCTCCATGACTGATCCTCTAGCGTAGAAATTTTTCGTCGATTTTTGATAAAGGGAATTCCAGAATTCAGAATTATGGACTGAATCTATTGGTTGTGCGTAAATGTCCCTCACTTGGGTGTGTGTAAATGTCACTCTGTAAACTATCTAATGGCACAACTTTGATACACTGACTGATGCATTCTTCCAGATTATTGCTAACGAAAACCTACTTATTACTAAACTAAATTATCACTAAAATAAACTTTCCTCACAACAACCATAGCAATATTATAAATTCGAAAGTAACTCTGTCTGTCTGTATGTTACCTTTTCACGCCTAAACCACTGAACGGATTTCGATAAAATTTGCCAGAGAGATAGATTGCATCCCGGGGAAGGACATAGGATAGTTTTTATCGACATACCTCGCGGGCGAAGCCGCGGGCGGAAGATAGTTTTCCATATTTTCTCAGAATCGAAAACCTTCCTTAATGTTCTAAGTGCTCTGACTCTGACACAGATTATAATGTCCCTAAAGGGTTCACATTACTCTGTGGTTGAAAGGCACCAATGATGATGTGTACCTAATGATAATGATCGCTTGATGGTTTCGTTAGTAAGTATAATAGTTAACTCATTAGCCTACTTACCTCAATACAGTTTAAGTAGGAACTTAGAAGTTAAACTTTTATTCAACAATAGTTAGGAAGTGAAATATTGTCTGTTGTAGTAAGGAAATGTGCGGTAATGGAACGGTAAGATTATGTTCAGATGAAGAGATTGGAGCGAGAATCGAGAAGTGCACTTTTGATCGAGAGACGATAATTTAATGTACCTATGTCTCGCGAATTACTCTTAAGGGGATTACATGACCTAAAGCGTGGTCGCACTGCGTAGAAAATAAATAGAAGCGCGATGACACAACGCTGGTAATTTTTTTACAAAATATGAAACAAAAAAAAAAAGTAAAAAAAAAATATACTTACCTTTCTAAGTTACATTTCTACCACCAATCTCTGATGGAAAAGTGTTTATGGTGGAAATCTAACTTAGAAACTTAACTTAGAGACTTTTATTCTAATGATTATAATTCTCTAAATATGTACCAGTTATTGTCGCGAATCATATTTTGATCAAGATACAAACTGACACTGACCTGCAAATTGCAAAAAACGCAAGAAAATTTGAATTTCGCGGTTACCACTACCCATTCATTAGCAGTCTAGAGTTTGCATTTGTGCCTAGTGTGTGAAATTTAGACTGTGAGACTTGAGGGGCCGGCGGAGCATGCGTACTTCATACAAACGTAATACCAAAATAATTTAAAAATCAAACATATTCTTAATGTAGTGTGTATTTATTCCGATTGGATTACAGAATATCTAGGTTATCAAATATATATTTTGAATGGACACTGATTTAAAGACGAGTTATGAGAAAAATCAGTTTTCTATAGAAATTTGAAATTCCTCTTTCTCGTCTTTATATCAGAGTCCATTCAAAATATATCTTTGGGAACCTATCTTAAGAATATGTTTGATTTACAAATTATTTTCTTTGTAAGCAAGACAGAACAAAAAACTCAATAACAACCTCATTGTCTATTACACCGGAAGGTACTTTATGTTTAAACTTGGGAACGTTTACATAATAAGGTTTCAAAAATAAAATGGCGTCACAAAATGGCCGCCCATCTTCGCACCACACACAACTTATCAACCATGTCACGCACACAATAGGAAAAGAACTATCTATTAACAATAACTTAAATAAAGTTATTGCATAATCTAATAGCGCATATTCAATAGACAACTGTCATGGCGTAACTTCCGTTGACGGAAGTATGACGTCACTTCTGCGGAGCTTTCGTTTTAAAAGCTTTAGTTTATTTATTGGCGAGTGGGCTTTGGTTGTGTGTAAAGCATTCAGTGGAGAAAATTGCACATGGATGTGAATATAAGTAAAAATTTAAACAGATCCATTCTGAACACTGTAAAAAAAAACTTCGATTACAAGTCACAAAATAGTTATAATAATAATGTGAGCAGGACAAACTTACTAAATACAAAATTAGGTGTACCTAAACGAGACAGAAATAAAACTTATCTATCTCTTTCGCGTATGCAAATTTTTACTGGTCCCAGTTGTTATACCAAACAATTACTGAGGCCCAACGAAACGGCTGACACACGGTACGATTTCTTTAGTCTATGAAACTCCTGAAAGACATTTTCTTCGGGTCGTTCAATGTAAGGACGACCAAAATCGATACTTATTTATATTTAAACATTATTATATGTTTGGTAAAGGTGAACCGGTATGTCCTAGAACCAAAAATTCGAAGATAATATGTGACATCTACCAACCCGCACTGGGCCCGCGTTGTAGATTACAGCCCACTCCCTCTCACAGAGAGGAGGCCTGTGTCCCAACAGTGGGGAAATTACAAGCTGATTATGCTAAAAGCTCCTTTAAACAGGCGCGACATGCGATATTATCGCGCGCGACACGCGATATTATCGCGCCCGACACGCGATATTATCGCACGCGACACGCGATATTATCGCGCGCGACACAAAGGCACCGCTCGTTGCGCGACTTGCGGTGCCTTTGTGTTGCGCGCAATTTCATCGCGTGTCGCGTCTGTTTGTAAGAGCCTTAAATGTTTGGTTAATATATTTACCTTTCAATATAATATGGAAGTCTTATTCGAAGATCTGAAACAAAAAAAGAAAAACATTAGTTTATTTGTTTGTGGGTAAACTTAATTTGTACATTTATTTACAAGTAGTGTTTAAAATCTGTAAGTATAGTAATAAAGTATAACTGGCTGCTCATCATTTTATGGTAACTTCTTGAGAAACTCGTTTATGTCTTACTATTTACACGTTTTATTTGTTTTATTATTTACACAGTAGGTACCCGTTTGTTTGTGGTTATCTCGGAAACTGAGGCACTTATACTTTGCTAAAATTATATGTAGAAAAATACTAATTTATTGAGATTGACATCATAAGATGACTCCTGTAATTCCCGAAAGGTTAAGCAGAGTTGGTGGTGGGTGGTAGAGCTGGTGGTGGTGGTGGTGGTGAAGCTGGTGGTGGTGGTGATGGATGGTAGAGCTGGTGGTGGTGGTGGGTGGTGGAGGTGCTGGTGGTGGTGGTAGGTGTGAGGTATGTGTTGGCAATTTTTTTTTTGAAAGACGGCCGCTGCTAGACA
Source organism: Mesoligia furuncula (assembly GCA_916614155.1). Taxonomy (NCBI): domain Eukaryota; kingdom Metazoa; phylum Arthropoda; class Insecta; order Lepidoptera; family Noctuidae; genus Mesoligia; species Mesoligia furuncula. The sequence goes on along the minus strand of OU744810.1, from coordinate 25,605,745 downwards.
TAGGCCTCCCCCAAGCACCTCCACTTCGACCAGTTCTGTGCTTCTCGCATCCAACGAGTTCCTGCGTCCTTCACAAGGTCGTCGGTCCACCTTGTTCCCGCCTTCCAACGTTACAAATTATCAGTTACTTTAAACTATAAGAACTAACGTTTAATAAGAATACACTAACATAACATTACACACATATTTATGTCCTTTGTAACCCAAGTCCTTATCAACTTCTATTAAATTTCAATTCAGTTCGACAGTAGACTACCGCCTGTGGTTATGTGGTTGCCTTATCGCGAGGTTGACGACCGGAGATAACAAACTATTAGCATATAAACTTATAAACACGCACTTAGGTACATTACAGAAGGATTTGCAGAAAATCCACTGTAAGGTAAAAATTCGAGTTTTCCATCTCCTTACGAACTACCTGACATCTGGATATCATGTTTGACGAATGATGACCTAAGCGATAGATTAGGGTAAGCTACGTTTGCTGCGGTTGGTCCGCGGATGTGTGACAATCTTTACATACCAAGATCCCTCCGTGTTCCAGAAAGCAGATTAAGCCATTGGTCCCGGCTGTCATTCGTGGATCTTTGACAGTCGTTACGGGTCGTCAGAAGCCCGAAAGTGACAGCCAGTCTTAGCAAGGGGTATCGTATTACCCAGAAACTGGGTTGTGGAGGTCAGATAGAAAGTCAGTCATGTAAAATATTCAGGTGTATCCGGTTGGACTGGAAGCCGACTCCAACATAGTTGGGAAAAGGCTAGGGAGATTGATGTTGTTGTCTCGTGAGGCGTAGGTTTTTATGTCAGAATACAAAATTATTGTTTGTTTTTGGTTATCTGATCTGTGTTCTGTGACCCGCGTACCGGAAGACGTTGGAAGGTCCGACGACCTTGTGAAGGCCTCAGAACCCGTTGGACGCGAGAAGCACAGAACCAGTCGAAAGGAGGTGCTTGGGGGAGGCCTATGCACAGCAGTGGACGTCTTTCGGCTGAAATGATGATGATCTGATCTGTTGCATAATTTAATTATACCCACCCATAATTAAATTATGCATGCAGGGTTGATGTCACAGAGTAGTAAAGAAATATAGGGATTAGGAGGAGTTTCTTTAATCAGGCATTGTTTGCAGTGGTATTTCGGAATATTACTTTATGTTGTGCAAAAAACCTTGATTGTTCTAGGGATGGGATTAATAGTCGATTTAGGCTAATCGACTAAATTAGCGACGGTTAAGCTGACTAATTGACTATTTCATTGAGATTTGTTTTATTTAGCGTAATTCGAGGGAAATTGGCGATAAACAAAAGTGATTCGTGATCACAATAACAAATATTTTTTGAAACAAACGAGTATTTGCGTGTATTTTTCAGTTCTGCAATTATAAAAAAAACAAGATTAGTTAGTTTCGAACCTTTACTTCATAGTCAATTTCTGAGTAGAGCTGTACGATTTTTGACAAATGCGTGCACTGATTGGACAGGTCTGCTCAATCTGTGTGGTTCTTTCCTCAAAAGACCATTTCAGACATCAATCTACATGGTCTTCACACGATCTGACCAAGATTTTGTCTGGACTTTAAAAGAGACTGTGACCTCTGAGTTTGTTTCGGCCTTTCTTCTCAGAGTAGTCAGATAGGAAACGCCGACCACATCTAGTTTAAAAAATATGATGACGTGTAAAAGTGTTTGTAAAAACCTACTTACAGAAAATAAATCATTTATCATTTATCATTAGTGACATCGATTACCTTTCCTTGAAAAGGTCCTGCTAAGACTTTGTAATCTAGAAGCCAAACACATTTTATTTTATAGCCATTTTCTTTATAAATAAACTGTGAACACATAGGTATCAATAATTTTGTCCACGATCTCTTGTGGTCGAGGGTCGACCACCCGGTACCCGCAACCACGGTGAGGTGCTTAAAATAGAAGACAACAAAAAACGGGAAACTATTGTAGATTTTATATCTTTTTACTTTAAAGATACTCTCGAACCACGAAGTGTCGGGTTTAATTTCTACAAGAAGTCAACTGAATTAAGATTTAAAAAACTTAGTGCTTAAGAATGTTGGTTCTAGTCAAAGTTAAAGGCGAAAAGGTCTTAAAGGCTAGATCGAGATCACGAGCAGGCCCGTTTCGCAATAAATTAAAAAAAAACGTCAGATACCTAGTATATTATAACCTAAAAAAAATATAAAATATTTAGTTAATCAATAAATTGACACTTCTTATTACATTACTAATTCTATCAAACAGAGCTTTACAAAAAATACAGCATAACGATAAACGAACTAACCTCTTCAATAAACTATTTAGTCGATTACAACCGTATAATCTTCTTATGATAATCGACTAAGCCCCTAATTGCACATCACTACGGCCCAAGGCGCTAAAAAGCTTGTCTGTGGACGCAGAGGTCAGTGCCCCCAGCATAGACCGTTGATCTTCACACGTAGTCATTATTTTGGTAAGTATGCAATTATTTTGTTAACTTTCAAGACTAACTCTTCGGTTAATGTTTAATATCATGCATGGGATGAGCAGGACTCTGCCTACATACTTACATTCTGTCAGTCAAGGGGCGAGTTTATCATGTCAGGAACTTTAATTCGTATAAAAAAATATTTAGAAGAATAATATACATATACACTGGATAAACTCCTAATACTAAGGGCTGATTAATTTTATTCTAAGAATAAAATTGGAGTTTGACAGTTTATTGTATGAAATAACTGTCAAAATTTCAGGCTGATTGAACTTTTCACCTTTTTATGTTTTCCTCAAAGTGATGTTATAAAATATAGTCTTTGGTTTTTCCAGACCTACAGCCGGATGGGTAGAGGATCTACAAGAGTTTATAGGACCATGGGTAACATCTGCTTTGGACGGGCACAGATCAAGGAAGCATGGAAAAAACTGGCCAAGTGCGAGTCGGACCCGCACACGAACGCTTTCGTACCACAGGGCAAAAACGTCGAAAAAAACACGTTTGTTGTATGGGAGTCCCTCTGAAATATTTATTTGATTCTGTTTTTAGTATTTGTTGTTACAGCGGCAACAGAAATACATCATCTGTGAAAATTTCAACAGACTAGCTATCACGGTTCATGAGATACAGCCTGGTGACAGACAGATGGACAGTGGGTACGGAACCCTAAAAAGGGATGAAGCATTGGGTGGAGCGTTTCCGTCCTGTTAACAACGATGATGAATTACAGTTCTTAAAAAACATCCATAAAATCATCTCAAAAATGACAATCAAAAATTATTACATAAAAAACCTGACACGGTTACAAATATCTGTGAAAGCACAACCCTACCACGCGATGAAGCTACCATCGCACGACCGATATGCATGATTACCATCCAATGCTCGCCCATAGCCGCATATGTATTTATTAAGGCTAACAAAACTAGAGATGTATGGAGAATTTAGCAAGGAATTCGTTGTGGTGGAAGGAGCGAAAGTTTCGTTCACTTGGTCGTTTTTGTTCGTCGTCACTGAAACGTTTCGTTTCGATTGGTGTCAAAGTATGTTTTAGATGATATTTATAACAGGTATTTTTCATGAGAAAGTAAGAGTATTAACAAGGTCAGCGGGATTGTCCGAAAGGGTTACTGCTGCCCCGGAACATAAAGGGCTAAGGAAGGAACACGGGTGGGTTTTAGTCAGTAAGAGTCTGACACTCCCTTCCGCTCCACCCAGAGCGGGAGGAGTCATTTGATGATATCCCATCCGCAAAAAAAAAAAAAAGCCAGGGATAGAGCTTTCTGCCCCGCTTGGGCGGAGCACCGCCGTGTCCTCGTAGAGGCGATTGGCAGCGACGGCGACCTCTCGCGTCCGGCCCTGGTGCAAGCCATGGTCCGGGGCGAGAGGGAGTGGGAGGCAGTTACCTCCTTCTGCGAAGCAGTCATGCTAGCGAAGGAGGTGGCGGGACGGCTCAGGGAGAGAGCCTCCCGTCCCAGCCGCCGCGGGAGACGCTCCGGGCGTCGGGAGCCGCGTGACGACTCCCGGCCACCGTAGGCGCGGGCCTGCGGGCGGAGAGTAATGGGTAGCTCACCGCCCGATCAGGACCAGGCCCGTGCCGGACGGCGCGTACGTGTTCCACGCGCGCCTCAAAGAGATGTCAGCATCGGGGAGGGGCCCCTTAGGGCCGAAGCCTGCCGGGTCAGCGGGATTGTCCGAAAGGGTTACCGCTGGCCCGGAACATAAAGGGCTAAGGAAGGAACACGGGTGGGTTTTAGTCAGTAAGAGTCTGACACTCCACCCAGAGCGGGAGGAGCCATTTGATGATTTCCCATCCGCAAAAAAAAAAAAAAAAAAAAAGGGATAGAGCTTGTAAAAATATAAGCAAACTTTTGATTTCAAACACATTTCTTACATTTTCTGTGTCAAATTTGAAATAATATGAAAAGTAAGGCTTAAAAAATTCAGCAAAAAGCACGGCTAGCGGCTTAAAATTCAGTAATACCAAAATTCAGAAGTGTTTACCCGTTTACCGGCTCGGGAGCTGTGAATGCGTAGTCGAATCCCGTACCCACGACCATAACTAGAGGTGGAACAGCGCGGGGGTTTTAGACGTTATGAGGAAACGCGGTCGGATAGAATTTTTAAAAAAGCCTAAGTAAAAAGTCATAATTCGAGGTTTGGCTCTCGCCTGTTTTCTCCTCCAATATTGGACCAAAGATATTTCATAAACAGAATAAGAAGGATATATACTGTGTCCCTATGTTTTCCTTTTTGATGATACATTATTTTTATAAGCACTAGAACCCTCAAAAAATGCTCAAAATTGCCGCTGTAAACAGAGACCTAGTGCACAAAGGAGATGGCATTTTTTGGCATTACTAATTTTGGAAAGCTACAGAATTCAAACCAATTTTTTAAAAAAACGCTTATTTTTATGTACTGATAGCCAGATTAACTTTATTATTGACAATGGGGATAACATCTCGATAAATATGAGTAGGTAACTTGATTTGATCGAACACAGAGCGGCCGGATACAAGTATTTTTTTTATTTTTTTACTGAATTCAAAAAAAGGAGGTTTTAAACCGCATTATATTGTAGTCTTTGTTTCAACCTCCTTACCCTAAACATGAACACCCACTAAAACCCATAAACATGACTCTTTAGAAGATGACATTTCACGTCATGTTATTTATTTTATTTCGACAACTTCACAAGTCACATTCATAGATAAAAATACTAAATGTACAAATCACATTCGCTCGCTCGCTACTGTTTTGTGCTAGTGTAAATGTTTTGTGCTCCCAAAGTTTTACGTGGATCTTTTCAACGACCTGGCTTGCTTTTGGATTTCGAAGACTCCTATCTTTCTGAACAACTGTTGCGAGACTTGGACCTCTATGTGTTTGTGTGTACTTATAACATTACGAGTCAACGTGATGTCAACCACGGACTGCTGCCTAAACTATACTATCTACGTTCTTGTACCGTTGGGCACCGACAGGTGTGTGTCAATTGTGGATCTTCTACAGCACGTTCCAGAAATCACCAATTACGGACTGATTCGAACAGAGAACGAGGCATATATAAAGTGATTCGAGAATGGAATGGTACTGGGCATGGGCACGGCATTACGCTAGCCTGTCTCCCCCTGCACCTTTCTTAGATAATATATTGCTAATATATGATGAATAAACTATTATGATTAATTACCTACTGGTTTTTTATTGTACCTACAATAATCCTGTCATCCTTAGGTAATTACCATTAACAATATTATATGCTTAGATTCCGATAAGTGAGTCTTTAAAATCTCCTGAGTTTTCTGTGACTACCTACTATGTTTAATTAAAACTGACAGAGTACACTTAGGCTGCGTTTCCACCAGTGAGCGAGGATGTGTAGGTTAAAACTAACCAATAACAACGCTAACTTAGTTCAAGCTATGAAAATGAAGCGATGTTATTGGTTTGTTTCACACACATCCCTCGCTACGCATCTTCGCACATTTCTGGTCGAAACGCAGCCTTAGACTGCCATTAGGTCTATATATGATCAGTGAGTAAATCTTTGAATTAAACAAACTTCAACAACTAGTTATCATTTTTCAAGTCATTACAAAGCATAATTAGCAATATGTTATGCATACAATAAACATTTATGCGTTAAAATAGTAATAGAGGTAAAATAACCTAAAATGAATGCACTTAACCTCACTTTTACAAAAATTCAGATTTCTTTTTAACCCCATTGTTATTATTTTTTATTTATTTTTTTAACAAAAGCTCTTAATATTCCCTTTCAAACCATGCCACTTTTATTTTTGTAGTAACTAAAAAAGTTTAATGCCAGCGTTCTATGAACTTCTGCCATTCTCCTTTGAAAACTATTAATGAAAAAATAAAAACATAGGGACACAGTATATATCCTTCTTATTCTGTTTATGAAGTATCTTTTAAATTGGTCCAGTATTGGAGGAGAAAATAGGCGAGAGCCAAACCTCGAATTATGACTTTTTACTTAGGCTTTTTTAAAAAGTCTCTCCGACCGCGTTTCCTCTTAAGATTCCGGCATGCTCTTCTGTCACCCCCACGATGGAGGAAGTCCATGAGAATTTCCACTGAGCACCAAAAAAAAAACAGTGGCACTCCGGGAGTGCTGACGGAAGTGAAAACAAAACACAAATAGAATACTTTGCCATCAGTCACTGACATATCGGATATACATTAAAACCGAGTACATCCCGAGGACAGCCGAACACATCCGAAGCGGGTATTTTTTTAATCGTCTTATAAACAAAACACGCCCGGTGTCGCTTACGGTAACAGTGGCGCGAGTTCAATGGCTTTTTCCCATCTCAAAAAATGCCCTAGGCGACTAAAAAAGTTTTCACTTCAAAAAAAAAGTGTTTGCCGGGTCGGCTCTTCTATCATTATTCATTACTCAATTACTAAACTTGGCATTGGACTAATTAGTAACACCCGAAGTAAACTAAACCAGGTGATATTTTTGGTAACCGCTGCTATTATTAAAAGTTCCCTTGACCATTGGCTTTCAAAGCGGGTACATTTTTTTATATACTTGAAGTTTGACGCACGTAACTAGCATTATTTTACGTAAACTTGTACAGATAAGCACGACAAAACCTTATCTAATTCAAGGTTTCAACTCTTTTTAGACTTCCTTGTCAGAAGCACTTTTTAATAAGGCACGATTAATTGAATTAAGTTTATAGTGCTATCCTAACATAAAAAGAATAACGTATAGGATTGACTAATTACTGAAAAACGAGACGGTCATCAGTCTTTACTCTTGAAGACATTTTACAGAAAAATCGTCAAAATCTTGACAATAACAACATGATTTTTATCAATTTTAACTCTAAAACTAAAACTTGGGGCTGCCACAGTTAAATCAGAAGGCTAGTTTAAAACGTTCAAAATCTAGTCACAGACTCATATCGGCGACAAACAAATGTCAAAAACTTGTGAAAAATTTAAAATTAGAGGTAGATATTTTTGAAGGCCAATTTCCTTAATTAAACACGTTTTATCGACCCATCAAATCTTTCTAAAACCCCCAAACACTGGCTAACACAACCCAAGATAACGAACAGAAAACGGTCAAAACCGTCTCCATCTTCACAATATCCCTCTCATCTTCCCATTAAGGAAATAGGCGTACATATAACTGTCGTTGGTCCGGCTCTGGCCGAGATGCCTAGCCTAGGCTAGGCATCTAGGTATAAACTACTCAGGCAAAGACAGGAAAGGTAACGGTGCTTAGGAGTTAGTGCATGCGGCTGCGGGCCAGTGCCTAGTTAGTTCCTAGGTTTTATGTGTTAATGTGTTGGATTCTAGGTGTAGGGCTTCTTTGTAGTTTGCATAGATTATAAATTGTTGGATGTTGACAGCTGTCAAAATTGAAGGGAATCATGAGGTAGGATTTCCGAGTGCACGATTTGGTGACAAAAGAGATATGTGATAGGTAAAAATAGGAATGGTCATGTGTTAATGTGTTGGATTCTAGGTGTAAGACTTCTTTTTAGTTTGCATAGATTATAAATTGTTGGATGTTGGGAGCTGTCAAAATTGAAGGGAATTATGAGGTAGGATTTCTGGGTGCACAATTTGGTGACAAAAGAGTTAGGTGATAGGTGAATATAGGACCTTTCTGACTGACCGACCCCTTGACAATTCAAATGTGCCTGTAATAAGTTTAATTGAAATAAATGCTTTGAGTATTTTTTTTTGCCTTTGATGAAAGACCAGTGCTGGTCGATGTTGCAACGGTCGTGAAGTACGAGTTGTAAGTCGTGGGTTCGAACCCATGTAGGCACTTTACTTTGTGTGATTTATTTCATCACTGCTCTCTAAACGATGAGGAAAATATCGTGAGGAAACCGACATGTCCTAGAACCAAACATTCGAAGACATGTGACATCCGGCAACCCGCACTGGGCCCGCGTGGTGGTGGATTATGGCATACTCTCTCTCACTGAGAGGACGCCTGTATCCCAGGAGTGAGAACACTATAGGCTGATTAATGATTATGCTAAAAGGATTATGTTAAAAGGTTTTGATGAAAACGAGAAAAGAACATGGCAGCTGAAAAGTCGAAAAATTTGTCTTGAAGTGACGCTACTAAGTTGTAAAAATTATCTACTTATAGTCAAATAACCAACTTCCTGTTTATAATTATGTCTTGCCTAGGCTATCAATATTATAAAACATTGATCAGGCAGGGGTCATATTAGTTCTTCCATAGTTCTTGGTAACCAGTCCACTTTAGCCACCCAAACCAATAGTCCAACTTTTTATTTATCCATATCCTGCAATAGTCCTACACCAACCGGGGGTTATCCTTGGATGCACTTGCATAGTGCATACAGGGGTAATCGTCGGTTGGTGCCGCATTTCATTAATATTTCCTAATGGGCCTCTGCGAGTTGGCTTCGGCCCCTCGTACGCCTTCCAAAGGACCGGGATCCCATGGTCCCGAAATATATGTAAAATAAAATAATATTAATCAATATTGTACAATATTTTGGTACAGAAATATGAGACTAATTAATCTCTTGGCTCCCAAACTAGGTTTATAGCCTGTATCAAATAAGCACTAAATGCAATGGAAAAATGCAGAATTAATTATGGTTAATAAATGTAGTAGGTAATATACCAAAAGCTACCATTATTGTTGGAATGTCTGATCGTCTGACGCATCAGAGTATATTCACCTCACAAAAAATTAAAACACTTTGGAATTCCTTCCTCGTTTTAAAACGCAGTAGGTATACTCGAAACACTAACGACCTGAAAGCAAAATAAAATCACTAATGGTTTATATAAAAAACTGGCCAAGTGCGAGTCGGACTCACACACGAAGCGTTCCGTACCACAAGGAAAAACGCCGAAAAAAACATGTTTAGTGTATGGGAGCCCCCCTTGAATATTTATTTTATTTTTAATTTTATTATTTATTATTAAAGTAAAAATATAAGTAACTGAGTATTTTGTGAATATTTCAAGTGCCTACCTGTTGCCATTTTTGATATCGAGCAAAAAAGGGCAAAAAAATCGCGTTTGTTGTATGGGAGCCCCCCTTAAATATTTATTTTATTTTGTTTTTAGTATTTGTTGTTATAGCGGCAACAGAAATACATCATGTGTGAAAATTTCAACTGTCTAGCTATCGCGGTTCTTGAGATACAGCCTGGTGACAGACAGACAGACAGACGGACAGACGGACAGACGGACAGACGGACTGACGGACAGACGGACAGACGGACAGACAGCGAAGTCTTAGTAATAGGGTCCCGTTTTTACCCTTTGGGTACGGAACCCTAAAAAGAGCCTAAATCAACCAGTCACTGCACTCTAGAGATCTGGAGTTGCCACAAAAAGAGGAATCTATTGTCCTGTAAAACGTTTCTAGCACTTCTTCTGGCATTATTTTGAACGTTGTACAGACGCCAGCACATCAAGCTACCCGAAACAGTCAAATTTCCCCAATCAACTTTGAACCTTATGCTTTAGCAATAAAGATGCAAGTCTATTAAATAAATTTGACAGATTGTAGTGGCTTGATGTGCTGGTGTCTGTACCGTGATGGTATATATGACCAGGTACAAATTTGGTAGTACTGTGTACTTTTTTGTTTGATTTGTGGAGTATACTGAAATTCTAAGTGCCAATATTTGGGTCTTATGACACTGTAGTAGGAGCAGCATTGCATACTTGATTTTGGGACACGAGGGCTTAGACAAAGTGACTTTCTATCATTGGTAACAATGATGGAAAAGTCTAAAATGAAATTGTATTGACATATGATACCGACAAGCTTTGTCAATCCTGTTGAAAGTCGTTGCTGAAATACAAAACACTTTGAAAGCGATTGTCACTTGTCTAGGATCTATGTATGGTTTGAAGTACTTCTTTCGGCTGTCATTTCAGACTTGCTAAGTTCTACGTAGCGCGAAATTAAAAAGGATTCGGCGCACAATGCCACCACATACGCAAAATGAGATATTCGAATTTCGCAAAATGTCATATTCTCAAATTGTCATATTCTGAAAACGCCACATCGCAAAACGTCACATTAGCAAAATGCCGTTATCGCATAATGTCTAATTCTCGAAATGTCACTTCGGTCGAAAGATAGAGGAGATTTTACTAAAACGTTCACTACTTTGCCCGCTCTCCGGTTTCCATCATAGATAGATAAATAGACACATAGAATACTCTTTATTATGTATCTACACCATAAAAATTACAGGTATAAATGTAGAGATTTCCGTCCGTGATACGGCCTGTCGTACTCTATGGGTCCCGTGAAGCAGACTGATGAAAAAAGATTGCCTGCAGCGGAGATGAGAATGTTGAAATGGATGTGTGGAGTGACGAGAATGGATAAAGTAAGAAATGAATATATAAGAGGAAGTTTGAAAGTGGCGCCAGGGACAGAAAAGTTGAAAGGACATCGTTTGGCTTGGTATGGGCAGGGCAGGTGATGAGAAGGGACGAAACGCATGTGACTAAAAGAGTGATGAACATATATATTGATGGATGGAGAGGGAGAGGAAGGCCGAAGAAAAGATGGATGGATTGTGTGAATGATATGAAAGAGAAGGGAGTGAATTGACGGCTGACAGGGGAGAATGGAAGAAGAAAACGTGCTGCGCCGACCCCAAGTAACATGGGGTAAGGGCAGGAAGATGATGATATAAATGTAGAGATTTAAATTCATAATAACAGCAAACCGCATAGTACCCAGCAAGAATTTATTTTCTTCCAACTTACCTTCAAAAACTACTTCCTACTCAAAATACGCCAACATACTTGTTCACTAAGCTACCTATTATCTAACAAAAAGCGCTTTATCGAAGGTTGCTAAATAAAAAGGCAAGCGGCACGAGGCGCGCCTGCGCTGTCAACGACCGGCGCATGCGCACCCGATGCCACGCGCGCGGTGTTGTGGTGTTGTGTATAATACACTAAATGGCTAATAAATGGCGTATGTCAGATTGAGTATTTTAATGTGTATTGGACTGGCCCGTTGGTCTAGTGGTTAGTGGCCCTGACTGCTATGCCGGAGGTCGTGGGTTCGATTCCCACCCAGGACAAATGTTTGTGTGATGAGCATGATCATTTGTTCTGTGTCTGGGTGTAATTTATCTATAATATGTATGTATTTAGAAATATATAAGTATGTTTATCAGTTGTCTAGTACCCATAACACAAGCTCTGCTTAGCTTGGGACTAGACGGCGTTGTGTGATAGTTGTCGAATATATATAATATAATTCTAATTCATTATGAGTTTTTATTTAATGTTTTTTCGGAAATTAATCATTCTGAAACATGTTTTCTTTGAATGTCTGTCTGTTTGTAAATTGTTGGTACACATACAAGGTATAAATCTGTTTTTAATCATTTAGTATGGTTTCTGATCATAATCTACATACAATAAAACATGAATAGCTAATTGATGAAAGATATCATCATCTGCCTAGCCTTTTCCCAACTATGTTGGGGTCGGCTTCCAGTCTAACCGGATGCAGCTGAATATCAATATTTTACATGGAGCGACTGCCTATCTGACCTCCACAACCCAGTTACTGGGTAATACGATACCCCTTGGTAAGACTGGTTGTCAGACTTTCGGGCTTCTGACTACCCGTAACTACCCGATGATATCATTCCTGAATTTTTTACCCATTTGCACAACAGCTTACAAAACTTTATCTTCCAATACTCTCAAGGTAAATTTAATTCTATTTTCTGTTTCTTAGAGCTTAAAATAAGTTTGCGATATACACTAGGTGTTCCATATACAAGGTGATTTGACCTTTAAAACACATGTGTTAAGGTTTATAGTTCAAGGAATGCATATTGATCAGAAGTAACGGAATTCCTTACTAAGTTCTCATACATGTTTTATTTATCTACAAGATAGTTCCGTTTTAGTATCAACAGTGTTGCCGATTAGTTAAATAGACCAACAAACCGTATTATTATTAGCTGAAACTTCAATTTGCTATCCTTCTTACTATATTATTATAAATACGAAAGTAACTGAACGGATTTCAATAAAATTTGGCAGAGAGATAGATTGCATCCCGGGGAAGGACATAGGATCGTTTTTATCGACATACCTCGCGGGCGAAGCCGCGGGCGGAAGCTAGTATAATATAAAAGTATTATTATATTTTGTATCACAGGGCTATTTTAGTCCTTGAAGTCAAAACAATATTTTTTGCTCAACGTTAGGTACTTGTTTGATGCACAGAATGCATAAATAACAACTACTTAATGGATCTTTTTACACCCTAATTATACAGGGTTATTGGTAAAACATTAAAAACCTCTTAAGAGGTCATTGTACTCATCATTGTGAACAACTTTTACTATGGGACCAAACCTGAAATCGCAAAAAAATATCAGCTGTTCCCTACATTTTAACGAGTCATACGAAAATAAATGTAGGGAACAATTGATTTTTTTTCGCGATTTCAGGTTTGGTCCCGTAGTAAAAATCACACTAATATTATAAAGGCGAAAGTTTGTGAGTGTGTGTGTGAGTCTGTGTGTGAGTGTGTGTGTGTGTTTATATGTTTGTTACTTCTTCACGCTCAAACGGCTGGACCAATTTTGATAAAATTTGGTATGGAGGTAGCTGACACCGTGGATTAACATATAGGTTACTTTTTTCCCGATATTCCCACGGGATCGACATTTACGCGGGTACAACCGCGGGACGCAGCTAGTTGTTCATAATAATAACCACAATAACCTCTTAAGAGGTTGTTAATGTTTTACCAATAACCCTGTATACTAGCTTCTGCCCGCGACTTCGTCCGCGTGAAACTTGTTCCCTCCACCCAACCCATTGCATCGCATCGCCTACACGCACTATTACTTCTTTTTCGCTTAGCGTTCTTTTTGACAGTTTTTGTTTTTGCTCGGCTCCTTATGTTCCTAGCGAGATGTTAAATAGCCTATAGCCTTCCTCAAGAATTGGGCTACCAAATGCAAAAAAAAACAGTGGCACTCCGGGAGTGCCGACAGGAGTGAAAACAAAACACAATCAGAATACTTTGCCATCACTAACTGACAATGGATATACATTAAAACCGAGTACATCCCGAGGACAGCCGAACACATCCGAAGCGGGTATTTTTTGAATCCATACTAATATTAAATAATGAATCCATACTAATAATTCGAAAGTAACTCTGTATGTCTGTATGTTACCTTTTCACGCCTAAACCACTGAACGCATTTAGATAAAATTTGGCAGAGGGACAGATTGTATCCCAGGGAAGGTCATAGGATAGTTTTTATCCCGATATTCCCACGGGATCGACACTTATGCGGGTGAAACGGCGGCGCGCTGTTAGTCCTCTTATAAACAAAAAATCCGGGGTGTCGCTTACGGTAACAGTGTCGCGAGTTTAATGGTTTTTTCCCATCTCAAAAATGCCCAACGCGCCTAAAGAAGGTTTCACTTTAAAAAAATCGAATTCGACCGAAAGTTCCAGAGATTTGCGCGTACAAATAAACAAACACTCTCTCCTCTATAAGTACAGTCACGAGTATAAGTATGTATATACTTGGCTTTATTCAAAGGCGATTTTCTTTTTTTCTTTTTTAATGAAATTGTATGTTATTACGAACACAGTATTTTCGAACCCATAGGTTTATGTGAAGTGTCGTATTTCAACTTTGCATTCGTTATTTCGTGAAAAAATCGCAATTTAAAGTTGCCACCTACCTATTATAGCGATTGCAAAAACTTCTTCAAAAAGTTAGGTAATAAAGCCATCGCTCTGTGAAAAAGTGACAGATGACCGATTAGTTATTTGTCACTTCCAAACGCAAACATCAATCATTATCGGGCAACCCATTTCTTTAGTTGTTTCGAAATATCTGAGTAGAAGATATAACGTTTCGAAATATCTGAGTTGAAGATAACAGCTGGAATGTCGGGAATTCCTCAAAGATCTGTGACCGGAAATATCTTTAGAAGATAACATACTATGTAATAAATGTGATGTTTATTTTCAGCTGGTGTCAATAAATTACAAAAAAAAAAACATGAATAATTTGCAGCAATAATCACTTCTAAGTATAGAATTAAAAATATCAAATAGGACATTGCAGCATCTCGCAGTTCAACCTATGAGGTTGTCGTCTGCATAACTGGGATTGCCTGTGTATGCCTCAATAAATTAAGGCCTCCAGCCAGGGCGAGCGCGCATCGCCGCCGGCGCGGCGGCGCAGTGTAATATTCAATTTCAACGAGGAAATCATCCATTTACGCGCATTTTTGTAAAAAAATCGTTCGATTTCTGTCATTTTCAAACAATTGACACGTACATTTAACGCTATTAAACTGTTCTAAAGTTTTTACGTAAATACTACTAATCCTACTTCCTACTTTCCTACTATTCCTACTAATATCAATAAACACGAAAGTTTGTGAGGATGGATGGATGGATGTTTGTTACTCTTTTACGCAAAACCTACTGAACGGATTTAGATGAAATATGGCACACAAATAGTTTATAACCAAGATTAACACATAGGATACTTTTTATCCCGATATTCCCACGGGATCGAAACTTATGCGGGTGAAACCGCGGGGCACTGTTAGTCTCTTATAAAACGAACGTAAAGAGATTATAAATCTTTAATGACTGAATGACGAATTTGTGTTTCCATTCCATTAGTTTAGAAAACAAACAGATTATCATCCTACGCACCAACAGCTTTGTAATCTTCCCAAAATATGTAGCGTCAATTAGTAAGCGATTAATTCGTTTGGCGTTGAATTGATTCATCTATTGTTTGTAATATTTTATATTTATCCAATGTCATGATTGCCCAGTCATTAATGCCTGGCCTCTAATGCATGGTTGTGGGTTCAAATCCGGGCAAATTTCAAATTACACTTCCTGAGTTGTGTCTTGGACATTAGTGAATGAAAAGAACACACACAGACAGAATTAAAAACAAAACACAAACAGAATACTTTGCCATTCACTCACTGACATATCGGATATACATTACAACCGAGTACATCCCGAGGACAGCCGAACACATCCGAAGCGGGTAATTTTTTAATCGTCTTATAAACAAAACACGCGCGGTGTCGCTTACGGTTACAGTGGCGCGAGGGCAATGGTTTTTGCCCATCTCAAAAAATGATATACTAATACCCACAGGCGTGTTGTTATGTAATGTTCCTACGTTGTCTATTAGAAAAATTGCGTTAATAAAGTACGAAAACGTAAAAAGCGGTTTAAGCAAGCAATTTATTTACAAACTTGCTGAACGAATCCAATTTCAGTAAGGTGAGTACCTGCTATAGTTTAAATTAAATGGTTCACGGTTTTAAGATGTTACAAAAACGTCTATTTTACAATTTTCATGCCTCAGCCGTTTCTTGTCACAGTGAGAAATATTGATTTTAATTTTTGTGCAAGCGTCATCGCAACTGATGTTCATACTGTGTGATTATCGTGGTTGAGAGATTTGTATTTACGATTTTAATGATAATAATTCTATTAATACATTATTTATTTTATTTTTATCACATCCATTCAAAAAGAACTAGTGTCTTCTTCGTATACAGGGACTAAAATACCTCTTTAATCCCTATGGACTAATCGATTTGAATTTGGAATGTGGATATTGTTAGTGTAAGTTCCAATCACCAAAGACATCAATCACGAATATTGTATGAACAAGTAACAGGCTGCATGATAAAAAAAATGCGTGCGAGCCAAATTAAAAAAAGTTTGTGCAAAAATAAAAAACCCGTGAAAAGCATTCTGCCGTCGTTCGTAATTGTTTACTCAAATTAGGACTTTACTTAGATTTATAAAAAATGAGTACTTATGTCTTCCTCAAGTAATTGTTTGTAAATAAATGAACGTACTATTCTTATTTATAAGTTGCATTTACTTATTTTTTCATAGAGGGTGATAAAAAGTCGAGTGTCCACCTCGGGAGCAACATTATTTTAAGCTCGAGTGACGTACTTTGAATCCCTCGCTGCGCTCAGGATTCTACTTTAGAACGCCTCGTTGCGCTCGGGATTCTACTATAGAATCCTTTGCTCCGCTCTGGATTCAAAGAAACACGAAACACACTCTCAGCTTCAAAATAGTTGTTTGCTCCCTTGGCAAACAATCTATTAATTTGCTACGATCGTCAATAGTATTTTGATCAACATACCTATAACCACACGGACCTGCAAAATATTCAAATCTTCAGCTTTTAATTTTGACAAAACAACTTTTGTTGTTTTTTAATTATGACAAAAGCGCCAGCGTTTTTGTCATAATGATAATTAAACTAAAAATTAAGGTCCTATGTTCAGTTTCTTGGCTGGAATCCTTCCTACTAATATTATAAACGCGAAAGTTTATGAGGATGGATGGATGGACGTTTGTTACTCTTTCACGCAAAAACTACTAAACGGATTTGGATGAAATTTGGCACACATATAGTTTATAACCAGGATTAACACATAGAATACTTTTTTATCCTGATATTCCCAAGGGATCGAAACTTATGTGGGTGAAACCACGGGGCGGCTAGTTTAAAATAAAAGTTTTTAGAAAATGGAAGAACTGTTTGATCCGCTTTTGTTACCTTTCTAAAAACCTTAAATCACTTCGTTGAAAGCTATAGTTTTAAGTTTAGATATGATATTATGCCGAGTTCATTGACTATAATATTATTATAACTATTGTTTATCAACACGTAGTCCAATACACAATAATAATTATTTTTTATTTATGAGAAATCATAGTTAAGTATCCGAACCACACGTCATGATCGTTGTTCGCCACACCGAGATCGACAACATTTTAATAAATTCTAATTGTAATATTATTTATTCCTGATTCTTTGTTTGAAGAATGTGCAATGATTATAATGCTTTCCTTTGTTTAATATGGAAAGTGTTTCCCACCACTTTAACTTTCAATATTATAGGGTTTTTCGATGCATTATCTACTTATGGGACCAATGGTAACGGCCTCGACTTGTGGGTCTTGGGTACGAACCGCAGACGCTTTACTTAAAAAAAAATATTATCACTGCTCTCAAAACGGTAAAGGACGTGGTCGAGGAAAACCGTCCATATTTGAGCCCCATAGCCCCGACTTGCGAGTTGTAGTTCGTGGGTCCAACTTCAAACCCAAGCAATAACGGTGAAACGGGTCTTAATATTTAATAACGAAATTTAACTATTAGAGTAAAAACAAACAACAAAGCCGCTAGACAAAGGACAAAGCTTCTAGATTTCTGTTTAAGTCAGTAAGATTAAGAAAGTAACTACTTGTCTTGGGCTTAAAATCTATGTTTGAACATAGGTTTACATCTAAATTAGCCATTGGTGCCGATTCTGTTGTTCACAAACTAAACTAAATTCAAGTTCAGTGCATTTTTTTATTTCTATTTCATTATGAAAAGGACAGAAGATAAATTTTGGTTTAGTCCTGTCAAATTAATCAGCGCCTGACGTAAATTGACGTAATTTTAGTAGTCAAGTTTTTAATCACGTCTAAACTTGTAACTAAAATTTATCTACTATTATTTATTTATCAATTATTTATTTTTGATTATATTGTAGGTTAACTGGGGGCCCGTGGCTAAATAATAACAGCCGCACAGGTCGATCGATCAGGTTAAGCTACGCTTGCCGCGGTTGGTCTGTGGATGGGTGACCATCTTTACATACCGTGACCCCTCCGTGCCTCGGAAAGCACGTTAAGCCGTTGGTCCCGGCTGTCATTCGTGGATCTTTGGCAGTCGTTACGGGTAGTCAGAAGCCCGAAAGTCTGACAACCAGTCTTACCAAGGGGTATCGTATTACTTAGTAACTGGATTGTGGAGGTCAGATAGGCAGTCGCTCCATGTAAAATACTGGTATTCAGCTGCATCCGGTTAGACTGGAAGCCGACCCCAATGTAGTTGGGAAAAGGCTAGGCAGATGATGATGATTGTAGGTTAACTGGTTTATATTTTACTGGGTTCGATTCCCGGGTCGGGCAAAGTGTTATGGGGTTTTCCATAAGGCATTTCTCAGTAACAGCCCGCAGTCTGGTATAGCTATGGTTATGCACATTCTAATTTGTAATAATAACTAAGTATAGAAATTATCATTCATCATCATCATCATCATTTCAGCCGAAAGACGTCCACTGCTGGACATAGGCCTCCCCCAAGTTGGGGGGGGTTTGCCATAATCGCCACGCTTGGCTGGCGGGTTGGTGATCGCAGTATGGTATGGTGGTGGAATGCATAGAGAACGCTGCTGCCCATTCTCCGGTACGACCCTTAGTCGCCTTTTACGACACCCACGGGAAGTATGGGGTGGTGCTATTCTTTAAGTCCGGCACCACACAGACATTCGTAATAATACCTATAGAAATTATCATTAATCCACACTATTTCTATTACTAGAAAATAAGGTTTACATTAACAATTGAATTCAGATAGCGTCATAATTCAGAATTAGTTCCGAGGAATCCATCGGAGCGCGAACGTAACGGGTCACTCAATCAATCAGCGATTCAAATAATTGATTGATTGATTCAACGTTTCGACGTGAAGGAGCGGCGTCGGCATTATAATGATTGAATTGACAGGTACCTGTCAGTTCAATCTCTATAATACCGATGCCGCTCATCTTAAGTAGAATTTGAACAGTACTATCAAATTCTACTTATAGAAACTGGCTTTAAAATATACAACATTATTTTTAGTATATGCGAAACCCGAAACACGTGTCTAGTATTTTTATGTAAAGAATCTATGTACAAAATTTCAAAACTGTATCATGAAAAATCACAAAGTTATAAGCTTGTTAAGGTACACCTGTTTGTCTGTAAAACAACATGCTCACCCGCGTCGCTTGCGCCGCGCCGTCTTGCGCTCATTGATAATAGTACCTAGGTACCTAACCGTTCGGCGCGGAGATTGGATTACCTACTTAGTTCCGCTCGGTGTCCAACTTTCAACCTTTTTAAAATATTTTTGGGACAAAATATAACATGGGGTAAAAATTATTGGAATCGATTCAGTTACTTATTCTGAACAAACTATATTCAGGTTTCGCATATACTAAAAATAACGTTGTAGAAACTGGCTTTAAAATATAGTAAAACTAGCTGACCCGGCAAACGTTGTTTTGCCATATAAATTATTTCTAGCTGCCCGGCGCTACTTCGTTCGCGTGGTGTCCTACCCTACTCCTACCCTAGTCCTACTCTACTCCTACACTACTCCTACCCTAGTCCTACCCTAGTCCTACCCTACTCCCACTCTACTCCTACTCTACTCCTACACTACTCCTACCCTATTCCTATAAGTAAAAAAAAAAAGATATAAAGTATCCTATGTCCGTCTCCTGGTTCTAAGCTACCTCCCCACCAATTTTCAGTCAAATCGGTTCAGCCGTTCTTGAGTTATAAATAGTGTAACTAACACGACTTTCTTTTATATATATAGATATAGTATCTATACGAACTTATGTATTTCAATAAACCCTGTACTTATTTTTGTTGCTGACGATCCTTCAGGATCAAAAACAAAAGAAAAAGCGGTTCAAACCGGTATGAGAAAGTTTTTAGTGGATAAGACAGAGATTAAAACAGAAGACGATCTAGGAGGATCAGAACGGAATAATTCCTATAAATTAAGTATGTAATAATCAGCCTAAAAGCTTCCCACTACTGGGACACAGGCCCACCCTCTCTTCGGAAGGGCTGCAATCTACCACGCGGGTCCAGTACGGGTTGGTAGATGTCGCATGTCTTCGAATTTGTGGTTCTAGGTCATGCCGGTTTCCTCACTATGATTTAATTTTCGTTCACCGTTTTGAGCTTAGAGTAAGAAAGCTATAGAGCATCGGGTAGCGTGGCCACACATGAGACAAAAAACTAACTTAACTAACATGACCTGCCTTGAAAAAACTGGCACGCACTGAGAGACGGAAATAGTATAGCTTTATCCTTTTCTGTTACTTATAATAACTCAATACTTTATCCCTTTCTTGTAGAAATGAGATGGAGATACCCGCCGTCTATACTTTTCTTTGTCTAAGGTTTTGAGAGCAGTTTTTTTTTTAAGTGAAAACCTCTTTAGGCGTGTTGGGCATTTTTTGAGATGGGAAAAACCATTGAACTTGTGACATTGTTACCGTAACCGACACCACGCTACATTCGGATGTGTTCGGCTGTCAAAAGGATGTACTCGGTTTTAATGTATATCCGATGTGTCAGTGAGTGATGGCAAAGTATTCTGTTTGTGTTTTGTTTATAAGACGATTCAAAAAATACACACGAAATTGTTCAAGTTTTCACTTCTTTCGGCACTCCCGGAGTGCCACTGTTTTTTTTCTTAGGTATGTAGTGTCAGTTAGTTAGCAGTAAGTTTATAGGTTAATGTGACAGGCTATTTTGACCACAAAAAATATTGACAAGGGACCGTTATGAACGCATACAGTAGTGAATATTTTATTATTGTAACGGTTTATCGAAGAGCTTATTAAAGTTATTAATAGGTATAGTTATTGCCGAACACTTGGTCTGCATACAAAATTTGACGCCGACTAGATACATTTAGGCATAAGAGGAAATGCGGGTGGTCGCTTCTCCATAAAAACGCTCTTAGGTACTTGTTTTATTTTTGGTTAATAATAAATATAAATTATAAATATGTTAAAATAAATAATAATAAATTAAAGCAATGATTTTTTACAGAATAATAAAAATTAACTACTTGTATGTACCTATGTTTTTCTTTTTACCCGACTGCGTCAGAAGGAGGGTTATGTTTTTCGAGTGTATGTATGTATGTATGTATATTTCTTTGGCACGCTCTGTAGCCTAAACGGCTTGATCGATTTCAGCTTGAGAGGTGCCGTTAGATTCGTCTTAATTGTGAGAGTGACACTGGGTATACCAAAATTGAAAAAAAAAATTAAAATGGCCGATTTTTGGCACAATATGTCTTCAAAAAAAATTTTTTTTTTCTAGAACCTATCGAGTGGGGTATCAAAATAAAGGGTTTAATAAAAAGGTGATTACAAAAATATATAAAACATATATGGTTAAAAGTAATTCGAAGTGACAAATCGTAAAAAAACACGTACCAAGAACTCAATCGTTTGAGAAATCTTTCACATTTGTAAACTAAAAAGCTGGAAGTAAAAAAAGTAATTTAAAAAATAAAAAAACCCAACTGCGAAACTGAAAAGTTACAAACAAGCCCATTTTAAAATAAATAAAAGATGGAAGCAGGCGGGACCCATACCATTTTTATTATATTTTCAAATTCAAATGAGTCCCGCCAGCTTCCAACTTTTATTTAATTTATAACGGGCTTGTTTGTAACTTTTCAGTTTCGCAGTTGAGTTTTTTTATTTTTAAAATTACTTTTTTTTATGATGATACATTAAGCACTAGAACCTTCAAAAAATGCCGATTTACACCGTTGTCAACAGAGGCCTAGTGTACAAATTTGACAACTATAATGAAAAAAGAAAAACATTTATGAAATATCTTTTAAATTGATCCAATATTGGAGGAGAACATAGGCAAGAGCCAAACCTCGAATTACGACTTTTTGCTCAGGCTTTTTCGAAAGTGTCTCCGACCGTATTTCCTCTTAAGGGGTTCACTGAAACAAAAAATTCAAAGTATAACCACAGATGTGGGATTATTCTTACCTTTCTTTCCGAATCGATGGCAAAAGTAAAAATATTTTATTTTGTTAGATGAGTTGGCCCCAGGTGGCCACACTAAATATTTGATTGTGTTAGATGAGTTGGGCCCAGGGCCTCACTATTACAATAGTGTCAGAATGGTCTATCATTGATTTCATAATTGTCGATTTTGACAAGTTTGGTAATCTACTAATATAATGGCGTCATTATGACTTTCCAATGGTCAACCACTGACACTCCATTGAAAGAAATGGCATAGAATGGTAATCTCGTACATAATAACAAATGAATAACTGACTTGGGCGTTAATATGCTAAAATTTTGACAGTTCCTTTGATCAGTGACCTACCATTAGAACGTCATTGTGCAGTCATTGCTTTTAATTTGTTACGAGTATCGTATAATTTCTGTGCCATTGACCGATCAATGATCAACCATTATAAATTTAGCAGATTACGAAGTTTTAGCAAAATGACAATGGAATGACAATGGGATCGTGTTGGAATGACGAATTTATAAAAATAGCAGACTTGGGCCCCAGGTGGCCACGCTAAATATTTGATTGTGTTAGGTGAGTTGGGCCCAGGTGGCCACGCTAAATATTTTATTGTGTTACATTACATGAGTTGGGCCCTAGGTGGCCACGCTAAATATTTTATTGTGTTAGATGAGTTGGGCTCAGGTGGCCACGCTAAATATTTTATTGTGTTAGAAGAGTTGAGCCCTAGGTGGCAACGCTAAATATTTGATTGTGTTAGGTGAGTTGGGCCCAGGTGGCCACACTTAATATTTTATTTTGTTAGATGAGTTGGGCCCAGGTAGCCACACTTAATATTTTATTTTGTTAGATGAATTGGGCCCAGGTAGCGACACTAAATATTTATTGTGTTAGATGAGTTGGGCCCTAGGTGGCCACGCTAAATATTTGATTGTGTTAGGTGAGTTGGGCCCAGGTGGCAACGCTAAATATTTGATTGTGTTAGGTGAGTTGGGCCCAGGTGGCCACACTAAATATTTTATTGTGTTACATGAGTTAGGCCCTAGGTGGCCACGCTAAATATTTTATTGTGTTAGATAGTTGGGCCCAGGTGGCCACGCTAAATATGTGATTGTGTTAGGTGAGTTGGGCCCTAGGTGGTCAGTGGCGTTTTTAAATCCTCAGAAGTGCAACGGGGTAGTTGCGAAACATACTATCACTAGCAAAGGTTTTCATTTTTACAGTTCAACATACATTGTGTTGTTTACATTGTTGGTCAGACAAATTTTTCAAACATATGAAGCAATGGATTAGCAATTTCCTTCAAATTAATTCAGACTATGATTGATAGAGTTAACGCAATTAATGCAGGAGTGTGGACACTTTGGATACTTCAACATAATCTAATATGGAATATGTTTTGGTCAGGAGCACCGCATTCGCACAGGGTCCTGCAGACGTGCGGTCTATTGTATACTTTGCCTGTCAGTCAGTCCGTCATGAGTCAGTTTATTAAGTTTGTACTTATGTATTTGACCCATTGGCATAATTAACGTCCTAGCCTAGGTTAGGACCTTGTTTGTGGATAGAATTAGTTATTCTTCACGCTTGCGTGCCCTTATAGGAAAAGCTGTACTTAAAATGCCATTCAACTTTAAGGATTTCGGTCTCTAGGTATTATTAAGCTCGATTTAGGTAGATACATTTAAGGAATTAGTGAACTTATTTCTTCGAACGTCTATATGTTGTAATCACTAGAATAGAATCAAATAAAATTGATAAGCCCAAATAAATTGTGACAAGGGCAGAGGATGGTGAGATTAAAATAAAATGTTAACTCGATGTTACCCATGCGAAGATCACCGAGAGAGTTCCACGTTGCGCACCCACGATTGTAGTGGTAGTTAGAGAACACCATTGACAAAAACATAAAAGAAATTTAAAAAAAATGTGTATTTGGGCTGATTTTTCCAACGGTAGATAATGTTATCGGAGGAATAATTTTGAATTTTTTACAGTTCTTTCATACAAAAACTGTCAGACGACAATTTTATTCCACGAATAAAAATTATCTGTCACCCTGGCGTCGACGGCGCTATTCGCGGCGAGCTCGCTGCGCACTCGCCTCTCGCTTTGGACTCGCTTGCAAATCGCCAGTGTGGTAAGGCCCTAAAACCGTTTCTTAGATAGAGAGCATTCACAGAATAGTGGGTATAATGCTTATGCAAAGCGTAAAGACCTATTTTCCCCTGCCACCAACTAAAACAATATTTACATGACATCTGTCATGTATTTATTATGCGCGATGTATTTATTCAAACGCATGACAGATGGTGAATACACATCCTTGTCGCATCATAACATTAACAGAATAAGTAGGTAACTATACAGGGTCGCACAAACTGAAACCATGAATTTCAGCACATGGATACACCCACTAGCGCAGAAATGTTTCATCAGTTATCAAAAAAAAATCTGCTGTTTCTTAGAAAGAAACCTACGCAGTCAAAATGATGAAAAATTATGAAAAATTTCAGAATGATGAAAAATTTCAATATGAAAAGTTCAGAATCCTGTACTGAATACATCGTAACAGGCTGTTTGCCACCTTGTGCAATAGAGCTTATCAGAAAATGTCAAGAATCTCAAAACCCATCCAAAAAAAAATATTATAATAAAGGGACGCCATAAAATTAATAAAGGGACGTTCTAAGACACGCATGATGAGTTCTGTACCCCTATAATCCATGTAAAGTCTTCTTTTAATTTAAGCATGTCGATAATAAAGAATAGCACCACCCCTTACTTCCCGTGGGTGTCGTAAAAGGCGACTAAGGGTCTTACCGGAGAATGGGCAGCAGCGTTCTCTATGCATTATACCATCATACCATACTGCGATCGCCAACCCGCCTGCCAAGCGTGGCGATTATGGCAAACCCCCCCCAAAATTGGGGGAGGCCTATGTCCTCAGTGGACGTCTATCGGCTGAAATGATGATGTCGATAATAAACTTAATTGTGTCAGTAGTCAAGCTTTAAAACTTAGACACGATTATTCCATTATACAATAGCGTCTGGTGTCTGCGTCTCGTATTTTTATTCAAAATTATGCCTTTAGTAACCTTACACAAAAGGCCAGAATTAAATGGTCAACGAATCGAAGATATATTTTTGCGACATTCAAATCGATAAAACGACGTACCTATGCTATATCCCAGATGGATAAAAACAGATGCTTTTGAAAACTACACAACAATCAGCATTGAATACGAGACATCTGAAAAAGTCTCGATTTTTACTATTGCGTTTATCGATATAATAATAACTTAATGTAAAAATAATAAATTGATTCGTTTCATCTCGTTATGAACGTATTGAAATGTTTTTTATTGGATAATAAAAATCAAGGAATAACGCAATTGCTCACATTGTTAGTGGAATAGCCTTTCGCTGTGGCTTTACTTGAGTTTTTTATGATGAAAGGAGTCACATGATATAAATGTAAAGATTATCAACAAAAAATTATTTCATACAAGATTTGGTTGCGTCATAAAATACACAGCTGCACAGGTCGATCGATCAGGTTAAGTTACGCTTGCCGCGGTTGGTCTGTGGATGGGTGACTCGAATAAAATTTAATTTTACTAATAGAAAACAAAAAACTCATTTATTAAATTAAATTTCAGTCGACAACATCCATTGGTTTCTTACTAAACTTCAACTATATCCGACGATCCTGCATTCTTATTTTGACTATACCAAAATGGATAGCAAATCGAAACATCTATGAGTCTTCAACGCCTACAAGGTTAACATCTAACATTCCTAAATGTCTCCAACATATCTCTGAAGGTTTATACCTACGATTGATTGACTAATTAACAATCAGCAGTGACTGCAAGCCCTACCCACATTAGCACCATGCGTCACCCGCGACCTCTAGCGGGACGTGAGAGAAAACTGCGTGTTGCTATTATCTTGCACTCAATGTTACGGTGAATTGAATATGTATTGGTATTGACATTGTGAGAGGTAATGTGTGGCACGGTGTGAAGTGATTTCTATAGATAGATAGATAATAACGTTGATAGAAAATATTATAGTAGGTAAAGGGAGTACTGCTCTGCCGTCCTTACAAAAAGTGCAATAACTCGAGTTTTGCCCCAAATTGAGATAAGTTCATAATTGGAATCTGCAGAATGACACTTTTTACGTATCCATGACGTAGCCAGTTTTAATACTAAGCATAATATAGTGATGGAGATACAAACAAAAAAAAAAAACTTTAACCGCGTTTTTCTCGATATCAGATTTAACCTAGTTACCTATTGCACTAATATGATAATATAATTACTTAGTTTTTTTGTCACTATTTATATATTATATTGAATGCTAGCTAGCTAAAACGAAAACGAACTATAAATCCAATCATATAAAACGTTACAAGACTATTTTTGGCTTGTGGCCAAAATCGGAACTAATGCCGCCATCTTGTTTTTCAATAAGTAGGTACATGTTTTCATTGGACACAAATGTCACAGACGAGCACCAAAAGATCCTTGTAGCAGTGTACAAAACTCGAGCAAGTTAATTAGCACATTTAATAAGAATGCGGTCGTACTAATCGATTATAAATGAATATTAATAAGGTTATTAATTTAAAATCAACAAAATGAAAATCATGATACTGTTATGATGCTTTAGGAGCATCTCGTTTTTTAGGGCTCCTATTACTAAGACTTCGCTGTCAGTCCGTCCGTCTGTCTGTCACCAGGCCGTATCTCAAGAACCGCGATAGCTAGACAGTTGAAATTTTCACAAATTATGTATTTCTGTTGCCGCTATAACAACAATAGTAAAAACAAAATAAAAATAATTTTTAAGGGGGGCTCCCATACAACAAACGTGGTTTTTTCGGCGGTTTTGCCTCGTGGTACGGAACCCTTCGTGTGCGAGTCCTACTCGCACTTGGCCAGTTTTTTTTGTATTATTAATTCATCACCACTTCATAAAAACAATTAAAGACGACGCAAAAAATTGTCAAAAGATACAACATAAGACGTAGTTCCACTTGTAATAAGTATATATTTTAGTATATGGATGCAAAACAACCAGCCATTTTTACTTAGCGACTAAACGCTAAAATGTTTCGTAAATTGTTTTCACTAATAGGTATATTGGAAAAAACTAGATGGTAATTTGTAAAAATAATGTTTCCGGACTTGAAAAATCTCATGCATCAAGATGTTAAATATTGTAGTAATTATTTTCATAATTTTTTACGACATTACGCATCGGGAATTTTATTTTTGCACAAGGAATTTAATTTAAAATAAAAAATGGTGGTATTGTTATATTCCCTTTTCATGACGTTCCGTTTCAAATGATATGATTATGACCTTGAATTTTTAAAGTGCTATAATGTCTTACAAAAAACATGTAAAAAATTATACTTTGTCGATTCTACATTAATTAAAAATAACTAGAATAGAGTAGTTTTTTAGAGCAATTATGGCCGTTCGTGTCAAACAAAATAAAGTATACCTAGTTTTTAGGTCATTTAGATTTTTACGAAAATCTCCGAAAAACGGGTTTTGTTTACAAAAAGAACTTTTGTAGGAGTTAATATGATAAGTGTAATCTATAAAAAACAAACTTTGACTTTGATGCAGCATGGTACGGGATTTCATACACCCATGAGCATTGTCGTTTCAGTTAACATTGTCTTGAAGGCAGAATCTTTACTCTTGATTATGACCTACATTACCTGACCACTCTTCCTCTCTTGAAAAAAGGGTCTTTAGAGCCTCGTTCAAGAAAACATCAATGAAGCTTCAGAAAATGGATATTAATCTGATGCTTAATCTGAAATTGCAATAGAATTAATACAGCCAAACATTCAACCAACAATTCGAAGAAGTGACATCTACCAACCCGCACAGGGCCGGCGTGGTAGATTACAGCTCTCTCCAGCTCGAAGAGAGGAGGCCTGTGTCCCAGCAGTGGGAACTTTAAAGGCTGATTATAATGCAGGGCATCATCATCTGCGTAGCCTTTTCCCAACTATGTTGGGGTCGGCTTCCAGTCTAACAGGATGCAGCTGAATACCAGTATTTTACATGGAGCGACTGCGACTGCCTATCTGACCTCCACAACCCAGTTACTGAGTAATGCGATACCTCTTGGTAAGACTGGTTGTCAGACTTTCGGGCTTCTGCCTACCCGTAACGACTGTCAAAGATCCACAAATGACAGCCGGCACCAACGGCTTAACGTGCTTTCCGAGGCACGGAGGGGTCACGGTATGTAAAGATGGTCACCCATCCATAGCCCAACCGTGGCAAGTGTAGCTTAACCTGATCGATCGACCTGTGTGACTGTTAATATTTAGCCAGGGGGCTGATAATGCAGGGTATCAAGTGTAAAAAAATGTATATAAATCTTGGACCCAACAAGAGTAATTTTAATGCTGCTTTGATAATTCTGACTGTGGCTATGAATCTACTTGTGTCCTCTCTCATCAAATAAATGGTGCTGTTCTACAAACGATAAGACACTTAATATCGTGTCCTGCGTGTCCTGTCAGCTGCACGGTACAGGAACTGGTGGACGCTAGTGATGCGCCAAACAAGTAGCCGAATTCTGGGCCGAGTCCATTTGGATTGCTATCGACACGCTAAGAAGAATAAAAGCTAAAAGAATGCGCCACCTCTATCATTGGCTTTTTTTGCGGATAGGAAATCATCAAATGACCCCTCCCGCTCTGGGTGGAGCGGAAGGGAGTGTCAGACTCTTACTGAGTAAAACCCACCCGTGTTCCTTCCTTAGCCCTTTATGTTCCGGGCCAGCGGTAACCCTTTCGGACAATCCCGCTGACCCGGCAGGCTTCGGCCCTAAGGGGGGCCCCTCCTCGATGCTGACATCTCTTTGAGGCGCGCGTGGAACACGTACGCGCCGTCCGGCACGGGCCTGATCCTGATCGGACGGTGAGCTACCCATTACTCTCCGCCCGCAGGCCCGCGCCTACGGTGGCCGGGAGTCGTCACGCGGCTACCGACGCCCTCTATAATTGGCTTCCATTTTACTTTACTTTACTCTTAACAAAATGCAGAATATTCAATCGAACCTAACAAACAACAGAGATTGTGCTTAATTCACGACCATGAAGCTGTACTCCACGGAGTGATGCAACTGGTGACGTAACGTCCGCTAAATTAACACCTTCATTCCTTTGTCGATTCGCGTACAGCTTCGACTGTATTTGCATTGCCTGATAGTTGCAGAACCACAAACATTCTGTTTATAGCACTGTGTGATCTAAACCCGCACTTTTTTAACCGACTTGAAAGGAGGTGGTTATATTATGTTCGACTTTTTAAAGTGAAAACTTCTGTAAGCGCGTTGGGCATATTTTGAGATGGAAAAAAACCATTGAACTCACGCCACTGTTACCGTAAGCGACACCGCGTGTTTTGCTTATGACGATTCAAAAAAATACCCGTTTCGGATGTGTTCGGCTGTCCTCGGGATGTACACGGTTTTAATGTAGGTATATCCGATTTGTCAGTGAGTGATGGCAAAGTATTCTGTTTGTGTTTTGTTTTGTTTTCATTTCTATCGGCACTCCCGGAGTGTCACTGTTTTTTTATTCCTTCATGGGGATAATAATAATAATAATCTTTATTATAATACACACAAGATTCATGGTACACAAGAACAGAAGTACAAAGTAACATGGTAGTAACGACAAATAGGTACGGATAATTTTCTACTATCGTATATCGTAGCAAAAGACAAAAACCAAAGCATTTATTTCAAACTATCTACGCCCTTTTTTTTTTTTTTTTTTGAGTATGGGAAATCATCAAATGACTCCTCCCGCTCTGGGTGGAGCGGAAGGGAGTGTCAGACTCTTACTGACTAAAACCCACCCGTGTTCCTTCCTTAGCCCTTTATGTTCCGGGCCAGCGGTAACCCTTTCGGACAATCCCGCTGACCCGGCAGGCTTCGGCCCTAAGGGGCCCCTCCTCGATGCTGCGGTTTATATAATATATATATTTATATTATGTTTATATTTTTTTTTTTTTTTAACTATCTACGCCCTGCGGTTTCACCCACATAAGCCACGAAACCGAAGGAATATCGGGATAAAAGGTATTCCATACAGGTCATGGTATACCCATTTGTCAACTTTCATTTAAATCCGTTTAGACAGTGTAGCGTGAAAGTGTCACAAACAAACATACAAAAATTCACATCTTTTCTCTTTATAATATTAGTTTAGATAGGTACATAAAAGTACACTTATTTATGTATTTGTGTTCCTAGTTTTAATTTTTTCTATCATTGTTCCTCTCAACCAAAGCACCTGCCATCCAATCTCTTCACCACCCTTGGTTGACTGGTAGAGAATGCCTAAGGCATTAAGTCCGCCTTTGTACCTTTCTCTGGGCTATTTATTGTTAAATGCATGTGGTTCTGCTGTATTGAAAAGGGTCTTATAGTTGTTGAGAAAATGAGTATTTTTTAGTGTAGGTAAACTTATGGATTTTTTTTAGAGCTTGTTTAAACCGTTTGTAAATTAGCGTAGTGTTGTACAGAGGCCAGCACATCAAGCGACTACAATCTGTCAAATTTCTTTAATAGTTTTTCAACTTTATCGCGAAGGCATAAGGTTCAAAGTTGATTGGAAAAATTTGACAGTTTCGGGTAGCTTGATGTGCTGGCGTCTGTACGTAAGCGTGTATTACAGTACCTATTGAAAAAGGAGAATGCCTAAGGCATTAAGTCCGCCTTTGTACCTTTTTGTGCGAAAAGTTTAAATAAATAAGTAAATAAAAGGCATTTTTGAACATCAAAATGAATAGCCAAGGCACTGACGATGGTCAGCGGGATTTTCCGAAAGGGTTACCGCTGGCCCGGAACATAAAGGGCTAAGGAAGGAACACGGGTGGGTTTTAGTCAGTAAGTCTGACACTCCCTTCCGCTCCACCCAGAGCGGGAGGAGTCATTTGATGATATCCCATCAGCAAAAAAAAAAAAAAAAGGGACTGACGATATCACCTGAATGATTGACACAACCGATGTCACTCAACGCCAAAAAACAAATGACGATCCCGGGATCCCTTCCTCGTTCACCAAACCAACAACCCGAACCAACCTTACCCTTGCGTCTTAAACTAGCTTAAAATACAAGTTTGAGTAATACACAACCTGTGTAAGCGGCTCAGCTAGACTCCACCAACATTGTCCACTAGTTGCCCTCCAACCAAGGCTAGTTCGACCGGTCACATTCCTTTTGGCTCGCGCATTTTGTTTTTTACACAGCCTACATGGTTACGGTACTCGGGGTTAGCAGTGCTACTGGGCGTACTGTTTTGATTAGGCTGTGTCCTGGTGTGAATGAGGTTTTATATGTGACAGTGACGTGTGAATGGTTTGATGATTCTTTGTGATTATTTTTATTTCTGAAGGAATATGAAAGTGCTAACCTAACTGATGATAGTATCTTTCCGTTTCTGGGTAAATTCTAGTCATTTGAGAAACTGTAAACTCAACTGAATTAAATTTTCCTAGTCTATACAGGGTTACTTTTCAAAGACCATCCAAATTTTTACATGGTGTTCTACCCATGAATATAAATTACTTTCATTATGGGACCAACTCTGAAATCACGAAAAAAAAATCAGCTGTTTTATACATAACTTCAATACCTACTTGACCAAAATGTATGAAACAGCAGATTTTTTTTCGTAGTTTCAGAGTTGGTTCCATAGTGAAAGTTGTTTATATTCATGGGTAGAACACCATGTAAAAATTTGGATGGTCTTTGAAAAGTAACCCTGTGTTTTCACTCAAACACCTTTCTAACGCCAGAGACAAATCATATTTACAACTTGTAAACAAACAACCAGTCTTAAACACAGGCTTATAAATGCGCTTGAGCCTAGACATAAACACAGAGCGGCTAACATATCAATAGTTATGACCTTGCTAGCTTTCGCCACCAGAGGTCAGCACCAGCGAAAGGCAGCAAATTACTAGTTATGAGGTACTCTATGCATTTCTCTGGGCTATTTATTGTTAAATGCATGTGGTTCTGCTGTATTGAAAAGGGTCAAAAAGTTATTGAGAAAATGAGTAATTTTCAGTGTAGGTATGGAATTTTTTTTTACAGCTTGTTTGAACCGTTTGTAAATTAGCGTAGTGTTAAACAGACGCCAGCACATCAAGCGACTACAATCTGTCAAATTTCTTTAATAGTTTTTCAACTTTATCGCGAAGGCATAAGGTTCAAAGTTGATTGGAAAAATTTGACAGTTTCGGGTAGCTTGATGTGCTGGCGTCTGTACGTAAGCGTGTATTACAGTACCTATTGAAAAAGGTAGTTAGCGAAGAACCTTTCTTTCGATTGTGAGAAAGAAGTCAAGATTCGAATAAAAATGGAAATACTCAACTAAAATAATTCCCCAAAAGGAGGTACTTATCTAGAATTTCTGACTCAGGAATAGAAAAATGTAATATTTTCGAAACATTCCATTCAATTATTTGCAATAGTACCTGACCTAATATACAGACATTTATAAATTACCTAGAAAACTAAAAACAAATGGCATTTATCAATAATTCAACTTGCAATATACCTATTCTGCAATTTTACAAGTAAAACAATGAAACAAAATTAATACAATACCACCAATGACACCAAAATATCACGAACAGCTTTACTCAAAATCGATGCAACCCGAATTGCACTTGATACCGATACCGCGGATTACGCAACCGCTGATATCGATTTTCCGGAAGAATCGATTCTCGGTAATTGGCGACTCGATACCGTAAGTCGGCCAAGTGCTTGACAAATCGGCCAATGAGACCATTCTTTTGGGTTGCTAAGAATTTTGGACGAAGAATTTGCTGAATTGACAGAGTAAATCCATATAACTACAATATTGTACATGCGAAAGTAAGTTTGTTTGTTTGTTTGTTACCTTTTCACGCCTAAACCACTGAACCGATCATCCTGAAATTTTGCATACACGTTGTCAGGTGTACAGAAACGGACATAGGGTACCTTTCGACCCGAAATAAAGTGCTGTTCCCGAGGAAAACAACAATAACCTTATTATGATAATAGATGGCGCCACGTGTCTTTCGAATCATGATTGAATTATATTCGAAACTTTAGAGTTTAGAGGGATCGACACCTGCTAGTAATATTATAAATTCGTATAGTAAGTAACTCTGAGGGCTAAGGAAGGAACACGGGTGGGTTTTAGTCAGTAAGAGTCTGACACTCCCTTCCGCTCCACCCAGAGCGGGAGGGGAATTTGATGATTTCTCACCCAAAAAAAAAAAAAATAACCGTCTGTATATTTCACACCAAAACCACTAAACGGATTACGATAAAACTTGGCAAGGAGATAGATGGCGCCCTGGGGAAAGATAATACCTATAGGCAAAATAATTAATATATATAAATAATATATTATATATGTATATTAATAAAAATATTATATATATTTTTATTAATATATATTATATTAATATAATATTATATATATAAACAATAATATATACAGGATGGCACGCCCATCGACGCACAAACTTTAACCATGAAAATTCAGCACATGATTCGGAACCTGGGTTAAAATAAAACCATCCGTCACGAGAAGTTATACATTTTGTAAATAAAGAACTTCTACTAAGTTCTCTAGCGACAATTCAATCAACAACAAATGATCCCAAATTCAATGAACTCAACGTAACATAAGTACGTGTAATACGAAACTAACGAGCAATTTCACTTGGTTGGGTTATAATTATGTTCTATGTTCTGGGTTTGGTTTCCGCATTTAGTCCTTCAGTGGACCATTGTGCGTGGGCCATGGCGGCCGTCGGTGGTTATTCCAACCAGCCCACCTCCCTCCAGAAGCTGATTAAGTCTCCTGGTCTGTTGAGAACATCTGTGTACTAGCTGGGTGTCCCGAGGGTTTCTGACCTTATCTGAGTGACGCCTGTGCACTCAAAGAGCACATGCGCAATGGTTTCATCAGCCTCCATGCAAGCCCTGCACATTGGCCTGTCCGTTATGCCTAATGTGTAAAAGTGTTTATTTAGCGAGCAGGGTCCCGTGATGGTCCCCGTCACCAGGCGCAGGCCTTTCCTGTCCAGTCGTAGTAAGCACCTGGTTAGCCTGCCATCCAATGACGGCATAGCTTCTTTGGACTGCCTGCAGCCTGGTGACGACGTCCACAAGCTTTCTGCTTTTGTGTGGGTGTTCTCCTGTAGCCACCTGCGTAGTTGGTTGAAGGGGATGGGCACGATAGGTTCCGGTCCACAAACTGACATACTGGACATACTGTTTGGGTTATATTTTAGCGATATAAAGCGCTGTCGTCTAATGTTTTGTGGTACTGGAACGCGCTTGATTCACACCAGAGAGGTTAGAAAAAACTGCAAAAGTTCGCAATACCTAAAGATTTTCGTACGGCGCGTACGGCGGGTACTGCGCGTATGTGCGAGGCCATCAGTAAATGAGGCGCGCACGGCGCGTGCAGAGCGTACGATGCTGATAAATGTGCGACCACCTTCAATCTCACATTCGAATCTGCATACCTACATACAATTTAAAACAGGTAAAAGGAAGATGTATACAATGACATCACGATGAGCTCACGGCAATCAACTCGATAGTTAGTCTGACACTGTAGCAGGCAAACATGGCGTTTAAATAAAGAACGTAGCCATTATTTTATCTGTGGTTTTTGATAGTTTTCCTAGCGGTCAAGAGACGTTATCAGATGTAATATAATATTGCAACTGTAATGGTCGAAGGAATAAGAAGAGGTGTATTATAAAATTGAATTCGAACACCACACTACATGAAACTAGATGGGACTTACAGCAAAAGCTAGAAAAAATCAAGACATTTTGAATTTTAACTACCTACCTACCAGTGGCGAATGGTGAATTTATGACAGAGGTAAGCCGGAGACGAAGTAACTATTTAGTAATCTGTGGCCGGAGCCAAAAAATGCATGTTGACGTTTTGCCATGTTTTAATTTTATGGTGTATTAAATACCTACAGTATGATATGATTATATTTCAATGATGAATAGACTATACAGGGTTATTGGTAAAACATTAACAACCTCTTAAGAGGTCGTTGTACTCATCATTATGAACAACTTTAACTATGGGACCAAACCTGAAATCTCGAAAAAAAAATCAGCTGTTCCCTACATTTTGACGAGTTATACGAACATAAATGTAGGTAACAGCTGATTTTTTCGAAGGGAAGCCGGTGGGAATCGAGTTGTATGGTACCTTCGCCACTGGTACCTACCAAAAGCAAAAGTAGAGTTCCTTAATTTCAAATTCTCAATTCAGAAAATGGGTATAAGACTGGGCGGTACATGTATTATTGAACGTTATTTATTTAGCCCGTAGATAGGTAATTTAATTGGTTCATAAATTTTAAATGTATCATTATATATACCATTACATATTATAAATGAAAAATAAACACTAATTAAATGAGTCGCACGTATATTCTACTAATCTAATTAACGAGTGCATAATGATAACGTTTCTCACGCTTCTCGACTTCTAGCTGGGCAAAAAGTCGATTGTTTGCTATCTTTTATGGTTCCGATGCTAACATTTTTAAGAAAACTACGTATCAAAAGTACAATGATATATTACACAGGGTGGTTTGACGTATCGAATTATAAGTCACCCTGTATAACCTAAACATACAGGTGACCTATAATTGAAATTAACCTTTCAATAAATACGATTACTTAATTGAAGTAAACTTTTCGTACTAAACCAACATAAAAAAATCGACCAAATAATATAAAAATTTAACTTATAACTCTACGCGCGGAAATTATGCATGAATTCGTAGAGACATTCAACCCTTTGATTGAAGCCATCGGCCGGCTTCAATCAGAGAATTGAATGTAAAAAAAAGGGATTTTTTATTTAATTTTTTGAGAAAAAAATTAGATTTCTGTGCCATAAGCAGAATAGGTACTCCGTTCAACTTTTATCCAAACGTCCAAAAAAAGTCAGCCGGTATAAATAAATTGGTGTTCTAAATAAATCCAGTCGAAAGTAAGAAGCCTTTATAAGCAAAAAAAAAACATTCAGTAAGAGTATAGAACCCACCTAAAAGAAGTTCCTACGTTCTGATCCCCTGAACCGTCCACCCCCCCGTAGTTCGTCTTTTGTTTTAATCTCTGTCTTATCCACTATAAACTTTCTCATTCTGGTTTGATCCGCCTTTTCTTTTGTTTTTGATCCTGAAGGATCGTCAGCAACAAAAATAAGTACAGGGTTTATTGAAATACATAAGTTCGCTTAGCATAAATCTCCTATATACAACAACAACATTTTTATAAAAAGTCACACCCAAAACGGCTTTAAATAATACATTTCAAGCTTAAATTCCGACACCAGATCCTCAAAATATTCAACCAAAAAACTATTAACAAAAAACTGGTAACAAAAAACGATAAGTATTAAAATTCCTAAAGCCGGCGGCACGCGATCGGGAATCGAACCTGTACCATTATCGCGTGGACACGCCCGACTGGATATAAAAAACTGACCCGACAAAATGTATGAGCGAGCTCACAAGTGCGTTATCTATACAAATTATAAATTAAGCACGATATACACGGTTTATAAGCCCCGCACGTTGATATTGCGACTGGCGGCCATCTTAGTGACGTAGTCGAGCTGTCAGTACCGTTCAGCGCTAACGGGTAATGTGCGGTGTAATGACGTCAAAATGACGTCACGCAGCTGTTATTGTGACAAGGTTCCATCGCAATATCAACGTGCGAGGCTTATAAAAGTTTAAAACAGTGTAGACAGTGGTTTGAAACCAAATAGACAAAATTTAAAAATTTCAAACCGTGTATATCTTGCTTTAAAGTCGCTTTACGTGTCTGTGACTGCGATGTTCTTCCTAAATCTATTCAAAAGTCATTTATTCAAACTAGGCTGAGAATCAGCACTTTTTGAACGTCTAAATTACATAAGACAGTCCGCCAAAAACGCCAGTCCTTCACAACTTCCTGGTGCTTTAGTTGCGAAGAAACTACGCACCGGATTTTGATGCGGTTTTCACAGAGAATTTATAGCGCAAGGGTTTAATTATTTAAACTTTTCGCACAAAAAGGTACAAAGGCGGACTTAATGCCTTAGGCATTCTCTACCAGTCAACCAAGGGTGGTGAAGAGATTGGATGGCAGGTGCTTTGGTTGAGAGGAACAATGATAAAATAAAAATAAACTATTAAAACTAGGTACAGGACTCTAACAGGAAACTAGGTAGGGGTAGGTAGGTTATGGAATGGATGGTTAAATGCGTCTGTGTGGTGCCGGACTTAAAGAATACCACCACCCCTTACTTCCCGTGGGTGTCGTAAAAGGCGACTAAGGATCGTACCGGAGAATGGGCAGCAGCGTTCTCTATGTATTCCACCATCATACCATACTGCGATCGCCAACCCGCCTGCCAAGCGTGGCGATTATGGCAAACCCTCCCAAAATTGGGGGAGGCCTATGTCCAGCAGTAGACGTCTATCGGCTGAAACGACGAGGTAGGTTATGGATACTTATAGCATAATTAGCCTATAATGTTCCCACTGCTGGGACACTGGCCGCCTCTCTATGGGAGTGGACTGTAAGCTGTAATCCACCATGCGGGCCCAGTGCGGGTTAGTGGAGTCACATGTCTTCGAATTTTTGATTCTAGGACATGCCGGTTTCCTCACGATGTTTTCCTTCACCGTTTTGAGAGCAGTGGTGATGAAAAGTATGTGTACAGGGTTATTGGTAAAACATTAACAACCTCTTATGAGGTCATTGTACTCCTCATTATGAACAACTTTTACTATGGGACCAAACCTGAAATCGCGAAAAAAATCAGCTGTCCCCTACATTTTGACGAGTCATACAAACATAAATGTAGGGAGAACAGCTGATTTTTTTTCGCGATTTCATGTTTGGTCCCATAGTAAAAGTTGTTCAAAATGATGAGTACAATGACCTCTTAAGAGGTTGTAAATTTTTACCAATAACCCTGTATAATGCATTAACTTACTTATAATAAAGATATTGTAATGTTTTGTCAAGTCGTGAAAACCGTGCCAGATAGGGGCGGGACGATAGTTTGATAATAAGAAGAGTTTTGTTCGTCTTTTGTTTTTATTGACGTCAAATTTTGAGGTGAGGAACGTGGATAATCTTACCTTGATGTATAAAGGGTCAAGGCTCAAGGTAAAAAAAAAACTGAGAAAGGGATACTTATTTTTATCATCTTTGAGGTTTTATTGTAGTTATTTTGGTCGAAGCTCCAGGTATGTTCTGCCTTTTGAGTTTTTACTCTGGCTTTAAATTGAACAGCAGTATTTAATTTTGAAAGTTATTACTAAACATCCGTATCAGGTTAGATCGATTCATTTATTTGTCTGAAATATGGTATTTTACAGATAATTATGAATAGTTACATAGTTTTGTAAAGCCATTTAAATTGTATTTATTTCTCCAAAACTTCGCTTTGCTCAACAGTGGGACACTGTAGGCTAAATAATTATTTAAAAAAAAAACAGTGCCAACAGAAGGGAAAACAAAACACAAACAATACTTTGCCATCACTCACTGACATATAATATCGGATATACATTAAAACCGAGTACATCCCGAGGACAGCCGAACACATCCGAAGCGGGTATTTTTTTAATCGCCTTATAAACAAAACACGCGCGGTGTCGCTTACGGTAACAGTGGCGCGAGTTCCAAAACATGCCCAACGCGTCTAAAGAAGCTTTCACTTCAAAAATTCATTGAAGCTGGAAGTCAAGTTCTAATAAAACTTATCGGTTGTATAAGCCCCGCACGTTGATATTGCGACTGGCGGCCATCTTAGTGACGTAGTCGAACTGTCAGTACCGTTCAGCGCTTACGTGTATGTGCGGTGTATGACGTCAAAATGACGTCAAAAAGCTGTTATTGTGACAAGGTTCCATCGCAATATCAACGTGCGGGGCTTATACGTATTTTACCATTTGAAGGGTAATATTAAAAAAAAAACATACTACTATTGTTATCATCTGTACCTACCTACCAAAATATTATGCTCCAAACTAGTTTGGTGTTTGAAATGTCTCGCCTTACTACGGCCTCAATAAAAATAAAAATAAAATCTAACCTCCAGGGAGAATACTTTCCTTCTCTACCAACATCCGCTTTATTTATAACCGTTGCTCAAAGTTAAGTGACATTTAAACGTCAAATTTATGGTTAAACAGACGCTAATCATTACTATATATAAGCTATATATAAGCTAATCAACTTTAAGGTAAATGGGTAGTGGTAGACCGCGAAATTCAAATTTTCTTACGTTTTTTTTGCAATTTGCATGTCAGTGTCAGGTTTTATCTTGATCAAAATTGATTCGCGACAATAACAGGTAATCAATGTCAAGGTCATTAATACATCTTTCTAAGTTAGATTTTTACCATAAGAACGAATCTCTTATTTAAAAGTGTTTATGGTACAGTGGGCTGCACCAATTGGGTACCCCGGTTGTATTAAAATTTTCATACAACTGGGGTACCCAATTGATGCAGCCCACTGTACAAATCTAACTCAGAAAAATAATGATTATAATTCTCTAAATATGGACCTGTTATTGTCGCGAGTCATATTTTGGTCAAGATACAACCTGACACTGACCTGCAAAATGGCAAAAAACGTAAGAAAATTTGAATTTCGCGGTCTTTATAACGAGTGTATCTGTGTCTGTCTACGGCTGAACCGATTTTTTTTTGGTTTATTTTATTGCATGCTTAGAGAGGTTTAAGTTTTAGCACCGTTCAAGCTCTTTTCATTTATCTTAGTTTTTGAAGAGAAACCCTGGAGAGGTACTTAGTTACTTACAGAATAACATTAAATTATTACTTTTATAAGAAATATCTAATGTAACAAAGGCTATGTTAGTTGCAGATTGCAGTGCTGAAGGCAAACACGTAGGTACTCATAGATACTGATCGGCATTGAGAGGTTGTTGAACAGTTTAAATAAAATATTTTGCAATCCAATCAATTGTAATAATACATTGTCGATTTGTAATAATTAAGCAATATAAATTGATTTCCTTGTGTACCACTGAAAGAAATAAGCAGTAAATAAAAATGAATAAATAATCTGAACTGCTTTAAACAGCTCCATATGAGCCTAACGTTCAAAACAGTATTTTTTACTGATCCGAAAACAGTTAAAGCTTGAGGCAAGATGTTATCATTAGGGCATACAAACTCGGATAGTTATCAACTCCGGAGCTAGTTACGATGTTGAGCAATCAAATCCGGAACTCCGGAGTTGGCTCCGGAGTTGACAGCTTTTTGAGAAATTAATAAAAAGGCCCTTTATTTTAATCAATAAAAGTTTTATTTGTTAAGGAATCAGTGTTTTTGTTCAAAAAATTACTGTCTGACGGACAGAGATTATAATAGACAACTAATACCAAACGCATTATAAAATATTAAAACAATCAACAATCATTAAAAAAAAAAATTTGTTTGGCAAGTTACAATAAAAGAATAATCATGAACTTATACCTGTACCCAAAAAAATCTACTTTTTTTGAGATCGAAGTTATTGGTAATATGTTTTGAGAAACGATAAGGCATTTAAAGATGAGTCAGAAAGAGAACTTCTAAGCTTCGTGCAGAAAAAGCCTGCTGCCGAGAATGCTCGTTCTGACTCCACCCTCGTCGGCAAGACACACAGCAGATAGTGGTACGCTTCTGAAAGGTATTTTCCTCTGCATCCGCCATTGTCATAAATTGCTTTTTCTACTCTTACGAATCCTAATCCGAAGAGCGCTACTGAACTACCGAATAATACCGAAGTGTTGTGCTAAGGAATTAAGAAAGAATCAAACAACAGGTTACGCTCAAGAATTAAGATGCGTTTTTCGTCGTTTTGTAAATAATGTTTACATGGTTTTTGAAAACAGGTTTCAACTCCGGTCGTCGTTTCAGCCGATAGACGTCCACTGCTGGACATAGGCCTCCCCCAATTTTGGGGGGGGTTTGCCATAATCGCCACGCTTGGCAGGCGGGTTGGCGATCGCAGTATGGTATGATGGTGGAATAAATAGAGAACGCTGCTGCCCATTCTCCGGTAAGACCCTTAGTCGCCTTTTACGACACCCACGGGAAGTAAGGGGTGGTGCAATTCTTTAAGTCCGGCACCACACAGACAATTCATCAACTCCGGTGTTCCATTTCAACTCCGGATTTGAAAAATGCTTAAAATCGCTCCGAAACTCCGGAGTTACAAAACTCCGGAACTCCGGATTGAAAGCCCTAGTTATCATCATGATTTTAACGTTTTAAGTAGCTAAAAGGTCGCTAGTTTTATTAATTTGGCGATATCGTCCAAACCTTTGAAATTTACATACAGCACAGTAATGGTGGTTTTCCTTTTTTTGTTCAGTAAATAGTATGATCAATAATTAAAACTTACTGTTTTTTCTTTTACTGTTTTACAAACATTTCTTCTTACTGTATAAAGTCAGTAAGTCTCGCTTTAATGCGGTATAGTAAGAAATAATTATTTTCAGTGCAACACCAAGCGAATCGAAAGATCTGCGAGGATAAGAAAAATTAAAGATCGCAGCAAGCGATAAGGCTCATTGTATGTTCTTTAATGTTAATTGTATTTTTTGGTGTATAATAAAGTATGTACAACGTGCCGATATAATGGCGACATTATTATTTAACACTCGAGTAGGGCTAGTGCCCAGTAATCATAAAAATATAACATCACTAGCAACGCCCTGCGGTTTCACCTGCGTAAGTTTCGATCCCGTGGGAATATCGGGATAAAAACTATCCTATGTCCTTTCCCGGGACTCAAACTATCTCTATACCAAATCACACTAATATTGAAAAGGCGAAAGTTTTTGAGTGTGTGTGTGTGTGTTTATATGTTTGTTACTTCTTCACGCTGAAATGGCTGTACCAATTTTGATAAAATTTTGTATGGAGGTAGATAACACCCTGGATTAACATAATCATAGGCTACTTTTTGTCCCGATATTCCCACGGGTTCGATATTTACGCGGGTGAAACCGTGGGGCGCAGCTACTATCATCTAAATCTGTTCAACGGTTTCCGCGTGAGTAACAAACATCCAAACGTCTTCACAAACTTTCACATTTATAATATTAGTAGGATTAAATATCGATCCTGAAACCTACATGGATGTACGGTCTTCAGCTGTGGGGTTGTGCTTGTCGCCATTAAAACGGCACGCTGTATAAATTTTAAACTTGCCTACAATGCCCAGCTACCTTAACTTCTCACTGAGTTCAACCGGTGTTCTTTTAAAAGCTATTAAGAGCGTTTACGCCGTACGGCATTTCATACAAACTTTCAAGCCCTTGTTTTTCGAAATTAATGAAAGGATTTTAATGAAACTTCATACGCATAAGCAGGATACAGAAAGCAATTTGTAGAAATCACACAAATATCCCCAAATACTAGTTACGAGAAAAAATATCGTTCCGAAAGCGAGATAATTAAATACGGCGTTCCTCAGGGTAGCGTGCTAGGACCACCCCTTTTTTTGGGGATCCCTTCTTTTCGCATAATGTTCCTTGTCCTAATATACTTCGGCATAACGATTTTGGCACAATTTGTTTTGGCATAATAATACTTCGGCATAATTTTTTTAGGCATACATTTTATGTTGGCATAATCATCTTAAAGACTAATTTGTTTTGGCATAAATTTGATTCGCATAACGTTAGTAGGCCTAATGACTATTAGCATAATAATATTTAGGCATACAATTAATTAAATTTAATATGCTGTGCAACAAAAGTTAGTGACAGAACCGAATTGCTGCAAAACCGACTCCACGTAGTCTTGTTTGTCCTACCCCTAGAGTGTAATTTAAAATCGCGTAGGCGCGTAGGGGCGAGGTGGCCCGCGGGCTGAGGAGCAGGCGGCTGCGAGCGAGCCGCCGCGGCTGAGGTTGGCCGGCGAAGCCGGCCAACAAGCCGAAGCTGCGGTGGTGAGCGAAAGCCGTCTGCGACGATTAGCACGCGTGGGGCCGCCGGAGGCCCGCAGCGCCGGAGCCGTGACAGAAACCCTGCCTGCTGCATGTTGCATGCTCGCCTGAATGCTGCATGCTGCATGCTTGCTTGCATGCTGCATGTTTGCTTGCATGCTGCATGCTTGCTTGCATGCTGCATGCTTGGTTGTTTGCTGCATGCTTGCTTGCATACTTGCTTGCATGCTGTATGCTTTCTTGCATGCTGTATGCTTGCTTGCTTCATGCTTCCTACAGCGAAAAAAAAACCCACAAAATTGTTCAATACGTTATATCATATTAATATGTTATATATTACCTGATTCAGGAGATATGGCTTTTTTCCAATCGTCGAAATAAATTGGTATATCCTCTTCGGGCAAATTTATGCTTTAGAATATTATGCTTAAAAAAGTTATACTTTAGAACTTTATGCTTTAGAATATTATGCTTA
The DNA here is from genome assembly GCA_916614155.1 of Mesoligia furuncula. Lineage (NCBI taxonomy): Eukaryota > Metazoa > Arthropoda > Insecta > Lepidoptera > Noctuidae > Mesoligia > Mesoligia furuncula. Next base: position 25,561,979 of record OU744810.1, on the reverse strand, counting down.
ATCATTATTATGGTTAGAGAAATTATGCTTAAAAAAATTATGCGTAAGCTGTTATGCGTAATTATATTATGCGAAAATATAATTATGCCAAACAAAATTATGCTAAGTTATATTAGGTCTTAAAATTTTATGCAAATGGATAGGGAACCCTTTTTTTGCTCTACATAAATGACCTTCCGAGGCAGATAAAGCACCCCATGGTACTATTCGCCGATGATAGCACCATAATTATTAAATGTGATGATCCCAATACTTATGAAAATGAAATTAATATGACATTAAATAGAATTATAACATGGTTTGACAACAATAATCTAATTATAAACTTAGAAAAGACTAAAATTATGCATTTTTATCAGAGAATACCGAATACAATCCTTGACATTAGCTATTTAGGGACAAAAATAGAATCAACTACTGCTACTAAATTTCTTGGTATTAATATAGACAGCAACTTGACTTGGAGACCCCAGACAGACGAAATATGTAAAAAACTTAATAAATTCACCTATGCTCTCTATAAACTATCAAAAATAGTAAGCCTAGAATCCGTACTAACAGCCTATCACGCCTATGTTGCATCAACACTCAGATATGGCGTAATATACTGGGGCAATTCAGTTGATAGGGAACTCGTATTTAGAGCACAAAAAAGATGTGTCAGAGCTATGTGTGGCCTTAAAAGTACAGACAGTTGTCAACCGTTCTTTATACGTCTAAAAATTCTTACCTTGCCATCGCTGTACATATACGAAACAAATATATTCGTGAAATCTAACATTTCATTATACAAAATAGCTACTAAAAGTTACTACAGAAAATTACGCGATAAAAATAAGTCAGAACTCGAAGTGACTCATGGTAAAACTGCTCTAATGAATAAAAGTACCTTCTGTATGGCCAAAAAAATATTTAACAAACTACCTGAAAAAATAAAAACGTTACAACTGGACAATTTCAAAACAGAACTATTAAGAATATTGATAGATAAATGCTATTACTTACTGCAGGAATATTTGGACGATAATTCTATAATTACTGCTTCAGAAAATTGTACATGACCTCACATATTTTGACGATTTAGAATTTTATTTGACATTAGCATTATTATGACATTTAACTTAATATCTTTGACATTTATTGAAATTAATTCTATTTTAAATTTGTATTGTTATGCATGTACTTACCTATTAATATTGATTTTATTGTTAATGTGAAAGTTTACATAATTATATAAAAATTCGACAATGGCAATTTAATATATTTGTACGCCTCTGGGCAAAACATAGAGGATCTTTCTATCTGTAACATCTCGCACACTATTGTAATTTGACCTATGTTTACAAATAAAGCATTCTGATTCTGATTCTGATTCTAAAAAGTTAGTAGAGAACATTTTCGAAATGTCTTATATGAAAAAAGATAACTGGAAATATCTGTTTCTATGGAAAGTTTAAAATCGGTCTAATTTGGCTGTAACACTATTTTTCGAAATTGTTCTCTACTACCTTTTTAGACCTTTGTATTTTGCTTATGCCTACGAAGTTTCATCAAAATCGGTTCATTCACTTCGAAAAACAAGAGCTTGAAAGTTTGTATGAAATGCCGTTCGGCGTAAACGCTCTTTTGGTATATACATAACTATACCAGCTTCAAATTCTAGGGTGTCCTTTTGTGTCACCTCAATCAACACTCACACATCTATGCCCAATTGCAGTGGTGGCAACTGGTCACGGACAAGACTTACGAGTTGTAGGTCGTAGGTTCGAACCCAGACAGGCGCTTTACTCTGTTTAAATTATTTCGTCACCACCGCTCTATAAATGGCGATGTCCTAAAACAAAATTTTGAAGACATGATGTCTACCAACCCGCACTGGGCCTACGTGGTAGATTTTAGCCCATCATCATCATCATTTCAGCCGTAAGACGTCCACTGCTGGACATAGGCCTCCCCCAATAGGAGGGGGTTTGCCATAGTCGCCACGCTTGGCAGGCGGGTTTGCGATCGCAGTATGGTATGGTGGTGGAATGCACAGAGAACGCTGCTGCCCATTCTCCGGGTCGTACCCTTAGTCGCCTTTTACGACACCCATGGGAAGTATGGGGTGGTGCTATTCTTTAAGTCCGGCACCACACAGATAAGATTTTAGCCCACTCTCTCTCAAACACCCCAAAATTCTACGTCAATAAAAACAAAAGACGACCAAACCTGTTTAAGAACAAACTCCTTCTTAAATCAAACTATCGACCCGCCTCTGCCTCGCACGGTTTTTACGACTTGACTGAACATTAAAATATCTTTATTATAGGAATTTAAACATGAATGAATTATATACATAACTAGCTGCGCCCCGCGGTTTCACCCGCGTAAATGTCGATCCCGTGGGAATATCGGGATAAAAAGTAGCCTATATGTTAATCCAGGGTGTCAGCTACCTCCATACAAAATTTTATCAAAATTGGTCTCGCCGTTTGAGCGTGAAGAAGTAACAAACATATAAACAGACATACACACTCACAAACTTTCGCCTTTATAATATTAGTGTGATATTTCATTACCACTGCTCTCAAAACGGTGAAGAAAAACATCGTGAGGAAACCGGCATGTCCTAGAACCAAAAATTCGAAGACATGTTTCAACTGCCAACCCGCACTGGGCTCGCATGGTAGATTATAGTTGACTCCCTCTTGAAGAGGGGAGGCCTGTCTCCCAACAGTGGGAACATTATTGGCTGATTATTTTTTATGCCCAATTTCCGTCTTGATGTTTCTTAACAATTCTGCTCACCATATAATGATAATGATAGCGTCATAGCATGTAATGACATACAAATTCAAAAACCTTCAATTCGTTTAGCTATAAATTATGTAGAACACAACGTCATATACGTTTATGTAATTGTTACTATGAGCTAGATTTTTTTATATGTCTTGAAGAATTCGAACGAAATTATGCAGTTCGGATGCGGAAGAATTGTGTAGGTAGAATTATGAAATACCTGAGATGTCTAGGTATATCGAGCTGCATAGTTTAGAAGAATTTATGCCAATGATTACCAAAATGGCAGAATCTTGAATTACGTTGATTTTCTTCCCCAATTAAATATCAGGACCAGAACACTTATTGTCTATTGCTATTCTTACGTTTAAAAAATGCTGTCAGAATATGAAATCGATGTATTTCTGAAATGCTATGACCTTTAAATTGATCTACAAAAAGTAGAACGAAAGATCAAGAGGTTCACAACATTACATAACGACACCGATTCGATCAATTTGTTAGTAATATGCGTTTGTAAAAATCCGATATTTATAATTATACCAGCTTATGATTTTATGATAAACATCACGTCCCTTAGGAGCCGATCAAAAACAGAAAGTGACAAAAGACGCTAAGCGAAACAGAAGTAATAGTACGGGCAGGCGACGCCACGCGACGGGATGGGTTCGGGAACAAGGTCGGAGTCGCGAGCAAATCTAATTTATGATAAATATTAAAATATCCGATATTTGATATACAAGGTGTAACGGAAAGGGGGTATCAACCCTGAAGGAGGTGAATGTGCTCATGAAACTGAACAACTTTCCCCAAAGAACATAGGTCGAAATATGAAAAGAAATTTTGGACCTCCCATAGTAATAATAAATCATTGATTTGCTATTACTATGGGAGGTCCAAAATTTTTTAAATATGAAAAGAAATTTTGAACCTCCCATAGTAATAATAAATCATTGATTTGCTATTACTATGGGAGGTCCAAAATTTTTTTTCATATTTCGACCTATGTTCTTTGGGGAAAGTTGTTCAGTTTCATGAGCACATTCACCTCCTTCAGAGTTGATACCCCCTTTCCGTTACACCTTGTATAGCCGATATATTATTCAAAGTTATTTTTAGTATATGCGAAACCTGAATATAGTTTTTTCAGAATAAGTAACTGAATCGATTCCAATAATTTTTACCTCGTGTTATATTTTGTCCCAAAAATATTTAACCTTTTGAACGCCAGAGTATTAACGTATCGCCGTACCCCTGACGCCAGGCCACTTTTTTACACTTTTAAATTTTATAAATAAAAACACACGAAAGTAATGATTAAATTGTTTATTTCATAATATGGTGCGACGTGTATTTTGTCATATATTTGTGACGTTGGCGTTCAGGGTAAGATTTCGTTTGTCACATATATGTGACAATGGCGTTCAAAAGGTTAAAAAAGGTTAAAAGTTGGACATCCGGCGACACTAAGTAGGTTATCCAATCTCCGCGCCGAACGGTTAGGTACCTAGGTACTATTATCAATGAGCGCAAGACGGCGCGGCGCGAGCGGCGCGGGTGAGCATGTTTTTGTGCGGACAAACAGGTAACTTAACAAGCTTATAACTTCTTGTGATTTTTCATGGTACAGTTTTGAAATTTTGCACATAGATTCTTTACATAAAAATACTAGACACGTGTTTCGGGTTTCGCATATACTATAAATAATGTTGTATATATCAGCGAACCGTGGCTAAAACCACAAACCTTCAGTTCCATGTGACATAGGTTTTTGCACTAATAAATTACAAGAGTCGATCTCATGTCTTTGTCAAGTTAACCAAGTGTTGGAAGGTTACATAAGAAGGTTACCTACATAACTGCGTGACTGTTCAGTTAAAAGTTGAAATTAATAATATTGATACTCATAAAAACTATTGCAGCCTCACGTTCATTCTGTTTTTCTGGTTGCCATTGTAGTCTATTATGGTGCTTTGGAGATGAAATTTTTACCTATCTACACAACAAGGATTCATGATAATTATTTCAAATCGAGATTATCTAAGAAAAGCTGATTTCTGGCTTCACAGGCTAGTATTTTACTTAAATGATATTAGATGCTCAGATATACCTAACATAATTTAAGTATTTTGTAAAGCTTGGCTACTGTAGTAACATTTTGCAATACAAAAAATATTTGTAACCAAAATGGAAACTTACGAGTCAACGACATATCGTAACACCTACTGCATACTAAATAAGACGCGCAAAAAAATAGTCACCAGAATATCTTGGGATATCACAGTGGCGCTGTGTGCTTATCTATGTCTAATAAGTATAGTAATCGGATTTATTTGTCTATATATATGTATATGGCCGCCCCGCCTATCGATATCTGGAATACCAGGGCCTCAAGTCTGCTATTACAATAGTGTCAGAATGGTCTATCATTGATTTCATAATTGTTGATTTTGATAAGTTTGGTAATCTACTAATATAATGGCGTCATTATGACTTTCCAATGGTCACCCACTGACACTCCATTGCAAGAAATGGCATAGAATGGTAATCTCGTACATAATGAAAAATGAATTACTAACTTACGCGGTAATCTGAAAAAATTTTGACAGTTCCTTTGATCAGTAACCTACCAATAGAACGTCATTGTGCAGTCATTGCTTTTAATTCGTTACGAGTATCGTATAATTTCTGTGCCATTGACCGACCAATGATCAACCATTATGAATTTAGCAGATTACGAACTTTTAGCAAAATGACAATGGGATGGTGGTGGGATCGTGTTGGAATGACGAATGTATAAAAATAGCAGACTAGGGCCCCTGAACCATTGTTGGTGCGTTGCCATGACATCCCAAATGTAAAACTGAAATGTCCTCTGTGCCTGTAATTACACTGGCTCCCACTGTCAACCGGAACTTAGCAACTCTGCTTGACGACAGAAAAAAATCTAGTTATTTATTTAAATTAGGCCGAGAATCACTACTTTCTGAACGTCAAAAATACAAAAGACAGTTCCCCAAAACGCACTACCTTCACCAATTCCTACTGTTTTAGATAGTATAAAGAAGTGGCGCAACAAAGTCCCCAGGAAAGAATTTTGTTGGTATTGCTTCCTCGTACGAGCTTCTTAATTATTTCAGTCCGGCATCTCGCAGATCAGTCAAGGAGTTCTCCGCTGCTTACATAGTCTACCCTGGTGCCGTATTATGACGTTTTAATGTCATCATAAATTCTAGTGCGAGGGAGAGACGAAGCTATGCATGACCGATATAACCATCCCTCTTTAGGACTGGAATCATAATGGTATTAATATCTACTTCATGGGGCCTCCAGCCAAGGCAAAAGAGCTTCTTTACAAAGATCACCTCAAGATCATCTAATATCATATGCGAATCGTTCCATATTCTACCACGACGTGTCCAACTAAAATGGTCAACTACGCCATCTAATATATCGTTACGGTGGTGTCCTTATAGGGCGAATAGTATTCCAAACGGTATAAAGTCAAGCTATAAAAATAAAGTACCGATATCTTTGAGTAGGAGGTCGGATGGCAGTTGGTCACGTGAAATATTGATGCTCAGCTGTTTCTGGTTCGACTGAGAGCTGATTCACTGCTACAAGGATACTTTGACCGGATGACGTTGACCCGGGGCATATACAGCCTATAATGTTCCCACTCTGGGACACAAGCCTCGTCTCAGTCAGAGTGTGGGCCGTAATCCACCACGCGGCCTTTGTGCGGGTTGGTAGATGTCACATGTCTTCTAATTTTTGGTTCCAGGACATCCGGTTTCCTCACGATGTTTTTCTTCACCGTTTTAAGAGCAGTGGTGATGAAATAACTCACACAAGTAAAGCGCCTGTCTGGGTTCGATCCTATGACCTACAACTCGGGAGCAGCGACCGTCACCACTGGGCCTCCATTACTTTGTGAAATGTATTGAAAAACAAGATGGCGATGTTAGTTCCGATTTTGGCCACACGCCAAAAGAGACGCTTGCAATATGGCCAGGGACTGAGCTCATACCATGACCGTTTTGAGGACAGGTCAGAACAGTTATGATTGCACTGCACATGGTTGAAAATCGCTTGGCACTTCTCATGTCACCAAAATATACGTAAAATATTTGTCTGCTATAAGAGTGCAGGAGGTCCCGAGATAGCTTGCATAGTAAGCAAACTGAAGTGGCTATGGGCTGGCCATGTTTGCCGAAGGGTCGATGGCCGGTGGAGCAGGCTAGTCCTGGAGTAAAGACTACGTATCGGCAAGGTCTGTGTGGTGCCGGACTTAAAGAATAGCACCACCCCATACTTCCCGTGGGTGTCGTAAAAGGCGACTAAGGGGCGTACCGGAGAATGGGCAGCAGCGTTCTCTATGCATTCCACCACCATACCATACTGCGATCGCCAACCCGCCTGCCAAGCGTGGCGATTATGGCAAACCCCCCCCCCCCTTTTGGGGAAGGCCTGTGTCCAGAAGTGGACGTCTTTCGGCTGGAGTGATGTGATGATCTGCAAGCGTAGTTTAGGACGCCACCCAGCTGAATGAACCGAGCTGGGACTGCTTCTGGAGGGCGGAGGACAAGGTATTGTGGCGCAGCCTGGTAGAGGCCTATTTCCAGCAGTTCATTACGATAGGCTGAGTTGGTAATAGTCCATGGTAGACCTACAGGAACGGTTTGATTTATAAGCTGGTTGACTTATATAACTTCCAGTTTAATTATTTATAACGAAGCAGTTACTCTTATTTAACATCCGCAATCCAATTACTGTAATGAACTACGTTAGCTAGAATTAAGAATAACGGATTATATTATTTAGAAACGGTGGTTGACTCAGCCGCTAAAACCGCAGCGCGAAAAAAAATCAGCTGTTCCCTACATTTATTTTCGTAGAACTCGTTAAAATGTAGGGAACAGCTGTTTTTTTTTTCGCTATTTCAGGTTTGGTCCCATAGTAAAAGTTGTTCATAATGATGAGTACAATGACCTCTTAAGAGTTTGTTAATGTTTTACCAATAACCCTGTATAGCATAATCAGCCAGTTCCCACTGCTGGGCTGAGCTTAGAAAGGACCAACTGTGCTAAGAACTATTTACAACTTTTATTACTAGTATTGGAAAATGCACTTTGACTCTTAACTTTGAAGGCCCATATTGGATTGTTACAAAGGCTGATAAAAATGAGTCATATCGTCCATTTTCTTATGCCAAAAAACAAGTGAAATTCGCAAACTGACGGCGGTTTAACACAAAACAGGATTTGATGCGAGGTCAAGAATGCAATGAAACGTTCTTAGTAGAAAGTACATACATAATACATGGACCAATTGTTTTCACTCCATCGCGTGCATGTTAATGGTATATAGTAAAAGTGATTTTAGATTGGTTTGCCTCGAGACGTGTGTGGTGGATACAGTGCCGTTGTACTGTCATGAGTACCTAACTGCCCCGCTGGTCTCGTGGTTGCAAGCGCGGCTGCTGATCGTGGGATCCTGGGTTCAATTCCCAGGTTGGGCAGTGTTATTGGGTTTTTACAAAGAAGAATGAAATAATAAAAAAACAGGTCAAGTGCGAGACGGACTCGCACACAAAGGGTTCCGTACGACAAGGCATAAAACGCCGAAAATAGCGTTTCTTTTATACCCCTTAAAATTTTAATATTATTTTATTATTTATTGGTATAGCGGTAAAAGAAATACATCATCTGTGAAAATTTCAACTGTCTAGCTGTCACGGTTGATGAGATACAGCCTGGTGACAGACAGACCAACAGGCGGACTTCACTGGAGTCTTAGTTTTAGTTTTGTCGATACACAGTAATTACTTATTAGTTGGTAATTAGTGTGTATCAAAGAACTAAAACACTAGCCGAATTAACTAGCGATAACCACTAGCGATTACTAAGAAAATTTGGATTCGTGGATGGAACTATCTATACAGCTCTGTCCATATTGGAGATCCCCAACCACATTGTCAAGCAGAAAATTTACTAGAACCAGCATTTTCCAGCTGAATATCGAACTACATAATAAAACTCCTTATTTCCCTGTATCACGTAACACTAATTACCTTACACTTTGCATATACAATACCATTTACATAAACTAACGCACATAATTAAGAAGTTACGCACAAACAATTTATCATTTCCTTTTATTCATGAACTTATATTGACTTGATTTGAATACTCTTTCTTCCTGACGATATAATTTCCTTCTATAAATATTGATTGTGTTGGTACAGACACCGGCACATCAAGCTATACATTTCCAGTTTTATCTGACCTCGCATTAAGAGTCCTATTACGGATCGTAAACGCAAATCAAATTATTTCGATCGGCGTACACGAGTCGATAATAGTAGCGATCTCCGGACGATTGCGCGCCAAAAATTCGGCGACAGGTCCTACCTCGTCAAGCGCTTGCGCGGGAATCAGCGGGAATGAGGGGCGCGCCGAATTGACGCAGAATATATAGCATTTTAACTTTATTTATTGCAATTTTGTTTTATTAAATTGAGAAATGAAAACTAATGAAACGTATTCATTGTAGATTGAAGTTTTATATAATATTAGTTTATTTGATAAAGTTGCGTTAATTTGGAGTGTAATGGACGCTGAATCAAGACATTTATTGCTTAAATTAGGCTTTCTTTACGATTTTATCCATAAAAACTCAAGGAATTTAAAGGAATTCTAGAACTCCAATAAACAAGTAAAACATTCAAAGTATCTTTTTATAATTTTAGCATTTATAAGAATTGAATGTAAAAATGTGAATTTGAGCGTCAAAGTTCCATCGCCAACGGTTTTTCTTGCAAACTGTGTTCGTAAAATATTTGTAGTAAATTACACGAAAAGAAAAATGAAAATGTGTAACTGCAACTTACAAGAAAGAGAATAGTACTATCGTTATTCTTAAACAAATAATTAAAATATCTTACAACTGCTGAAAATTACAGCGTCAAAAATCATGAATTTGCGTAAAAAAAATGTAACAGGACTCTTAAGACTTCTTCTTGGTGTCGCTGGCGCGACTGTATTTGAAATCTTCTTTTCCCAAAACTTTGCCACTTCCACGGCGTCGTCGGTGGCAGCGCAGAGGTCACTCTGACTGCATGTTTTGGGACACAGAGGGCAGGATAGGAGGTGGAGCATGGTTTGTGACATAGCTCCGCAATCACACCCTTCTGCCGTTCCATCGAGGTAGCCCCACTTGACCAGGTTGGACTTACACCTTCCCACTTGTGTCTGGAGATGGTTTAGAGACTTCCAAGTGGGCCACGGAAGGTTACACCCTGCAGGGAGATGCTCCTTTGGTGGTGAGTAGGAGGAGGCAAAGTATCCTGGCACTGTTTGCAATGGGCGTCGGCCGGGTTTCCTGACAGAGACGCTGTCGATTTTAAGAAGCTGTGTCTGCTTTTTAGGCATTGCTTTGGTAGCTGTGCGCCAGATAGTGGGTGTCTGGTATCAGATTCCTGTCCACTGCGCACGCACCTCGCATTGTTATAGGTTTTTCGTACAATCAGAAGTCAGCGTTGGTTATGTATAGCTTGATGTGTAGCCGTGTATACAACTCTCCGTTTTAATTCTTTTAGAGTGTGAAGTATTGATTATTATGCGATGCGAGTCGGTTAGATTAACATGAATGGAATTTGAATGTCGTGTGGTGTTAAAACCGTATCAAAATATTTCGACACTAGCATCGCCCCGCGGTTTCACCCGCGTAAGTTTCGATCCCTTGGGAATATCTGGATAAAAACTATCCTATTTCCCGGGACTCAATCTATCTCTATGCTTACCAAATTTTATCTAAATCGGTTCAGCGGTTTAAGCGTAAATGAAGACAGATACACTTTCGCATTTTAATAGTATGGATTACGGAGTATGAATCTTTAAAGTTAGAAAATCTTCATGCATAACTATGATGAAAGGGTACATATTACATACATGATCAAGCTATGATGTTTTTACTGCTGGTACATAGTCCTCCTCTCTTCGAGAGAGAGTGGGCTGTAGTCCACCACGCGGGCCCAGTGCGGGTTGGTAGATGCCACATGTCTTCGAATTTTTGGTTCTAGGACATGCCGGTTTCCTCGCGATGTTTTCCTTCACCGTTTTGAGAGCAGTGGTGATGAAATAATTTACACAAAGTAAAGCGCCAGTCTGGGTTAAAACCTACGACCTTACAACCCGTAAGTCGCGGCCAATTCGACTGCGCCATCACTGCTCTATTCTATTAAAATGGCAAGCAAAGGCCATGTCGACTATTCTGCCAATGTCTAAAGTGAGCTGGAAAAACAAGTGTGTTTATGAGAGAGAAAAGGTTTTAAACAAATAAAATTATTAAATAGATCCAGTTGATACAATGTAGATCTTACCACTGCTCATAAGCACTTAAAATGTATGCCAACAAGATTGTCACAGACATCAGAAATAATCAAAATGTCAATCTTACAACATAATAATATTTAAATCATTATATTTTATGAACAGCCAAGGAAGATATAAACAGTTAGCACTATTACAGCTAAAGTAAACCATGTAAATCTAGATACTTAAATGCTTTTACGTTGGAACTAACCTCCTTGCTTAACAAGATAGCTTCATTTATCTTGTCACATGATCTTATGGCTGTATGTCATTGTGGCCTTTGCGTGTAATTAAAAAAATAATGAACTCTTGTCATTTGTTTTATAATGTAAGGTGAGCGGACAGAGTAATCTATAGACTCATGGTATCTGTGCCACCGAAAGGGACAAAAAAATCCGGCAACCTTCATCATACTATCATCACAGTTGCGCAAATTTACTATTATTGAATTATGTATGAAAAAGATCTTATTTTCCGATTAATCGCGGTGTATTATTTTATTATTCCTTCATAAACGTCAAACTTGTTGCGCACATTAATGTGCTTAGCCGACACGCAGTAAGGAACAGAAATATTCTTACTCTGTCTCTTTTCTTTGTTAGTGACGTTAATATATTTCTCTTTTTCTTGTGCGAATGAAAAAGAAGATATGCAGCAGTCTATAGTTTACTCTGTCTACGGTAAGATGGCGTGTGATAGGGTTTTTTTATGTGTTATGGTTGCCGCCAGATAACAAAAAAATAAAAGTCATTGATCCGACTTGTACCAAAAGTCCAAACTTTTCGATATAGATCGCTCGTCATATAAGCCCCGCACGTTGATATTGCGACTGGCGGCCATCTTAGTGACGTAGTCGAACTGTCAGTACCGTTCAGCGCTTACGTGTATGTGCGGTGTATGACGTCAAAATGACGCCAAAAAGCTGTTATTGTGACAAGGTTCCATCGTAATATCAACGTGCGGGGCTTATACAAAACTGTCGCTATTAATAAATAGCGTCAAGGACGCCCCTTATACGTTTATGTTGATCGTGTTAGCGACACTGCCTATACATTTTTTTCGTATCGTTTTGAAATAATTGGAACACATTGGTAGACGGGTGTCAAACTGTCAATGACTTTTATTTTTTTATTATCTGGCGGCAACCATAGTATGACGATTCTTTTACTAATAATAAATAATGTATGAACGTAAACGAAGCTATCTGTAGTTTCTACCTACCCTCTATCGCCCATGGACGGAAGCCAGTACCTACCTAAGTGTGAGTTTATGTATGTAGGTTTTGTTATTGTTGTTGGATTGGTTGACGTCATCACGTCAACGGCTGTTGCTGAAAACCAGCGCTGGGGCTGTCTCGTATAGGGTCTTAGCATTATGCTGAGCTATGGCCGTTTTGCGTAGATACTTTTTCCCAAATTGTTATTTTGGTTTATTTTTTGTTTTTTAATTTCTATGCGTCATGTTTGCCGCAAAACAAATTTTCTTTTTTTATTTCTTTTCTTCATTCAGTTATATAAATGAATCACTAGCAGCGACCCGCGGTTTCATTCGCACAAGTTTCGATCCCGTGCGAATGTCGGGATAAAAGTATCCTATGTATGAATCCAGGGTGTCAGCTACCTTCACACCAAATTTTATCAAAATTGGTCTAGCCATTTGTGCGTGAAGAAATAACAAATATACAAACACACTCACAAACTTTCGCCTTTATAATATCAGTGTGATACTGTGACGTGTGATAGTGACTAGCTTCTGCCCGTGGATGTCGGAAATTATCCCAAAGAAACCTGCTACCGGGATAAAAAGTAGCCTATGTCCTTCCTTAAGATGCCATCTATCTCCTTGCCAAATTTTATTGAAATCCGTTCAGTGGTTTAGGCGTGAAAAGGTATGTAGGTTTTCATGGGTTTTAATTTTTTGCGCTGAACCTGTAACCTAAGTTACTTGTTATAGCATCAGCTATCCTGCTAGTGAAAGTCCCGTCAAAATCGGCCCAGCCGTTTCGGAGATTATCCGGAGCAAACAAACAAAAATTTAAGAAAATTTTTTTTGTTTAAATACCGTTTATACTTTCATATGCATTTAGTAAAAGGCTGTTATTTTGAAATCCCAAACGGACACTTCAATTTTATTTATTTGTATATATAACAATAGCAATTTCAAGATTATTATGAAGTGAGCCTGTATTTCTTGAATCGAGTTGTATAATATAACGAATTGTATAATATTAATATTGCAGCGTATTTAGAACGGAACATAACATAGATCAATAACTTTTCCGTATTTTTCTATTAATCTTTTTTATACTTATTATACAGGGTTATTGGTAAAAGATCAACAACCTCTTAAGAGGTCATTGTACTCATCATTATGAACTACAAAAAAAATCAGCTGTTCCCTACTTTTATGTTCGTATAACTCGTCAAAATGTAGGGAACAGCTGATTTTTTTTCGCGATTTCATGTCTGGTCCCATAGTAAAAGTTGTTCATAATGATGAGTGCAATTACCTCTTAAGACGTTGTTAATGTTTTACCAATAGCCCTGTATACTGGCAGCGCCCCGTGGTTTTATCCGCATATGTGTCTATCCAGTGGGAATATCGGAATAAAAAATATTCTATACAATGTGTTATTCTGATGTATATGCTGTGTTACTGTAAAGTTTCATCAAAATCTGTTTAGTAGTTTTTGCGTGAAAGAGTAACAAACATCCATCCATCGTCACAAACTTTTGCGTTTACAATATTAGTAGGATTATTATTTTATTTTATATTACATGTAACAACATTTTCATAACATGTTTTACAACTTATAGAATGACTTGAAATATGGCGACTAGAAAATTCTGAAGAATACTTTTGGCTGTTTTATTTAATAAAAACATTTGAAAATTCCAATTTTTTTAGATAATGTTATTATTATATTGTGTTTGTTGTTTGTTATGGCAAACCATGAAATGTACAGACGCCAGCACATCGAGCTACTCGAAAATGTAAAATTTTCCCAATCAACTTTGAACCTTATGCTTTGGCGATAAAGTTGAATATCTATTAAAGAAATTTGACAGATTGTAGCAGCTTGATGTGCTGGCGTCTCTACCATCAAATGGTAATTGGTTAAACGTGAAGAACATTTCCTTTTTCGCTTTATTTTCTTTCATTCTTTATACCGGAAAATTACCGCCATTTTCAAAGTTACCGTTGTATATAATATCCATAAAACAGTTTTAATCTGCCACAGATAACAAAATCTGTTTACGTTTCGTTATCAGGTGACTAACTCATCTTTTACCATGAATTTTAATCTTTACAAGGACATTGTTTGATCATCACAGTAATTATAATTAACTCTAACTACTAAGGCTAATGTTCGGTTCAAGTTGAACGGGTTTTTATTAACATTCTTCGCAATAGGTGTGCAGTTAATCTTATTTGTGAGAATGTTTATGTTGCGAATTTAGGTTAAGTTTTAAATGAGATAAGTAAAGGGTTTATTTCGTGAGAACAGTTATAGATTTGCGTTTTTGATAAGTTTAAGTACAAAATGGACCTTATCTACTTTACTTAGATGGGCGATTTTATGAGGCACAAGTATTCAAACCTTATGCAATTAAAAAAAACCTTAATTAAGAATAGCAAGAGAATAACAAGATAAAATAAAATAAATGGATCTTAATTTGTAATTAAGTAGATAATGTGTATTCTAATTATACTGGTTCACACTTGACATAGAATATAATATATTAAGTAATAATTTTGTATTACAGATGCGGCCAAAATGTTAATTAAACCTTTTAAACCTTTTTTTTGCATGGCAACAAAATTACGCCGCACTTTCTTTCTTTTCACATTCCCACTTATTTAATTCAATCAAACCTATCACTATAATTGAAAACCGTAACTATACAAAAATGACGCAATAACAACACTTTAAATCGAACGCGACATAAAGAACTTTAATTTGACAGCTGTCAAAATTCGCGCCAAAACACGCGTCTTCAAGAAATGAAAGTAGAGTTTTACGTGTAAAACTATTTGCTTGAAACTCTTTGGCCGGTCAGCTTT
The DNA here is from genome assembly GCA_916614155.1 of Mesoligia furuncula. Lineage (NCBI taxonomy): Eukaryota > Metazoa > Arthropoda > Insecta > Lepidoptera > Noctuidae > Mesoligia > Mesoligia furuncula. The sequence goes on along the minus strand of OU744810.1, from coordinate 25,546,758 downwards.
CACGAATTTATATTTCACACGTTTTCGAACGTAACTGTGTATTTACTGTGCGTTGTGATATAATAATAAATTGTGTGGGAACCGTTTAGTTACTAGGCTTTTTTATTTCTATTACATATTGTCAGCACTGAACCTACAGAGTGCATAATATGCGTGTACACTGCACAGTCAGTCTCAAAAATATGTAAACATCGACAAGAAATAAGTTCTTGTCGATGTTTACATATTTGATTGCCTACTATTTGACTTGTGTTCCATTAACACTGCATGAATGTGTACAATTAAATTCCCAATTTGTAATTGTTTCGTGGTTACACATTAAAACAATATTCCGGAACAAATATTGTTGACAATTAAATATTTTTTCTCGATGTCTCATCTTTTTCAGGCTGTCTTACGTATACCTACTGTCGCGAAGTTATTTTGACAGTGTTCCAAACGACTGAGGCATGCATCACTAAATGTACATTATTTGTTCTGGAGGTTTCAGACTTCTTGTGCATAACACATCTCATTAAAACAATATTGGAATAATTCGTTTTATGATTAGTAATTAAAGCTTCAATTATCATTATTAAGTAAGTAATGCTTATGTTATAATCATACTTTTTTTGAAATAGAAGGCCTTATGGTGATAATTGATTATAAATATTATTTCGTAACTATTATATTTTTTTATATTATACATTTATAATTTATTTTTAAATTATGCCGTTTCCATTTCTATTTCCATACAATCTTTCAAACCCCGTAGGCAGTTGACACTTTCGTATTATTACATAAAATATAAAAAATCAAAATAACTACGAAATAATATATAATAAGTACCACCTATAAAGGCCAATTCAAAGCGAAATACTTTAACATAAAAAATCCTTACATTAAGAAAGAGAAAAGTTACATTCTGATCGATAAAAAGTAATAGTATATCTACTTCAATTCAATAAAAATATGAAATACTGTAATTATGAAGCAAAATGATTCATATCCAGTCTCCTTAAGATTGCATGTTATTCATTAACAAGACTACGTAATTATATAAAAAATGATTTAAAGCTGAGTATTCAACGGTCAGACAAAACAATATCATGTTACCTAAGGTGTAAGCAACTAAGAGATCCTAAAAAAAGAACGATGTGTGCATATGAGCGCGCGAAAGAAGTGAAATCTTGCGACTGGAGCCGAGTATACCCGATTCAGCGACACCGTCCGACTGGAGCCGAATCAACCCGATTCAGCGTCACCGACCCGAGCGTGACGGTTCAGTTTCGTTCACATCCAAAAGCTGAAGTTGAAAATGTATGGAATTGACATTGGATTAGGGGAGGTAAGCCTAAAACGGGTAGCCCGCCTAAAACGGGTATGCTTTTTAAATTGCGCACCGTTATTGCTAATAAGAATGTGTGCGTGCAGTGCGCGGCGCCTGCCGCTCGCCAATCACAGGGAGTCGTCGCGCTTCTCTGGCGGACACGAGTTCACGGTAAGATAAGAAAGAAGTTTTTTGCTATTTCCACTAAAAAAAATTGAGTTACATTACTTTTGAATACTCGAAAATGGTTTACAATATGGTCTTACTAGTTTTGTGTTATTATTTTGCAATAAATAGACGTTTTATTTGTGTAATAGGTTGGCGTTTATTATTTGGGTTTTTAGGATATGAGTCGATTGAAAAAAATACATGCTTGTGGGCAAAAAGGGTAGGGGCAAAGCGGGTGCCCGTTTTGCCCATACCCGATTTGCCTTGTATAATTTCATTGACCTTATTAGTTCTTTTATTTTTGCAGATGGTTAATAAATACAAAAGAAAGACTGCAAATGCATCGTGGGATGAGGGAGTTATGAAGCTTGCGATAGAAGAAGCTCTCAAAACTTCCGTCAATGGTGCAGCAAAAAAATATTGCATTAACTTTTCGACTTTACAGATACATGTAAAGAAAGGATGTCAAAAAAAATCTAGGAAGATTCACAACAGTTTTTACAGCAGCTCAAGAATTAGAGCTAAATGAGTATCTATTTCATATGGATTATCTGTTTACGTTGCCAACTCATTACGTTGTCTACAAAGTGCCGCAACCATTCCAAGAATACTGTTCCATTGATCCAACCATCATCACTGCAAATAGCTGATGATCCTGGTGGAGCTCCATCTGAGTTATGATTGTTATGAAACAGTTCTAGTCATTGATTGACGTTGACCTAATGTAATTCAGTCCCTACCCGCTTTGCCCAAAAGCCCTACCTGCTTTAGGCCCCCCCTACGGGCAAAACGGGTAATTCGAATGTTAAAGATTTTTGTTATTTTTTTATTCTTAATGTACAAAACTACTAAATATGTCATTTATTTTACAGCCCTTGATAACTAAACAATTCAAAATGTACAAATAAATGTTCAATTTGTATCTATAAATTGTTTTTATTTATCATCAACCTTAGCTTACCCGTTTTGGGCTACTCTCCCCTAGGTATGAGTTAGCGTGTCGGAAGCTTGAGGCGAATCCAAATGCATTTGAAATTATTAGGTTTGAATAATTACATTGGTCTGCATGCTTTTTAGCATCGTTATTATCGTTGTGACTCAGAAAGCTTTTTGTGAACCATATATTATTTTTTTAAATCAATATCAAAATTATTTATCACACGCACTAATATTATAAAGGCGAAAGTTTGTGAGTGTGTGTTTGTGTATGTGTGTGTGTTTATATGTTTGTTACTTCTTCATGCTCAAACGGCTGGACCAATTTTGATAAAAATTTGGTATGGAGATAGCTGATACCCTGGATTAACATATAGGCTACTTTTCATCCCGATATTCCCACGGGATCGAAACTTATGCGGGTAAAACCGCGGAGCGTAGCTAGTTTATCATATGCCAAGAATCAGCACTTTTTGAACGCCAACATTATATAAAATAGTCCCCCAAAACGTCCCCCTTTCACCACTTCCTAGTGGGAAGAAGAAGTGGCGCAACAAACTCCCCAGCACAACTAACTATTAGTTGTCCTGTGGCACAACTAATATATTTTTTTTATTAAAAGATATTGTTGTTAAAAACCGCGTTGTTGTAGGCAACGTTGCGTTTATTTTAAAGCCTAGTGAGTGAGTACACGGCTTTACACAATTAATGATTGTACTTGAATGCGTGGAATGATGATTAACTGATGAGAAAATGTGTTGTAGAATGTAATAACTAGCTAGATATAGACGTAGGTAGATAATAGTTACCTACACGTAGGGCTGCCATCCGTCCGGGTTTCCCCGGATTTGTTCTAGTTTGGTGGGCGTCCGGGGAGCGTCCGGGCGGGGTCCTGAAAAAGTGTCCGGGTGAAACCCGGACACTTGCTGTGTTAGGGGAAATCCGACTTTGAATGATTTGCAATAAATTAAAGCATAAATCATAGTTAAAAATTAGCTGCGCGGCAAATGTGTGCGCTCGTGACAATTCATAATTTGCTTGTGTTTTACTTTTTTTTTTCGTCGTCGTCGTTTCAGCCGATAGACGTCCACTGCTGGACATAGGCCTCCCCCAATTTTGGGGGGGGGTTTGCCATAATCGCCACGCTTGGCAGGCGGGTTGGCGATCGCAGTATGGTATGATGGTGGAATAAATAGAGAACGCTGCTGCCCATTCTCCGGTAAGACCCTTAGTCGCCTTTTACGACACCCACGGGAAGTAAGGGGTGGTGCAATTCTTTAAGTCCGGCACCACACAGACTTTTTTTTTTAATTTTCTTTAATTCCAAAAAGAAGTGTTCCTAATTATTTTTGTTATCAGAATACCTCTCACATAGAGAAGAGTGTATAATTGATTAATAAATTAAGTGTTTCATTAGTATTGTTGAGGTTTAAATTGATATTCTATAAGAAGAAAAAAAAATATGATACTTAACGATGTTTTTATGTTATTGTAACTTTTTTTCCGAGGGAGTCCGGGGTTTTCTTTTTATTTCACCCAAATGTCCGGGGTTTTTGAAGTTTTCATCCGGGGTCACTAATTTAGGTGATGGCAGCCCTACCTACACGTATAACTAGCTGATACAGACACACACACATAAACATCACACACACACAGATCTGAAGCTAAACCAGGAAATTCCTAAATATTGACTGAAGAATTAGTCACGCCTCGAATGAATGAGATTATACCAGCTTATCACAAATGTGGTTTAACGATAATCTTAGCTGTCTTTTGTTTGTTTTAAAACAGAAGACTTAAATCAAGGTTAGAGTTAAACTACGATATGGAATAAAGCTAGTATAATAATTAGGGTTTTTCAGTGTCCCACCGATTCTTTGAATATTTCACTGATCCTCTGCAAACTTATTGACCTTCTAATGATGTGCTCTTTTTTTGAATTAATCATCATCATCTGCCTAGCCTTTTCCCAACTATGTTGGGGTCGGCTTTCAGTCTAACCGGATGCAGCTGAACACCAGTATTTTTACATGGAGCGACTATCTATCTGACCTCCACAACCTAGTTACTGGGTAATACGATACCCCTTGGTAAGACTGGTTCTCAGACTTTCGGGCTTCTGACTACCCGTAACGACTGTCAAAGATCCACGAATGACAGCTGGGACCAACGGCGTAACGTGCTTTCCGAGGCACGGAGGGGTCAGGGTATGTAAAGATGGTCACCCATCCACAGACCAACCGAAAGTCTGACAACCAGTCTTACCAAGGGGTATCGTATTACCCAATAACTAGGTTGTGGAGGTCAGATAGGCAGCAGTTCCATGTAAAATACTAGTATTCAGCTGCATCTGGTCAGGCTGGAAGCCGACCCCAACATAGTTGGGAAAAAGCTAGGCAGATGATGATAATAGGAATTATTTTATGGTCAATTAAATACATGCCATTCTAAAAGTTTAACTGAAATAAACAACTTTAGAATACAAAATCTCAGAATAGCGCACTGTTTGATATAACTTTTAATATGATGTGGAAAATGTCGTAGGTTATACATTTATAAACCTTGTATATTTAAAACTTAGTGTAAGATTTTAATGTATAACTGTTTATTTACCCGAATAAATAAAATAAAAAAATAAAATAAAACCGCTCTGACTTTGAGTAAAGAATTACATAAAATTAACAACTAATCAGTGAAATCTATCATGATAAACTTAACAAATGTGTAGACAGCGCAGTTACTCATTATTTTCATTACGCATCGCTGTACCGCCGCCGCCGGCAACGTAATCACATATCAACGCTAATAACGTAAAAGTGAACATTACTTCACTGATGAATGTACGGTCTGTACGTCTCCAGTGAAGCTGTAATGTACTTTGTGGTTATATGAGGTAAGAGAAGCGGCAAACAGGTTGCAAGAATCTTTTGGCGCCTGAATGCCATTGACGCCCATGGCCAGCACGGCCCACAATGGTCCACTTGGAGGACTAAGTACGAAAACCAAACCCCATGACATGCTTATAAAAAAAAAGAAAAAAAACAAAGAAAGAAGAAAAAAAGGGAAGAAGAAAAGAAAAAAAGAAGAAGAAGAGTAGAGGAGAAGTGTATTCTATTCTTATAAATAAACCTTATTCTTATAAATAATCCTATAGGATTTTCCATCATAGTATGTAGGTTCTTTCTATATTAAGATAGCAAGTTGGAAAGTTAGCAAACTTGGACAATAGTATTATGCAGTCACCGATTCAAAAACTTGAAATTATTTACTACAAGCTGGTGCCTGTGACTTCGTCTGGGATCCAGGATGAAAAGTAGTCTATGTCCTTATCCAGGTCATCGTCTATCTGGGTGCTAAATTTTATCCAAATCCGTTCAGCCGTTTTAGCGTGAAAGCCTAACAAAGAAACAAGCTCAGTCACTCACTTCTCATTTAATATAAAACTAGCTGCGTCCCGCGGTTTCACCCGCATAAGTTTCGATCCCGTGGGAATATCGGGATAAAAAGCCTATATGTTAATCCAGGGTGTCAGCTACCTCCATACCAAATTTTATAAAAATTGGTCCAGTCGTTTGAGCGTGTAACAAACATATAAACACACACACACACCCCCTCACAAACTTTCGCGTTTATGATATTAGTGTGATTAGTGTGTTATGATAAAGACTAGCTTTTGCCCGCGGCTTCGCTCGCGTTAAGTATTATTGAAAAAAAACTAATACTTATTTTATCCCCATGGGGGTTGAATTTATCAAAATCCTTTGTTAGGGGATGCCTACGTCATAGTAGCTATATGCATGCAACGTCTCAGCCCGATCGGTTTAAAATTGACAAAGTTTCATACAAACTTTCAGCCCCTATTTTATCCCCTTGGGGGTAGAATTTATCAAAATCCTTTCTTAGGGGATGCCAACGTCATAGTAGCTATATGTATGCAAAGTCTCAGCCCGATCGGTTTAAAATTGGCAAAGTTTCATACAAACTTTCATCCCCTATTTTATCCCCTTGGGGGTAGAATTTATCAAAATCCTTTCTTAGCGGATGCTTACGTCATAACATCTACCTGCATGCCAAATTTCAGCCCGATCCCTCCAGTGGTTTGGGATGTGCGTTGATAGATCACTATGTCAGTCAGTCACCTTTGAGTTTTATGTATTTAGATAGATAAAATACTCCATAATATGTACCCCATATAAATTACAGATATTGTAGAAATTTTCCAAAGGATGACACAATGGGCGGTTTTATCGCTAAGAGCGATCTTTTACGGACTACCTTTGGATGGATTAAAAAGGGGACGGAGAGACAATACTGTAGGTAGTCTATGGTGTACCATAAGTTATAACTTTATAAGTTAGGATGCTAACCCCGCCTTCACCCCAAAACAAATTGCCTACGTCACTATTAAATAAAGCAAATAAAATAAACAAACAACTATTCAGTGCCAATATACAAGTCGAAGTCGGCAATAGTTAGCACTCGACTACATCCGCGTTGAGACACGTTGCATGTCCCTCGTGACATGTTCTCGATTATATCACTATTGTTAGGGCATTCAACTTGAACACTAAGTGCTAGGAATACTAAGGTCGAGATCTATAAACGTTACTTAACACTTTGTCACAACACCAATGTATCTCGTCTGCTCGACGTCCATACGTCACTGCAAGGATCCAGCAGAATATCAGCGTCAGGCACGTTTGTCTGACACATGCTGAGCTGGACACCCAATTGGTGCATCCTTGAGACGCACACCGCACTTTGTATATTCGTTATCTTGATTTAAAATATGTCCTAGTGTCATTTAATTTTTTTAAGTACCTTTATGTTCATTTTTTATTTCTGTATGTTGGCACCTTGTTTTTTATATATTTGTGTAATGTTATCATTTAATTGTGCTTTTGTGTATTATGCTTTGTCTTTTGTGTGCACTAAACAAAACCTTTATCTATTTATGTAACTTAGCTTGTAGTTTGACTAAGGGCTGATTTTTCCAATGCCAGATAATTTTATCGGAGGAATTTTGAATTTTTGACAGTTCGTGCGTACAAAAACTGTCGGACGTCAATTTTATTCCACGAATAAAAATAATCGGTCGATTAAAAAATCAGCCCTAAGACATGTTTATGTCTCTTTATAGAACTTTTAGTTTATCAGTTGTGCGACAGTGCCAGAAAAAACGAGCCAAAGAACTTGCTAAGTAACGTTTGTAGATCTCGGTTAGCAGCCGACAATCTCCTCTGTTGACCGGTGCAAAGCAAATCAGAAAAAAAAAATGGAAATGACTTACAAATTAAATCGCCAAATCTGGAAAAAACAAAGAAAACTATTGTTAAAAGAAATTTCGAAAAGATTTTTGACACAGAACATAAATTTCGTTTTTTTAACGATTGTAAAAACTTCTTGACAATATTTATAACTCCGTAATAATATCTTTTAATATCTTTTACAGAAGGCGAAAGTTCAAAAATAAGTTATATTTAGCCACTTAATTTAGTTATCTAGTTTATAAAACTGCGCACCTACAAAAAAAAGCATAGATTTTTATCTCGGTCTATACATTTATGTAAATTAAATTAAATTCAGACCCTCGTAAATACTAGGCTTATTAGTCGACTCGTAGTCGAGTCGTAGTAGTCGACTCGCACTTGGCACATTTCGAATTTCTGGAGTAATTGTCAAATCGTCCACAAATAAATTAACTTCGTGCGAGCGAGTTGCCTATAAAAAAAAACTTAATTAATAGTGACGATAAAAAACGACGACATATTTTAATTCTATCCTAGTTTACAAAACTAGGATAGAATTAAAATATCCGCGCTCCGTTACAAACATAAAAGCATAGATTTATATCCCGGTCCATACATTTATGTAAATTAGATAAAATTCTAACTCCATACACTCGTAAATAAATTAGATAAAAATCTTATGTTTATGTCATTCATTACTTACTTACATACACGAGTACACTATGCTAATTTTTACTAACAACATTTGCCGGATATTTCTAGCCTTGACTCGTCTGACATTTAGATTTTAGTTTTAAAATACAGAAGAATTAGGTAAGTATTACTTATTTTAAATAAGGTTGTATATTTTACTAGGTATGTCGATAAAAACTATCCTATGTAAAAAAAAATGGCAGAGAGATAGATTGCATCCCGGGGAAGGCCCCGGGATGCAATCTATCACTCTGCCAAATTTTTTCGGTAAAATTTCACGACTAAAGGCGTGAAAAGGTAACATACAGATAAACAGAGTTACTTTCGAATTTATAATATTAGTATGGATTTAATACTTTAAGCACATAAATGTACAGAGGCGGACTTAATGTCATAGGCATTTTCTACCAGTCAAACTTTGGATGATGCAGAGACAAACAGTGGTAGGTGCAATCATGAACATTGAGGAATCAATATTTTAAATATAAATATTTAGTAACATACATTTGGCCAATATTTAGCATGCAATAGTACAAGTTTTTACATTTATGATATTAATTATTACTTATTAGTTAACAACATTTTGTAAATTTATGTATGTACTTAACAGTTAAATATAATTATCTGTGCTTTATTGTATAAAATTTACAGGGACACTTTTGAAAGAACTCATCTATCGAATAAAAACATTCTTGTAACAACCACTTCTGCAACGCAACACAAAACTTATCTGTTCTCAGAGTTTGTTTCGGTCTTTCCTCTCTAGTCTCTGGATAGTCGGATAGTGAAGAGTAAATTAATTTTTTAACAATTTATGAATATTTACCAGAATTTATCAGACGTACTTAATGACCTGAAGTAACCCAATAGTTCTATAGTCTATGCCATATAACATTACAAATTCAACTCACATACACAAACATCGTTTCTCTATGAACGACGCATTGTAATCGTTATCTGTACAATACCTACTTAACTTTTATGTACTTTGATGTGTGTATTGTGTCACATTAAAAACAGGGTGACTAACGGCACAAAATACAGAGAGTAACAGAAGGCAATCTACATACAAAGTGCGCTCGAGCAACGTACACATAGACACCGCTCACGGACACGTTATCTCGGAGGGGTTGAGACTGGTGCGAGCGCGAGTGCCATCCGCTTGAGACACGCGTCTGTGAAGTGCAAAAATGGAGCGACAAAAAAATGGCTATCTAAGCTCGATTTATTTAAATAGTTTCCTATTTTGAATAAGTATAAACGAAGTAACTTTTTTGTAAGGTAAATTCACACCACCAACTATTACGTAAGTTGAAAACATGATTTTTTGTTTCTGTAGATATTGTGTAGTTTTTAGTGTCATTTGAAAGGTTTAGGTCTAAATTGGATAGGGCAAAATACATTGTGTAAATAGAGTAATCCGTTTTGAAGTTATTAGGGATTTTCGATAGTGAAAATTAACAAAATGTAAAATTTTATATGGTTTTGTTCTGTAAACTTTTAGTATTGTAATACTATGTTTATTGTTTTGTTTCAATATTGTAGAATAAGCTTACCAATAAATCAAACAACTAGATACGAGTGCCACTACCACGATAGCTTTTTGTGCATAAGCCAAAGTTGACAACCACAGCGCGACCGCCGAGAGAAGGTATGAAAAGTGAAGTACTTACATGTGATTGCCTTCTGTACTCTCTGTAGGTATTTTGTGCTATCGGTCCAAAATATGCATGCCTAAGTTCAATATAGTCTTAGTTGCCTTAGTCGTCTCCTAATTTCTCTGGGTAGCGAAAAATTGCATGCAAAGTGTAGGTTTTGACAAAAAAAAATCTTTATTTATAATTATCTAAAATAAAATTCAAATCCTGACTGACTGATATATCAACGCATAGCCTAAATCGCTGGTCCTAGGGACATGAAATTTTGGAGGGTGTGTTCTTTGTGAAGAGTAGGTATCCACTAAGGTTTTTCGAAATTCCACCCCTAAGAGGATGAATTGAGGGAGGGTGAAATTTCACGAGGACGAAGTTTCGGGCGGAAGCTAGTCTAATATATAAAAATCTCGTGTCACAGTGTTTGTTAGAGAACTCCTTCGAAACGGCTTCACCGATTTTTATGAAATTTTTGTGTATATTCGGTAGGTCTGAGAATATTTTTTTTTATTTTAATTTTTTTTTGGGTTTGCGGGGTCAGCTAGTAATATATTATTTATACAAATCCTAAATAATAAAGCTGAAGAGTTTGTCTGTTTGATTTATTCCCGTCTGATCCCCTGATATGTTTCAGACTCTTCAACTGATATATCATACGGCCCAGTTTGCTAAACTTTAGTTTTTAATTTTCCAGTTTGCCCCCCAAAATTGACCCCTATATTACAATTTCATTAATTTACGTTTCACGCCCGTGTTTGGGTCACAGAAATTCATATGTGTACCAAATTTCAACTTAATCAGTTCAGTACATTCGGAGCAAATTGCCTGTGACAGACTGACAGACAGACACGAATGATCCTATAAGGGTTCCGTTTTTTTTGAAGTTGTATAAAGCAGAAAATGGATGAAAGGTACTTGTAAAATTGTCGTCTGTCACCTCCTGATCGTAAGCGATAATATACACACACATACACGTACACAAATACACATACACGTACACACGCATAAGCATGCAGATTTAGCTCATTCATCCACTCACATATCTGCTTACTCACAACGTCGACAGTCTAAGCAACATAATTTAATGGAGTCCCAAAATACAGGCCTGGAGTCCTAAAATACAGGCCTAGGCTTAGTTTAGACTCCAGATCTCCCACAAACTAAACACTTTGCCAGAATTTCTGTCTGACTGTGACTCACGTTGATTTACGTAATTTGTGGAGATAAATAAAGATGTTTTATTATTATTTTATTATAGTCGACGGTGGAACACGCACCAAAGACTAAAATGTCCGTTAATGAATGCCGATTCGCGCCCTTTTCAATGCATTGTTATTAAGCTGTCATTCGAACAATAACAACGTAATTCGATTGACATTATAATCGTTTAAAGCGTTGAGAGTTGTAGGACAACAAATAGCGAGTGTAGCAAGGCTAGCTTTAGTTTAACCATTCAACATTTAACCGGATTTAACTGACGTATCTTTTCATTGAACTTCCAAGTTAACTGTTTTATATCTACATTAACTTCGCCCGTGGCTTCGCCCGCAAGGTATGTCGATAAAAACTATCTTATGTCCTTCCCCGGGATGCAATCTAACTTTCTGCCAAATTTTATCGAAATCCGTTCAGTGGTTTAGGCGTGAAAAGGTATGACATACAGACAGACAGTCAGTTACTTTCGAATTTATAATATTAGTATGGATATAAAACAGCATCTTGTTGTCTTTGGCATTGTTAATCAGATGTGTTACCATCACCATAACTGCTAGTAAGTGAAGTTCGCTGAAATGTTACATTTAAAAAAAATCTCTTCCCCTTTATCAAAGGGTGACGTTTAAGTAACCCGAGGAATTAAAAAAAAACCTATCAAAGCAAAATGTTTCTATAGCTGGACTCGCTCAAATAGTTTTGTGTAGTTTTGTGGTCTGTGTGGTGCCGGACTTGTCTGTGTGGTGCCGGGCTTAAAGAATAGCACCACCCGTGGGTGTCGTAAAAGGCGACTAAGGGGCGTACCGGAGAATGGGCAGCTGCGTTCTCTATGCATTCCACCACCATACCATACTGTGATCGCCAACCCGCCTGCCTAACGTGGCGATTATGGCAACCCCCCCCCCTTTTTGGGGGAAGCCTATGTCCAGCAGTGGACGTCTTTCGGCTGAAATGATGAGTTTTGTGGTCTCTATATTAAATAAGTTTACATGGGGCACCTGTCTAAGAAATAAAACTAAGTATTACGGTACCAAAGATTAATTCTCTAGCCTTTAAAACAGCACAGGTTAGTGAAAATGAACTCAAAGCTTAAAGTAATATAATGTATTGTAAGCGAGTCATCGCAGGCGCAGGTGAAAGCGGTCGCCTTTTACGTCCATCTGTGTATCGCCTTAGGCTTTAAGAGTATGTTTGGAGCCGGTGAAATGATGTTGTGTTCACTTTAGCTGGTGGGGTTGGTATAGCAGGTAGGTGAATGAATGAAAAAAGAAATAAGGTATGTGAACATTAAAATGTTACCAACAAAATTGAGGGTATTTTGTTTCTATAAAAACTGGCCAAGTGCGAATCGAAGGGTTCCGTACCACAAGGCGAAAACGCCGAAAAAAACACGTGCCCCCTTAAATATTCATTTTATTTTGTTTTTAGTACTTATTTGTTGTTATAGCGGCAACAGAAATACATAATTTGTGAAAATTTCAACTGTCTAGCTATCGCGGTTCTTGAGACTATGCCTGGTGACAGACAGACGGACAGACAGCGAAGTATTAGTAATAGGGTCCCGTTTTTACCCTTTGGGTACGGAACCCTAAAAAAGAGGGTGTCTGCTTAATGATCACACAATAAAAGTGAAAACTTACGAATGGAACCGAGTATACGCGATTCAGCGTCACCAATCAAGTATGATTCAGTTTCGTACGCTGTTCAGAAAGAGCGCAAAAATTACCTAAAGAACTTTCCACTTTAAAAAAAATTACTCATTCAATGCATTCAAGACTCTATTAGCTGAATATTTAATCGGAAATAACATCCTTGCTAAAAAGTAAATGCATTGCGAATTATGATACACCCATTGTGTATCATAATTCGATGGGTGTGACGAACTTCATATTTAGATATAATTTGGCTTAGAAACACTGTTGTCATGAATTTGTCTTTTTTGAAAATAAATTATTCGGAATTATTCGGCCGGAGTTGCCTCTCAATTATTACAATTGTGGGTAGTCAACAAAATTTGTTAAGATTTATTTTTTTATTAATAATTTAAGTGATTTTACTATCAATTTTTGTCTAATAAATTGGAACATAATTTATCAGATTTAGTACTTGATGTACGCACTAATTGATTTTTGCAACTATCTTGATTATTATCAACACAACTACTTCTTACTTGTACAAATTGCGTTTAATAAATAATGTAGAAAGAAAAAAAAAATTGAAATATCTTTAAACCTCACAATACTAGTATTTCTGTAAACTCTTTGGTAATAGGCTTTTGCTACCTGCTAACTATCATCATCTGCCTGCCTTTTCCCAACTATGTTGGGGTCGGCTTCCAGTCTAAACAGATGCAGCCGAATACCAGTATTTTACATGGAGCGACTGCCTATCTGACCTCCACAACCCAGATATCGGACTAGGAGTGAATTTAAGTCAGTACATAATTACCTACGACGGTGAGTGGGTCGAACTCACGAGTTTGCACTAACCAGAGAGACTTAATCGTTGGACTATTACTTTTGAATGAATGAAAACTGTGGTAAAATTACAAGAAAACACTCTAGTTGTTAAAAACACAGTGTTGGATTTTCAAACCTCGGAACCGAGCAGTGGGATGAAAACAAATTAAAAGATTCTGACGAACACAAAAAAAAAAAAAGATTCTGACAAATAAAAAAAAAAAAAGATTCTGACGAACTGAGAACCTCTTCCTTTATTTGAAAAGCGTGTATACACATCCTAGCGCGTCCAAAAGTGTTGGATTTTCAAACCGAGGAGTGGGGTGAAAATCCAGTACGTACGCGAAAAAAAATCAAGCTTATTTTTTATTACAAGTATTTTCAAGTTTACATAATTGCGTTTACTTGATTTCCTAAATTACCCATATCAAGGTTTACTGCTGTTATTTGTGTATTTTATTTAACTACTACAAAACTTGATAACCCTGTTTAGATTTTTATTGCCATAGAAAATCTGAAATTACCCGACTGGCATTGGAAATTACACCGGAACCGGACTTAATTTCCGGATTTTTTTCAAATGTCGTTGAATAACCATCCTAAGTTTACCCTGAGACTATGTCTCAGCATTATGCTGAGAGAGGAACCTTATGGCCTCGTACAGCGGGGTCATTTTGTAACACAATCGGTATAGGCTTTGAGTATTAAACCAACTGGAGGCGCCATTGTCAGGCGACCCCGCTGCCAAAGGTACGAGACCGCCGGTCATAGCGGTTATATACATGTGTGCGTATAGTTTATGCTTGTGTTTGTTTTTTGTTTTGTGTGCGTGCGTAACAACGCGATCGAATTGCATTAGTGTATTATTGCGTTCCCTCGTCCCCCGCGATGAAACTGACAGACTTATTTGCATAGATATTAGTACTCGTGGCGTCTCCGGTTGGTTTAATATTCAAAGGGTATAGGTCTACCAGAATCTCGTGGCAAATAAAAGAAAAGAAAACTTTGTGGTTTTCATACATTTGACAACATTGGCAATGTCAAATGTATGAAAACCGCAAAGTTTTTTTTTTTGCCATACAATTCTGGTAGGTCTATAGGTATGGCATTCGTTTTGACAGTACAACAATAGACAATTTTTTCGAATAAAGTAATGGATTAGCAATACCTATCCATCAAAATGATTGAGATTGAAATCGATAGTGTGTTACGCAATTAGGATGCAGGACGTTCTGCTTTTCTTTCACGTTTCTGCTAGTACTTCAAGCTACTACAATCTGTCAATTTATTTTTTATTTTTTTATTTGAAATGGGTTTGCTCTTGACTCTAGTCTAGGTCAGAGGTGACAGAGACAAAGTCGACGATGGAGTGAGCTTACCCAGAAGAAGCCTGTTCACTCTTACTTTGAAGAGATTCGGGTTGTATGCGCTCGGAAACACATACGCAGGTAAAGAGTTCCACTTTTGCTGTGCGCGTTATAAAAGACATTTGAAAACGCTTAGTGCGAATTGGTGGAATAGCAACTAGGCAGGGATGGTAACTTGCAGTGCGTCTGGATGACCGAAGGTAGAAGGGGGCCGGTGGAATGAGGTCGTGGAGTTCTTGGGCACACTCACCGAAGTACAATCTGTATAAGACCGACAAGCAGGCAACCTTGCGGCGATGAGCCAAGCTGTGAAGCTTGGCATCCACCAGTTCTCAAATCATCAGTTCTTTAATGGATTTTCAACTTTATTACAAAACCATAAGGTTCAAATTTGATTGGGAAAATTTGACAGTTTCGTGTAGCTTGATGTGCTGGCGTCTGTACTATGATTGTGTTTTGTTTTTCCTGTGTGTCCCAATAAATAGGTACTTTTTCTTTCTTTCTTTCTTGTTACCCACTTTTCCAGCGTTACCTTTAACATTTACACTTACATTTTAATTAATCGAATGCCAACTACATCCAACAGTTTAAAGTATTACACTATCCATGTGGAATGCCGTCTTAAGGCCGTGGTTATAAATGTATTATAAACACAAACTTGTTTCGCGAGTTTCAACTTTATGAGTCCTACTCAATCTCAAGTGATTTCGAATAGTGCGAAGTGTTCAGCTTTCTTCTGTTAATCACTTTTAAAAGGTTAAACACTTGATAGAGTTGTCAAAGTAATAATATGTTTAAATGATTAACTCGGCCATCATCTGCCTAGCCTTTTCCTATGTTTGGTCGGCTTCCAGTCTAACCGGATGCAGAAAAATGCCAGTGTTTTACATGGAACGACTACCTATCTGACCTCCACTTCCCGGTTTTCGGGGAAAACGACATTCCTTGTTAAGACTGGTTTTCAGACTTTTGCGCTTCTAACGACCCGTCACGACTGTAAAAGATCTACAAATGACAGCCGGGACCAACGGCTTAACGTGCTTTCCGAGGCACGGAGGGATTTCGATATGTAATGGATGGTTACCCATAGAATAGAATAGAATACTCTTTATTATGTACACCATATAAATTACAGACATATAAATCTAGAAACTGTACAAAGGGTGACACAATTAGAGATGGGCGGTGGGTAAATACCCATCGGGTATTTACCGGGTAAATACCCAATTTGGGTATAAACAGGGTTTTTACCCGGTAAATACCCAAAAGCATGGGTATAAACTATAAACACTTTATGGAACGTTTTATTTAATAAAGTTTAGGTGAATTTTAGCCCGTTTTTTTTAACACATCCATGTTATAAGTTCGGCTACTTTCATATGTTTTTCGTCTCAAAGCCTGATTAAATTGCTTTATTAACTGATAATAACTGTAATTTTAGCATAAATGTAAAATTTCTTTAACTGATTTGATGAAGTTTCTATATAGTAAATGACATATATAGGGTGACTGGTAATTAGTGAACGACACTTAAACACGTGATTGTAGTCATGAAAACAAACAACTTTTACTATGGGACCAAACCTGAAATCGCGAAAAAAAAATCTGCTGGTCAGTACATTTGTGTTCGCCTAACTGGTCAAAATGTACTGAACTTGGCTGATTTTCCTCTTTATATAATGTCCTTAATCTATAAATAAGTACGGTACCCGAAGGATGTAAATATTACATAAACATGAGCGCGAAAAAGCTAGTTAGTCAAAAACTCATGAAAGTATAGAAATAAATGAACGCTGAAGTTGAAATATTTTTAACAGATAATAATGGCACGCACTTTTTACTGCCAGAGATGTTAAATTTAGACTAAGACTAGAAAATGATTTATATGCTTTTTTTTATAAAATGTTTTAGGTTTAACTTACACAATGTCATTTAAACAATTTAGTAATTAAAAAAATATCGATCTGTTAAATAGTAATTAATAACAGATTTTATTATTTTGGTATTGGTATCAAAACAATATTACCCATTTAGGTGATTTTTAGCCACCAAAACATATCTCGAGAAAACTTAAATTCGATTTACAATAAAGAAAGTTTGTTAAAATACCAGTAGATAAGCGTTTCATGTGAACTTTTTAAAAATTAAATTAATTTCTTTGGTATATCTACTGTAGTTTAGTATATTTTCTAAGGTTTAACGCAAATTGTATTGCATTCAATTAAATATACATATATGAATACAATATAAATTATACTATGGTAAAAATCTTATCTTTGATTTTAGAAATATTCCCAAAACCAGTTTTAGTCAAAATTCAAAAAAATTCAAGTTTCCAGCAAAATTTTGTATCCTGATCCAAAATGAAACAGTATGAGATATCACTTCTACGTGCGCACTCTTTAATAATTCAAAAACAAGTGGAAGTAGTAAGCATAATACGTATACGCGGAGAGAAGGCGAAGAAGCGGGAAGGGTTGATGTGCATATTTGTAAGGATTGAGGGACCGCTGGCCAGCTAAATGCGCCTACTGACGGACTTATTTTATCAATTAAAAGTCAACTTTAGAAACTTTAACGTAAGGTTGAAACGCCGCGAGCTGCACCACGCCAGCATTTTTTTTAATATTAATTTCAATCTTATACGCTAATGTAGTAGATTTTTAGTTAATAACAAAGTATCTTCATCGTCACTAGTTCTGAGCATATACGCGAGTTTGCCAGATTTTAGTTCTTCATCTTACATACTCAAGAGTTTGATGATTCACGTTTATTTAATGTATTTTATCAAGAAATATTTGTTACGACATGCTGTGATATTCAAATAGTCTTTAATTTAAAACTACTATAATCAAATGTAATATAAACCACCTAATATAATATGTAAAAAATACAGACGTACAATTTTTATATGATTTGTTAGTAGAAAACTATTCTTTGCTGACACCATTTACATTTCATGCATAAAACACATTTGATAAACATTTTTTATTGCTTAAAGTGTATAAAAGACTTAAAACAATAATGAAAAAGTAAATACCCACCATTTGGGTATTTACCAGGGTAAAAACCCTGCATTTGGGTATTTTGGGTATTTACCCGGTATTTACCGGGTAGAAACCCATCTCTAGACACAATGGGCGGTCTTATCGCTAAAAGCGATCTTTTAAAGACAACCTTACCACCCACACCCTTGTTACCCATCCACAGACCAACCGCGGAAAGCGTAGCTTAACCTGATCAAACGACCTTTGCTGCTGTTATTAGTAGTTATTACTTATCCACAAGCCTCTCAACATAAGTTAGGTATATATAAACGTAATAATATCCTATTTTCTATCGTGAGGGATACTAAGACCCCTCCGTGCCTCGGAAAGCAAGTTAAGCCGTTGTTCCCGGCTGTCATTCGTGGATCTTTGACAGTCGTTACGGGACGTCAGAAACCCGAAAGTCTGACAAGCAATCTTAGCAAGGGGTATCGTATTACCCAGTAACTGGGTTGTGGTCAGATAGGCAGTCGCTCCATGTAAAATACTGGTATTGAGCTGCATCCGGTTAGACGGGAAGCCGACCCCAACATAGTTGGGAAAAGGCTAGACAGATGATGATATAACTATTTTATGTTGAAAGTAGACATATTGAAATATCGAGAATTTAGAAGAGGTATCGCCAATCCGGTAGAATATTTAAAAAAACTCTGTCTCATCATGCCAAATGTAAGTTTCCTTCTTATTATTCTTCCTACATTTGACCCACACCTTTTCCCAATGTCAATGACCCATCTCGCCGCTTTCCTCAAATGAAGATAAGCACTGTTAACTTAAGATAAGACCAGTAATTTGTCGTTTGTCTGCCAACGATCTCAAGCGGGGCCTACATTTTCAAGATGGCAGCTATAATTCAATTCGAATCATCTTGTGATGTAGGCTGTGACATCTTGGAGGTTAACTGTCGTTTATGCTGGTTTTAAGTTTACATGGTTCAGAGATAAATGGAGTATCATGTCAAGGAGGTAGGGGAGAAAGAAGTGCATCTAAATTTTATCGATTAAAATCTAAATAAAACTCATGTAGAACCAGAATTACTTATGTAATTTTTATCATTTAATTTTATTGAGGACACGCATACCTAACTTATGTGTTTGTAGTTTACAAGTTTTTGTAATTGTAAGCTAACATCAAAATGACTCGAATCAGATGAAATCTATTAAATATTTTTTTAAACATTAGGTATAGACACAGAGTACTTTTTGATAGGGTATAGATTTCAAAGCAAAAGTCGATCAAACACCCTAGAAATATACAAAAAACCCTTTATATTCTACCAATTAAATACATACCTATAAAATCCTCAAACAAACAATAAAAAACAGTTTTAGTAACGGATGCGCACACGCACGGTATCCACGTATCAAGCACAGGACACTTTGACGTCACTAGGAAACGCCAAACCATTTACATGAATCAAATCAAACTGTTAATAATAAAAATGATCATTATTAATTATCATGCACTTATGTGATTAAGTGCGTATAGCTTGAATACATAATGTATAAGTGCATATGCGTGTACCATTTCCTTGATTGGTTAGAGAAACTGGCTATTAATATTGATAATTATTCATACTAATTATGCATATATGCAAACAAGTTTAGGAGGTTCAAGATAACTTAGTTCAGACCCGGTCTGGTTATTAATTATACATATTTTTATTATTATGTGGAAACGAGTTTAGTTAGTTCAAGATATATCTTAGTTTATGAGAGATAGGGGTGTTTTAAAGAAAGTTGGGAAGATCTAATAATATTGAAGGTAAAAATATCATTATGATTTATTTATTTATTTATTTATTTATATTTATTTATATATACTTTATTGTACACCAGAAAAAACAACAAAAAAAACAATTTTTAATACAAAACATACAATGGGCGGCCTTATCGCTTTCTGCGATCTCTTCCAGGCAACCTAGGAATGGACAGTGAATGCGTGGATATAAAAAAA
Source organism: Mesoligia furuncula (assembly GCA_916614155.1). Classification (NCBI taxonomy): domain Eukaryota; kingdom Metazoa; phylum Arthropoda; class Insecta; order Lepidoptera; family Noctuidae; genus Mesoligia; species Mesoligia furuncula. The sequence continues at coordinate 25,526,710 of OU744810.1, read as the reverse complement.
TGGGGTTGTTAGTGGTGCAAAATAATATACTACAATAGATACATAGATATATACATATATAATGCTGTATAATAGATACATAAATAAATACATACTAAATATACATATAAACAACGAAAATAAATGATGACTACAGATTATTGCAGCTACGAAAACAAGATCACAACAACAAGTAATGTTCCTTCACGAGTCTCTTAAATACAGCTAACGATTGCGCGCGTTTTATTTGAACTGGCAATGCATTCCATAAACGAGCGGCCTGAACAGAAAAGGATTTGTCGAAAAATGTTGTAGAATGCATTGGCATTTTAAGCTTTAAATTATCCGATGATCTCAAAAACTTCGTGTGGGAGTCGCAAAGATACTGAAAACGTTTTTTAAGATAGATAGGGGTGGAAGGGGAAAAGAGCACATTATACAGTAGGGACAGAATATGAGCATTCCTGCGAAGGCGAATTGGTAACCACTTGAGCTTCACACGAAATTCGGAAACATGGTCATATTTGCGCAAACCGAATATGAACCTTATACAGACATTTTGAAGGCGCTCAAGTTTATCAAGTTGGTCTTGGGTAAGGTCAAGATAGCTGGCATCAGCATAATCAAGAATGGGTAGAAGAAGTGATTGTGCAAGCGCAATCTTGGTGGCAGTTGGTAGAAAATTACGCAGTCTCTTCAAAGATGCAGCGGATGCAAATAGCTTGCGGCTAACTTCCTGTAGTTGGGCAGTCCAAGAGAAGTTTATTTATTTATTTAACACTTGAAGTCTTAAATAAATAATAACAGTACAGGGGCGGACTTAATGCTATAGGCATTTTCTACCAGTCAACCTTTGGGTGATGCAGAGACAAACAGTGGTAGGTGCAATAATGAACATTGAGGAATAAATATTTTAAATATAAAAATACGCATGAACCTATAAAAATGAATATAATATATACCTAATTACATATATCTTTGTATTTATCTTTCAAAGTATCTATTAACTTTGCCCAGAAGAAAGAGAGCTCATTATCAGAATCGGTTACACTGTTTTTAACATTCAATGCCAATGACAAACTTACAGACACACAAACAGACAGCCACACATAAAAACTTGGGGACACTTTCGGACATATCTTCTGTAAGAAATCAATAATAAGGGACTTACATGAACTAAAGCGCGGTCACTGTCGGACTGCATAGAAAATAAAGAGAAGCGCGATGACACAACACTGGTAATTTATTGCAAAATATGAAGCAATTATTTATTTACAAAAACTCTATTGTTTGGGCTAAAAAACTAAAACGCTATTTTAGTATGTTGCTTGTAGAATAATTTGACAAAAAACAGCATGATTGTATGTATGGGTTTTTACAGTAAAAAGAAGAGGTATCTTCATGATATTTTTCTATCGTATCAAATTAGTTGTATTATGTTTTCAACACACTATCTATCTAGCATATATCCTGAAGAATATCATATATTTTTCTGATTTTGTTTACTGTGGTCGATCATATACTTTTATTGTTTCTAAAACTTGCGTTTTTTTGTGTTTGGGTCATGTAAAGCCCCTTAAAAAGAACAGATACATATTATAACAATTTCTGAAACAACGATGCATTATCTAATCCAACCACCTGATGTCCGTCCAAAACTGGCTGTGAAAATAAAACAATCCAACAACAAACGAAGAACCGGTTTACAAAGAAAAATCACCAAGAATCACTCACATCAAATAACAAATAACAACCGTATAAAAAAAAAAAACAATTCTAAGTATCTATTTGATTCGAATGATTCGCACTTGTCCGTTTATCCACGGAACGTACAGTCAACATAGTAACACTTGCACTACGAAAATGACCCGTACTGCTACGACATACAGGCATTACCAATGGCAAATTGTTACAACTGATGAGGGGTTTAACTGTACGCAACGTAACGAGTTGATTGATCACAAAGATTTTAAAAGTGTTACATAATGTAATTGACTGTCGGTGTGGAGTGACTTTCCAATAACTAGGTAGACGTATTCCACATTGGGCACCCGCTTAAATGGTGAGAGTCAAAATGGCGGGTGTACCTTAACTAATCGAATCCTTCCATTTACCAAAAAAATGTACCTAAATTGTACTATTTAGTACCTCGGTTTAAAAAAATTGTACCTTCTTCAGAACGAAATTATTTCGAAATTAAGGTACACCCGCCATATTAACGTTAAGATGGCGGGTGTACTATAGTATTTTATTATTTAACCATTACTCATAAAATATAATTAGACCAAAAAAATGTACCTAAAATGTACTATTTAGTATCTAGTTTAAAAATAATTATACCTTCTTCAGAACGAAATTGTATTAAAATAAAAAAAGTAATTTAAAAAATAAAAAAACCCGACTGCGAAACTGAAAAGCTACAAACAAGCCCATTTTAAATTAAATAAAAGTTGGAAGCAGGCGGGACCCATTTGAATTTGAAAATATATTAAAAATGGTATGGGTCCCGCCTGCTTCCAACTTTTATTTAATTTAAAATGGGCTTGTTTGTAGCTTTTCAGTTTCGCAGTCGGGTTTTTTTATTTTTTAAATTACTTTTTTTATTTCCAGCTTTTTAGTTTAAAAGAAAGATTTCGCAAACGATTTAGTTCTTGGTACGTGTTTTTTACGATTTGTCACTTCGAATTACTTTTAACCATATAAGTTATATATATTTTTGTAATCACCTTTTAAAACCCTTTATTTTGATACCCCACTCGATAGGTTTCGAGATTATTTTTTTTAATACATTTTGCGCCAAAAATCGGCCATTTTAATTTTTTTTCAATTTTGATATACCCAGTGTCACTCTCACAATTAAGACGAATCTAACGGCACCTCTCAAGCTGAAATCGATCAAGCCGTTTAGGCTACAGAGCGTGCCAAAGAAATATACATACATACATACATACATACACTCGAAAAACATAACCCTCCTTCTGACGCAGTCGGGTAATTAAGGTACACCTGCCATATTGATGTACATCAGAACGTTCGGCCTACTGAGGCGAGGTAGGAAGCTGGCTGCTACTCCAGTTTTTAGTGACGATTTTGTGACGCATAAAGATGCCAGCCAAATAATTTGTGACGTTCTGTCACAAATTGGCGGATGGCGACTGAAATAAAATGTATTCGTTTAATTGATAAATGGGTACTTGTTCCGTTGGAATAAAACGAGTATTTATCGAGTACCTAGGTACTTAATGAAACAAAACATTTCTGTTATCAGGCCCCGAACGGCCTGATATCGGCCGGAAATAAAATGCTTTTAACTTTGGAACTGTTCCGTCACAAATTATTTGGCTGGAATCTTTATGCGTCACAAAATCATCAAGAAAACTGAAGTAGCAGCCAGCTCCCTACCTCGATTGGCCGAACGTTCTGATGTATTGATGTACAGTGGGCTGCATCAATTTGGTACCCCAGTTGTATGAAAATTTTAATACAACTGGGGTACCCAATTGATGCAGCCTGTACATCAGAACGTTAGCCGGTGTACCTAAATTTAGATACAATTTCGTTCTGAAGAAGGTACAATTTTTTTAAGCCTAGGTACTAAATAGTACATTTTAGGTACAACTTTTTGGTGTAATTATATTTTATGAGTAATGGTAACGCTGCTTGTGCCTAATATAATAATATAAATTAACAATTTCGAGGTTTTTTGTTTCATTAAGACCTACTGGATAAAATAATACTTATTTCGTTGGAATATCTACATGGTCACCTTATTTCAACGTGTTTTGTTTCATTAAGTACCTAGGTACTCGATAAATACTCGTTTTATTCCAACGGAACAAGTACCCATTTATCAATTATTCGAATACATTTTATTTCAGTCGCCATCCGCCAATTTGTGACAGAACATCACAAATTATTTGACTGGCATCTTTATGCGTCACAAAATCGCCACTAAAAACTGGAGTAGCAGCCAGCTCCCTACCTCGCCTCAGTAGGCCGAACGTTCTGATGTACATCAATATGGTAGGTGTACATTAATTTTAATACAATTTCGTTCTGAAGAAGGTATAATTATTTTTAACCTAGATACTAAATAGTACATTTTAGGTACATTTTTTTTTCTAATTATATTTTATGAGTAATGGTTAAATAATAAAATACTATAGTACACCCGCCATCTTAACGTTAATATGGCGGGTGTACCTTAATTTCGAAATAATTTCGTTCTGAAGAAGGTACAATTTTTTTAAACCGAGGTACTAAATAGTACAATTTAGGTACATTTTTTTGGTAAATGGAAGGATTCGATTAGTTAAGGTACACCCGCCATTTTGACTCTCACCTTAAATGGTACCTGAGTGAATGCACCTTACACACAGCAGCACATTCACTCAGGTGCCATTTAAACGGGTGCCCAATGTGGAATACGTCATTATATAGGCACGTGTTTCGGCAGCTTGTTGGAAATTGGTGGATTGATTTTGTGAGTTGTACAGACGCCAGCATATTAAGCTAAACGAAACTCTCAAATTTGTCCAATCAACTTAGAAACTTATGCGTTACTAGCTGTGCCCCGCGGTTTCACCCGCGTAAGTGTTGATCCCGTGAGAATATCGGGACAAAAAGTAGCCTATATGTTAATCCAGGGTGTCAGCTACCTCCATACCAAATTTTATCAAAATTGGTCCAGCCGTTTGAGCGTGAAGAAGTAACAAACATATAAACACACACACACACACACACACACTCACACACTCACAAACTTTCGCCTTTATAATATTAGTGATTTCGTCGTCGTCGTTTCAGCCGATAGACGTCCACTGCTGGACATAGCCCTCCCCCAATTTTGGGGGGGGTTTGCCATAATCGCCACGCTTGGCAGGCGGGTAGTGATTAGTGGATTAGTGATTTATAAAGTTGAAAATCTATTAAAGAAAGACAGATTGTAGTAGCTTGATGTGCTAGCGTCTGTACCTACTTATGTGTTTTTTTTTAATATTCATAAGAAACTTAATTGCATCCTTATAAGAAATAGCATAGCAACACGCCTTACCCTTCCGCGAGCAATACTATTTGCACCTCCGACTTTGGTTTTATTTATTCTATAATTACCGGCACGTAACTTGGCAAGAGATTTTCGTAGTGGGGAAGTTCGCGCAAATAAAAATGTATGAAATTGTGCGTGCGCAAACTTCCCCCACTACAAAAACTCTTGCCAAGTTACGTGCCGGCAACTATAAACATTGTGAAATAACATTTGTAAAACAATACTAATAGATTTTCCCCCCTTTTTTTTTGGGCTACGACAATATCTTTGCCAATGCCCGTTTGTGACTTTTTATTTGGCAAAGTAATTGCCAATGACCAGTTTGAATTTGTCAATTTAGCTGCCTACAGTTGCACAATATCAACATACTTCATACATTTTGGCGCAACTTTTAAAAAGTGGTTTGGCAATTAATTTGCCAATGGTCGCGAAAGGGTTAATCCCTGAAGGGCTAGCAGAGGTGTACCAGTACATCCACTTTTCGCCGAGTTATGTTTAAGTCCCCTGTAATAGGGAGCGACCCTATTGTCATCAACCGGGCACAAATCCAGGCTCCCGGCTGCTACTGAGAAATTCCTAATGGAAAAACCCAATAACACTTTGGCGGACCCGGGCATCGAACCTAGGACCTCATACTCAGCAGTTGTGCTTGCATCCACTACACCGACGAGCAGTCATTTGCATACTTAATGCCAGTTAAACTGCCTTTTCAGCAAGTTTGATTTCTTTCGTCGTTTCAGCCGATAGACGTCCACTGCTGGACATAGGCCTCCCCCAATTATGGGAGGGTTTGCCATAATCGCCATGCTTGGCAGGCGGGTTGGCGATCGCAGTATGGTATGGTGGTGGAATACATAGAGAACGCTGCTGCCCATTCTCCGGTACGATCCTTAGTCGCCTTTTACGACACCCACGGGAAGTAAGGGGTGGCGGTATTCTTTAAGTCCGGCACCACACAGACCCTTCTAAGTGATTTCTTTACTTTATGTAAATAACATAAAAGCTGATTTTCCAACTCATCTGCTTAGCCTTTTCCCAACTATGTTGGGGTCGGCTTCCAGTCTAACCGGATGCAGCTGAATACCAGTATTTTACATGGAGCGACTGCCTATCTGACCTCCACAATCCAGTTACTGGGTAATACGATACCCCTTGGTAAGACTGGTTGTCTGACTTTCGGGCTTGTGACTACCCGTAACGACTGTCAAAGATACACAAATGACAGCCGGGACCAACGGCTTAACGTGCTTTCCGAGGCACGGAGGGTTCTCGATATGTAAAGATGGTCACCCATCCACAGACCAACCGCGGCAAGCGTAGCTTAACCTGAGCAATCGACCTGTGCCGCTGTTATTATATAGAACTCTTGAATGTAACAAAAAAGAAAGTACTTACACAGTTCATTTTTATGTCTCCAAGTTATCGAGTTAAGAAAAATCTTATCTCCGTTCATATATTCGGCGGCAATTTTTTGAAGATTCAATTAGCCTAAAGTTCATTTCAAATAAACTTGCGATAAAGTTTGTTCACCTCCTTCTACTAATGTATCCCAATATTTCCAAACCATACGAAAAAAATGTGTGGGCAGTGTCGGTAACACGATCAAAACATTGACTTACTCCGTGTTTGGTATTATGAAACTCAACCGATGCAAAGTTAGCGACAGTTTTGTATGACGAACGATATCTATCGTAAGTTATTTGGACTTTTTGGTACAGGGTGGTTGAATGACATTTATCGCAAGTTTATTTGAAATACACTTTAAATGCGTTATACTTATACCTACCTGCTTATGTATGTTAAACTGAATATTATGAACTGGTATATTATGCTGGAGTTTCGAATTTCAGTGTGTGAGCTCCGTGAAATCAACGAACTGGTCAGTTAATTAAAAATCTTAGACGGGAGACAAGCAAAGTATGGTTTCACTTTAAAATATTCTTTACTTATTATTTTTAATTTTCTAAAATCCACTTTTTGCTTATATTTGACTGAAAAAAATGTGAACAAATCTTTGAAAAAGTAATTTAGGAGATATCTCTTACTGAAGACTAAATTTTGCGGTTTGTCAGCTTTTGTATAGAAAATAATTCTAACTTCATATTTATTCTTAAGTTTTAGCTATAAGTTATCTGACTATTGAAAAATATGCCCTTAGTGGATTATGTTTTATTTAAAAAACAGGGGGCCTAAAAAACCCACTTTGGCAGAATCATAAAAGGATAACATTATGAATCCTATTATGGCGAAGACAGTCCGTGTTTTTCTTTTTTTCGCTGCAGTACGTAGCTAGGTATAATCAAAGAGATTGGATTTGGATAGGATTGATTGGTATTTTAGCACAGACAAAAAAAAAATAACTGAAAAATCCTTCACCAATGGGATTTGATACGATTAACTTAACAGTTAACTGTCCATTATGATTCATAATATTATCCTTTTATGATTCTGATAACGTAGCATTTTAAGGCCCCCTGATCAGAACAATAATATTATCAGCGTGCGGTTTCATGGACCTCACATGAGTCAAATTTTTGGTTCTAGAACATGCCAGTTTCCTCACGATGTTTTCCTTCTCCGTTTTGAGAGCAGTGGTAATTAAATTATTTACACTTAGTAAAGCACCTGTTTGGATTCGGATCTACGACCTGTACAACTCGTAAGTCTCAAGCCTCCTCTACACGTCGTCAGATTCATCAGCAGATGGCCATCTGCCAATGCCTCCGCAGACGTGTAGACGGGGTAATTTGCTAGTCTGTGGTGGGTGTTTGACGTCGGCAGATGCTAAATACCTGCTGATGAATCTGTCTACGTGTAGAGGAGGCTTCAGCCGTTAGTTATTGAATGGTGCTATAGTACTTTTAGGGATACACTTTCGATCGAACAACGAAACACTTAAGGTGAACGTGCTATAGCACTTCTTTCGGTTGCTGATCTAACAGAGGTATTCCTAGGAAAGGAAATAGCTAGAAAACGGGTAAAAACAGTCGCTAGCTAGTTGAGAAAAGTCTAGAAAAACATTAATGAATGATGTAAAATTACAAATTTAATTAACAAATTCATAGAAAGTGTTATAATTTCATACAATTTGCTGCGTGTTATTAATTGACTTTGCTAGTAAGCGTCAATTTAGTGTCGTGTTAAAATATTAGCATGGCGTGTGCGGTATCGATCGTGTGATCTTGCGCACATTACATACTTGCTGCTAATTTTACATGTTTCACGGATTCTTTTGTTTTTTAGGGTTCCGTAATCAGTGGGTGCCAACGGGACCCTATTACTAACGCCCCGTTCTCCGTCAGTCCGTCTGTTTCATCTTGTTCTTCAGTGTGTACTGTAGATACTATAGCCTATTCGGTGCCTTACATGCGACGTTCGCGAGTTTGTTAAAAATAATTGGTATATATTACGAGACAACCATGAAGATTTAGAGCTGATTTTTCCAAGGCCAGATAATTTTATCCGAGGAATAATTTTGAATTTTTGACAGTTCTTCCATACAAAATCTGTCAGACGTCAATTTTATTCCACGAATAAAAATTATCTGTCTATTGAAAATCCAGCCCTTAGAATTAGAAGAGATTAGGCGTCAGATTAGGCTGACAAGCAAAATAATTGAGATGTAAAACACGTAGCATATATTATAGGATTAATTATTGAGCGTACAAGATAAACCGTAGTTTGATTTTATTCCACCCGATACCGTGAAGCTCGCAGCACCCTTCACAGTACACTACCATGGCTGGTATAACAACACAACTACTTAATAATAAAGAATAAATAAAGTTAAAGGTGGTTCCCGTAATAGAAGCCAGAAAAAATATATAGTGTTAAATATTACACGGTGGTACGGAACCCTTCGTGTGCGAGTCCGACTCGCACTTGGCCGCTTATTTTTTGTAATTAGAAAGATTTTAGATCACCTCATTAGTGGTATAAGTAGCTGGCCACATGCCATGAAACCACTATCCTAATTACTTTGGCCGCTAGTATTATATTATCTGTGCTTTGGCTTCGTCCGTTTTTCTCGCACGCATTTTTTAGAATTTTATCACGGATTATTTTACACTCAGGCAAGGTTCTACATTTAATTGGGAATTCTGTGTCTATAAATGGTCTAGTCACTTCACTATCTAAACCAATTATTCCATTAGTTGAAGCAGCAAAAATATTTATTATTATGGTTGGTAGCAAATGTTTGTACAGAGGATAAGTAAAAGTGGATTGGATTGGTTTATGTTCGTTTAACTTGTCAAAATGTAGGGAACAGCTGATTTTTTTCACGATTTCATGTTTGGTTCCATAGTAAAAGTTGTTCATAACGATGAGTACAATGACCTCTTAAGAGGTTATTGGTGTTTTTCCAATAACCCTGTATGGATTCTTTTCCAAATTCTTCTTACGATTCTTCCTCCGTTGATCCTCGCTTGAACTATTGACGTATTTTACCCTTTACCTTACAAATTACACTGCGTTTCTTGTCAGAGAATGACTACAAATAAATAAACTGTAATTGACATTTCGACCACCCTAGAGCCACATAAAAATGTTCCATTTAAATCACAACGAAGCTCAACTAGTCTCAAATTACTACAGGCAATTGTAAACCCTATCTCAACTGATTAAGATTACAATTCGCTTTTGGATGTCAGAATGTGAACCCACTAGAAAATTATCATGAGCATAAAATATGTAGTTAAACTTTTGTTTTTATTATGTTTTAACCATTGGATTTGAAGTCTTATTTGTTTCGTGATTAGATTTAGTTTTCTTTGTTTTATTTATGGGTCTCCTAGACAATAAGAGGTTAGTAATATGTAGTTAAATTATTCAAGTTATAAGAACGTTGTGTGTCTGTCTGTACTCCTACATAAACATGTTTATCTACATATAGTTACGTTGCATTGTCTGAGAATCGAAGCAGAGATTACCAATAGCAAAAAGTACGTAACAAAAAGTGGCTTACAACGCTACAAGGGTATTTTCGCTTCTGACTAAAATCGGAGCTAACGTGGCCATCTTGTTTTTTTTTAATCAATTTCTGAAAATTTCACAAATGTTTAGCAACAACACTTCCCTGTCGATGCCATTCAGGCACCAAAAGATCCTGGTAGCACTCTAGTTGCACTAAAAAAAGCTAAAAGTATCAAGATTGTTATTCAACAATGTTATTTTATTCAAATAAGGTAAAAATCAAATAAACCATAAAGCATTTAGAATTGTTTGGTTATTTGACAAGTAAACATTGACAGTGGAGAAAAGAAACAAAGATGTTAGTAGAAACTTCTAACACGTTTCACTTAAATCAAATTAACTATAGCAATGAATAAACAATCAAATTAGTTATGTCAAGAACAAGTAAGTATTGCAGTAGGTTGTTTTATTATGCTATGGAATATGGACCATCCTTTCTAGGACTTTCTTAGAAGTACACAACATTGGATAAAGTCACGTTGGTCCATGCTAGGCTTGGAACTTACTTGCAACTCGGTGCTAAGAGATTTTGGTAACTTGCAAATCACCATCACCACGATAATCTTAATAATTTTATTGTGCAGACGCCAGCACATCAAGCTACTACAATCTGTCAAATTCATTTAATAGATTTTCAACTTTATCGCTAAAGCATAAGGTTCAAAGTTGATTGGGAAAATTTGACAGTTTCAGGTAGCTTGATGTGCTGGCGTCTGTACTTGTAGAGGTAAGAGGGTGTAAAGTTCACTCATGCTGCATAGAAAAGGGACCGCCGCCGCCGACTGAACGGGTGTTGTGCCTTTTTTGTGTAGTGTTGTGTCATTGAAATTGTTGGAACGTTGGTTATTATGCTAGTTGCACGGTAAACTCTGCTTGCGCGATGCAGGATTTTACGTGACGTCAGTGTAATCCGTAGTTCGCCTGTGGCGGTGTAGATGGCGCCACATACTTATTCTTAAAAAGGTGGACAATTTAATATAATATAATATTTATTTCCTCAAAACAAAGGACAGTCAATAAAACAGTTTGATAAAAAAGTAAAAAATAAATAAATAATTTATAATGGACCAAACACTTGTACACACATCATAAACCTGCCAAACCGCGTGACAGTTACTACAGGTTCGCGTGGGTGAGCACTGCTCTCCTAAGTAGGTGATGAAAACCTGTGGTAATTTATAGACTTCGTATTTTTGCAAAAAACAAAAACCACGGACAAATATTTTACATGTCCAAGTCGAACCATATCGTGTGAAAGAAAGTGGCATCCACATCGAGTGTGCGTCATGTTGCATGGTGCAGCTTTCAACTACACACTAAACTGATGATCAGATTGTGACTCGTGAAATTATGACAGGTTTTATGACTTTAGGCGTCTAGGAATGTTATAGTTTTAGGAAAGTTGTGCTAGCTATCTTTAGCATCGAAATAGTGTCTAGTTTTATTTTCATTTTTATTGTGTACCTACGTAAAGAAAGAAAAGAAAAGAAAATACGTTTATTTCCGGCAAACATGACGCATCAAAATAAAATGCAAACAAAAACAAACAGAATAACAATTTAGGAGAAAACATGCGTCACATCTACGCAAAACGGCCATCGCTCAGCATAATGCTTAGACCCTATACGAGACAGAACCCCACGTCATTTCATCTTAAAGTTTTTATTAACTGTCTTTTACGTCATCATCATCATCATCTGCCTAACCTCTTCCCAACTATGTTCGGGTCGGCTTCCAGTCTAACCAGATGCAGCTCAATACCAGTATTTTACATGGAGCGACTGCCTATCTGTCTTCCACAACCCAGTTACTGGGTAATACGTTATCACTTGGTAAGACTGGTTGCCAGACTTTCGGGCTTCTGACTACCCGTAACGACTGTCAAAGATCCACGAATGACCGCCAGGACCAACGACTTAACGTGCTTTCTGAGGCGCGGAGGGGTCTCGGTATGTAAAGATGGTCACCCATCCACAGACCAACCGCGGCAAGTGTAGCTTAACCTGATCGATTGACCTGTGCGGCTGTTATTATTTAGCCACGGGCCCCTGGAGCAAGAGAGAGAGAGAAAAGGATATACGTTAAAAATTAACAACAAGTATCAAGAAGGTTCATCCCAACTACAACCTTCGTGAACATTACCACCCCGTATATTAAACACGGCAGTTCGTGCCCTTCTTGTCACGCGTGGCACGCTCACTATGTATTATATTAATTAAATGCTCTTGGGCTATAACTAAGACTTAATTATAAGTAATTATAATGATGAAGCAATGTTTGTTACTTACGGTTGGTATTGCTCATCTTTATTACCTCTACACGATTTTAACATTACATTATGTGATATTACATTTTTGGTAGGTATAATTATACTGCCGTCATAAAGGAAAAGGGCACAACTAAATTTTTTTCCAAAATTGAGTAAAAAAACTGGCATATGCGGTTTTTTTTTTTCTGATTCCAAATATGTACATGTTACCGGCCAAACCCGATTTTAGGGTGAACTAGTTTTGCCTAGGCCAAACCAGTTCATTCGCTCGCTCTTGCGTCCTATGTCGACGGAGCCCCGCTCCGCAGGGCTCCTATTTCTGTGTAAAGGGTTTAAAGTAACCTAACCATTTTTTTTTTGTTCTGAGGTGGAAAATCCTCATGGATGTCCGCCGCCTGGGGCGGGCGACGGGGTCTGTTAGACTCTTACTGACTAAAAACCACCCCGGTGTTCCATCTCACACCTACGCCAGGGGTCGCGGGAACGTACGATCCTTCTGCAACCCCCGGTTGGTGCCGGCCCGCCACTGCGGGCCTCGTCGGGTCAGGGGGGGGAGTGAGGTGTTTGACTCCCCCCGTGACGTCTAAGAGGGGCGCGCGTGGAACACTACGCGCCGCCACCTCGGGTCCTGATGTGTGGGAGGCGGCGGACGTCCCCGAGTCCGTCGCCCCTAGACCCATTTAGGGGGGCTCGAAGAGGGCGTTGTCCGCCCTCCGCCGACGCCCGGTGCGCCTGCTGCGGGCAGGGTGAGTGGACGAGATCTCCCTCTCCCTTTCCGCAGCCTCCTTCTGCGAGATGACCGTTTCGCAGAAGGAAACCACCGCGTCCCAGGACTCTTCGCTGCCGACCATCGACTCGACCACGGCCGGCAGCGACAGGTCACTGCCTACTTCTGAGACGAGGGCACGGCGCGGCTCCTCCCAAGCGGCACACTCTACCAGCGTATGCCACGCCGTGTCCTCCCGGCAAAAGTAACCTAACCAAACCTAACCTCGGGGTGCCCTTCGCTCGCTCTTGCATCCTACGTCGCCGGTGAACTGGTTTAGCCTAGGCGAAACTAGTTCATCCTAAAATCGGGTTTGGCCGGTAACATAGATATAGATATAAAAACACAGTGTTAATCTCATTTGAATTAATATAATTGAATGTATTCACATAATTTTATATGGTAACTAGCAGTACACCGTGGTTTCACCCGCATAAGTGTCGATCCCGTGGGAATATCGGGAGAAAAACTACCCTAAGTCCTTCCCCGAGATGCAATCTATCTCTCTGCCCATTTTTACCGAAATCTGTTCAGTGGTTTAGGCGTGAAAAGGTAACATACAGACAGACAGAGTTACTTTCGAATTTATAATATAAGTATGGATGACGAAAATATTAAAGTGAACACTCGCGTTGATGTCTTTTGTTCGGCGAAACTAAAATGGCTAGTAAATGTTGATCGATTAATATAATTTCTATCATTTTCTAGATTTTTTGTTTATTGCTCAAACTAGCTATGCCCGCGGCTTTGCTCTCGTGGCTGGGCATTCTATTGACATTCTGTTTCCACTGCTGGGACACAGGCCTCCTCTCTGTAAGAGGGAGTGGGCCGTAATCCACCACTCGAGCCCAATGCGGGTTGGTACATGTCTTCGAATTTTTTGGTTCTAGGATATGTCGGTTTCCTCACGATGTTTTCCTTCCGATGTTTTTCTTCGTTTTGAGAGCATATATTGTACATAGGAAGGGTCGTTAGTCATTCATCACACTAATATTATAAAGGCGAAAGTTTGTGAGTGTGTGTGTTATATGTTTGTTACTTCTTCACGATCAAACGGCTGGACCAATTTCGATACAATTTTGTATGGAGGCAGCTGACACCCTGGATTAGTATATAGGCTACTTTTTATCCCCATATTCCCACGGGATCGACACTTATGCTGGTGAAACCGCGGTGCGCAGTAAGTAAATAATAAATATTAGTGCAATGAATATCATACCCACGTGATGACCAGTTCAATGCATGAAACATTGCCCTGTCTATCAACATCCACACTTTCAATCTATCAACAAAACTGATGACTTAGCTTTATAAACAAACCAACAAACATACAAACAAACAACATTCTTGTGTTTGTTATTAGTTACGTGTCGTTCGAGTGTTACAATGAATCGATTCTCCTTTCTTTTGCGAGGTTTTTTTTATAGGTGTTTTTAATGAGCTGGTTTTATTGTGATTATGTGGAGTGAAAGGTGTTTTAATTCTAATGGGCTTGATAGGTAGTTAGAAGTATTAATGATCAATGTATGTACAGACGCCAGCACATCAAACTACTACAACCTGTCAAATTTCTTTAATAGATTTTAAATTTTATCGCTAAAACATAAGGTTCAAAGTTGATTGGGAAAATTTTACAGTTTCGGGTAGCTTGATGTGCTGGCGTCTGTACCATCGAGAAAACTTACATCTGGCCCAATTTGAAAACAAAATCCCGTGCACACGATGACCACATCTGTTAGCAAGCGTTACTATAGCGGCCGAGCGCTGCAAGCGAGAATAGCCCTTACGGTATAAAGGTGTAAGTTTCTTCGATGGTAGATACTTGTAGTCTGCTCAAAAAGTATCTGATGAAAGTATCAACAAATCCTCTTCAGGTTTAATTCTAACGCAATCATTTATTAAAAGTAACACGTTCTCTCATCTGTATACTTTAGGTACCAATTTTATCGGCTTTAATTATTCAAATAACCAAATTTAAGCACACTATTTGTCAGTGGCAACAAGCTTTTCCATAGAAAAGTGGATAAAGTACCTGTAAAAATGCAACGAACAGCATTTTTTTTTAAATCACCGACGGCAATTTTCAACGCATTTTCATTTTATTTTATTAAAAAAGGACAGAAGATAAATATTAGTTTAGTCCTGTCAAATTAGTCAGCGCCTGACGTAAATTGAAGTATTTTTTAAAGCCAATTTTTTAACACTTTGCGGGACACTTAACGCCTCTCGACGTAATAACAATAAAACTTCTATTGTGTCTCGTTCAGTGTCCTTCAATGTGTTAATCTCGTCTAAAGTTGTCTATGGAGTATCTTAATTTGACAGGACTAAACTAATATTTATCTTTTGTCCTTTTCCTAATGAAATAGAAAGAAAAAGATGCATGAACTTAAATTTAGTTTAGTTTGTGAACAACAGAATCGGCGCCGTTGTAGGTATAAGAAGTAACAACTTAAAACATTCTAAACCAGAAACCTTAACTTGTTAACTAACTGTAGGCACCTTTCTGAAGTATTGTTGCCAAACAACCTAAACTTCTTTAACAATAGTTCACTACAAAGTTCATCAGACAAGATTTGAACCAACAACCTTTCGATCACCTGCTGACATTCTAACTTAGCTAAACGTACTTGAACTCAAGAGTATTTAACTGTCAGTAAATGGCTTTGAGTTCAAGATCAACTGCAAAACTGAACTTAATTTAATACGGAATGCTTATTAAGTATAATTAATTAAAAGTGGAGCAAGATATTATGAGTTTATTAACACAAATATCGAATTGCTACTAAAGAACCATTTTTTTTTTGAGAATTTGAAATCATCAAATGACCCCCCCTCCCGCTCTGGGTGGAGCGGAAGGGAGTGTCAGACTCTTACTGACTAAACCCACCCGTGTTCCATCCTTAGCCCTTTATGTTCCGGGCCAGCGGTAAACCTTTCCGACAATCCCGCTGACCCGGCAAATAATCCCGCGGACCCGGCAGAGAATCCCGCTGACCCGTCAAAGACAACCATTACGTCTTGAATTAATTCCAGCAAACCAATTGCCTATTAAAATACACTTTCTCTCAGAATCGGAAATTTTGAAGGAAATTTCAAATCCTGCAAAAATTGCTTCATATGTTTGAAAAATCCGTCTGCTTGACAACTTAATTGACGCAATGAATGTCGTCAAATTGTTAAGATGAAAGTCATTGTAATTGTAAGTGTGTTACGGAATTAACCCGCTGGGCTTCGCACTTAGAAATGAATTCCTTACCCCTTTGATTAATGGAAAGAAGAAAGAAAGAAAGAAAAATTGTTTATTCTGCACAAACAAAACGCACATTGCAAATAAAAAAAAAACCACATAAATTGCTTTTAATACCACCCATGCCTACGGTATTGAAGTCAAAATCGGTCGAACGGACTGTAAAAAAGGTTTATATAAATGTCTAATTATATTTCAAATGCAGTATAAGTATTAGATTCAAGTTACTAGTAACAGTTTATGCTAACACATCGCACTGCTAACACAAGACTGTATCAACTCAAAAAAGACAAATTCTAGATAACTCATTCTTCTTATGTTAAATTTAATTCTCTACGCGTCAATAAATCTCAGAAATTACTCATAATTATAGAAACCCCTTAATTTTATCCCTTATTTTAAAACAGTGTTCACTTTTTTACAATCGTTAACAGGAAAAGAGTAATCAGTTTTCAATAATTTCTGAAAAAGCTTCATTTTGAGTTGATACAGTCTTGTGTTAGCAGTGCGACATCCTGTGTCGAATGGTCGAAACAAATGTCTCGGCTACAGATTGAACCCACGACCTTGCTATCACCAGTCAATGCCTTATACCTCAAGTCCAGCGATCGATCAACACAATGTACTTACAATATCCGTACGTACAATCCACAAAAGATGTATGTCCACAAATAACTAAAACTTTTTTTTTCACTTTCCTTGTCTGTGTTTGTGTGAGAGGGGCCCGTGGCTAAATAATAACAGCCGCTCAGGTCGATCGATGAGGTTAAGCTACGCATGCCGCGGTTGGTCTGTGGATGGGTGACCATCTTTACATACCGTGACCCCTCCGTGTCTCGGAAAGCACGTTAAGCCGTTGGTTCCGGCTGCCATTCGCGGATCTTTGACAGTCGACTTTCGGGCTTCTGGCGACCCGTAACGACTGTCAAAGATCCACGAATGCAAACATGGTTATGGGGAAGACTATTCCCCAGAGTTGAGATAAAAAACGGTTGAAATAAAATCTATAAATTACGTTGTGTAAGTAACCAAAGCTCCGTAGTGCATACAAAAATATTTTGTTGACCTTAAAAAATAACTTTGTACACACAAAATGTTGAACCAATGAACAAAGGCGTGAAGGATCACTTACTATGACAAACAAACGGGAACACTAATGAAGCTACACCGTTTATAATTATTGCTGTTTGAACTAACTGCGTCATGTTTACTTTGTTTGCTAGTATATTGCTCAGAAACACACAATATTACTGGTTGAAAAGTGAAACGTGACGAGATCACTGGTCATCTCTTAAGAGCGTTTACGCCGTATGGCATTTCATACAAACTTTCAAGCCCTTATTATTCGAAACGAATGCACCGATTTTAATGAAACTTCATACACATAAGCAGGACGCAAAGGTCTAAAAAGTTAGTAGAGAACATTTTCGAAAAATAGTGTTACAGCCAAATTAGACCGATTTTAAATTTTCCATAGAAACAGACATTTCGAATTATCTTTTTTTAAATAAGTCATTTCGAAAATGTTCTCTACTAACTTTTTAGACCTTTGTATCCTGCTTAAGCGTATGAAGTTTCATTAAAATCGGTTCATTAATTTCGAAAAATAAGGACTTATAAGTTTGTATGAAATGCCGGACGGCATAAACGCTCATATCTGCCAAGGCTTATTTTTATTTTCTATATTTGTGTCTTTTTTTACATTGTTCTCAGATAGTTAAAGAAGCAACAAGAATAATGTACCCAGGATTTTGTAATATCTTGATTTAAAAGAGTCTCCACGGAATTTCTTGCCCGTTCTTCTCCATAGAGATCTACGTTTTGGAATGAGCTATGAAGCTAGTTAGCTTCAACTTTCTGACTAATTGACAGACTATTTAATTTTGACAATTCAAAATTTAATTGAAATAAATGCTTTGAGTTTGAAGACACACAAAAACACTTATGACATACATTTTATGATTTTACGACTAAAAAATAATAAGTATAATACAGGCTGTTGGGAATTGAACCCAAGACGCGAGGTCTGCTAAAACAGCAATTTCCACAGACTCTACAGCGATAGAACATATTCCTCTATTAAACCCAATAATTAATCGTTTTTCCGGGATAGTGTATTTCTGTAAATCATCATCATCTGCCTAGCCTTTTCCCAACTATGTTGGGGTCGGCTTCCAGTCTAACCGGATGCAGCTGAATACCAGTATTTTACATGGAGCGACTGCCTATCTGACCTCCACAACCCAGCTACTGGGTAATATACCCCTTGGTAAGACTGGTTGTCAGACTTTCGGGCTTCTGACTACCCGTAACGACTATCAAAGATCCACGAATGACAGCCGGGACCAACGGCTTAACGTGCTTTCCGAGGCACGGAGGGGTCTCGGTATGTAAAGATGGTCACCCATCCACAGACCAACCGCGGCAAGCGTAGCTTAACCTGATCGATCGACCTGTGCGGCTGTTATTAGTGTATTTCTGTAAATGAGAACGGCAATTAACCACTGCCTTAAAATAAGTCCACTTATTTCAGCCCAAGCTAACGCAGGCATTTTTTGTATCAGTAATCGGATTTGATTCTTGACTAAACTATAGTTTAAACTTTTGACCGCCACAGTTAAAGTGTTACATGCTCTGTGGCCACAGTCATATATAGATGACAAACCAAAATGTACCCAGCACGCCACATCACTTCAGCCGAAAGACGTCCACTGCTGGACATAGGCCTCCCGCAAAAGGAGGGGGTTTGCCATAATCGCCACGCTTGGCAGGCGGGTTGGCGATCGCAGTATGGTATGGTGGTGAAATGCATAGAGAACGCTGCTGCCCATTCTCCGGTACGCCCCTTAGTCGCCTTTTACGACACCCACGGAAAGTATGGAGTGGTGCTATTCTTTTTAATAAAATAAGCGATAGACATAATTTTAACACTAGAAATAAAGATAAAATACATCAATCATTTTTCAGATTAGCCAAAGTACATACATCTTTTATGGGGTACTGTGATAAATGTTACAATAAAATACCTAATGATATATTGCAATTAAATGAAAGAAAATTCAAAACTCACATTAAACGTACACTTTGTAAACAAGCGTACTATAAATTAGAAGATTATATCCAAGATAAGATCGCTTGGAAACATGCTGGTCCTGCTCCATAGGACAATCTAGAGACAAGACAAAACCAAACTGGTTGCTAATTTAATTGTAAAATTGATTCTTTGTTCTTCTTTTTTTTTACATTGATTTACATTCTGTAATTACTTTAACTCACACCCTGACTTATTACTATTAATTTTTTTATTAACAATCGTTTATTTTTACCATGCTTGTAAATACCTATGTGAGCACCATGTATCTATCAGATAATTAATTTATATGTTATGGTTTCATTTTTAGGGTTCCGTAGCCAAATGGCAAAAACGGAACCCTTATAGATTCGTCATGTCTGTCTGTCTGTCCGTCTGTCTGTCTGTCTGTCTGTCTGTCCGTCCGTATGTCACAGCCACTTATCTCCGAAACTATAAGAACTATACTATTGAAACTTGGTGAGTAGATGTATTCTGTGAACCGCATTAAGATTTTCACACAAAAATAGAAAAAAAAAACAATAAATTTTGGGGTTCCCCATACTTAGAACTGAAACTAAAATTTTTTTTTTTCGTCAAACCCATACGTGTGGGGTATCTATGGATAGCTAGGTCTTCAAAAATGATATTGAGGTTTCTAACATCATTTTTTCTGAATAGTTTGCGCGAGAGACCCTTCCAAAGTGGTAAAATGTGCGTCCCCCCCCCCCCGTAACTTCTAAAATAAGAGAACGATAAAACTAAAAAAAATATATGATGTGCAATACCATGTAAACGTCCTCCGAAAATTGGTTTGAACGAGATCTAGTAAGTAGTTTTTTTTTAATACGTCATAAATCGTAAACCGCAATTTACATTTTATTCAATCAACTCAAATATAAAAATAATAAAAAAAACATTTAATTTCATAAACATAAACCTTATTCATAAACCCGGATGTTACGGAACCCTCGGTGCGCGAGTCCGACTCGCTCTTGCCCGGTTTTTTTTAATTCTTTTACCTATTGTGGTACAGTAATTTTATTTTAGGTGCATCGTCTTCACATATATATTATATAATTAATGTACATGCAAAATATTGTAAAACATTTTAAAAGAGTAGATAACGGTGGAGTTTCTTGCCCATTCTTCTCCATACGAAATCTACCTTTTGGAATGGGCGACTAGAATCAATTTTATTTTAGTAATTTTTGACTTTCAGAAGTGCCTGTTAAGTGCCTATTTGAAATAAATGCTTTGACTTTGACTTTGACTTTTAAGTCAAACCACACAGACGAGTTAGCACGCCACAGTTCGACGAAATGACAGACTTTGACGTCTAAGGCACGTTTTTGATTTTTTGACGTGTGCCGGTCAAAAGGTTAAACCGAACTCATTTTTCCTTTGTTCTATTTATCATCATTTAAATTGGTGCCACAAAATTCTATCTCAAAAATTCAACCTGTATCGTTTTTGCCGATACGCGACAAAGATACAGACTACGTATCACTCACACCTGCCCACACAAGTTTTAGAAATAAACACGAATAAAACAAAAAAAAAAACGATAGATCAATCTAAAGAAACTTTCACTATTGAAATCCTTCAACGAAATCGTATTAATGATAAGTTATCACGCTATGACTAAAGGGGGGCTGGTCATAATGTTTAATATTATGTGTATTCATACTACATGAGTCGTGGTCTCGATAGAGAAAGTCTAAAGTAAGAGGAAAGTGAAAAGAAGTGTTTAGAAAGAAAGAACGAATGATTTGATTTCAGACTTGCACAGTTTGTAAAAGCGCGTTACAGTTTTTTGATGACGGTCAACCTGACCAAATTGCATAACACACTAAAAGTAGCAATGGCTTAGAGTAAGAAAGCTATATAGAGCATCGGGTAGCGTGGCCACACATGAGACAAAAAACTAACTTAACTAACATGAGCTACATAAGTAGCTGCCTTGAAAAAAGTGGCACGCACTGAGAGACGGAAATAGTATAGCTCTATCCTTTTCTGTTACTTATAATAACTCAATACTTTATCCCTTTCTTGTGGAAATGAAATGGAGATACCCGCCGTCTATACTTTTCTTTGTCTAACAGCAATGGCTTCCATTTTGACAATTCAAAAACATTCATTGCGTTATTTACGTTGTTAAGCAGACAATTTTATCGAACACTAGCTGACCCGATAAACGTTGTTTTGCCTTATAAATTATTTCCAGCAGCCCGGCGCTACTTCGTTCGCGTGGTGTCCTACCCCTTACCCTACCCTACCCTTACCCTACCCCTATCCTACACTTTTTAACTTTGTGAGTGTATCTACTATAGTTACACCTCTGTAATGTAAACAAATATGAGTTTATGGAAAAATAACTTTAAATCCTACACACCATAAAGTTCAGTTTACGCTACAACTTCAAACATTTTTATAACTTTTCCAATAGTGCCAGTCACTCTGAAATCAACTTTATTACCATTAAAATAAGGTTGATATTTGTTTAACTTGAATTAATATTATTTTAAACAAGTTTGAATAGACTTCTACCCTACTTCTAACCTACTCCTAACCTACTCCTACCCTACTCCTACCCTACTCCTACCATACTCCTAACCCACTCCTACACTACTCCTACCCTACTCCTATAAGTACAAAAAAAAGGGAAAAGTATCCTATGTCCGTCTCCTGGTTCTAAGCTACCTCCCCACCAATTTTCAGCCAAATCGGTTCAGCCGTTCTTGAGTTATAAATAGTGTAGGTAACTATCACGACTTTCTTTTATATATATAGATAGATAAAATGAAGCAATGGATAGAAAATTAGAAACCTACCACTTCAGAAATGCATTGTAATATTTTTTTAATTATTTATCTCCGTTTGTTAATTTAATTAACTGTACGTTACTATTATGTTACTGCATGTTGTTAATACATACCTAATTCATGTATTAAATATTTGCATGCTATGATTACATGGCGGAATGTGTCTTTGTACAATTTTACATTATCATCTTTTGTACCTACCACATTTTATTTTGATGCGATTTTGATTAATACAAAATGATTCAGATAGTAATAATAATTGATAATGTGATCGCAATTACGGTTTCGATGGAAAGTGACTACCTATTGGCACACATACACACGTACATTTAGGCAGTGACATTTGCAACAGCAAGGGAATTGCCGTTTTATTTGGGAATTTGGAGATGAAATTAAAATGTGTTAAACCCATAATACACATGCATTTGCCTTTTAACTTGTAGAAAAGTATGCAAGTAGCTTGCACGCCGATCTACAGTCAACAAAAGAGATAAGTATGCAGGATCGTCAGATGTAGTTGAAGTTTAGTAAGAAACCGATGGACGTTCTCGAATAAAATTTAATTTAATTAATATATAACAAACAGCTCATTTATCAAATGAAATTTCAGTCGACCACATTCATCGGTTTCTTACTAAATTTCAACTATATCCGACGATCCTGCATACTTATCTCTTTTGTTGACTGTACATAACAACTTGTGATTGGTGAATGGCAATATGGCGTGCAAGATACTTGCATACTTTTGCACAAGTTACCGGCATGTGTATCTTTATGGCCCTGTCACACCTTACGCACCGAGACAACAATGCTGTTTGACGGTAAGAATAGTAACAGCTGTAGTAGGTATGTACAGACGCCAGCACATTAAGTTAGTACAATCAAATTTCTTTAATAGATTTTCAACTTTATCGCTAAAGCTTAAGGTTCAGAGTTGGTTGGGAAAATTTGACAGTTTCGGATAGCTTGATGTGCTGGCGTCTGTACTTACCCAAATGAATGGACTTACGTGCACAAGGAATTCACCTAATAAGATTAAACCATAAATATGAAAGGTCCATAGGAAATAGGAATTTCATTTTTCACGAAGAAATTCAGTGTCTTAGATGTTTTTCTCCAAGGACCACGCTGTCTCTCTGCCAAATTACATCAAAATAAGTTGAGCAATTTTGTCGTAAAACCTACCAGACAGACAAACACTCACTTTTGCATATTTTATTCATTTGAATGTAGGCATATTTCCGCACTAGATGAAGCCATACCATAGACAGTAGACACTCCATAACAAACCTACTTAGCAATTAAAATAGAACCAATGATTTATGGTCACGAGAAGACATAAGTAGGTAAGTGTACACATATGTAAGAGTCATTAATTACATCATTATCGCTCATTAAGATTCACTTATGCGGTATACGGAAATAATGTAATATCTCGAATCTTTTTCTGGTTATTTTAATGAGAGGTAGAAGGAGAAGGAGCGTCCTACCTACGACGGCAGTGAGCGTTTACGACGGCGACGTACGGCATTTCATACAAACTTTCAAGCCCTTGTTTTTCGAAATGAATTAACTGATTTTAATGAAACTTCATACGCATAAACAGGATACAAAGGTCTATAAAGTTTATAAAGAACATTTTTAAAATATTTTATTTAAAAAAAATAACTGGAAGTCTCTGTTTCTATGAAAAATTTAAAAATCGATCTAATTTTGCTGTCATAACACTATTTTTCGAAAATGTTCTTAAGTAACTTTTTAGACCTTCGTATCCTGCTTATGCGTATGAAGTTTCATTAAAATCGGTTCATTCATTTCGAAAAACAAGGGCTTGAGAGTTTGTATGAAATGCCGTACGCTTTACATCTACCGACTCAGTAATAAGTTAAATCAAAGTAAAGCAACTGTTTTAAAGGATGATGTAGGTAGTCTACTTTTTAGAAATTTCCACTTTTGAAAGCCTTGGCGTAGGTAGCTTTTTTGTCTGACTATTTGTTTACAGTGTTAGACTGCTTCAAATACGTATTAGTAATATTTAATTCAATGTAGGTACCTACATATATAGAGTTTGTATGTTGATTTAATACATGACATCTAAAGCAACAAAAACGAACCAAGTTCGAAGAGGCTGCGAAGCTTTTTGGCAATCAAAGCATACTATAGTGTAACAGAATTCGTGATTGATAAAAAAATTGAAACTTAGACTGTTTAAAATAAGAATTATGATTGGTTTTCTTTTATTTCTTGTTCTGTTTGTTTGTTAAAGTTTCGTTTTTTAGTTATAGTTTAGTGTACCATGTACTGTACCCATATTTGCAAAATAAAATATCTTTATCTTCACATGAGCTAAGTTTTCTAAAAATTCCCAAAACAATAAGAACTAATAAAAGTTAAGGCAACTCTAACCAAACTCGTTGACTAATGTGTCTACGATCGCACACAAGTACGAATTCATAACGCTAACCAGGGTCCTATTAAATGTTACTAACAACGCGACATACCTATATATTTGTCAAAAAACGACACGAGGTGTCACAAAAGCTATAAACAAAACAATGGCACTCCGGGAGCGCCGACAGAAGTGAAAACTTGAACATTTACGTGTGTATTTTTTTAATCGTCTTATAAACAAAACACACGCGGTGTCGCGAGTTCAATGGTTTTTTCCAATCTCAAAAAATTACCAACGCGCCTAAACAAGTTTTCACTTCAAAAAACGTTTAAAATTGTCGGAATGTCGGTTTAAGTAAGGCCCCTGGTCGCCCAGCAACCAACACTAGCAACCATTGCATTCACAGTCACACGTCTCAACCCTGAGCGGTTGATTCGTTCAAGTCAACCAGTTTGCCCGCAGGTATGCTAATATCATCGGGTACGGTTATTGTAACCATTTCCTATTAGCTATAGGCGAAGAGAAAACCTTTAGACTTCCGTGTTTTATGAGAATTTACTTAAGAAGGTAAAGGTCTGTTCACATGCATCCAGTATTAGGAGTAGCCGGAAATTCAGTGACGTCAATTAGTTTAGTTATTAGTTCTTAGTCAAGTGACTGTCTACACGATTATAGTTAGTTACTTTCATAAAAAAAATAAAAATATTTAATTTTAGTTTTTCAATAGTCAAATAACTTTTAACTGAAGAATAAATATGACAGTTTGACATATTTTCTATAACAAAGCTGTCAAATGGAATTTCTGACTATTGAAAAATCAGCCATATGTAACTACTCGCATTCTACAAAAACAAGTTCAAAATCCAACTTCGAGTGAGTGATTAACCTGCAATTTGCGTTTTGTTTCAAATTATAAAATTCCAGCGGCCTATGTCATAATATCTAGGCTACATAAATGAAGTAACTTTCCGTGGCTTTTGCTTCAGACAGATCGTGAAATCTACTTCAATGTAAAATTTTGCAACGTCTTATCGTACTTAAATTACCACTAGCTCTAAAAGTATCTCGGACACTGCATAAGTAGCTGATGTAGGTATTCATAATATCTCCATAAAATCGATGAACCCTAAAATTCCACCGAAGTCAAAAACCCATTACAGAGCGACCGAAGCATCTTAATCCGCTAATTTAAAAACCGGCCCATCCGATAGGCAATCACCTCAATTGGCCATACAACACCTAAACGGCCCCAAAACTCGTATTGACATTCGCAAACGACAGTTTCTTCACTTTTACCCGTGTGAAAGTTAAAATTCTGGCTTCAATTAAAACTTGGCCCAGTTTCCGTACATTATCCTTGAGAAAACGTAGTTTTCGAGTCTGTGAATTAACTTCACTTTCCGAGTTTTAAGTCGTTAAGATAATATGGTTACAATCACCACAAAAATAGGGTTAATAACCTTCTTTACTGAACCATCTTTAGAACACTTTTTTGTAATGTTATTTCATTCATTGACCTTCAAGTGTTAACTTAAAACACAATTCTCTTCAGAGAAAATGGCTTTACAAAACTCAGCACGCACACATTCAAATAGTTAAGTTCCGTCTAAGTTAACTGTAGTTACTAAGTTCACCGCACAGCTTAACTACGAACTAAAAGTAACAAAAACCTAAACGAATCAATAAGATTAAACGTTTTTGTAACTAACCTTTTCAATCCACAATAGCAATCCCGGAATCAAACAAAAATTGTTACCAAAAAAACACTTCAAATAATCTTACAAATCTGTTGTAACACTGTCCTTCAAAACTAGACTTTACTACACAAAACTTGCGGAAAAGTTTTACTTTGTAACAATTGAATGTGTTTAAAAATGTTTTGCAGAACAAACACAGTTAGCGACACCAATTAATAAATTAGTAATGTATTTCGTTGAGAACTGTCAAGAACGTACGTCCGTCTCGCGCGGCGGCTCGCGGTTAACTGAAGGAAGAGAAGTGAGAAGACACGTCACTCGCTGCGTCTGAGCACCTCACCTTTACTTATTTTTAGATGAACTTAACGTTCTTGATACTTTGATCAAGACTGGTCAATTTTTCTGAAGTTTTGTGAAATGCTGGCTATTTAACTTATTGTGAATTGTTTAATAAAATGGTATCTAAGTTCACACTTTTTCTTTTTAAATATATTATAGTTATGTGTTATGAATAAAACCTAATTACATTTATACTTAATATATGGTTTTCAACAACTCCATTAACTAAAATTAAATATCATTACCGAAAACTTGTAACACCTTTGAAATCACCGCCTCATAATAAAAGTGGTAATTAATTACTATTAGAAAGTTAACATTACCGGCTTGTTGTACATACAAACTAAACATAATTAAGGAAATTCACGCTCGTTTCATTGTTTTGTGAATATTTCTCCTTGAACTTGACTATTAAGGCTTCTTTATTACCTAAAACAATAATTATATTAAGAAAACACACAAGTTTAGCTGTAGGTTTAACTAGCTATGGTTGCCGCCAGATAACAAAAAAATAAAAGTCATTGATCCGACTTGTACCAAAAATCCAAACTTACTCGATATAGGTGGATCGCTCGTCATACAAAACTGTCACTAATACTGCTTCGGTCGAGTTTCATAGTAGCGTCAAGGACGCCCCTTACCGCGATACCTTTGTGTTGATCGTGTTAGCGACACTGCCTTTACATTTTTTTCGTATCGTTTTGAAATATTGGAAACATTGGTAGACGGGTGTCAACGATTTTTTTTTTCTGGCGGCAACCATAGTTACTTACTCATAAATTGCTACCTTTACCGTCTTAAACTAGAGCAAATTGCTCGAATTCAATCTCCATATAGTTGTCTGCAGAACTAATGCCAGTAACAGAGAGTTTGATACAGAGTCTTTGAGAGTCATTATTTAACTATCTTCATACCAAGGAAATATTTCTAACCGCTCGCGCCACAATCCTCGCGCTTCTGGCTGAAACGCCTCTCGTTCCCGGCTCGGCCAGTGAGGGCGAGTCGAATCTTCTAGAATTTTCTAGAAGCTCCCTTTAAAAACATACGACGCGCATCCTTTTTTTGATCGAACTAAGCGACAAGTGATCAGTGATTAGCTCATCGACTGCTAACTAACTACTCGTACTAACTACTCGTACTCAAAAGTGGCGTCTGAACATACAAACAGGTCAAAAACTATTAATATGTCTGAGACTTGTCTCAGACATATTTATAGTAAATTTCGACAAATTAGTAAGAAAGCCTTGGCTTTCTTACTTCTTGTATGTCATTAATCATTGCTTAATATATTATTGATAGAAATATTTGGTGAAACTACAGTTAAATAGAGTGTAGAAACTCGAATTCTTGATATTATGACTTACGTGTGTTCATTTCATGCTTCAACGCTTACACCGAATTACCGAATGCAATAAAAATCGAAATTAATTTTGAAACTATAGTCATCCATCAAACTGTTATAATTTGGCCGTAATTAATTAAATCCATTTTCTCAAAAAAAAAGTCTGTTGAATTGCTAGTTTTCCGATATCCGTGTAATTTATTTCCTACCTGTTTTCCGAAGTCTTCCTATATCTAATTTTAAAAAGAAACTTAATGAGCTAAAACCGTAGTGACGATGTTTAAAAAAAATATGAAAATTTATCACGCAGACATTAGATGAGTATTTAAAAAAAAAGTTAATAAGAAAAAAAATCTTTATCTATTTAAAAATCCATAATCAAATCGTAGTACTTAAATATGTTATATCGAAATAAACCACACCATATAACAATACCTATTTAGTTTGTATGTCAAAGTTTTTACAAAACCATGTACATTAATGTTCTAAAAAGTTCTCAAGTAACTGAAAACCGTATAATTTATTTTTGAAAAATAAATTTCTTTAACCATGTTAATATTTCAATGAACGTTTTTTCTTGATCGAACAGCGTCATCTTCAAGCGGCGTCTTTCAAGTATCAAGCGCCCTCGCTCCACGTACACAACATCTCGCGTCCTCGTTATTCGTAGCCGCACAGAGCACCTCTCTACGCTCCACCAAGCTATTCCACATTCATGCGTGCCAAGCGTTTGCCAAACGTTAAGACACCGAAATCTATAGGTATGTGTTTACGTGCTTAGAAATGCGGGGTAGGTAGAAATATAACCCATAAGTAGCTGTATTGTTTTTTTTGCGGATGGGAAATCATCAAATGACCCCCCCCCGCTCTGGATGTCAGACTCTTACTGACTAAAACCCACCCGTGTTCCTTCCTTAGCCCTTTATGTTCCGGGCGGTAAACCCTTTCGGACAATCCTGCTGACCCGGCAGGCTTCGGCCCTAAGGTCCTCGATGCTGACATCTCTTTGAGGCGCGCGTGGAACGTAGTTCAGAAGCAGAATGCTTTATTTATATAAATAGTTAGCATTAGGACGTATTCCACATTGGGCACCCGCTTAAATGGCACCTGAGTGAATGTGCCACTGTGTGTCATAAGTCATAAGTAATTTATTTCGGAACAATATACATTGTGTAGAAATTTTGTAAAATAAAATAAAACACTACCATTCAAATATAACAAACGAAAAGAAAAATAATAAAATAAACATGTCAAAGATAATAAAAATAACAAAATCAAAACGATAATAATCCATATTAATTTTAAAATAATTAATAATGCAATAAAACAAGTAGGTAGTCAAAATAAAAAGAAAAAACGAAAATCAAATTAGTAAGTATAAAAAGATCAAGATTGGTGATTTATGACATCCAATTTTCTAAGAATATTGTAATAACATAAAAAATTGTGTAACAAGATTAATAATATATCATCTAATTTTCTGTGAATAATTAATAATAAAAATAGAATGTCAAATATAAATAAAAAGAAAATAAAAACAAATTGTCATACAAATGTCAGTAATAATAATATGTCATATAATTGTAAAATATGTCAGGTGCATTCAGGCAGGTGCTATTTAAGCGGGTGCCCAATGTGGAATACGTCAGTATTACTATAGGGAGGGGCTTATGGCTAAGTAATAACAGCCGCATGGGTCGATCGATCAGGTAAAGCTACGCTTGCCGCGGTTGGTCCGTGGATGGGTGACCATCTTTACATATCAAGCCCCCTCAGTGCTTCGGAAAGCACGTCACGTCACGTTGGTTCCGGCTGTCATACGTGGATCTATAGTAGTCTTTACGGGTCGTCAGAAGCCCGAAAGTCTGACAACCAGTGTCATCAAGGGGTAGGTTTACGTATTACTCGGTAACTGGGTTGTGGAGGTCAGAAAGGCAGTCGCTCCATGTAAAATACTGGTAGGTGTTCGGCTGCATCCGGTTAGACTGGAAGCCGACCCCAACATAGTTGAGGAAAGGTTAGTGGATGATGAGGTAGTATTTGTATAGGCTTTCTGTGATTTTTCGCGAGCTTTTAAAGATTCAGCAGCATTCAGTTCAAACCTATTGACAATGTGAGTCTTACATACATAATAATCACCGAACCAAATGAAAAACGGATGTGTGTGTGTGGATGGATGTGATGTGTGTGCAATGTGATGTATTTGGAAAAATAACTATAATGCTCACACAGTAAAGTTCAGGGCCTCAAGTCTGCTATTACAATAGTGTCAGAATGGTCTATCACTGATTTCATAATTTTATTGTTGATTTTGACAAGTTTGGTAATCTACTAATACGAGTATAATGGAGTCATTATGACTTTCCAATGGTCAACCACTGACACTTCATTGAAATAAATGGCATAGAATGGTAATCTCGTACCTACATAATGAAAAATGAATTACTGACTTAGGCGGTAATCTGCTAAAATTTTGACAGTTCCTTTGATTAGTGACCTACCATTAGAACGTCATTGTGCAGTCATTGCTTTTAATTCGTTACGAGTATCGTATACCATGTTGTATGCCAATGACTAATAATCGATCAACCATTATGAATTTAGCAGATTACGAACTTTTAGCGAAATGACAATGGGATGGTGGTGGGATCGTGTTAAGCCTCCTCTACACGTAGACAGATTCATCAGCAGATGGCCATCTGCGAATGCCTCCGCCGACGTGTAGACGGGGTAATTTGCTAGTCTGTGGTAGGTATTTAGCCTCTACCGACGTCAAATCGGTCGTGTAGAGGAGGCTTAAAGCCTTGTGCCGACGTCAAATCGGTCGTGTAGAGGAGGCTTAAAGCCTCCTCTACACGACCACGACGACGACGACGACGTGTATTTGACGTCGGCAGAGGCTAAATACTTACCACAGACTAGCAAATTACCCCGTCTATACGTCGGCGGAGGCATTCGCAGATGGCCATCTGCTGATGAATCTGTCTACGTGTAGAGGAGGCTTTTGAATGACGAATTTATAAAAATAGCAGACTTGGGCCCCAGTTTACGCTACAACTTCTAACATTTTTTAACCGACTTCTAAAAAAGGAGGAGGTTCTCAATTCGGATGTTTGTATTTTTTTTTTTTTTTATGTTTGTTCGCGCATAACTCCGTCGCTTGCCAACCGATTTCAAAAATTCTTTTTTTGTTGGAAAGGGTATGCTTCCCAAATGGTCCCATGAAAATTTTATCGAAATCGGACAAAAAATTTTTGAAAAATCAACAAAAACCTAAAAATTTATCTACATTAACGATCTTTTCATATTTCATAACTCCGTCGTTTACGAACCGATTTGGAAAATATTTTTTTGAGCATTTGCTCTCGGAAATCATCATTTGGTAAAGTGGAGCTGATGATAAAGACCACAGATGGCTATCGGAACTACTCAATGACAAATATTTCACGGGTTGCGGTTCGATTACTTTAATATGGTTGCTAAGCAATTTATACTCGTTACAATGCATATGGTGAAATGGAGCTGATGGTGAATTCTCAAACAGCTAAAGAGCTCCTGGTTCTTATTAGGGGAACTCCTCAACAATTAACGTCCCTGCATCGGGTAAAGCAATATTTTGTAAAAGGTGATGAGCAGTTGACATTAGGCTATTGTAACTTAGATAAATTACAAACTGACCCACTAAAAAGTGAAAAATAAAAACTTTTTTACAAAAAAAAAACAACCGACTTCCGAAAAACACTATAAAGTGAAAAATAACTTTAATTTCGGAAGTCGGTGGCAAAAAAACTAAAATACAAACCCAAAGACACCGACTTCCGAAATTAAAGTTATTTTTCACTTTATAGTGTTTTTCGGAAGTCGGTTGTTTTTTTTTGTAAAAAAGTTTTTTTAACTTTTTATATAGTGTTAGTCACTCTGAAATCAACTTAATGAGTACTAAGATAAAGTTGATATTTGTTTAACTTGAAATAACATCAATTGGAAACATATACTTGAATAGACCTTACATACATAAACTCACACCTTCTTCCCATGTGGGTAAGCAGAAACTACAGAACGCCACCTGCTACGAACCTTACATACTGCTTTTGCTTCGTTTACGTTTACTGGGCGATTCTCGTAACGTAGGGTTCCGTACAAAAATGGTAAAAATGGAACCCTTATTTATGGTGACACTAAGTCTGTCTGTCTGTCACAGCTGGATGTCTCAAGAACTACTAATGCTATCGACTTCAAATTTGGAATAGTTTTAAATGACGTGTGCCCAACTATTTTGCAAATAAGAAAGAAATAAAAATTTATGTATATTTTTTGCAACAGGGACTGAAAGGGGTCTGAAAAATTCGGAGTGGGGCTACTAGGGCATGTGGGGTATCATATGAAAGAACGCAACTTGCACATTCTCAAAAAAAATTTCTTTATTTTTTAGGCCGCATAGTTTTCGATTTTTGATGAAAAATGTAAAAAAAAAATACCGTTCTCTCAGAAGTTTGCAAAGAGAAAAATCTAAAATTATTCTATGTGATAGAAGTTTATGTTAAGATTACAGGAAAAATAAAACGAAGTCTCTAAATAGCACACTTTTTCAGAAATCATCAACAAAAGTTACATTAGTTCCACTATCGGTCAAGAGATGGAGCTGACATAAGTGCAAGTTTTTGCCATTGATTGTCGCTGAGATGTGATATTACATGAATTCAGGTCATACACGCACGCCGATTGCGAGTACCTACCACACACCTGATTCAGGTCATACACGCACTTGTCGCTGAGATGTGATATTACATGAATTCAGGTCATACACGCACGCCGATTGCGAGTACCTACCACACACCTGATTCAGGTCATACACGCACTTGTCGCTGAGATGTGATGTTACATGAATTCAGGTCATACACGCACGCCGATTGCGAGTACCTACCACACACCTGATTCAGGTCATACACGCACTTGTCGCTGAAATGTGATATTACATGAATTCAGGTCATACACGCACGCCGATTGCGAGTACCTACAACACACCTGATTCAGGTCATACACGCACTTGTCGCTGAGATGTAATATTACATGAATTCAGGTCATACACGCACGCCGATTGCGAGTACCTACCACACACCTGATTCAGGTCATACACGCACTTGTCGCTGAGGTGTGATATTACATGAATTCAGGTTATACACGCACGCCGATTGCGAGTACCTACCACACACCTGATTCAGGTCATACACGCACTTGTCACTGAGATGTGATATTACATGAATTAAGGTTATACACGCACGCCGATTGCGAGTACCTACTACACACCTGATCTTTCTAAAGAACATCACCCATAAGGTCACTATAGGGCTCCTAGGGTGATCCCTCCCGGCGTTTCCACTCACACCTGCTTTGTAAAAACCTTTTGTTATTTACCTGTCATTCATCCTCTCAACATGACCAAATTATCTAAGAATCCAATTTCAATGTTTGTCACTACATCTTCTTTTGAACCAGACCGTTGCCTTACCTATCACATCATTCCTCAGCAGTCACAGTCACACCACACACCTTGCAAAGAACTCATTTATTCTACTTCCTTACTTCTTTGGCCACACCCAACATTCACTTCCATACATAAGCGTGCCAAATAAGGCAAGCCATAATTAATTTAATTAATTATGTTAATTTCTTAAACTTGAATCGTGAAACAACAACATAATAACATAATCAGCCTAAAATGTTTCCACTGCTGGGACACAGGCCTCCTCTCGGTGGGAGGGAGTGGGCCGTAATCCACCACGCGGGCCCAGTGCGGGTTGGTAGATGTCACATGTTTTCGAATTTTTGGTTCTAGGACATGCCGGTTTCCTCACGACGACGTTTTCCTTCACCGTTTTGAGAGCAGTGGTGATGAAATAAGTTACACAAAGTAAAGCGCCTGTCAGGGTTCGAACCTATGACCTACAACTCGTAAGGCGGGGGCGATAGCACTGGGCCACCACTGCTCCTGTAACAATAACTAACCTCTCGATTTATTAAATGAAAGCTCAAGAAAACTCAAGAGTGTCATCTACAAAAAATCATTCTTATCATTTTTGTTTACCTTTAGTTAATTAAGTACCTAAACCAATGGGGTATAGGTACCTATTTCTTCTTAGCCTGTTGATTGACGACAATCTAAATTGTGTCAGCCCAGAACTTTGCTTAAGTTTAGCATAAAAAGAGCCTACTTTTGACCGTTGTTTTGTGTTTACAAATTACAACGTATAAAAGATATTTATTCAGCAATTAAAGACGTTATCATCTGCCTATGTTGGGGTCGGCTTCCAGTCAAACCGGATGCAGCTGAATACCAGTATTTTACATGGAGCGACTGCCCATCTGACCGCCACAATACAGTTACTGGGTAATACGATACCCCTTGGTAATACTGGTTGTCAGACTTTCCGACTACCCGTAACTACTGTCAAAGATCCACGAATGGCAGCCGGGACCAAAGGCTTAACGTGCTTTCCGAGCACGGCGGGGCCTCGGTATGTAAAGATGGTCACTCATCCACAGACCAACCGCGGCAAGCGTAGCTTAACCTAATAGATCTAACAACAACTATTAACTAAAAATGCCAACTGAGTAGTAGTCACATTAACACAATGTTCAAAACTTTAGGTCATCTAGGATATGTATAACTCTCTATTTCATCCACACATCTGAAAACCCGATCTATAGAAGTATTGATACTAAAAATACCACAAATACGAGTATACCTGTTCGGCCCCTACAGAACTGGTCACAAAATACCACAAATAGTTTTGCTCCTAAACATCCATTTTCGAATACAAAACTATTTTTATGGCACCAATTAAAGATTTCTCTATGATTTTGTTGGGAACTGTGATTTTTACTGTCCATGGTATTTAGTGTCTATTAAAAGAACTGGTGTGGAATTTATGGTTTTGCTAATTGGTATCAATCAGAGATTGGAGGTAGCGATGGTTGTGCTGTGAAAGTCGATCATATTTGATTGTTATTGAGGCTCGATTAGAGATAAACTCAAAACTTAAAGCATTTATTTCAATTAAACCAATCAAGCACTATTGAAGTAAATTATCAAGGGTATCGAATCAGGAATGAGGAGATCCGCAGGCCCGGTAACCGACATAGCCCGAAGAATTGCCAAGTGGCAGTGGGCAGGGCACATTGCTCGCAGGACAGATGGCTGTTGGGGCCGAAAGGTTCTGGAGTGGCGACCGCGTACCGGAAGACGTAGCGTTGGAAGGCCTCCCACAAGGTGGTCCGACGACCTTGTGAAGGCCGCAGGAACCCGTTGGATGCGAGAAGCATAGAACCAGTCAAAGTGGAGGTGCTTGGGGGAGGCCTATGTCCAGCAGTGGACGTCTTTCAGCTGAAATGATGATGATGATCAAGTCACAAAGATGAAACTAAAGTTCGTTTTTTAATTCCAGGAGACTAATCTGACAGGTGTAATGTCAAACTTCTACAATAAAAAAAAAAAAAAAAAACCCGACTGCCCATTTAAAATTAAATAAAATCCCATTTTAAATTAAATAAAACCCATTTGAATTTGAAAATATAATAAAAATGGTATGGGCCTGCTTCCAAATTTTATTTTATTTAAAATTGGCTTGTTTTTAGCTTTTCTGTTTTTTACCGCAGTCAGGTTTTTTATTTTTTTTAATAATTACTTTTTTATTTCCATCTTTTTAGTTTACAAATGTGAAAGATTTCGCAGACGATTTAGTTCTTGGTACGTGTGTTTTATGATTGGTCACTTCGAATTACTTTTAACCATATAAGTTGTTAATATTTTTGTAATCACCTTTTAAAACTCTTTATTTTGATAGGTACCCCACTCGATAGGTTTTGAGAAAAAAAAAATCTTTGAATACCTACATAATATGGCGCCAAAAATCGGTCATTTTTTTTTTCAATTTTGATATCCCAGTGTCACTCTCACAACTAATACGAATCTAACGGCACCTCTCAAGCTGAAATCGATCAAGCCGTTTAGGCTACAGAGCGTGCCAAAGAAATATACATACATACATACATACACTCGAAAAACGTAATCCTTCTTCTGGCGCAGTCGGTAAAAACGCAAACACAAAGACTTTAATGCCAGATTAGTCTCTGGGATTAAAAAACTAACTTTAGTTGCCCATTCTAAAGCATATAGTAGGTTACTATGGAGAAGAACAGCATAAAAAAAAAGGCAGTGGCTGAGCCATTCCATCCTAATGTGTGTTTGATTCTCACACCGAGCCAAGTAGGAGTTCGACTACACTGAAGGTTCCTTACCACGAAAACGTTCCAGTATCACGGAGTTAACTGACTTCTTAGGTAACTAATAGGAGATACGGGCTGGTGTCCGCAACTCCATGTCAATGCGCATATTTTGCGTACGGATGGGAAAATCGACTATTCGATCCACCACAGAAAAAACTGACTTCTTAAAAGGTTAAAAAGATCGGCCCTTTGGCAGAATAACTGACTATTAGTAAGTACCTACTTATTATATTACTACTTATTATATTTGCCTTATAGAAAAAAAAAAAAAATAAAATAGAAAAATAAAATAAAATAGAAAATGGTCCACAGATCTAAAGAGATCTGTAGACCATTTTCTATTTTATTAAGTACTTGTTGACAGGCCTGCGCTGTCCTCCCATACCTACTGTAATCTGGAAACATTGTAAAAGCCAATTATTTTTAAATAGAGTATCTAACCGTGGAGTTTCTTGCCGGTTCTTCTCCATAGGAAACGACCAATTGGAACCGTGCACCTAGCTTCTGACGTTTCATAAGTGCCCATGTAGGTTTATGTGAAATAAAACATTTTGATTTTGATTGATTACAGAAAGTTCTAGGGTCCCGTTGGCACCCTTTTTGTACAAAATCTAAAAATGGATTACAGGCAACAATCAGCCGGGCTTTATTACAGTTACTAGCTGACCCGGCAAACATCGTACCGCCCCGCCAGCCGCTCTGCCGCCGCTTTTTAAATCTCTGATATCTTCTAAGATATTCATTTTAATGATATGCTGTACAAGCAATTTTGATCTCCATGAAATGCACAACGTATCTAATGTATTTAATTGGATAAGGAATAATACTGTATTGTTTAAAATAGCTTGGTAAATAACCCATATTTTTTTTGTAATATGTAAAAGATAAAAATGGTCACTGTGAGTTATCCTTAGGAGATAAATATATACCATCGCGGACTTTTTTATTTATCGATTTATGATATACAATTCCGTAGTACCTACATTAATTTGATCTTATCTTATCTCGTAAGGTTTTTAAGCCAGTGTTTGCAATGTAAGCGCACAAAAATATGTTTGTTACGACATCACATTACAAATATTTGAATTCGGCTTTTCTCTTCTATAATATGCGTACCTATATTATACATAAACCTTCCTCTTGAATCATTTCCTCTATCTATTATTGAAAACAGCATTAAAATCCGTTGCGTAGTATAAAAGATCTAAGCTTACAGACAGCGGAAGCGACTTTGTTTTATACCATGTAAAGATAACGCGCACCTCAAAGAGATGTCAGCAACAGAGAAGGGGCCCGCTAGGGCCGAAGCCTGCCGGGGCAGCGGGATTGTCTGAAAGGGTTACCGCTACCCCGGAAGATAAAGGGTTAAGGCAGGAGCACGGGTGGGTTTTAGTCAGTAAGAGTCTGACACTCCCTTCCGCTCCACCCCGAGCGATCATTTGATGATTTTCCACCTTCAAAAAAAAAAAGCTACACAAAGTACGCCCTTTGGCATAAAATAGCGTTCTTTTTACTATCTTACTATATGCTATCAACCAGGTACAAATCTAGACTCTGGTCTGCTACTGAGAAATTCTTGATAAAAAAGCCCATATCACTTTGCCCGACAAGGGAATCAAACCCAGGACCTCATGCTCAATAGTAGCGCTTGCGACAACTAAACCACAGAGGCAGTCTAGAATCTAAAAAAAAAAATACAAAAGTTTATTGCAGTAACGTACAACTTAGACAGTAAATCTTACATAGAGACCTCCTTTTAATTCAATTCAATTCAATTCCTTTGTTTCGATCAACCGTTGGATCATACAATACAGCATTAGGTACATTATACAATAAAAATAAAATATAGAAAAATAAACAAAAATAAGACAATACACAACACACAACTTCATTATTAGTTACAAATTAAATTGGCAAAGTCAACAAATTTTAACAAAAAATTATAAATAATCATAAATGTTACATAATTTAAAATAATAACTCTTATAAACTAACTCTTTTATGTACCTAAAGATATACCTGTG
This sequence comes from Mesoligia furuncula, assembly GCA_916614155.1. NCBI lineage: Eukaryota > Metazoa > Arthropoda > Insecta > Lepidoptera > Noctuidae > Mesoligia > Mesoligia furuncula. The sequence continues at coordinate 25,488,450 of OU744810.1, read as the reverse complement.
CTAGGAGGCCCCGCTCTTCAATGACAAATTATAAAATGGTAAAAGTGGTGTACTAAAACATAATAGAAATTAAGCAAAAAAAAAAAAGTAAAATTAAACAAGTTAAGACTTATGAAATAAAATAAAAAATTAAATAATAACAATAAGACACACATATAATATACATACATACATTATTATTCGACTAAAATTCATCCAATTGGGTCACACAAATTCCGCATCAATCATGTCCAATACTCTATGCAACAGAACGGTATACAACTATAAAAATATAATTTATTACAACTAATTTACGTAATATCGTTAGCAACAGTTATATGAATTGGCTCGCAAATGGTTTAGAATGAGCTAATTATTTTATAGCTTGATCTTATTACCTTATTTGGAGTAGCTTGCTGACCTTGTTCAAATTGGTTTTCTTTGGTACAGTAATTAGCATGGGGGGCCCGGCCCGTGGTAACGGCCTTGATTTACGAGTTGTAGGTCGTAGGTTCGAATCCAGACAGGCCCTTTACTTTGTGTAAATTATTTCATCACCACTGCTCTCAAAACGGCGAAACATCGTGAGGAAACCGGCATGTCCTAGAACCAAAAATTCGAAGACTTGTGATATCTACCAACCCGCACTGGGGCCGCGTGGTAGACTACAGCCCATTCCCTCTGGAAGAGAGGAGGCCAGTGTCCCAGCAGTGGGATTCAAAGTCAAAGTCAAAGTCAAAGCATTTATTTCAATTAAACCATTAACAGGCACTTTTGAATTGTCAAGAAGTCGGTCAGTCAGAAAATATGAAGCTAGTTGCCCATTCCAAAGCGTAGGTAGATTATTTTGGTACAGTTTTCGTTAGGCACACTGTGAGTCTTAAGGTCTCAGGTTCGGTTTTTCAGAATAAAAAGTGATAGTGTCTGCAAGATATTTAATTCAATTTTAAGAGCTGGTGGCATTTTGGTCACTGTAGCGCGACTTCACAGAAACATGGGTTCATTATATCACGTTCTGCATCGGTCTCACATGCATAATTTTTAACATGAATGATGTAAACAAGATTTTGTAACCATATTATTTTGATTTAAAAGAGTGTCCATGGAGTTTCTTGCCCGTTCATCTCCATAGGTACCTACGCTTTGGAATGGGCAACTAGCTTCATCTTTCTGACTGACCGACTCCTTGACAATTAAAAAGTGCCTGTAATTGGTTTAATTGAAATAAATGCTTTGAGTTTGAGTTTGAATATTATATAATCTGCATTCGCGATTTATTTGCCAAAAATGTACGAAACAAATAAGAGCTCATACACACGAGCGGCATGTTGCCAACGGCAGAGGTAACTGCAGCTGACGACAAGGGGCGGCGGCAGCCGTAAACACTTCCACGGCAGCCGTCGACGCGTCAGCGGCAGCCGTCGACCTATAGTGACACTTGTTGAAATGTCGACGCCTGCCGTCGACGCGTCGACGGTTGCCGCCGACGCGCGTCGACGGCTGCAGTTACCTCTGCCGTTGGCAACATGCCGCTCGTGTGTATGAGCTCTAAGAGTTTATGGAAAAATAACTTTAAATCCTACAACATAAAGTTCAGTTTCACTACAACTTCAAACATTTTTATAACTTTTTCAATTGTGCTAGTCACTCTGAAATCAACTTATTTACCATTAAAATAGGTTACCGTTAGGTAGAGGTGTACCAGTACTTCCACATTTCGCCAGTTATGTTTAAGTCCCATGTAAAGGGAGCGAGCCCATTGCCATCAACCGGGCACAAATCCATACTCCGGGCTGTTACTGAGAAATTTCCCATGGAAAAACCCAATAACACTTTGTCCGACCCGGGAATCGAACCCAGGACGTCACGCTTAGCTGTTGGGCTTGCGACCAACGAGGCAGTCGAGGCGGGAGTTTAAATCCAGTAAAGATAATTTGAAAAAAAAAATGATTTTCTGAACTCTTAACTCTTTTATTTATAACGTAGTGATTCACGACTGTTTAACCATACATTTTTAACGTTTGAACGTCATCGTTCAAAAAAAAACAGATACATTTTTAACGTTTGAACGTCATCGTTCAAACGTTAAAAATGTATGTTTCAGTAATCGTTTATTTATCTATCTATATATATAAAATGGTAAACTGACTGATTGTTGATATATCAACACACAGCCCAAACCGCTGGTCCTAGAGACATGAGACTTGGAGGGTGTGTTCTTTGTGAAGAGTAAGTATCCACTAAGAAAGATTTTTTGCAAATTCTACCCGTAATGGGGTGAAATAGGGGATGGAATTTTATATGAAAGTCCGTCAGTTTTGAAGTTAGGATCTTCAAATTTTGTGTTTAGACTGAGGATTGAAGATTAATTTTATACATGTCTTAGCGTTTTTGATAATTCTACCCCGTAAGGGTTAAAAAGGGGAATGAATTTGCGTATGGAAAGTCCTTAATGTTCGAAGTAAAAGTCACAAAATTTATTATCTAGACTTACGGTTGGAAGGTAACGCAACGGTGTTGTTAGAATTTCAACCCTTAAAGAGGTGAAAAGGGGACGAAATTTTGTTTTTAATTATATAATCTACCAACGCACAGCCTAAACCGCTGGTCCTAAAGACATGAATTTTGGAGGGTGTGTTCTTTGTGAAGAGTAGGTATCCACTAAGAAGGAGTTTTTGGAAATTCAACCTTTAAGGAGGTGGAAAGGGGGGATTTTGTTTGTATGAAAAATCTTATTCCTTCAGTTAATAACCTTAAAACTTGGCAGGAATACTTATCTAAGTAAATTATGAACTTTGGCATGTTTTGCTTTTCTGAACTACCCTCTAAAGAGGGATTGGGGGGTGTCAAAATTTGTATGGAAGAATTTTAACGCGCAGTTAGATTAACTCGAAACTATAGTGACACTTGTTGAAATGTCGACGCCTGCCGTCGACGCGTCGACGGTTGCCGCCGACGCGCGTCGACGGTTGCCGCCGACGCGCGTCGACGGCTGCAGTTACCTCTGCCGTTGGCAACATGCCGCTCGTGTGTATGAGCTCTAAGAGTTTATGGAAAAATAACTTTAAATCCTACAACATAAAGTTCAGTTTCACTACAACTTCAAACATTTTTATAACTTTTTCAATTGTGCTAGTCACTCTGAAATCAACTTATTTACCATTAAAATAGGTTACCGTTAGGTAGAGGTGTACCAGTACTTCCACATTTCGCCAGTTATGTTTAAGTCCCATGTAAAGGGAGCGAGCCCATTGCCATCAACCGGGCACAAATCCATACTCCGGGCTGTTACTGAGAAATTTCCCATGGAAAAACCCAATAACACTTTGTCCGACCCGGGAATCGAACCCAGGACGTCACGCTTAGCTGTTGGGCTTGCGACCAACGAGGCAGTCGAGGCGGGAGTTTAAATCCAGTAAAGATAATTTGAAAAAAAAAATGATTTTCTGAACTCTTAACTCTTTTATTTATAACGTAGTGATTCACGACTGTTTAACCATACATTTTTAACGTTTGAACGTCATCGTTCAAAAAAAAACAGATACATTTTTAACGTTTGAACGTCATCGTTCAAACGTTAAAAATGTATGTTTCAGTAATCGTTTATTTATCTATCTATATATATAAAATGGTAAACTGACTGATTGTTGATATATCAACACACAGCCCAAACCGCTGGTCCTAGAGACATGAGACTTGGAGGGTGTGTTCTTTGTGAAGAGTAAGTATCCACTAAGAAAGATTTTTTGCAAATTCTACCCGTAATGGGGTGAAATAGGGGATGGAATTTTATATGAAAGTCCGTCAGTTTTGAAGTTAGGATCTTCAAATTTTGTGTTTAGACTGAGGATTGAAGATTAATTTTATACATGTCTTAGCGTTTTTGATAATTCTACCCCGTAAGGGTTAAAAAGGGGAATGAATTTGCGTATGGAAAGTCCTTAATGTTCGAAGTAAAAGTCACAAAATTTATTATCTAGACTTACGGTTGGAAGGTAACGCAACGGTGTTGTTAGAATTTCAACCCTTAAGGAGGTGAAAAGGGGACGAAATTTTGTTTTTAATTATATAATCTACCAACGCACAGCCTAAACCGCTGGTCCTAAAGACATGAATTTTGGAGGGTGTGTTCTTTGTGAAGAGTAGGTATCCACTAAGAAGGAGTTTTTGGAAATTCAACCTTTAAGGAGGTGGAAAGGGGGGATTTTGTTTGTATGAAAAATCTTATTCCTTCAGTTAATAACCTTAAAACTTGGCAGGAATACTTATCTAAGTAAATTATGAACTTTGGCATGTTTTGCTTTTCTGAACTACCCTCTAAAGAGGGATTGGGGGGTGTCAAAATTTGTATGGAAGAATTTTAACGCGCAGTTAGATTAACTCGAAACTCAGTACCTATTTATACTTATAACCAAAAATAAAGAATAACGTATCAGGGTTTTTCGATAATCTACCCCTAACGGGGTAAAGAGGGGTAGTCAATTTAACAGGGGAGTATTTTATTACGTCGCTTGATTAACTGCAAAATTGGTATAAATAATCCTTAAGTCAAGTCATAGAAACATCCCAGACGATTGTTCAAAATTCCATCCCTATGGGGATAAAAAGAGGGGACACAGTTTATATGAAAAATCTTATTTATTTGGTTTATAAACTTTATAGACTTCCAAAAAAAATAACAAACAAACAACGAACAACTACAAAGTGAAAAATAACTTTAATTTCGGAAGTCGGTGTCTTTGGGTCTGTATTTTAGTTTTTTGCTACCGACTTCTGAAATTAAAGCTATTTTTCACTTTGTAGTGTTTTTTGCAAGTTAGTTTTTTTTTGTTAAAACTTTTTTATTTCTCGCTTTTTAGTGGGTCTGTTTATAATTTACTAGCTGCGCCCCGCGGTTTCACCCTCGTAAATGTCGATCCCGTGGGAATATCGGGATAAAAAGTTGCCTATATGTTAATCCAGGGCGTCAGCTACCTCCATACAAAATGTTATCAAAATTGGTCTAGCCGTTTGAGCGTGAAGAAATAACAAACATATAAACACACACACACACACACACAAACTGTCGCCTTTATAATATTAGTGTAATCTAAATTACAATAGCCTAATGTCAACTGACAACGGCTTTACCAAAATATTGCTTTTCCCGATGCAGGGACATTAATTGTTGAGGAATTCTCCTGGTATTTCACCATCAGCTCCATTTCACCATCAGCTCCATTTCACCATTTGCATTGTGACGAGCATACATTGCTTAGCAACGAATCGCAACCCGTGAAATACTTATTATTGAGTAGTTTCGGTGGCCATCTGTGGTTTTCATCATCAGTTCCACTTCACCAAATAGTGCTTTTCGAAAGCAAATGCACGAGTTACTATAAAAAATACCCAAATTGCTATAGGTGTGCCTATAATATTTGAAGAGTTCCTTCGACTTCTCCAGGATCCCATCATCAGATCCTGACCTTATGACAATGGGACCATCTGGAAAGTATATATACACTTTCAAACAAAAAAAAAATTGAAATCGGTCTAGCCGTCTTCGAGTAAACGGGAACGTACTTAAAAAAAAAAGATTCCGACGAAATGAGAACCTCCCCCTTTTTTTGACGTCGGTAAAAATAAAAAAGGGGGTTTTAGGGTTTTTCAAAAATCGACTCCTACCAAGTTGAAAAAGGGTAATAAAGTTCAAGGGTTGGATTTTACTGCTTGCTTCCATTAACTCGAAAATGGGTATGGGTCTTTGAGTCAAGTTATGGACACATCCCAAACGATTTTTCAAAATTCCATCCCTGTTGGAGTGAAAATCGGGAATACAGTTTATTTGCAAAATACAAAAACCCTTGGATCTATAAACTTAAAAATTGGCCCAAATACTTATTTATCTAAATAAATGATAAGATCATAAACATACATTTTCGAAATTTTAAGAGGAAAGTACGAATTTCACGCGGACGAAGTCGCGGGCAGAAGCTAGTTTATTTATATTTAACTAGTTGCGCCTCGCGGTCCCAGACTGGAGCGGGCCGGGGCTGCGTTGAAGCAGCTCCTGCCCAATCTAGGGGGTCCAAACGCCTCCTGCCGGAGGCTCTACGCGGGGGTCGTGCGGTCCATGGCCCTTTACGGGGCACCGGTGTGGGCGCGTTCACTGAGGCGGCGACCAGCCCGGCGGTTGAACGCGTCCCAGAGGGTCATGGCCGTCCGGCTAGTCCGGGGTTACCGCACGGTCTCCGGGGAGGCAGCGAGCCTCCTTGCCGGATTGCCGCCATGGGATCTGGAGGCCAAAGTCCTCGCTCACATATGGGAGTGGCGAGAGGAGGTAAAACGCCGGGGCGTAACTCCGCTGCCGCGAGAAATCGCGGCGCAGCGGACAGAGCTCCGGCGGGATCTCATGGCGACATGGAGAGTGCGACTGTCGCAGTCCAGTGCTGGGCACGCCACAATTGCGGCGATAAGTCCCCTCTTTGAGGAGTGGCTAGGGAGGCGCCACGGCGTCCTCACCTTCCGCCTAACGCAGGTCCTCACCGGGCACGGCTGCTTCGGGAGGTTCCTGTTCAGAATAGGGCGGGAGGTAGGCGCGGGCTTGCGGACGGCGAGCAATGGGCAGCTCGCCGTCCGGTAAGGACCAGGCCCGGGTCGACGGCGCGTTGTGTTCCACGCGCGCCTCAAGGAGATGTCAGCACCAACTGACGGGGTCCGCTAGGGCCGATGCCCGCCAGGGTCGCGGGTTGTTCGAAAGAGATACCGTGGCCTCTGGCACAGGCAACTGAAGGAACACGGGTGGGTTTTAGTCAGTAAGAGTCTGACACTCCCTTCCGCTCCGCCCAGAGCGGGAGGGGTCATTTGATGATTTCCCACCCAAAAAAAAAAAAAAAAAAAGGGTGACAGCTACCTCCATACAAAATTTTATCGAAATTGGTCTAGCCGTTTGAGCGTGAAGAAGTAACAAACATATAAACACACACACACACTCACAAACTTTCGCCTTTATAATATTAGTGTGATTTATAACGTAGTGATTCAGGACCGTTTAACCAAATATTTTTAACGTTTGAACGTCAACGTTCAAACGTTAAAAATGTATGTTTCAGTAATCGTTTATTTATTTATTCATTCATCCCCTTCGAACCTAACCTGTCCGAGTCGGGGTGCCCCAAGTCCCGAGCTCGCTTCGCTCGCTCTTGCATCCTAGGTTGTCATTACAAATGTGTTACTTTTGTATATTAAGTTGGTTTAGTGTGAAGTGTAATCGGAAACACAAAAAAAAAAAAACAAAAATAATTTAAAACGACGAATGACAACTGTCAAACGTCAACGTCCCTCACTTACATTCGATTACGTTTCGTTACCCAGTTAAAAAACTTACAGTTTTCATAATAATAATTCATAAATCTGTCTGTGTGGTGCCGGACTTAAAGAATTGCACCACCCCTTACTTCCCGTGGGTGTCGTAAAAGGCGACTAAGGGTAAGACCCTTAGTCGCCTTTTCTTTTCGCCGGAGAATGGGCAGCAGCGTTCTCTATTTATTCCACCATCATACCATACTGCGATCGCCAACCCGCCTGCCAAGCGTGGCGATTATGGCAACCCCCCCCCAAAATTGGGGGAGGCCTATGTCCAGCAGTGGACGTCTATCGGCTGAAACGACGATTCATAATAAAAACCACTAAAATCTACCTAAATCAAAAGTCATTCATTCAAACTAGGCTGAGAATCAGCACTTTTCGAACGTCAAAATTACAAAAGACAGTCCCCCAAATGCCCACGCCCCTTACCACTTCCTAGAGCTTTTGCTGGGGAGAAGTGACGCAACAAACTCCCCAGCAGGACAGCTGTCTATATTTAATAACAAGTAACAAAGGACTCAAATAATTATGTTAGTAACAATATTTCTTAACAACTACGTTAGGAAACATAACCCTAACACTGCAATATAGTTCATGCGAATCCCTGCTACAAGCTCAACACCGATGTGGAAAGTTAGTGTATGTACTTTTTATATAAACCCCATAATTTTCAAACTCGTTTCGATACCAGTTACGTTTGTGAATTTTTAATTTAAACTGACCTAGTATAAAATAAAAACGACTGCATTTCGGTTGACCCGAAAGTCTGTCTCTAAGGCCACCTTTCATGATAACTCTATTACATCATAAAGGAGTATCTATCAATAACATGGCACACACTACCTAATCATATTATATGTCCGTCCTGTAGCAGCTTTTATATAACTTTTTTATAGACACCTGACGCGCGATAGTTGCACAATTGTTAAGAATGCAGCGAGCGACAATTAGCCAAGTATTACGACGACGTGTTGCAAGCTAAATGGTGTTAATTATTATGTTTTAATTATGTAATTTTGTTTGTTATTGATTTTGTTCCCTCCGCAACTCGGAAAGTACGTTAAGCTGTTAGTCCCGGCTGTCATTCGTGATAAATGATTTATTTTCTGTAAGGAGGATTGTACAAACTCTTTTACATGTCAATTATATTTTTTTAAACTAGATGAGGTCGGCATCGTGTATCTTTGACAGTCGTTACGGGTTGTCAGAAGCCCGAAAGTCTGACAACCAGTCTTACCAAGGAAAATCGTATTACCCAGTAACTGGGTTCTGGAGGCTGACCTCCAGAACTCCAGTCGCTCCACGTAAAATACTGGTATCCAGCTGCATCCGGTTAGACTGGAAGCCAACCTCAACATAGTTGGGAAAAGGCTAGGCAGGTGATTGATTTTGTTCCAATCAACTCAGTTCACTGCTGAACATCGGCTTCTCCGAATTTCCGCCATGGCACCCAATTTCCGCCATGGCACCCAATTTCCGCCATGGCACCCAATTTCCGCCATGGCACCCAATTTCCGCCATGGCACCCAATTTCCGCCATGGCACCCAGTTTTCTGCCTTCCGCATCCAGTCTATCCCAGAAACCCAATGATGTTAATTTAAGTTATCTAATGATGTTATTATGAATTTACCTCTTCATAGGTACATACATAATCCGCCTATAATGTCCACTGCTGGGACAGAGGCCTCTCGGTGTGAGGGAGTGAGCCGTAATCCACCACGCGGGCCCAGTGCGGTTTGGTAGATATCACATGTCCTGGAATTTTTGGTTCTAAGACATGCCATGCCATTTTTGGTGTAGACGCATAGATGGAGAAACATATTGACATTACCACTCCTCAGTTTGGCGCTTGGTATTCAGGTTAACATCTATAAAATTATAGCATTTATGAAAACCGGCCAAGTGCGAGTCGGACTCGCACACGAAGGGTTCCGTACCACAAGGTATGCCTTGTGGTACGGAACCCTTCGTGTGCAAACGGCAAAAAAAATAAAGGTTTCTTTTATACTTACCCCTATAAAATTTTAACTTTATTTTATTTTTAAGTATTTATTACCAATTTTTGAGGCGCAACTAATATTTTTTTCTTAAATAAAGGTTCCTATGTTGATTATTAACCCTTAGTCTGCCGGAACGTAGATCTACGCGAGACACGGTGGCTTTTTAATTGTGTTTGTAATTATGGCACACAAGCGGTTAATAAATGAAAATGTCGAAGACTGCTTATCTATGTGATTTAAAGAGAAAACAATAAAGACTGACTGATTATACTAACGTTTTCTTTATTTTTCCCTCAAAATATGATTCTTGTAAAGAAGTTTCGGTTTCGGTTTCGGCCGAAACAGAGACCGTTGCCGAAATTCGTTTTCGGCTTCGGTTTCGGTCGTGAAACTAGTTTCGGTCGGACACTATATTTATTATTTTGTTGTTATAGCGGCAACAGAAATAGATCATCTCAACTGTCTAGCTATCACGGTTCATGAGATTCAGCCTGGTGACAGACAGACAGACAGACGGACAGTGGAGTCTTAATAATAGGGTCCCGTTTTTACCCTTTGGGTACGGAACCCTAAAGACTGACTGCGTGACGGTTGATGATGAAATCTATCACAGATAATTTTCGATAAACTATCTTAAGAAATGAGGGCATTGACTCTAGAAACGAGTAGTAATTAGCATCATTCAAATTGCAACATAAGAAATAAAGATGAAGTTTACGTTTCGACTGTAATGCTTGGGATGTTGCTTATCAAAACTTCACGCATGGATTACGAAAGGATAGGCAGAAGTTTATAGGTAACTCAAACTATAACAGGCAGCTCAAACTACAACATTTTATTTTTTACATCGTTCTCACATTATATAAACACAAATTCAAAAGTAATGATGTAACAAATATTTTTGTTAAAATGTAATTTAAAAAATGTCCATGGAGTTTCTTGCCCGTTCTTCTCCATAGGTACCTACGCTTTGGAATGGGCAACTAGCTTCATATTTTCTGACTGACCGACTTCTTTACAATTCAAAAGTGCCTGTTAAAGGTTTAATTGAAATTAATGCTTTGAGTTTGAGTTTGAGGCACTTTTGAATTGTCAAGAAGTCGGTCAGTCAGAAAATATGAAGCTAGTTAGGTCTGGTAGGTACAGACAGGGCCCGATCTAGCTATTTAGCGGCTCCGGGCAAAAAAATAAATTCACCGCCGTTTACACTCACTCCATATCTCAATTCAAAAATCATTACATAGCCAGAGAATAACTAATATGAGATAGCGAAAGAGTTTGTGACTAACCCAATGTACCATTTACCGGGTAATATGTCTTTCATTGACTTGAATGTGCCCTAGCGGCTGATAGTATGACATGCCCACACAAATGTCTTGCTGACGGTGGCATGTGTGTTGGATCATTTAGCTCCCTTCAAAATGGTTGTGCTGAATGGTGCTGATCTATGCGTCATGTTTGTGAACGGGCGCCGTCAGTTGGGGCTGGTCATCACTTAGCTGTCCTGGTGGCGGAATGGCGGGACAGGCTCTCACGCCCTACCATCTCGGCACCATCGAGGCGGTCGGGCCAGTACTCGAGCCCTGGCTCGTGAGGAGGCACGGCTCCCTGTCGTTTCGGGTGACGCAGGTGGTCTCGGTGCATGGTTGCTTCGGGAAGTACCTGTGTCGCATAAACAGGGAGCCGGACGCCCGGTGTCACCACTGCGTCGACTGCCGCATGCCGGGAGGACACGCCGTGGCATACGTTGGCAGAGTGTGCCGCTTGGGAGGAGCCGCGCCGTGCCCTCATCTCAGAAGTAGGCAGTGACCTGTCGCTGCCGGCCGTGGTCGAGTCGATGGTCGGCAGCGAAGAGTCCTGGGACGCGGTGGTTTCCTTCTCCGAAACGGTCATCTCGCAGAAGGAGGCTGCGGAAAGGGAGAGGGAGATCTCGTCCACTCACCCAGCCCGCAGCAGGCGCACCGGGCGTCGGCGGAGGGCGGACAACGCCCTCTTCCAGCCCCCCTAAATGGGTCCAGGGGTGACGGACTCGGGGACGTCCGCCGCCCCCCCACACAAGGGTTGCAGAAGGATCGTACGTTTCCGCGACCCCTGGCGTAGGTGTGAGATGGAACACCGGGGTGGTTTTTAGTCAGTAAGAGTCTGACAGACCCCGTCGCCCGCCCCAGGGCGGCGGACATCTATGAGGATTTTCCAACCCGGAACAAAAAAAAAAAATGGTCAACACTTAGCTGTCTCGGCTTATTTTTAATTATTTAATTTTTGGATTGTTGTGTTCTTACTATTTGCTGTACTCTGGACGCTCTTATCTCATACGTCTATTTTACATCGTTCTCACATGTTGTAAATTCAACATTAATGATGCAACTAATATTTTTGTAAAAATATAATTTAAAAGAGTGTCCATAGAGTTTCTTGCCCGTTCTTCTCCATAGGTACCTACGCTTTGGAATGGGCAACTAGCTCCATATTTTCTGACTGACCGACTTCTTGACAATTCAAAAGTGCCTGTAAATGGTTTAATTGAAATAAATGGTTTGAGTTTGTTCCTTCTTTCCTGTTTAGGTAGGTATTTCTTCTTCTTTCTTTCGACTTGGCTTGCTTAGTGCTGTCTTATAATTGTCTCAGGCGACAGCATTAAGCAAATTATAAGACACTAGCACTTTGCCCGCGACCTTGTCCGCGTGTAGGTATTTCGTACTTTTCTCAAAAAAAAAAAACGAAAATGGATATTTCCCCCTAGATCGGGCCCTGGGTACAGCCAGCACATCCAGCTATTACAAAACAAAAGTAAAAAAAAAAAAGAAAAGTAAAAGTAAGTTAAAGTATTTTATTACAATCTGTCAAATCTCTTTAATAGATTTTCAACTTTATCGCTAGAGCATAGGGTTCAAAGTTGATTGGGAAAATTTGACAGCTTCGGTTAGCTTGATGTGCTTGTGTCTGTACCTATCCTACACTGAAAATTCCAAGTACTATAGGGTGAGTCTATTGTCATTAATCGGACACCAACACAGTCATGACTGCTAAAAAAAAAGTGGAAAAATCTAGAATCACCCCCGAGGTTCATCTTGCAATTTAACCACTCGACTTCCGAGGCAGTCATACTAGAACCTTTGCCATGTTTATATATCTTTGAAATATTTTTTTTTTATTAAGTTATTCGTGGATCTTTGACAGTCGTTACGGGTAGTCAGAAGCCCTAAAGTCTGACAACCAGTCTTACCAAGGGGTATCGTATTACCCACTAACTGGGTTGTGGAGGTCAGATAGGCAGTCGCTCCATGTAAAACACTGGTATTCAGCTGCATCCGGTTAGACTGGAAGCCGACCCCAACATAGTTGGGAAAAGGCTAGGCAGATGATGATGATGATGTATTTTTATTAAGAGGAACTACAATTTATTTGAAACGAGCACGGACAGGCCAAATAGCCGAACACGGCCTAAAGATAGACTTCGGCTGCCACCAATAAAACTAAAATTGTTTATGAACAATGTATACTGTATGTCGATTATTATTTACAATCATTTACCAAATAAAGACTAACCGCTGAGAGTGTTTAAAAAAAACATTTCAAACTAGTGCTATTTAAAAGATATTATACCATTAAGGACTATTTAGATGACAAATCAATAGAAGCTGTAATTTGTAAGCTAGATTAATTGACATCGCTGATTGTGAATACATTTGCACGCCATGTTATGGCAGGATATGCTGAAACAAATTCACTGTAACACCTTATGTACCATATGCTAGCAAATAAATATTTTTGATTTGATTTGATTTAGACAAAAATTTTGTTAACAGCTTGAATTTGGCTACCTAGAAGTATATTCTATTAGTCTGACAGTAACAAGACAGTAAAAAAAACAATCGCAAAAAAAAAAAGGGAAAATAATTTTAATAACAAAAAATCGACATTTAATTGTATTCAGTAGACCTGTCACCAGGCGTGGGCCGAATTTTGTGAAGCGAAGAAAGTTTGTATGTATGTCACAACCTGTCTCGAACCGGTCCGGTTTGTCTTACGAGCCGACACGACTGATACGGACAAATTATAGGTTACTGACATACTGTCCGATGGATACTAATCAATTTGGATATTCTTATCTTTTTAACTGTTTATTTTGTGATCTTTTTGATGGGCTTTTAAAAGAATGTTGATGGTATCTGTGGGACAAGATTTCGGCCACCCGTTTGGTGGTAAGCTTGTGGAAAGTAATACCTGCGTACACCTGCAATACTAATAGTCTGTGTGGTGCCGGACTTAAAGAATAGCACCACCCCATACATCCCGTGGATGTCGTAAAAGGCGACTAAGGGTCGTACCGGAGAATGGGCAGCAGCGTTCTCTATGCATTCCACCACCATACCATACTGCGATCGCCAACCCGCCTGCCAAGCGTGGCGATTATGGCAAACCCCCCCTTTTGGGGGAGGCCTGTGTCCAGCAGTGGACGTCTTTCGGCTGAAATGATGATGATGATGACCTGCAATATCGAAAATAATGCCGAAGCGTTGTCAATGGTAGACTTAGAGTAAAAATTGACGTAGGTACAGCCAACAAAAGAGATAAGTGTGCATGATCGTCGGATATAGTTGAAGTTTAGTAAGAAACCGATGGATGTTCTCGAATAAAATTTGATTTTAGTCGTTTCAGCCGAATAGACGTCCACTGCTGGACATAGGCCTCCCCCAATTTTGGGAGGGTTTGCCATAATCGCCACGCTTGGCCGGCGGGTTGGCGATCGCAGTATGGTATGATGGTGGAATACATAGAGAACGCTGCTGCCCATTCTCCGGTACGATCCTTAGTCGCCTTTTACGACACCCACGGTAAGTAAGGGGTGGTGGTATTCTTTAAGTCCGGCACCACACAGACAACAGTATTACCATATACTTACATATTATAACGAAGTGCGTATTACATTAATACTGATGGATTGTTACAGTCGAGAAGCACATGAAAAAGTTCTATTATATTAAATTACTAAAACATTACATTACTTGTTACTTTTACACTTGATAAAGTTACTTACAAGCCCATAAAAACTAGAAATAATATTGATATCTGCCTACTTAACTAAATGTGTTCGAATCACGGATATCTATGGTTCGAATCCATAAAAATCACGGCATCACGGATATTTCTGTATCCGTTGGATAGAATTTGATTTTATTAATAGAAAACAAACGGCTCATTTATCAAATTAAATTTCAGTCGACAACATCCTTCGGTTTCTTACTAAACTTCAACTATATCCGACGATCCTGCATACTTATCTCTTTTAACACACTATCAGTTGCAATGGTTTTCATTGTGACAGTTCAACAACATTCATTGCGTTATTTACGGGTTCCCTATCCATTTGCATAAAATTTTAAGACCTAATATAACTTGGCATACCTACTTTTGTTTCTCCTAATTATATTTTCGCACGACATTATTTACGCGTAATAGCTTACGCATAATTTTTTTAAGCATCATTTCTCTAATCATAATAATGATTAAGTATAACATTCTAAAGCATAAATTTAGCATGCTGCATGTTTTATTTCTAACGACCTCAGATCGACGGAGCTATTTCTGTCTGCAGGGTTTAAATGAACTTAACCAAACCGAACCTCAGGGTGCCCTTCACTCGCTCTTGCATCCTACGTCGCCTAGTAGCACAACATATTGAACTTTTACGACAATATTTTAGTTTTAATTTTAAGTACTTTAGTTTAGTATTATGAGAATTCAATTTATGCCAAAACAAATTAGCCTTCAAGATTATTATGCCAACATAAAATCATCTGATCATCTCATGTGCCCAGCCTTTTCCCAACTATGTTGGGGTCGGCCACCAGTCTAACCAGATGCAGCTGAATACCAGTATTTTACATAGAGCGACTGCCTATCTGACCTTCACAACCCAGTTACTGGGTTATACGATACCCCTTGGTAAGACTGGTTGTCAGATTTTCGGGCTTCTGACTACCCGTACATAACGACTGTCAAAGATCCACGAATGACAGCCGGGACCAACGACTTAACGTGCTTTCCGAGGCACGGAGGGGTCTCGGTATGTAAAGATGGCCACCCATCCACAGACCAACCGCGGCAAGCGTAGCTTAACCTGATCGTTCGACCTCTGCGGCTGTTATTATTTAGCCACGGACCCCTCATAAAATGTATGCCAAAAAAAAATGTGACAAAGTATTATTATGGCAAAACAAATTATACCAAAATAGTGATGCCAAAGTATTTTAGGAAAAAGAGCATTATGCGAAAAGAAGGGATCCCTTATTAACGTTGTCAGTAGACAAATTCTTCGAATATGTGGAGCAATGGATTAGAAATACGCTTCAAAATGATTCAAATTGAGAGTCAGCGTGTTACGCAATTAGGGTGGTGGCTGCATTTGAGTTTGAAGGTACCAAACATTTTACGATGTACCTACACAATAAAGAGTATTCTATCTTCTGTCTATCTTTACAGTGCTTATGACATAGATATTATTTCACTACAAACATTTTAAGTTCATAACTGAATGGAAAAAAAAGTTTTCTAAAGGAACGAAGATCAAAATGAAAATCCAAGATGGCGACTGTGAAAATTTGAAAATGACGTAAAGTTTGAAAATATTCGTATCTTTCATCTTGGATTTTCATTTTGACCTTGATTTGTCCGGATATGTCCAACTTTTTCGACCAGTAGGTACCTAGTGTCTGGACTTTTAGGGATTTCCTTTATTATAATTATGAGCCTGTCGTGTCCTCCCAATGCAGGACAAAGCCTTCCATCTTTCCATTTTACTATCTCTTTTGAATTGGAGCCCAAACAACGTTAATTGTACATCCGGACTTTTTTGCAAATGTCCGGCTTTTTATCAGGACTTACAAATGGTAACCTTAGCTGGATGTGAAGCAGAAGGTGTCAATGATTGATAGAGTCGCCGAGGTAAAAGCATGCGAAGATCGTCGCTTTACGACTCCACCTAGTACCTAGTATGTCAGTCCTACCATTCGTTGGCTTACTTAGCAAAAAGACAGCCATTCATTAAATAGCCGATAACTCCGTAGTATTCAAGTATGAGGGGTACTTACTTATTTAATTTAATAATGTAATGTGTATCAAATTTATTGGTGTTATTGTATTTGAGTGTAATAATAAACACATACCTAGTTATAAAAATATGCTAATATGCATTCCACGCGGCTGGAAATGCAATTGTTTGATTTATACTAACTAGCTGCAACTCGTGGTTTCACCCGCATACGTGTCGATCTCGTGGGAATATCGGGGTAAAAGTTATCCTAAGTGTTATTCTGATGTATAAGCTTTATTACTGTAAAGTTTCATTAAAATCCGTTCAGTAGTTTTTGCGTGGAAGAGTAACAAACATCCATCCATCCATCCCCACAAACTTTCGCGTTTATAATTTTAGTAGGATAGAAGCACAAGGTTTATGTAAGCAATGGGACTCCCTAAAAAACCGGCCTTTAAGTAATATTCCGCCTGCTGGGCTTCAGGACTTCTCCGTGAGCAGGAGCGGGCCACAATCCCATGCCCCGATCATTTCTTACGTTGCGATGTTTGTCTTCAATTCTAGGGAGTTTGTTGCGACACTTCTTCTTCCCAGATAAAGCACTAGGAAGTGGTGAAGGACCCGCCACTTTGGTGGTTCACCGGTTTGGGGGACTTTCTTATGTAAGTTGACGATCAAAAAGTGCTGATTCCTCTGCCTGGTTTGGATAAATGACAATGATTTGACCATTTAAGAGCAGTGGTGACGAAATATTGCCGAAAGTGCCTGCAGCCTGAGGGCCTAAAAAGGGCACTTTGGAGAATCATAATAACATTATTAATTATAATATGGCCAAGACAGTCCGTGTTTTTCTTTTTTTTTTGCTGCACTACGTAGGTATAATCAATGACATTGGGATTGGATTGATTGGTATTTTAGCACATACAAAAAAAAAAATAACTGAAAAATGTTTCACCAATGGGATTTGATACGATTAACTTAACAGTTAACTGTCGATTATTTTATCCTTTTACGCTTCTGCCAAAGTGGCCTTTCTAGGCCCACTTGTCGCTTCCACGACTATCCTAAGTTGAGGTCGTTATTATAATGGACAGACCACCATTTTTTTTTCAGTTTTTGATCCATAATTCGTGTAGGTATTATTATTTGTAAAAATATAGCACTTCAATTCAAGGTAAAAAAAAAGGATACTAATTTTTTGAGCTGTTATTTAAATATTCGAGATGTTATTATGATCAGTTGAAAAACATATTGAGCAGTTATTTAATTTAATGGCGGTTGATTAATTATTGCGACAGTAAAACATGGACAGTAATAAAAGATCAATTAGACTGTTATTTTATCATACAATGTCAATTCTAAAAATATTTGAGCAGTCCAATAACTAAATGAGCGGTAAAAATGATGGAATGGGCGGTTCGCTAAATAGTTCGGCAGATCATAGCGGATGCAAGAGCGAGCGAAGCGAGCTCGGGACTTGGGGCACCCCGACTCGGACAGGTTAGGTTCGAAGGGGATGACGGGGGCTCGAGTGAGCGAGCAAAGCGAGCGAACGAGCCCCCGTCATCCCCTTCGTGTTAGGTTCCTTTAAACCCTGTAGACAGCAATAGGGGCCCCGCGAAGCGGGGCTCCGTCGACTACACACCCAAAACTACTTTACCACCTCATTGTTTATAGAATTGCTTAGAATGAGATTTATTACCGACAAATTCCGATTTATTACTGCTCACACGTAACTGCCCATTCATTCATTTTTACCGCCCATTTAATTATTTTCCCACTCAATTATATATTCACTGATCCATTTCATTATTTTTTATTACTCATTTTTGTTTACTTTACTGCTTAGTTTTAACTGCTGAACAAGTTATTAAACGTGCCATTTATAATTTTTAACTTACCAAAACCGCTATTTACAACTGCCTCTTTAAATCAGTGCCAAAAAAAAATATTTAAAAACCTGAGGGATCATTGAGCTTATCATTTTGAACAACTGTTACCTTAGGAACAACCCTGAAATCGTGAAAAAAAAAACAGCTGTGTTGACATAACTAGAAAAAATGTGTGGAAGAGCAGAAATTATTTCCGATTTCAATTATACCGTAAACAGCATGTATCAGATTGGTGTAGCCATTTTTAAGGATGTGGTAGGTACATACCATCGAACTGAACAACTTTCTCCATGGGACCAACACCGTATTCGCGCATAAACTTCAATAACTCTCAACCCTACCCAAATGTATGGGATGGCTTATGGTCTGTACCACACTCATAAATATATAATGTATTTTGGTTTGTCTTATCCAGTAGAGTTTTATAATCCGGCAAGCTTATTAGGTATACCGCTGTGTTGACCGTCAGATCAACACGTAAACAGTAAATTATATGCCGGAGTCTCCAATAGACATACCGGCGTTATTATAGTGCTGTTCCTACATAGTTGTGTCGATAAGTGGTGCTGCACTAGCGGATTATTATGGGTAAAATTATGTCGATAGTTGTCCGTACCAGGATTTACCTAGGTGAGACTGTAGACCGTTGTATATTGAAATAATATTTTAAATGGGTACACAGTTTTTTTTTTAATTAGGTACCTACTTTAATTAATGCTTATCTAAGGGCTGATTTTTCCAACGCCAGATAATTTTATCCGAGGAATAAGTTTGAATTTTTGACAGTTCTTCTATACAAAATCTGTCAGACGTCAATTTTATTCCACTACTAAAAATTATAAGTCGATTGAAAAATCAGCCCTAAATCCAACCTTCAACTTAAAACCATTAGTTATTATTTAAACTTCGGTAGGTTTGGATCTGTATTAGAGTTACAAGAACAGATATACATAGATAGAAATGGTCGACGTCTGCAATTTGCATTCAAAAGTGCCTGTTATTGGTTTATTTCAAACAAATACTTTGATTTGACTTTTTGAATGACGTAAGTAGCTGATAAAGTATTATTAGCTCTATCTTCTTTTGCCAAACTCCAAACAACATAACGTCAACCCACACGTTATGCCACTTCACCCACTTTTGACATTACTCTCAGTTAATTTCAACCATAATTTGCAAACCAGTTACGACACTTACGACTCGTAAGAGCGACGAACAGTTGTTGGTAGGCCACCCGTCACCTATTCATAGATTTTTTGTGACAACGGTACCTACCTACAGGTAGTGTAGGTAGGTACCGTTGTCACAAAAAATCTATGAATAGGATTTCACTTGACAAAGTGACTGTGGATATTATTTTGCACACAATTGAAGGAAAGGTATTCTTACGTCGTACCTAGGTTTTTTTTCATTTGTTTGCTGTAAGGATTCTTGTTAGCTGGTCAGGGCTTTATAGGTAGGTACCTTTTAGAGAGGAAGGATTGTTTGCATATTACACAATCGTACCTTCTAGATAGCAACCGACCATGTTAATTAAACACCTGCCGCCCGTGACGTCTTTTTTTTGTTGGGTCGGAAATCATCAAATGACTAGCCCTTTATGTTCCGGGCCAGCGGTAACCCTTACGGACAATTCCGCTGACCCGGCAGGCTTCGGCCCTAAGGGGCCCCTCAATTTATGCTGACATCTCTTTGAGGCGCGTGTGGAACACGTACGCGCTGTTCGGCACGGGCCTGGTCCTGATCGGACGGTGAGCTACCCATTACTCTCCGTCAGCAGGCCCGCGCCTACGGTGGCCCACCGTGACCCGTGACGTCTAAGGACGCAATTTCTGCTATTTGAACGGTACTAAAACGAAGGGACTTGAGACTTCAAGGAGGCGGTTTGATGCATTCTACCCAATTGTCTTACTTATTACCTTGACCAGCCTACCGCGTGGATGTTCGAATGAACGCAAGTCCTGAAAATACTAGGTACAGCTACTTGTTTATAATCGACAATACAGTCTAGTGTTTAAGTTTAATGAGAATGATGACCGTCTCACGCATTCTGGGCAATAAAACCGATTATTCCCGATGTCCACCACTGGGGAACACCGAAACAAATTTTAAAAATTATTCTCTTTGTTATGCTCTCCTTTCGCACCTCCGGTTTTTATATACCTACACTCTAGGGGTAGCAGCCAAAAGATTACGTGAAGTCGGGGGTGCCCCGATTCGGTTTCGGAACAGAGTCGACCTATTCAAACCATGAGTGTGCCCCAGTGGTGGACAACGAGAATAATTTTTAAAAGTTGTTTCGCTGTCCCACAGTGGTGGCGAAACAAGTGGTGAACATCGGGATTAATCGCAATAAAACCCAACTAGTAATCTGCTGACTGCAAAAAGTCAGTAGTCCGGTCATTAAAGGAATTGTAAGAGTGCGTGAGCAGGGACCTGGGTGATTCCTTCAGAAACTTGGTTAGGGTGCTTAGGGAGTCAACATACTAAAGGTGGCAACTTTGTGTCCCTAAGGCTTACCTCCTAGACGTCACGACATTTAGTCATCATCATCATCACCATTTCAGCCGAAAGACGTCCACTGCTGGACATAGGCCTCCCCCAAAAGGGGGGGTTTGCCATAATCGCCATGCTTAGCAGGCGGGTTGGCGATCGCAGTATGGTATGGTGATGGAATGCATAGAGAACGCTGCTGCCCATTCTCCGGTACGCCCCTTAGTCGCCTTTTACGACACCCACGAGAAGTATGGGGTGGTGATATTCTTTAAGTCCGGCACCACACAGACAACATACGACATTTAGTACCTATGTTCAATTTTTCTTTTCCTAAGCACCCTGAACAAGTTTCTAAAGGAATCACTCAGGTCCCTGCTCACGCACTCTACACCCCCTTTTGGGCCGTTCGTTGATTGAACTGGTGAAGTGAGCTGTCATTCTAAGAATTAACAGGTCACTTCACCTTAGTTTCACAGTGAGATTTTAACAGAACAGATCGGTAGAAGTCATCATCATCATCATCATTTCAGCCGAAAGACGTCCACTGCTGGACATAGGCCTCCCCCAAAAGGGGGGGTTTGCCAGAATTGCCACGCTTGGCAGGCGGGTTGGCGATCGCAGTATGGTATGGTGGTGGAATGCATAGAGAACGCTGCTGCCCATTCTCCGGTACGCCCCTTAGTCGCCTTTTACGACACCCACGGGAAGTAGGTATGGGGTGGTGCTATTCTTTAAGTCCGGCACCACACAGACAAATCAGATCATCAGACAGATCGGTAGAAGTAGCACTTCATAAATAATGATGTTATGCTCCGACGATAATGGCAAGTCAGACAGGTAAATGTAACCATAAGATGTGTGTACTGTCTGCTGCACTACTGAACCGATTGTGGTGTCAATCGATTAGTCTTAGCAACGCGCGAGCCTATTATAAACGTTAATGTTGTTTCACATTCTAATGTGACTTTGGTACACTTAACAAAGTTGGCGGTTGTCCATTTTCCACCCTTATGCTTTTGGAGGAATAAGATTGAAAAGTCGTCGAACGTGAAGTTTGCCCACTGTGGTACAGTATATTTGTGTATGGAAATTAGGTAGGTACTTTTTTTCCTAATTACCTAGGTTATTCTGGAGCTCTTTGAGACAGCTTAAATATTTTTCAAATCGATAGTAGTTTAATACCCATCCCTTTTTTTTTTTTTTTTTTTTGAGGATGGGAAATCATCAAATGACTCCTCCCGCTCTGGGTGGAGCGGAAGGGAGTGTCAGACTCTTACTGACTAAAACCCACCCGTGTTCCTTCCTTAGCCCTTTATGTTCCGGGCCAGCGGTAACCCTTTCGGACAATCCCGCTGACCCGGCAGGCTTCGGCCCTAAGGGGCCCCTCCTCGATGCTGACATCTCTTTGAGGCGCGCGTGGAACACGTACGCGCCGTCCGGCACGGGCCTGGTCCTGATCGGGCGGTGAGCTACCCATTACTCTCCGCCCGCAGGCCCGCGCCTACGGTGGCCGGGAGTCGTCACGCGGCTCCCGACGCCCGGAGCGTCTCCCGCGGCGGCTGGGACGTGAGGCTCTCTCCCTGAGCCGTTCCGCCACCTCCTTCGCTAGCATGACTGCTTCGCAGAAGGAGGTGACTGCCTCCCACTCCCTCTCGCCCCGGACCATGGCTTGCACCAGGGCCGGACGCGAGAGGTCGCCGTCGCTGCCAATCGCCTCTACGAGGACACGGCGGTGCTCCGCCCAAGCGGGGCAGACCTCCACCGTGTGCTCCACCGTGTCCTCTGGGCGATCCTGGCAATGGTGACACCCGGGCGTTTCCTCCCGCCTGATGATGTGCAGGAACCTCCCGAAACTTCCGTGTCCGGTGAGGACCTGCGTCAGGCGGTAGGTGAGGGCGCCGTGGCGCCTCTCTAGCCACTCCTCAAAGAGGGGTCTTATCGCCGCTATCGCGGCGTGCCCTGCGCTGGGTTGCGACAGTCGCTCTTTCCATGCCGCCATGAGATCGCGCCGGAGATCCGTCCGCTCCGCAGCGATTTGCCGCGGAAGCGGATCCTCCCCCCGGCGTAGTGCCTCCGCGCGCCACTCATACAGGCGCGCGAGGACTATCGCCTCCAGATCCCATGGCGGCAGTCCGGCAAGGAGGCTTGCCGCCTCGCCAGAGATCGTGCGGTAGCCCCGGATAGCCCTTATGGCTACCACCTTCTGGGGCGCGTTCAGGTAGTGGGCGGCTCGCCGCCGCAGTGAACGCGCCCACACCGGAATACCCATCCCTACTA
This sequence comes from Mesoligia furuncula, assembly GCA_916614155.1. NCBI lineage: Eukaryota > Metazoa > Arthropoda > Insecta > Lepidoptera > Noctuidae > Mesoligia > Mesoligia furuncula. The sequence goes on along the minus strand of OU744810.1, from coordinate 25,465,422 downwards.
ATAATATTATAAATTCGAAAGTAACCCTCGTCTGTTGGTCTGTATGTTGCCTTTTCACGCCTAAACCACTGAACGGATTTCGATAAAATTTGGCATAGAGATAGATTGCATCCCGGGGAAGGACATAGGATAGTTTTTATCCCGATATTCCCACGGGATCGACACTTATGCGGGTGAAACAAGGGGTCGCAACTAGTTGGTATATAAGTATAGGTACGTAGGTATTCTCAATATTTTCCTTTTTCGAGTTGACTCCCAAAAATCTGATAGAGGAGTTTTACAATGCAACTACCCTCTTTCTAGTTTACATATCCATAAAAACTATAGCATAGAAGTTACTTAGCTATGACTGTTAGGTTTTCCTCATCATCTGACCTCATTGGGCACATTTCTATTCGTCTTTAGGTTTTGGATAGTAGGTAAGTACCTACCTACTCCCGTTCTTTAGATATTTTAATCGGTTCGGATGTACGGTCGAACAAGCTATTTGGTATACAGGCAGCTAACATGCAACTACTTTTAAACAATGATGTGGGTGTGCTAAGTAGTTAATTCTTTTACACCACCCTATTAACCCTTAGTATGCCGGAACGTGGATCTACGCGAGACACAATGGCTTTTTATTTGTGTCTGTAATTACGGCATACCAGAGGTTAAGGATGCCATAAGCTGAAAAAGTTATAACGCACAAAATAAAACTAAATATTGGCAGTGTAGTGAAAGATGAATATCTTTGCCTGTATACCAAATAGCTTGTTCGACCATACCTATTTTCAGGCAACGACGCGTGAGATCATCTACATTCATTAATCGTATTGAACATTCAACCAACTTAATTAATGACAACCGAACCACACATGTACCTCTGTAGGTATGCATTTATAACGTCAAATAATTTATCTGCCGTCGCTCAAACCAAAAGTGGCATTTATTATTTACGAATGCGATCTTTTAGAAAAAAAAACTTGATTAACGGGTTCATTACTGAGTGATAGAAGTTTGTTACTTTCTGTATATTGTGGCTTTAAAAACAACGGGTTTAGACTTTGAGTATTGAACCAACTGGAGGCGCCATTGTCAGGCGATACCCGCTGTCAAAGGTACGAGACCGCCGGTCATAGCGGTTATATACATGTGTGCGTATAGTTTATGCTTGTGTTTGTTTTTGTTTTGTGTGCGTGCTGTTATAGGGTCCCTTGAAAGAGGCTTTTTAAAAAAAAGAAATTATTTAAAATATAATTAATATTTATTTAATTATTTATTATAATTCAGTAAAAGGGACCCTTATACAACCGATCACCGTAAAGGTTCGAAATAGACTGCTTTAGTACCAATGATTATTGCTGACTACGACTATTGTACTGAGATGGCTGAAAGCCATGATGATTAAGCATTTTAGGGTTCAGTGTATGCTTATAACACCTCCCCTATTAGAGTGAACTTTGGGGATGATTACCAAAGTTAACCCTAGAAAGAGGTTCTTAGGGCTGGAGCTGGAATTTCTTGAATGGTTTGCTCCAGTTCCACAGATTCCGATTTAGATTTATCGCATTTGCGGAAACTATATTTGCGAAGGTTGCATTTGGGTTTACAAAAAACTACAATTTTATAAACTAAGTAAAACAAGATAAAACATAATATTAAACTTATAATTACTGAATAATGTGTCCCATATTTAATTATGTGGGGTGTTTCTTGAATTTTATCAACGTCTGATAAGAGGTTGTTAATTGCTTTGCTAACATGATTCATATCATCTAAGTTAATTTGCTCTAAGTGGGTAGGGGACATATTATTCGTTATACTATTTATTTTACAACAACTACTATTTATTAAATTGAAATCTGGCAGATTAATAGGTGAAGTCAAGTTTAAAACATTGCTATATCTCGGTAACAGCGTGGTACCTCTACAATATGCGATACAATTAGTTGGTATTGATAATATGCCGATACCGAATATATTTATTTCCTTTATCTGATTGTGACCTTGGCAATCTAGTGAAAGTTTCGTTAATTCAGATTGAACATATATAAATTTATTATTATTGAGCGATTTAAAAATATCTAGATTACCATGAATAAGTTTAATATTACAGACTGCGGGAATTTCTTTAATTGTTTTAGATAACAGTTCGCTTTCGCAACTTGGTATTGAGTCAGTTTTGTAGATAATAGGAATTTCACATAAATATTCTGCCAAACGTAGTAGTTTACAATTTTCCAATGATTCTAATTTACAGTAATTTGACTTGTCCTTTGTTATAGCTAAATACTTAGCGCTTGGTACAATTAAACTAAATGTGTCTGGTTGGTTGACGTCGTGAGGAGTTGGTAATGCAATATTATTAAACAGAGAATATTCTTGGTTGGATATCAAAGGGACACGCAATAGAAATATTAGTTTATCGTTAAAATAATAACACAATAAAGTAGACACTTTTATAATAGTATGAACTGAACTTATATCTAATTGAACAGGTAAGTTTAGATTATTCGGCAGGTGCCTTACGTTATCAGCTAATTCTCGGTACATAGCGGTAGGCGACATAACGGACGGGTGTAGTATGTTTTGACTACAAAGCATTATCGCATTTGTTATGTCTTCAAGTTGAAACGTTAGGGTGACCATGGAAGTTTCCAAGGTATTTCGGACAAAATCTAGTTCTAATATATGCGTAGTTTTAGAAATGTTTTGAATACTGCTCGAGAGTTTGCTGATAGCGTCATTTAACTTTACTTCGTTTTGTTGAATCTTGTGAAACGTATTATTATATGTTGATATAACAGATTTAGTTATTAAAATATTTTTTCTTATGAAAGACTTGAGTTTATCTTGATTGTGTTGTATTGATTCAATAGCTCGGTCATATTGAATAGCATCGTCCTCATCTAAAGTACCAAAAACTTGTTTTAGAATCATTCCAATTCCTCCAATCCATGCTCGTTTGTTTCTGTGATCATCACTATCAGTAAGGTAAGATATGGAACTAAATAGTTTTATTAAATTCTGTTGTTGAACTACTAGTGGTTCCACTGTATTGCGGCATTCTGAGTGTTTTATATAGCCGGTTTGTTTACATGTATAAATTACCGTTTCTAATGCTGAATTTATATTTTCAATATGCGGTTTAATATGTAAAATATCTAACGGCATAATGACATTTAGGATGCCATTATTTATTTTTAATTTCCCTATGTAATCGAAGTATATTCCAGGACTCGCAGTTATCGCGTGGACATACTCGTTAGGTGGTTGGAGTTCCGCTGAGGCACTGCAAGTACATAGGTATGCATGTATTATATATACTAACTAAATATTTAATGTAATAACTAATTACTATTAACCTAACTAGTTTATAAGGATATCATTATGTGTATAATCTATCTATACTAAAATATTGATTATTGAATCGATTTTTATTATTCTAACTTATAAGTTTTCTTTTACAGGTTGTTGGCGACCTCAGCGAGTTTCACTTGGTCATAATGGTGACGGACGTGTCGTCTGTTTATCAATAATGATATAGTGTTATTGCCGTGAACTTTTACGACTTTATACGGACCTTTCCATATGGGTGATAAGGCCTTTCGCATTCTAAGGTGGTTCTTTAAGTAAACATAATCGCCAACTTTATACTGTACTGGTCGACTATGAGAATCATAATACGTTTTAGACGTTATCTTAGATCTGTGGACGTATTCAAGAGCTTTATCGCGAGAATACTTTAAGCGGTTTTGTAGCATACGGACATATTCAGGGTATGTGACGCCAAGGTTTTCGTCACATATAGAGTTTGGGATAAACGGTTTGTTGCCAAACATTAATTCATACGGAGTGTAGTGCGTTACGGTATGAACAGTAGTATTATAAGTAAGCATGGCTGTATATACATAACGGGGCCAATTTGTTTGTTCCATATTGACGAAAGATTTTAGATATTCTTTCAAGGTTGAGTGGCTCCGTTCAAGGGCGCCTTGTGTCTGTGGGTGGTATGGAGTTGACCATAGCTGTTTAATTTTTAGAAATTCACACGTTTTCTTGAATAGGTCTGCTGTAAAGTTAGTGCCTTGGTCGGTTAAAATAAATTTTGGGAGGCCAAATATTGATATGAAATGTAGTAAACATTCGCATGTTTCTTCGGCTGTCGTGCTGCGCACGGGGTACGCGGTAGAGAATTTAGTGAAATCATCTTGTAGTGTTAATATGAATTTAAGTTTTGCCGGACCGGATTCTGGAAGAGGTCCTACTACATCAAGCGATACGCGCTCACACGGTTTAGTTGACGTACTTGTAATTTGCATTGGTGCGCGATTTATTTTGCGTAAAGCTTTATTTTCTTGGCACGACTTACAACTTTTTACATAAGACTCTATGTCATTGCGCATACCTTTCCAATAATATAACTGTTTCAATCTATCATACATACGACTGATACCAAGGTGACCAGCTATGGGTAAGTCATGGTTGTCGTGGAGAATTTTCTTAACTTCAGACGGTGATGGGTAAGTAACGTTATTATGATAGATATTTATTTGTATGCCAGTATTATGAAATAGGTAGTTTATAATATTATAAATTTTAATGTAACTGTGTTTTTCAAAAGGGTCACGGAAGTCGGATATACTTATTTCTTTAATTTGGTCAGTTATTACAAGTTCATTACGAATACATTTAAGGGTTTTAAATAATTCGTCATATGACGCCTGGTCGAAGTGATGTACTTTTACGTACAGGAAGTAGTAATCCTTATTTCCTGACTGGACTTTATAGAAGGTATGTAGTTGTTTTTCCTGGTTGCGGATTTGGTCTCGATTTTCTAGATTATTTAATATTTCTCCAATATATGGATTTGATTCATCTAAATCAATCGATGTGGGTACTAAGACTATCTTAGAAGTGGTTTTTAGTAAACTGTCATTATGTTCAATAATGTGTGTATTGAATGATTTATTTTTATCAGCTATTTGTTTCAGGAAGTTGGAATAGTCGACCGTGGATAAGTCAGGGATGGAACTGAGGTGCGCATCTTGAGTCCTAGTGTTTTCTGATGGGACTCTTATAGAGGTAGGATCTAGAGATTCTGTATTAAAAAGGTCTGGGGTAGGAATTTCTAAGAGATGATCGGGATTAAGTTCTTCCGACTGAAGGGAAGTAGGTGACGTTATAAAGTCGAACAAATCTCTGTCTGAGTTACTATCAAAATTTTCGGGTGTAATATTAGCTTCGGAATTTAGAAGATTAGGTGTTGTTATTTCGTTAGCAGTAGGTTGAACGGGATTAACGGGGAATCTAGACAAAGCGTCTGCGTTGGCATTTATTTTACCCTTTTTATATTGAATATCATATTCAAATTCTTCAAGTTTCAACCTCCATCGAATGAGCCTAGACCCAGGATCTTTACAATTGAATAGCCACTGTAGCGGCTTGTGGTCTGTCATAATAATAAATCGGCGACCATATAAATATGGTCGGAAGGTTTTAGTTCCAAATACTATCGCTAAACATTCTTTTTCCGTGACACTGTAATTACATTCGGCTTTATTTAAGGTGCGGGACGCATATGCAATTGGAAGGTCACGTCCGATGGGACCTTGAGACAGGATAGCTGATATAGCATAGTTAGATGCATCGCAGGTTAACAAAAAGGTTTGATTAAAGTCAGGATAAGCTAATATAGGTGCTTCGACTAGTTTATTTTTTAGGGTTTCGAAACTGAGTTGTTGTTCATTCGTCCAATCAAACGAGGCGTCCTTTTTAAGGAGCAAGGTAAGGGATTTGGCTAGTTTCGAAAAGTTAGGGATAAAACGCCTGTAGTATGACACGAGGCCTAAGAAAGATTTAATGTCTTTAGCAGACTTTGGAACGGGGTATTGTGTTACAGCTTTCACTTTATCTGGATTTGGTTTTACACCGTTTTGGGTGATAATGTGACCTAGGTAAGTAACTTCTTTTCTTAGAAATTCGCATTTTTCTGGTTGAAGTTTTAAATTGAATTCTCGAAGTCTGTTGAAAATGGCCTTGAGATTAAAGATTGCTGAATTTAGATCAAATGCATACTGGACTATATCGTCTAAATAAACAAAACAACGAGAGCCTTGTAGACCAGCGAGGCAAGTATTCATAAGCCTCTGAAACGTACTCGGGGCATTTTTTAGACCGAATGGCATTCTATTGAATTGAAAGTGGCCTTGGGGTACAGAAAAGGCTGTTTTAGGTGCGTCTTCTGGTGATATCAATAATTGATGGAAACCTGATGAAAGGTCGAGGGTACTGAAATATTGGCTTTTACCTAATTGGTCAAGAATTTCGGTAATTTGAGGGATAGGATAAATTTCACCTATTGTGACGTCGTTTAACTTTCTATAGTCAATTACGATGCGCCATTTCTTTTGGCCAGAAGCGTCTGGTTTTTTAGGAACAATCCATATAGGAGAAGACCATGGGGAATTCGAGGGTTTGATAATATCCTGGTCCAACATTTTATTAATTTGGGTGTCCACTTCCTCTTTATGGCACTCAGGAAAACGGTAAGATTTTGTATGTATCGGAGTGTTACTTGTGGTTTTGATTTCATGTTGGATGGCTGGTGTAAAAGACAGAGCCTCTTCTGGTAAGTGGAATATATCAGAATAATCTGAACATAAATTAAAGAGAGCTTGAGCTTCTTCGTCATTCAGGTGGGAGGTTCTCAGGGAATTTAAAACTTTCCTAGTACGTTCTACTACGTTTTCACTAAGGGGGGTCGACTGAATAGGATAAGCGACAATTGGGTCTAGTCTAAGGTTAAGGTTGCGTTTAATCTTAACAGGTTTATTAGAGGTATTAACAACGGATATATTGACTCTATTATTGTTTTTAACTTTTGCTATACAATTAGCAACTAGAAGAGTACTAGAAAGATGTTGATCTAGGATCACACCTTCTTTTATTTCTGGATTTGTGACGGTACATTCTATTACAGTTTCTGTGCGTGGTGGTATAATGTAGCAAGAGTCAAAGAAATGAATTTTAATCTCATTGCGAGTTATTTTAAGAACATCACGACTGTAGTCGATGTTGCAACTGTTAGCCGTCAGGAAATCATTACCTATAATGCCATCATAAGGTAGATTAATTTCCTTGATCATGTGGAATTTATGGCTAATTGACTTAGAATCGGAAACTTTCAGTTTTAAATTAAAATAGCCCATAGTTTGAGTGGTTTCAACGCCAGGGTCGATACCTTTAATGCTTATAGGTTTATGAATGATTTTTGGCTTGTTTAGGACACTTGATTCTTTTAACAAGCAGATTGCAGATCCTGAGTCTACAAGGAGTGTTAGTGGAATATCAGAGACTTGTGACTCTATCAACACATGAGGTAGTAGCTTTTTAGAGGTATCGATACTAACCTCATAAATTTTATTAGGAGAATTGAGGTTTCCGTTTTGGGGCTGGTTACCCTGCTGTATAACCTCGAGAGGGTTGAGGTTGCCGTTTTGGGGCTGGTTACCCTGCTGTATAACCTCGAAAGGGTTGAGGTTGCCGTTTTGGGGCTGGTTACCCTGCTGTATAACCTCGAAAGGGTTGAGGTTGCCGTTTTGGGGCTGGTTACCCTGCTGTATAACCTCGAAAGGGTTGAGGTTGCCGTTTTGGGGCTGGTTACCCTGCTGTATAACCTCGAAAGGGTTGAGGTTGCCGTTTTGGGACTGGTTACCCTGCTGTATAACCTCGGGATTTTTATTGGTTGAACTCATGCGGTTCGAATGTGTGCCGATTTTGACTTGACGTCCCGTTCGGCACGGTTGCAGGACGTTTATTCGTTTAAATCTTCCACTTCGGCATTTTCGCCTTCGTCATCGTGGATAGATTCGTCAGAGTCATCGCAATCATCGACAAAACTGACTCGAGGAGATTTAGGATTGGGTTGGAACCCAGAGGATTTACTTTGATCCTGTTGAGGTTGAGAACTCGGGTAACGTTTCTGTCGCTTTTGACAGTTATTAATATCATGACCAATCTCTTTGCAATATTTGCATGTAAGGGTTGGGTCATGTTTAGGATTGCTACCCGACGTACTTGGTTGCGAAGATGATTTCTGCGAGTATTTATTGTTCTGAGCAAAGGTTTTAGGTTTGGACCTATTTTGGCTAGCTTGTTTATCATGTTGTGAGCTATGATTTCGCCTATAAAGAGTTTCTAAAATCCTTTCTTCGGAAATGGCTAAGTTAACGGCCTCATTGAAAGTTTTAGGTGCCCTGCACCTTACCATGTTTGATACGCGAGGGTTTAAACCCATAAGAAAGTGGTGGAGTGTAAGGTCCTCCATGGCCGCTGTACGACCTGGTATTTCTTTGGCCTTATAATTAGAGAGAGATATCTCTGTTAATAATTGAGAAAGGTAAGTCTCCATACGAAGGGCGAATTGTCCTACATTTTCAGACGAAGTTTGTTTGCTTTCCTGGAGGTCATTAAGTAAATGTGTATAGTGTTTTCTTTCTGAAAATTGAGTTTTAAGAAACTCTTTTAACTGTTCCCAAGATGTGAACTCTTTGATCGAGCAAGCGATTTCGGCTTTGTCTGTAAGTTGACATAATATGTATTTTAATATAATTGGCTTTTGTGCCTCGGATGCTAGCTCATATGTATTATTGCAGTTATTAATAAACGAATTTAGTTTCTCGCGACTGCCGTCATATGGTTTTACGAACTTTAATAAAGTATTAAGCTCCATTTCTACTGTTTGCCTAGTAATTCTTGGTGATAAGATTGGAGATTTTGGGTCTGAAAGCTCAGATGGAATATCAATCTGCAATTTGCTATCTTCGTTTTTTGGTACTTTAGGAGGCATAACATGCAAATTCTAGACGTCAAGTAACAAAATATTAATATTAAACTGACAGAGATAAGCTTATAGTTAGCAATTGTTCATCGACTTACAGGAATACGTAGGCGGCGATAAGAGCTAGAGCTGAGAGCGGCTGCATGGCGACACTCGCACGCAGATAACACAACCGACACTCTTAGATTCACGGAACACTTGTTAGACTAAACACAAAACACTCGCGGGTCATAGGACGACACTTATAACGTTTCAGGATCCGCAGGATCCCTGAAGGACGCGTGAGATGCTCGGAGGACTAGCAGGATGCTCGAAGGAATCGCAGGATGCTCGAAGGAATCGCAGGATGCTCGAAGGACTCGCAGGATGCTTGAAGGGCGATTAAAGGATGTCCGCAGGACACTCACAGGATAGATGTAGGCTGCACTTATTATATGCGCTCAGGTGTACACGACTCGCAGAATCGTAACGTGCTACTTATGAACACTTCACTGGTTTTATTACCATTTATTTATTATAGGATTGCAGGATACGGAGAGTCTATTTATTGATTTAACGCAAATATTGTTTACGCGAATCGGCACTGGGGATTTCCGTATCCCACCGCTGCCACCAAATGTTATAGGGTCCCTTGAAAGAGGCTTTTTAAAAAAAAGAAATTATTTAAAATATAATTAATATTTATTTAATTATTTATTATAATTCAGTAAAAGGGACCCTTATACAACCGATCACCGTAAAGGTTCGAAATAGACTGCTTTAGTACCAATGATTATTGCTGACTACGACTATTGTACTGAGATGGCTGAAAGCCATGATGATTAAGCATTTTAGGGTTCAGTGTATGCTTATAACAGTGCGTAACAACGCGATCGAATTGCATTAGTGTATTATTGCGTTCCCTCGTCCCCCGCGATGAAAGTGACAGACTTATTTGCATAGATATTAGTACTGTGCCCAAGACACAGGCCGTGCCTAGTTTGGGACCAATGATACCTCCATATTGTAATTTTTAATTAAGAAATAAACGATTTATTATTATTATTTTTACTCGTGGCGTCTCCGGTTGGTTTAATACTCAAAGGGTTTAGATTAACAATATAGAGAATAATAATAATTGAGCATCAGTAGGTATCTGTACCTATATCCTTCTGGATGTAGGCTTGAATCAAGCCTACAGCTAGGTGTACCGGGTTTATAGTTATTTGAGTCTGTAGGTACTCTCTTTGTTGTTTTTGTTTTTGGGGAGTATTGCCTCACTTCATCATCTGCCTAGCCTTTCCCAACTATGTTGGGGTCGGCTTCTAGTCTAACCGGATGCAGCTGAATATCAGTATTTTACATGAAGCGACTGCCTATCAGACCTCCACAACTCAGTTACTGGGTAATACGATACCCCTTGGTAAGACTGGTTGTCAGACTTTCAGGCTTCTGACTACCCGTAACGACTGTCAAAGATCCACGAATGATTCTCAGAGGGCCGATTCTCAGCCTAATTGAAATAGGTAAATGAATCTTGAATTTTAACCTCCATAACTATGTTGCCTGTGTGGTGCCGGATTTGAAGAATAGCACCACCCCATACTTCCCGTGGGTGTCGTAAAAGGCGACTAAGGGGCGTACCGGAGAATGGGCAGCAGCGTTCTCTATGCATTCCACCACCATACCATACTGCGATCGCCAACCCGCCTGCCAAGCGTGGCGATTATGGCAACCCCCCCCCCCCCCTTTTGGGGGAGGCCTATGTCCAGCAGTGGACGTCTTTCGGCTGAAATGATGATGATGAATGATGAACTATGTTGGGGTCGGTTTATAGTCTAACAGGATCCAGTTGAATACCAGTAATTTACATGGAGCGACCGCCTATTTGACTTCCACAACCCAGTAACTGGGTATTCAGCCGGATCCGGTTGGACTGGATGCCGACGCCAACACAGTTGGGAAAAGGCTTCAGAAGATGAAAAGAAAGCCATTCACCTTATTCAAGACGCAAAGAATTATGAGTTTCAGGGCTGATTTTTCCATGACCAGCAGAGCGATTCTGTAACCATCTCACCGTGAAAACTTAGGTGTAGTGAGCGTGGAGTCAGCTGTCAATAGTGTCAATTCCTAACAAAAACAAACTCACATCACCTAAGTTTTCACGGTGAGATCGACCGGCTGATAATTTTTATTCGAGGAATATAATTGACGTTTGAGTTTTTGTTTGGAATAAGTGTCAACATTTTAAAACTGTTCCTCGAATAAAGTTACAGCCCTAAGACAAATGAATCTCGCCAACCATATCCTTCAAAGTAACGAGGTTATATCACACACCTCAAATTGATCACTGCCACCATTATTACAGTTCACTTGTCTCAATTATAATTGATGTGTGTAGTTTCTGACTGGCTCGCTTTTCACTAGTCTCGAAAGTTAATGGTAGGTAGTTTGTGATCGCTTCAGGCAATGTAATTTGTTATAGTATTAAGTTGCTCTTTCCTTGTAGTTGGTAACAGAAATTGATGGACAAACAGGTCCATCAATCTAGTCATCAGTGGAAGATTCTGGAAATATAAAGTAGGTACGTATTCTAAAGTAATAATATAAGTTTTACTATAGAAAAAACAAATAAGAAAGCCAACTCGAGCCCCGAGCGAGCGATAATAGAATAAACACGTAGGGCTGTCACTTATAGTTTATTCAATCGTCAAAAATGCATAGTCAATCTCTTAAAACAATTTTCCCCTCTAGGGTCATCAGGGATCTTTAATACAAAGTTTTTTAAGATTATTTTTTTCTACATAGGGAGCTGACTAGGTACTTAGGTACATTTTTTTTTAATCCTTCGTCATGTTATCTGTTTTGTTATTTGAAAAAATACGATCGAAATACAATTAATTAAAACGTGGTTTTACTGAATCATGTAGGTATTTATTCAAATAAATAAAATGATTATGAAATTGTATTTTTTACACTATAAAGTATTTTTAGGGTTCCGTAGCCAAATGGCAAAAACGGAACCCTTATAGATTCGACATGTCTGTCTGTCTGTCTGTCCGTCCGTATGTCACAGCCACTTTTCTCCGAAACTATAAGGACTATACTGTTGAAACTTTGTAAGTAGATGTATTCTGTGAACCGCATTAAGATTTTCACACAAAAATAGAAAAAAAAAACAATAAATTTTAGGGTTCCCCATACTTAGAACCGAAACTCAAATTTTTTTTTTCATCAAACCCATACGTGTGGGGTATCTATAGGTAGGTCTTCAAAAATGATATTGAGGTTTCTAATATCATTTTTTTCTAAACTGAATTGTTTGCGCGAGAGACACTTCCAAAGTGGTAAAATGTGTGCCCCCCCCCCCCCCCCCCTGTAACTTCTAAAATAAGAGAATGATAAAACTAAAAAAAATATATGATATACATTGCCATGTAAACTACCACCGAAAATTGGTTTGAACGAGATCTAGTAAGTAGGTTTTTTTTAATACGTCATAAATCGTAAACCACAATTTACCATTCATTCAATCAACTCAAACATAAAAAAAAACATTTAATTTCATAAACATAAACCTTATGCATAAACCCGGATGTTACGGAACCCTCGGTGCGCGAGTCCGACTCGCTCTTGACCGGTTTTTTTTACTTTTTATTTTCCATGAAAATTATAATCTTTAAATTCTGAAATTGAATATATTTTTACAATAACCTTAAATAAAAGGCATATATTAAAGTGGTTATTAAAAATTTCAAGCGTTAAGAGTCGCATCTCAAACCGTGGGTTCGATTCCCACCTTAGGCAATTCGATTTTTTTATTTTATCGCGGGCGGTATTACGTGCGTAGCCATGACTGGCGCACCTCTAGCAGCGATAAATTTTGTCAGTGTGTGCGTGCGACGACGCATACGTACGAGCGCGCTCAGGTACAAACCGTGTTCGGTGCGTATGTATGAAGATATCCTACTCATTTATATTTACTCTGGTTTTACTAAGTGAATTAACAGATACATCTTGTCTTCTAGCTAAAGAAGACAAGTCTTTACTTCTTTAACCTCATAGGAGCGTTTACGCCGAATGGCACTTCATACAAACTTTCAAGCCCCTGTTTTTCGAAATGAATGAACCGATTTTAATTAAATTTGATACGCATAAGCAGGATACAAAGTTCTAAAAAGTTACTTAAGAACATTTTCGAAATGTCTTATTTAAAAACTGGCCAAGTGCGAGTCGGACTCGCACACGAAGGGTTCCGTACCATAAGGCAAAAACGCCGAAAAAAACACGTTTGTTGTATGGGAGCCCCCTTAAATATTTATTTTATTATTAAAGTAAATATACAATTAAGTATTTTGTGAGTATTTCAAGTGCCTACCTGTTACCTATAATATTGATATCGAGCAAAAAATGGCAAAAAATGACGTTTTTGTATAGGAGCCCCCCTTAAATATTTATTTTAATTTTATTATTAAAGTAAAAATACAACCGAGTATTTTGTGAATATTTCAAGTGCTTACCTGTTGCCATTTTTGATATCGAGCAAAAAAGGGCAAAAAAATCGCGTTTAATGTATGGGAGCTCCCTTAAATATTTATTTTATTTTGTTTTTAGTATTTGTTGTTATAGCGGCAACAGAAATACATAATTTGTGAAAATTTCAACTGTCTAGCTGTCGCGGTTCTTGAGATACAGCCTGGTGACAGACAGACGGACAGACGGACAGACAGCGAAGTCTTAGTAATAGGGTCCCGTTTTTACCCTTTGGGTACGGAACCCTAAAAAAGATAACTGGAAATCTCTGTATCTATGGAAAATTTAAAATCGGTCTAATTTGGCTGTAACACTATTTCGCGCGTTTTTTTTTTAGGTTCAATTACGGACCGCAGTGAAATTGCATTTTTTGTAATTTTCCTTAGGGGTATAAATCAGGCTTGAAATAAAAAACGGCATACAATATAAACAGATGATATAATTATTTTGACACTGTCAACTTATAAATATTACATTATACATTAGGTACCAATGTCTTTACAACATAGAATGGTACGAAAATCTTTTGGCGCTCAAATGACGTCGGCTATTAAAAAACAAGATGACGGCGTTAGTTCCAATTTTGACCACGCGCCAAAAGATCCTTGTACAGCTATATAGATCACTAAGTGATAACTTTTAAAATGAAATTAGTCAGTTTGAATAGGTAATGGTATCAAACTAAAGTGCCTGTGTTCCCGATAACCCATTGGAAATGTGTTTTGAATTTAAAAGAAGAGATATTTTTAGCGAGTATTGTATTTTTTTTTTATTAAATAATTATTAAATAGTGGCCCGTACAATTATATTTAATTTAAACTTAAAAATACAACAAAATTTATGTTGCTCATCAAAAAAAAAATTCCTCGAAGAATTTTTTTGTTTGAATTCTTTTATAGCAAAAATAACTGCACCGTTTTTACAATTCCCGCCAAAAATACCTCTTTATCACAGGTAATCAACCCCTAAAATCTAGTACCCAGAAGCACTGTGACTAGAATTAAAAATAATAAAAAATTAAGAAAAAAAAACGACAGCTTAAAAATTACGGAATGATCATCTAAACTTACACGTGCGGACACAAAAATTTGCCCACCCGACACAGATAACAGATAGCACAATATTTTATATAAATAACCATTAAAACTACTAAGAAACTGCTATAATAATAATATATATTTATATAGATGTGTGATTATTGTGATGAGCTGTAGGCACTTCACATCATCGTAGATTGTTACGTCGCCATTATGTTTTGAAAATGGCAAGAATATTTGAAATGATCAGTCAGTTACCACTATTTTGTTAAGCTACATAGAAAAACTATAGACTCGTCTGAGGAAAGGACTTCTTCTCTTATATTTATATATTAGTACTTTATTATACACCTGAAAATACATAACAAAAAAAAACATTTAAAACTACAGAACGTACAGCCTTATCGCTTTTTGCGATCTCTTCGAGGCAACCTTGGAATAGACAGTGTTAATATTTTTAACCTCTATTGCGTTGTGATAAAGTCCCACTGGACGCATAATTAAAAAGATAATTTCTTAACACATTTATTCAGAATGAGTTCTAAGTAAATGCAAGCGTATACACACGCTACGATCATCTCGATGTCGGCAATTTTGTGAAACTCCGATGTGTTATGGAAATTTATGAGTTAAAAAGAATTAAACACTTGTAATTGTTTTTTTTTTACGAATTTTTATTAAGTTGATTAGAAAGTCCTTTTATCAGTCGAATGCCTTTCCCAAACACAATATCGACGTTTGAAATTGAGATACCCTATTTGTGTAAATCCGAAAGTCCTTAACCATTACGCTACCGTCTGGTCTATTACTCCTAAACTGTTGTCTATTCCTGTCAAACTTCAACTGGGTTGCTAGTCTAGTCATTTCTAAAATTTTCTCAAATGTATTTAAAAAACGTGTCTTATTGTCGATGTGCTACAATTTGTATTATCTAGTGAAATAATTACGTTTGCGGTTTTCGAGTAAGCAGTAGTAGAAGCCGGCTGATGACATTTTTTTTCTCGGTTATATTTTTTCATTTCTGGATTTATCGTTACTTATCGAGATAAAGCGACGCTATTTTAGCACCATAAAAACTATAGCAGCAACGCATTTTTAAGATGGCAGTATATAAAAGTAGCATTTGTAAGCACCAGAGACATTCCATATTCTTTGATATTTTTTTTACCTCTGCTACTGCTTTACTCGACAACACCAGCAAAACTATGAAAGATTTAGGCTATTTTTATTTGGTAACTTAATACTTTAAATATGAAAAGAATAAAACTAATATTAATATCAATCATGTCAATACATTAAAATATATTTAGGCCAAGAGTGAAAAATACTGATGGTCCACAAATATAAAACCACATAATGTTAATTTTAAAAGAAACAGTTAACCATTTCTTTGGCCAGTAGTGCACGATGAAAAGTGTGTATGTATATTTGGCCGAAAGTGTACGATTAAGCGAATACAAAATGTCCATAGCCTATAATATCGAGACCAAAAGGGATATGTTATGTTTGGCCTTTAATTTAGACCAACATTCATGGCACTCTTACACGAACGAAGATGTATAGATACTATTTTAAAACTGTAAATGATGAAAAAGTATTCGGAGTCTGTAGTTCTGTCGAAGACGGAAAACATTCGATTATTTTTTAGAGTATGTTTATGTTATACTTAAATAGAAAATACAGGGTGGCGTCCCCATCGACGCGCATACTGTAACCATTAAGTCAGCACATAATTCTAGATTCCCTCCCTAGGGTTGAAATTTTTCACCGGTTATCAAAAAAAAAAAAATCTGTTGTTTCATAGACAAGTGCAATACCGACGCGGCCAAAATCTATGGAACAGCAATTTTTTTTGATAACCGAAGAAAATTGACGTTATAACTTTTAGTCAGTTATTTTAAAAAAATGCTGTTAAGAATCATGTACAGACGCTAGCACATCAACCTACCCGAAACTGTCAAATTTTCCCAATCAACTTTGAACCTTATGCTTTAGCGATAAAGTTGAAAATCTATCAAAGAAATTTGACAGATTGTAGTAGCTTGATATGCTGGCGTCTGGACAAAATCCATGGTAACAATTTGCGCTTCGATGTCCCTGTCATCCTGTGTACATCCATGACAGGACTACAGTTCCATAAAAATGGAAGAACGTTGCCATTCGCTGCGATATCACATACAAAGTTTAGTATACTTCATACAAACAGTTAAAAGTCAAGTAAAACACTGTAACTGTCACTGTTCTATGAGAGAAATATTCACGTGTCTATTATCGTTTTACGAAACTAATATAAAAATAATCGGGATCTAGTTTTATAACAAGTTAATTTTCCAGAAAAGATCTTTTAAGGCGAATGGGTAGTGGTAGACCGCGAAATTCAAATTTTCTTACGTTTTTTTGCAATTTGCAGGTCAGTGTCAGGTTGTACCTTGATCAAAATATGATTCGCGACAATAACAGGTACATATTTAGAGAATTATAATCATTAGTACATCTTTCTAAATTAGATTTGTACCATAAGAACTCTTATGGAAAAGTGCTTATGATAGAAATCTAACTACGAAACGTAGTTGAACTATCTACGATTCTCATTTATTTCCAGTTTCGTAAAACAGTCATGTCATACTAGGTTCCATTGCGGGACATTTATTGATGTAAGAGTTTTAGTCTTTGTATATCCTTCATGTGACGCTTGAATGTCAAATTAATTGATATCGCCAAGTGTCAAACCCTGCTGCTATCATTTTTATGAGAGTTGTTGCGGTCACCGGTCTTCTTCGAGACGTTGGCTTTAGGCGCTAGATAAAGTAAAAAATGTTGACTTTATTAATTTTACTTCTTATCTCTGACCGACACAGTAAATCTCCACCAATTTTAGATAAGAAACAATTCAAGTCACATGTAGAACTATCGAAAACTATACAAAAGATGTAGGTTCACTTTTTCTGTCCCGAAGTGTAATCTATTTTTTTAATACAAAAAGGTTTACCTTTCCATAGATAACAGTCATTGGGGAAATTTGGAAATTGACAAGAATACAATATATCGAAGAATAAGGCGCTAACACTCAACAATCTTATGATTGTACTTACAAGAATCTAGAATATTCATATAATTTTAATGTTGCTACGTAAGAGGCGAGAAGTTAGTTAGATATCGCATTAGACTGACATATTGCCAACCCAAATAAAATTCACGATGGGATTTTCACCATTTTAATTTTGGGTTTAGTATAACGCCTTGCAGGATCTATGACTGCGTTGGGCCCCTTTTGGGCGCATTTATTTTCTATATTTAAACTGCACACCCTACAACGTTGCTTGCAAGTCTGGTTAAGCAGACGACAACCTCCTAGGTGGAACTGCGAAACGCCATTAAAAAAAAGTTGCTTGCGTTCACCCGCATGCGGGCATGTGAACACCGCACCGAAAGTTTGACCACGAAAATTGCAGTAATCATGTGTGCAACCAATCGAAAATTTAGGACCAACAGCCTAATACGTTACCTACCATAAAATATTCATTAAGAAAATAAATAAAAATCACAGTAACATACATTTCGCTTTTCGCAAACCCAATAACATCCCTATCAAAGGCATAAAGAAATTAGATAAAACTTCTTTACGCTAAAATTGCTGTATCGCAGAGTAAAAAGATAAAAGCTGCTAATAGTAACATCGAACAACACTAGAACATATTACAATTCTAAACCTCATAGCTTAATATCATCCAATTCTTAAAATACGGATTTACTGAAGTATTGCTATCTCTTACTAATAAGCTAAAAGAGAAAGAGACGGGAGACATTAAAGCTTCGGCCAAACCTGAGCTGTCAAACTTCAACGTGTTTTCAGGTGTTAAATTCTGGTCAGCGGGATTGTCCGAAAGGGTTACCGCTGGCCCGGAACATAAATGGCTAAGGAAGGAACACGGGTGGGTTTTAGTCAGTAAGAGTCTGACACTCCCTTCCGCTCCACCCAGAGCGGGAGGAGTCATTTGATGATTTCCCATCCTCAAAAAAAAAAAAAAAAAAAAAAAGGTGTTAAATTCTGAGTTGCCATCGAAACCAATTCTAATTTGACAGCTTTACTTAACTTCCATCTCTTTCTTATTTCATCTGCTAGTAAGAGATAGCAATGCTTTAGATTGATTGAGTTTATTAAATAATAACAACAATAAGGTTTCGTCTCAGACACACGACTTTTTATATTAACCCATTCCTGTTTTGACCCGAAATTAATTTCCCTCAAATTACTTACATATACATATAAATGTTGCTTAAAGCTGAGAGACGTTTGAACGTCAAAAAAGAAGTCAATGATAACTTGACAAGTTGAAGTTAATCATAACTTGACTTTACGCAACATTTATAAATAAACCCCTTATACACGGTTATTGGTAAAACATTAACAACCTCTTAAGAGGTCATTGTACCCATCATTATGAACAACTTTTACTATGGGACCAAATCTGAAATCGCGGAAAAAAAAATCTGCTGTTCCCTACATTTACGTTCTTATAACTCGTCAAAATGTAGGGAACAGCTGATTTTATTTTCGCGACTTCAGGTTTGGTCCCATATTAAAAGTTGTCATAATGATGCGTACAATGACCTCTTAGGAGGTTGTTAATGTTTACCAATAACCTTGTATAAAGACACAAAGGGAATCACCAGTTTCGGCTAAGCGTGGACAAGATGCCCGGTAAAAATTATTTTTACTAAACAATATTCTTTATTCTAAATGAAATATTTTTGCACATCACATAGTAGCCAGGTATACGAACAAAAAGTCGAAATAAAGAGTATTTAAATTGTATCCTACAGTTAAAAATAGCATAGCCATGTTTGACGCAGTGTTACCAGCACGGAAATAAAACATCAATTTCAGTCTGTAATCGATTAGAATTTAGATCATCAATTATGGCAAAAAAAGTGTTTGTATGCAAAACGAGTACCGGTCAATATTGTATGAGAAGATTATACTCATTTACATTGTTTTAAAATAAAACAATCGAAAACGTTATTAGTATTGTAACATATTTTTTTTAGACTAGATCGGTTCTATTAATCGATTATTGTCAGATTTTTTTCCTGGCAACTCCTACTGTATCGCTTATAAAGATGATCGACCCAGTTGCTTTGTATCGATATTCTGCTTCGCAATGGCTCATTTCGATCCGAGTATCGATATAAAATCGCTTTTAATTAATATTTTTTAATATGTTCGCCTTTAATTCCATTCAATTTCTTACAAACAGACAGACAGACAAACAAAGCAGAGTCCCGATTTTGCCCGAACTATTTTACCAATGTCAGTTGTGATTGAGAAGTGTGTTTTTGGAAAATAACGGCCTGCCTTAATAGTATTTTTCCAGAGATTTTAATTTTTTCTCATTTAACTTTCACACACAACAACCTTTATCAATTTACTGTAGTGGGTCGTATATATAGTTGAATCGATGTGAAAATCAATCGAGTCCTGTTTTACCGACCCACTTGAGTATCGATTCATATCGAACATCTCTAACGTCAAGTGAAATGACATCTGACAACTGTTACTGTAACAATGAAAAAACCATTCGCTTTGTTGTTCGTGCACTGTGGATGTTGTTTTGTTTTCTCCCTGCTTCGAACGTTTGTTTTTCTTATCATGGACTCCGATACCGCTCCTCACGATGACCCGGCCCTACCCTTGGACACTGAATCTGCACCTCACGTTGAACCTGGCGCTATTATAGACTTCGGACTGGCTTTAAATGACAACCACGGCACGAACTTGGACTCCTCTGCTACACGTAATTCGAATGAGAACGAGGAACCAATGCTATGTGTTCATTGTGGCTTTGATTTAATGCATCGCAGAAGACACACTTTGCAGCTTATTGAAGTGTTATCAATAATCCGGCAATGGACTGCAATAGTTTTATTTTAACCACCCTAATACAACCCTATAATGTGTAAATAATCAGATTATATCAAAATACTACTGGCAAATAATATATTATAGAAAAGAATAAGCTTATTACAAAGATTTTACCCGGCAAGGTTCCAATTTTTCACATGCCTGTTGAAGCATATTCTTGCATCTTGCTACAACTTTATTATAATATTTGCTTTCCTATAGATAAGTAATTTTTGAAATGCAAGTTATTTATTAATAAAGATCTTGTCCACGCTTAGCCAGATCACCCTAACAAAGTGAGCAATTCCCTTTCCTGTGTCAACAAGCAGAGTTCGCACAGGTGGATTTTGGGCCAAAGATGTTTGAACTTCTTGCCATCGATGCGCATTAAAATTGGATGTCATTATCCTACTAATTATGATCAAGATGTCTCAACCACAGTCCTAGCATTAACTTCAGCACATGCATTATACACTTGTGCATCTCACTATCATTCAGGTTATTATTCTTGTCCCAATATGATTTCCTACTATTACAAGAAACAATTTTAACGAACAACTTACTTAGCACACTCCGTACGAAGTATCTTCCGTCGCCCTCGTTACATATTCGACAGTCACAATTCCTACTTATTTCTACGTAATTGGAAGTATTTGATATTTTGGCAACACCACGGGAATCCGCGCGGGATATGATTATAGGGGGCACGATGACGTTTGAGTCAGTGTTGCCCGGTAATGGAACAATCTTTTTTAATTTTACGAAGTTTGAGTTTCGGTCTGCATAGCTGCCTTTTAGAAGACTTTTGGAAGACTGGGCTGGTTCTGGCGATCCTTGGTTTCTTTCGAGGGTTTCGCTGCTTTTAAACTCTTGCTTTATCAGAACTTTTCTC
The DNA here is from genome assembly GCA_916614155.1 of Mesoligia furuncula. Taxonomy (NCBI): domain Eukaryota; kingdom Metazoa; phylum Arthropoda; class Insecta; order Lepidoptera; family Noctuidae; genus Mesoligia; species Mesoligia furuncula. The sequence continues at coordinate 25,444,255 of OU744810.1, read as the reverse complement.
CTCAAATCTGTCATCATATCTTGAACACCAGACCGTCTTTGCCGCACTTTGCTTCCCTCCCCTTCAGAAACAGAAATGCTTCTATAAACCGGCTTCTGTACATCAAACTCTTGGCCCTCATCATCAGACATGTTTGTTTCAACATCTTCAGCAGAATTTCGGAAGAAGTTCCTCAACCTGCTGATTTCTGGTGAAACTGGACAGCTGTTGGTATTTCTCCTATTCGGGATCTTCAGCCTGAATTTCGGTCTTTCTATTTGGACCAAATTTTCCACTGACTCGTCCTTAATACTGTCAAAAGTCCCGGTGAATGTGAAACACCTTTTTAGTTTCCTTACCTGCGGGGACACACTACCACTTGTAGCATTCAGACCCTTATAGCTTTCGTTCAATACTGCCATCGCTAGATCTCGTTCTGAGAACGTTTCCACACCAAAAGATGCACGCCTGCTTCTCGCTTTGTATGGAAAAGCTGGGATATCTTCGAAACTCCTGTATCTATCTGCCATACTGTTTCTTGCATCCGAATCTACTGTCCACAAGGAATCAACGCTGTCTGAACTTTCCGAGCCTATAGTCTGCAAGTGATTGAAGATGTCGATACCTCTGTCGAGAGAAACAGACCGCAGCAAAGGAATATCGTGCTCAAACCTGTCGTCGTAAGATTCATTATCGTACTCTTCATTCTCTTCAAACTTATCACCGAGCCAGCTGTCAAACTCTTGCGTCCCGAGGTTTAAGTTGAGTAGTTCTTGTCTGAGGTCAAGTTTAGTAACGGGAAGGGTCCTGATGTCGGAGTGTCGTCGATGTGTCCGTGCGTGCGTGTGAGTGGCGTGTGCGCGAGCGCGTGCGGGGGGGACGCTGTGCCTACGCGGGGGCGGAGGGGGCACCTGCGGGGCGCGGGGAGAGCGCGGGGGGCGCGGGAGGGGGCGCGGGGCTGCGAGCCAGCGAGGATAGGGAGCGGCGCTGGAACCCGCCCACGGCGAGATCAGACTCAACAAAGAGCTTGCGAAAACTGAAAATAGAAAAGATTGCAGTAAGTAAATAGACGTTAATTTTACTGAGGGTCTACACTTCACCAAGTTCTGGTGGACATACAGTTAGATTTTTATAAGAGCTTTCTCTTGAAAAATTAATACTGGATAAAATAGAGGAAATTCTTACCAGAATAATAACGACCCAATATTAAATATACAGGGTGTCCGGTAATTAATAGATACCCTCTTAAGGGGCCATTAGGGGGGGGGGGGGGGTCATTATGAACAACTATTACTATGGGACTAAACCTGAAATCGCGAAAAAAGAATCAGCTGTTTCCTACATTAATTTATGTTCGCATATCTCGTCAAATGTAGGAAACAGCTGATTAATTTTTCGCGATTTCAGGTTTGGTCCCATAGTAAAAGTAGTTCATAATGATGAGCACAATGACTTCTTAAGAGGTTGTTAATGTTTTACCAATAACCCTGTATAATACATAGTATTAAACTTAATCACTGTTGGGAGGCAAGTTGGTCCTTTTCTGGGTAAATATATTAGTAATCCTATTCCTATCATAACTTCTTCATAAAATTAGTTTTATTATTAAATATGAGTATCTGTCTATCTACTGCTTTGTGTGAATGTGAAAGCCGTGTAATAAATATAATATGCAGTCAAACAAAACTGCTTGACCGAATTAGGGGACGCTCTGAAATGAAGTGCTGACGGTTGAAAATATACAAATAAAAAGAATTCACTACACATATCTTTAATCCTACTAATATTATAAATGTGAAAATTTGTGAAGACGTTAGGATGTTTGTTACTCAATCACGCGAAAACCGTTGAACAGATTTGGATAAAAATTGGCACATAGATAGACCATTTCCTGGATTAACACATAGGGTACTTTTTATCCCGGTATTCCCACGGGATCGAAACTCACGCGGGTTAAACCGCGGGGCGCTACTAGTCAGAAATAATGTAAATACGTACCATATTGATTTTAGTCAGCTGTCACGTCTTCATTACCAGAAGACGTGACAACCCCATAAGTGTTGCTAGTTTTCACCTTATATTTACCTATTTACGTGACATAAACTTTTCCCGTTATCGATTGGTCATTGTAGCGGTTACCCCAAATTAAGCCAACCCTATTTTTCATGCTAATTTTTGATGAACCAATCGACTTCACAGGCGTAGCATTTATTCATATTCTTATTTATTTGCATTCCATAATGTTGTAGAAGTGTTACAATGGCTTAAAGCCAAGGTACAATTATAAATTAATTATTTACGTTTGTCTCGGTTAAATATTGCCTCTTTAGGATCCAACTACGCAACGACCAGCCTAAATGTCATAGCACACGTATCAAACCGGAAAGGGATCGGCACCGTATCAACTCGAGCCGTTCAGTATTCTTTGTATGAAACTCCCTACTGCAACGCACACTAATCGGAATCGTAACGTAATCACCTCGCCTCGGGACAAGCTCACGAACCGCGGTGGGGTGCGTTACGGCTCGTCGTCCCCGCGCTTACGTCTCTCCGCACCCGAGCTTACGTCTCTTCCTCCACCCTTGCCCCTCCGGCCTGCCTGCTGCACCATCAATCAGCGGTCGGCGAGCCGTAAGCGCGGCGTCGCCTAGCCGTAGCCGAGTCGACGTATCGGAGCTTCTGATCCGCTTTGGTTACGTGCTTACGTCAGGTGACGAGGCGAAAGGCGATACGGTGCCGATCCCTTTCCGATTTGATACGTGTGTTATGGCCTTAAAACAATCCGCGTGAAGACTTCCAAATGTCTTTACTAATCCCCCAATCGTCAGCCCCTTTCAAAGCGTCCCCGAACTACCCCGCACGTACCGCAGACCAACACATCTTCAATACCAAGGGCCGAAAGAGATTCTTGGAGGCGGCGAGCGACGACCCTCAGCGCGCGACGAGAGCGCCAGGCTGAACCTACCGCGCGGGGAACAAACAAACGTCAACAAAATAGGGAGAAAATAAAATGGGGAAGGGAAAAATAAAGTCGGTCAGTATTTTTTCTTGTATTCAAAAATTAATGGTAATTAATGGCACTTTTTAGGTAGGTATTTGTGAAAATCAAAGGTCGAGATTTTTTCGACTAGGTTTTGTCATCAAATACTATATCACTCCAAAGTCGACATATTATTTTAGCAATACAAGTATTATCACGGAATTCTCTACAATTATAGGTCATTTACTTCAAAAAGAATAATTTTAGAAAAAACCTGTATTATTTTTTTTATATTAAAAAAATTAGCTTTGATCTACAGCACATTCAAAAAGTACTGAAAAAATAATGAAAAAAAAAAAAACTTTTTTTTATTCTGAATAGTATGAAAAAAATTGTGCATAAAATGATCTTGCTGACCGTACATTTATTTAGCAAGAATAAATAATGAAATAAACAAAAAAATATAAATGAAAAAGTGCTGGACATAAAAATGTGAGTGGGTTAAACAAAAAAGGGACAGGAATAAGGATAGTGGTCAAGCGTGAAGCGTTCATGACAGTGTAGTGTCGTATGTCGTATATGAACATGCAACACAGTGCAGCATATTGTCGTATCGTGCGCCATCTCTTTCGGCCCTGGTTGCATTTTCCATATTTTTTTTAACTACACAAAAACACCTAAAAACAAAGAAATTTTGAATAAAACAACCAAAGAGTTTCTTAGGGCTAAATTGTTCATGCTTTCTTGGAAAAAAAATAGGGAAAACATGTACCAGAACCAAATATAAGCTGGAGTGTTAGGTTAGGAGTTGGACGTTACAATACGGATAGCTCTAGAAGACAGAACCATAGAGAAGTATTTACAAAAACTAGACGTCAAAGTAAACCTTTTAACCGCTTGGGTCGCATTTATGCGACACATATTTCCGTGCCCCTACCGCTCGTGTCGTATTTCTGCGACAGAGAACATGCATGATTTTTTCGTTCTATTCAACGACTGCTCCTTCTTATTTGTTAATTGTTGTAGGTATTATTTTATCGATTTAGGTATTCAGCTGCATCCGGTTTGACTGGAAGCCGACCCCAACATAGTTGGGAAAAGGCTAGGCAGATGATGATTATTTTCTCGATTTGTAGCCGCGCGCTAGGGGCACGGCAATTGATATTTAGCCAAGCGCTTAAAAGGTTAAAAAAAAAGATTAGAGAACAAAATTCACTGTGTTTCTGTGTGACGCGTAACAACACAAATTAGTAACAAGTTAGTATGAATGATATTAAATGTATCGATGACTTGTGATAATTAGTTCTACAATTTATTATTACAATACCACCACAATATAGGACAAATAGCGAAACACCGACAAACGACAAAAACTATACTTTAATAAAAGGGGAAATATTAATAAAAGGCCTTATTTATATATCATGCCGTGCAGTTCGTTATGGATCATTCTCGTTCGTGCATACTTCTAACTCAAATCATCATTCTCCTTGGTGCAACATGTCTTTTTCGTCGTCGAGGGGCTCCTGGCTAAATAATAACAGCCGCACAGGTCGATCGATCAGGTTAAGCTACGCTTGCCGCGGTTGGTCTGTGGGTGGGTGACTATTTTTACATACCGAGACCCCTCCGTGCCTCGGAAAGCACGCCAAGCCGTTGGTCGCGGCTGTCATTCGTGGATCTTTGACAGTCAGAAGTCAGAAAGTCTGACAAACAGTCTTACCACGGGGTCGGATTTTTTCAAGTTCCCACAATTTTTTAAAGCACACAATATTATGCTTTCTCATATCATGCATTCCATTCGGTCTATGTGCATGGCACGTGGACCTTATCTATAGCCATCACCGAGCCAAATTGTTAGTGCTGTGCGGTTTGGATTACACTAGGATTCATGCAGATTTATTTTATTTACATAGGACTACTTTGTCCAATTTGAACATAGATCAAAAGAAATACTCTTAGAAACGGTCGATGAAAATATACAAGTCCATGATAGTTCCCACAATTTATATAGGATAGTGAGGGATCTCGCGCACTACGCAGCCTCGACCACAAAATAGTCCATCCAACAAAGAGATTGTAGAGTGCGTGAGCAAGGCCCTAAGCAATTACTTCAGAAAATTGTTCAGGGTGCTTAGAGAGTTAACATACTAAAAGTCCTGACATCTAGGGGGTGAGTCGGGGTGAGGGGAGGGGGTCAAAGTTCCCATTTTTCAGTTTTTCGCTAATATCTTTTAAACGGTGCGTCATGGAGATAAGAAGTCTTCTACGCAATGAAAGCTTATAAAATTATGTACAACTTTTATCTTGTACACTTTTTCACATTCCTACCTATTTTCGAACTACACATTCCGGAAAAGTGAAAATTGAAAAAAATACTACTTGAATTTAACACTACCTTTTGTATACTACTTCCTTCACGTTATTTGGGGATAAAAAGTATCTTATATCTTAAATCAACTCTTACTATATCAATTTACTAAATTTTATCCAAATCTGTACAGCCGTTGGGATATCAAAACTTTTATCTACACTTGTCTTATACACTTTTTCCAAATTTTCACCAATGTTCGAGTATCGTGCTCCGAAGAAAGTGAAAATGGAGTTCATTTAGTGTGATGTGACAAGCATTACCGAATGTTAAATATGAGCTAGTATATAAATTAGGTATTTTATTGATAACATATACAAGCTGGGAGTACCTCCAAGCGGTGAAGGCGGTAACAGTTTGAGATCTCGTTTTCTACCAGTGGTAATGGAGCAGAAGCGGGTCGTCACTTTTCATTCCATATTTCCTGTCGTAGAAAACGAGATCTCACTGGCTAAAACTCCCATAATCATCCGTGCCTTCGGGCTTATGTTATTGTTGTCATTTATGATTTCAACCTCTTTGGCACGGTAGCCTACCCGGTAACGCAGGGGAGCAGCCAGAACAGTTCTTTGCTTTGTAATCTTCATTAGTTACGCAATTGGATTATCCATCATGAGTGCTAATAATAATAAGTGTCCTGTGTGTGATAAGGACATCGTTAAAGGGAGTAAGGATGTTTCTGAGGTGAAACAAAAAGGAACACTCGGCCTTATCAAAGCTAGTAAAGATCGGAAGATGATAAGCACCAAATTTTCCACGCCTTGACATCCGTTTTAATTCACACTAATTGTCGTAAAAACTACACTCGAGCCGATACAATTAAAAAAGATGTAAGTGTTGCATCTACATCTCAAGAAGAGGCAGGCCCGTCTCAGCTCAGGTCTTCAGCTCCCCAATTCGACTTCATGACTAATTGTTTATTATGCGCACATAATGTAAAAGAAGAAACCAGAACGCCTTTGAGCAGAAGAAGAATAGTACATTCAGTTGAAACTCTTTCTATTCAGTATCGTATCAGGGAAGCATGTTCTATGAGGAAGGATTCTTGGGGTGACGCAGTTCTTGGTCGCTTGGCGTCCATTAACGATCTTGTTGCTGAGGGGGCAGTATATCACAAAGACTGCTACCACACTTTTGTAAAGCCCATCGATTTTCCAAGTCCGAAAGCTGAAATCCCTATAGACAACCATATCACAGAGGCTATGGAGGAGATTTTTAACTACATGGAGGGAAGCACCGATTGTCAGTTCTCCCAAGATAAGATACTAGGTGTCATAACAGGGGTGAAACCTCAATGGCGAATCTTTTACAAGCCCACCTCCACGCACAGTGAGGTTGAAGAGGCTGGGAAGATGTGCTTCCTCAAATGGTATGGCGCACCAGCAAGATTGATCTCCCTCAATGAGTACCGATATCAGTCATTCGTGAGATCAGTGGCAAATATTAAGCCTGATTTCAGCTCCCTCCCACCAACTGAAAACGCAGCTAAACAGCATTCGCAGCGCACTTACCACCAAGTGCAGCTGTGGCTCGGAAATGAGCTGCCTCCTCAAGAGTGGGGATGGAAACATGAAGGGGACAGCCTGGTGCCAATAACAACCGAAGATTCGCCAGCACCAGAAATACTACTAAAAGCAATATTTTGCCGCTGCATGAAGGATTGTGTGGTAGTAGAAAATGTGGATGTCGAAAAGCAATGTTGAACTGTTCCGCGGCGTGCCTCCACTGCCAAGGGAATTGCCTCAACGGCGTGTCTGTTGACGTTGACGATGATGAAGACGACGTAGAGCCTCTTCAGCAAGTACCATCTACTGAGGACGAGGGAGCCTTGGAAAAAGAACCATTGTCAGGACCCTCACAGCCTAAACGAATTAAAAGATAAAAGATAATATGTATCAAAGATAAAAGTTTTCATTACTCAACGGCTGAACCGATTTAGATGAAATTCGTTATGATTAAAGATTTGGATTTTTAGGTTACTTTTATCCCGAAATAGCGCAAACAAAGTAGCAGGCAACAGGTAGAGATTCATAAAATCAGTTTTTTCGAAAATTTTCACTATTTCAGAATGTTTATGTAAAAAATGGGTAGTAATTCGAAAAAGTGTATAAGACTAAAGTTGTAGGAAATTTTATAAGCTTTCATTGCGCAGAAAACTTCTTTTCTCTAAAACATACCGTTTTAAAGATATTACCAAAAAACTAAAAAAAATGAACTTTTATCCCCTCCCCCCACTCCGCCTCACCCCCTAGACGTCAGGATTTTTAGTATGTTTATTCCCTAAGTACCCTGAACAATTTTCTGAAGAAATCACTTAGGGCCTATCTCACGCACTCTACAACTCCTTATGGATGATTTATTGGGTGAACTAAAAGGCCGACTAGATTTGTTTAAGACAATTTGTTGTAAATAAACCGCTTTAAATAAAATAAAACAGTTTACTTCCATCAATAGTCTATGAAAGACAAACAGAACTATTCAGGACAAACAGAACTATTCAGGACAAACAGAACTATTCAAGACAAACAGAACTATTCAAGACAAACCGAACTACTAATTAAGACAGACGAGAGATCAGTCGGTCGTGGCCGCATAGTGCACGAAGGACCAGATGAGTGTTACCCAACGTAATTTTGACCTCAACGTGATTCGGCCAGCGACCAAGGTCCCACTTGCACCACAAATCACAATGCATTTACTACCAAAGGTATTTAAAAAATCATTCCGTCTCTTTCATCTTCGAACGGTTGACGGAAACAGAACGATGATTTAAATTAGTTACGTCACGTTACGCTCATCTACCCAAATGACGTCACTACCCAACACATCCCAGGTCCCTTACTACAAAACAACAGGTGTACTCACAACTTCCTGATGCCACTATTCCTCTTCCAGGGCGCGTCGTCCGGTTCCGCTGGTAGCGGGCCCTGCACCGGGGCTTCCTCCTCCTCAGGGTGGGCTGTGCTCACTGATGGTGATGTGTCTGAGCCACTGCGAATAAGGTTAACATGCTGGTTAGTTGCGTCACTTCCTTTTAACTTTAGGAGTTATGGGTTCTTCTTAGCGTATGGCCCAAAATTCATCTGCGCGAACTCCGATCACTGATGCAGTCGAAAGAGCACAGGTTCACCGGATGAAGAAATAATGCAGGAATGCTATGTCAGCTTTTGACACGCCACCGCATAATCATCATCTGCCTTTTCCCAACTATGTTGAGGTCAGCTTCCAGTCTAACCGGATGCAGCTGAATACCAGTATTTTACATGGAGCGACTACCTATCTGACCTCCACAACACAGTTACTGGATAATACGACCCCGTGGTAAGACTGGTTGTCAGACTTTCGGGCTTCTGACTACCCGTAACGACTGTCAAAGATCCACGAATGACAGCCGGGACCAACGGCTTAACGTGCTTTCCGAGGCACGGAGGGGTCACGGTATGTAAAGATGGTCACCCATCCACAGACCAACCGCGGCAAGCGTAGCTTAACCTGATCGATCGACCTGTGCGGCTGTTATTATTTAGCCACGGGCCCCTCACTCCACCTCATAATACGACATAACAAATCTAAAAGGCAGGTGGTTATGGCTGACCCTACCTGTCATGTTGCTGGTCCGTCTGTAGCGCATGCAGCTGTTCTTCAGCGCGGCTGAGCTTCAGTTTGAGCTCGTTGCGCTCGTGAAGGATGGCGCGCAGCTCTCGTACGCTGAAGGTTGGTTTAGAAGACTGGTCGTCGTCGTCAGTGCCGTCTGGAGTCGCCACGCCACATGTCGGGCACTTCTGTCAAGAAAAAGGTGCAAAATTTTAGTAAAAATGAATGTTAAACGATGTGAAAACTAACTAATTTTTTTTTTTGCAGTAGCTGTGGTGGCCCAGTGGTATCGGCCGCGACTTACGAGTTGCAGGTCGTAGGTTCGAACCCAGACAGGCGCTTTACTTTGTGAAAATTATTTCATCACCACTGCTCTCAAAACGGTGAAGCAAACATCGTGAGGAAACTGACATGTCCTAGAACCAAAAATTCGAAGACATGACATCTACCAACCGGGCCCGCGTGGTGGATTACGGCCCTCTCACAGAGTGGAGGCCTGTGTCCCAGCAGTGGGAACATTATAGGCTGATTATGATTTTTTTTTGCTTCTAGAGTCTGAAAATAAGTGTTCTAACATTTACAACTATCAAAATAAGTGTTCTAACATTTACAACTATCAAAAATAAGTGTTCTAACATTTACAACTATCAAAAATAAGTGTTCTAACATTTACAACTATAAAAATAAGTGTTCTAACATTTACAACTATCAAAAATAAGTGTTCTAACATATACAACTATCAAAAAGTAGAGTTATAATTTGTTGCATTCAATACTCGATAATACTAACTAAAAAGTAGAGTTGCTGATAATTTGTTGCATTCAATACTCGATACTTGTATCCCACAATGTGTACTTAGGTTGTAACTTAAAATTTAATGAGATCACAGGCCAGGCGGTTAATTAAACGGAAAATTTAACCAATTGGCTGCGACATATATACCGCATCATAGAAAAAGCGGGTTGCAGACCAAGAGCTAAGCTAAGTTAGTCTAGCTTAGTTCACTTGTATCCCACAATGTGTACTTAGGTTGTAACTTAAAATTTAATGAGATCATTATCCGTGAGATCATTATTTTGCTGAGCCAGCAGACAAGTAGGAGGGGAAGCTTCATTTGAAGACATTTGCAATTCAAAATCTTTCGCCACACAATTTGATAGTGGTGTTCGTTGTAAAAGTAATTTACAAAACATACTCTAGTAGTATTTGGTATTAAGTAGGCTAAGTGCTTGGCCAGACCGGCAGCGGGGGGCGGGGAGCGGCGCGGGTGCGTGAACGCGCGCGATCTGCCTGTCCGCAGTCTGAGTGTTGTCGTGTCCAGTGTTGGTCAAAATATAATATGGAGAAGAATTATTTTTACTAGAAAAAAGCTAAAACTAGTTTGAAAACCCCGATCCCCGCGTGGGCCGCCCGCGCACTAGTGATGAGCGTTGAATGAACGAACTAGTTAATTCGACCGTCGACGTACTGTGAACGAATCGACGGTTCACCAACAATCCATGGACTAGTCGAATCCGTAGACGTCTCAACCGCAGTCAATGACTAAACTGAATGCGAATGCGACTATCGACTTAAAAACGTAGGCAAGTAACACAAATTCATTCGTCCTTCGAAATAAAATAATCGCTCAAACAAATTTTAACTCTAAATCTAGCAGGAGAGAGTTGATATTTGTATACGACGAAATCATCATCACATCCGTCCCGTACAAATATCAACTCTCTCTTGCTAGATTTAGAGTTAAAATTTGTTTGAGCGATTATTTCATTTCTTTATTGTTTTGGTGGACTAGTCGATAAGTTGATTCAGTTCAGTGCAGAGGAGTCTCTAGTCTACTGCCTACGTCGCCGTCACCGTAGTAGACTTCGTTGTCTGCATAACCAAGTCGACGCATAAACTAGTCGACGAATTCAACTAGTTGATGGACTAGTCGGTGAACAAAAATGGACGGTCTAGTTTCGTTAACGCAAAATGCGTCGACGACCCATCTCTACCGCGCACTCACTGCGACCACTTGTATGAACAAGCTATGGCGTGAGCTGCCCGCGCGCTCCTAACGCCAAGCAACCCGCGCCGCTCACCGCACCCGCGTGCCCACTATGGACGCTCAAATGAAGTTCTTATGTTTGAGTACGCCGCGCCGCGCCCGTCCCGCACCCGCGTTTGCAATCTGGCCAAGCACATAGAGTTATTGATTTTTCACCTTGTTCTGTGCGCTGTCCTGCTGTAGCGCGGCGATGTCTCTCTGTTGTGACTGTACTATGGCCGTCAGCTCCGAACGCTCCTCACATACTAAGCGCATCTGGAAACAAAGACACACCACGTTAGTAAAGCCTATATTTGAAAAACAAATGCACAATCATAAACCTTAGTTTTGTAAAAATAAGGTTTATAAACCTAACTAGCTTCTGCACCCTCCCCCCATTCACCCTCTTAGGGGTGGAATTTCAAAAAACCCTTTCTTAGCGGATACCTACTATCACAACGAACACACCCTCCAAATTTCATGTCTCTAGGACCAGAGGTTTAAGCCGTGCGTTGATATATCAGTCAGTCAAGACTTTGAATTTTTTATATAGGTACAGTCAACAGCAAAAGTAGATGATCAAAATCAGAAATTCAATACTAATGAACGGAGTTCGCGTCAGAACTGTGTGGCGTCGAAATGATTCAAAAGTATGTGACTCCAAAAGTTATGAACTCAATTTGCATCAGAACTAAGAAGTGAAAAAATTTTTCAAAACTAGTGAACAGTTAAAATCAAAAATTAAATGATGAAACTGAGGCCACGTAATCATGAAGCTAATAATTCATCCATACTTATTTTTTAATTATTATGTTTTACGGAAAAAAAACTGGCCAAGTTCGAGTCGGACTCGCACACGAAGGGTTCCGGACCACAAGGCAAAAACGCCGAAAAAAAACAAGTTTGTTGCATGGAAGGCCCCTCAAATTTTTATTTTATTTTAATTTTATTATTTATTATTAAAGTAAAAATACAACTGAGTATTTTGTGAATATTTCAAGTGCCTACGTGTTGCCATTATTGATATCGAGCAAAAAAGGGCAAAAAAATCGCGTTTGTTGTATGAGAGCCCCCCTTAAATATAATATTTATTTTATTTTGTTTTTAGTATTTGTTGTTATAGTGGCAACAGAAATACATAATTAATGAAAATTTCAACTGTCCAGCTATCGCGGTTCTTGAGATACAGCCTGGTGACAGACAGACGGACGGACAGACAGCGAAGTCTTAGGGTCCCGTCCCTTTGGGTACGGAACCCTAAAAACAGCACGGAGCACGGAGCAGAAAACAAAAATAAAAACACTCAACGCTAACCTAACAGTGTGACAAAAGCGCAACAAGTCATTATAAATAATGCCTTAAAGATAAAAATATCAATCTACCTTCCGGTTATAATATATTGTAGCCGACTGGGCAAAAGCCATCATTAAGTTACGATTTTATATCACATCAGCTACTTTTGAACATTTGACAGAAGTTACAAAAAATAAAAAATAAAACAATTAAAATAGTAAAGTTTTGCAATTAAATGATTTTTAATGAACATATTATGCTTTTCCGGGGTTCAATTGGATGAAATTCGGCATACGTTAAATATGCAAATTTTTATCCAATTCAGTTGTTTTTTCGTAAAACATAACATATTAAATTACTGGGATAATTAAAAAAAAACGACGGGTTGCACTCCGGGAGTGCCGGCAGAAGTGAAAACTTGAATATTAACGTTGTGCATTTATGATATTTTGGAATCTTACGAATTTTCGATCAGGTCACGTGTCCTGACGCGAGTTTAACATTTTTTACCCATTACAAAAAAAAGTGTACAACGCCGCTAAAGAAGTTTTCACTTCAAAAATTAAATCCCCGACGCGTAATGTCGTAAAAAATGTGAAAGTAATTAAGTACTACAATATTTTGATCTCGATGCATGAGACTTTTTGGTACGACTTTGGGACAATCTTCTTTAATTTTTTTATTTTATTTTAACGTGTTGAAAGATGACAGATGTCAACGGTGCCGTCTTTCACATCTGTCTGTCTGTCCGCCTGTCTGTGCCTGTCTGTGCCTGTCTTTGCCTGTCTGTGCCTGTCTGTGCCTGTCTGTGCCTGTCTGTGCCCCTCTGTGCCTGTCTGTGCCTGTCTGTCTGTCTGTCTGTCTGTCTGTCTGTAATTAGATCCTGTATACTTGTTCTCAATTTTTGATATTTTGGAATCTTACGAATTTTCGATCAGGGTCACGTGTCATCTTACGATCAGCGTCACGTGTCATCTTTCGAATCTTACGATCAGGGTCACGTGTCCTGACGCGAGTTTAACATTTTTTACCCATTACAAAAAAGTGTACAACGCCGCTAAAGAAGTTTTCACTTCAATAAGTATGGATGAATTATTTGCCTCAATATTACGTAGCCACAGTTTCATCATTTAATTTTTAAATTTTAACTGTTCACTAGTAGTTCTGTTCTGTTCTATTCTGTTCAGTAGTAGTTGAAAATTTTTTTCACTTCTTAGTTCTGATGCGAATTGAGTTTATAACTTTTGGAGTCAAAGCTGATCACGTATATATGACAGCTGTACTAGTAGTAAATGTTTGGTATAATTTACAATCACATACTTTTGAATCACTTCGACTCCACACAGTTCTGACGCGAACTCCGTTCATCAGTATTGAATTTCTGATTTTAATCATCTACTTTTGCTGTTGACTGTACACCGTGTTCTTCACGATAACCATAAACTTTGTCAAACGCTTCTATAGCTTTTACAAATTAAATCTAAGACAGTCGTTGCTAATTCGGGTAAAGAGGTATGCATATCGGGTCATTACGACAAGGTATTTAGTTTGTATGAAAATTAACAAAAAATAAACAACTCATTAATGTGTCCATAATGAAAAATGCTTATTTGCATGGTCTGAACATCATCTCATTGTGTACCGTGTGTGTGTGTATTGAAGTAAGATTTGCTTAGACCCAGCCGAGCGTGAATAAGCTCTCGTATTGCATTGTTTAAACAATGGATTCTACGTTCGTAATTATGGATTTAGTTTAGTGTTGTTTGGTTTTCAGTGTGTAAGTTTATATATATCGTCCGGAACACGGTGTATAGATCGATGTTGCAAAGTGCAAAAAGAGGAAAACCAGAGCATGGTAAATTGAGTGATTAACTTGAAAAATAGTAACTTCGTTAGACCGTGCCAAATCCAAAGTGAGTTAGTACCGAGCTCCTGATGATAATTATGCCTTTTCCCAACTATGTTGGGGTCGGCTTCCAGTCTAACCGGATGCAGCTGATTATCTGTATTTTACATGGAGCGACTGCCTATCTGACCTTCACAGCCCAGTTACTGGGTAATCCTATACGCCTTGGTAAAACAAATGGTATTTATGCATCCGTGTCTCGACTCGGACACGGCACGATCTAACATAAATACGCCTTTAGTAGTTGCAGCTTGCAGTAACTTGTTCGGTGGAGATTCGGTGCCAAAAATTTATACAGTCGCCAGCACAACAAGCTACCCGAATCTGTATCGGTATCAACAACGCCACATGAGAACAACGCGTCATACTGACGTCACGCAAATCCTGAATCGCGCAAGCAGAGTTTACCGCGCAACTAGCATAGATACAACAGCCCGATATGAATCATCGGGCAGTTGCCCGCCAGACACAACACCCGTCTGGTCGGAGGATCCTCCCTTTTCTATAGAGTATGAGTGAACTTTACACCCTGTTCCTCATACCTCTATACTGGTGACCCCGTGTCAAATTATCGCAATCAACGTTGAACCTTATACTTTAGCTATAAAGTTCAAAATCTACTAAAGAAATTCGAAAGATTGTAGTAGCTTGATGTGCTGGCGTCTGTACAAACGCTTGCACTTGATCAGTATTAATTCTGATCGGAATATTATTACAGCTATGGATTTTTTTGACACAGACATTTATACGGCCCACATAAAAAAAGCCGTGCATCAACCATTAAAATGCAATAAAACAACTAGAGGCGAATTTCACCAATGTAACTGAACGTGTTCAGCTCATCACTCATCAAATCGCAGAGGTGTTAGGCTCTTTGTACAGAGACGCCAGCACATCAAGCTACCCGAAACTGTCAAATTTTCACAATCAACTTTGAACCTTATGCTTTAGCGATTAAGTTGAAAATCTATTAAAGAAATTTGACAGATTGTAGTAGCTTGATGTGCTGGCGTCTGTACTCGTCTGTGACTCGCACTTGGCCAGTTTTTCGTACTTCTGCTCATAGTTTGCGGCCTGTACACACGTAAAACTACATCAGCTAGACTTAGCTTAGTTCTTGGTCTGCAACCCGCTAAAAACCGTGTCCGTCAACAAGCTTCCATAGTAATCCTTACAACACTGACGACCGACCGTGCCTACAAACATCGAATAATCCATAGTTTTGAGTGTAAAAAGGGCCTTACTGTCAAAAATGTTATGGAATATGACAGCTCTTGAACGCGGTTTAGAAGTCCTGATCGCGTTGTTGTTTCATTGGTGAAGTCGGCTCTTACTATCTAAACATTTTATCCAGTCGATGAAAACTGTACAGTCCATACAGGAACGCGTTCATAGAAAGCTTACCTAGTTTCAAGAGATGGCACTAGCAAATCATGGACAAAGGAAAAAGAAAATTAAATAAAAAAGAATTGAGCAGAAGTCATAGTCAACTTTTAGAATTATAAAATCTCGGCCTACTTCGCAAATGACTTAACGTGAAGATATGTATGTGTATATGTACAGACTCCAGCACATCAAGCTAACCAAACCTGTTAAATTTTCCCAATCAACTTTGAACCTTATGCTTTAGAGACAAAGTTGAAAATCTATTAAAGAAATTTGACAGATTGTAGTAGCTTCATGTGCTGGTGTCTGTACAAATGTGTATTTTTTTTAAAAATGATAAATTAAAACAACGACTTTTATTCCGTGTTTTTTTTTCGCTCACAATTCTATGTTAATATTTGACGATCCTGCCAGGTCTCCGTTTGACATATCGCAATGGTACATACCTCCGGTTTTTGGTTGGACATAAAGCTTTCATACATGGTACACCCCGTCAATATCCGTTCAGTATTATTGAGATGTAGCTGGAACATACAGACATACAAACTAAAAAGAGGGGATTTGACGTTAAATTTATTGATTCCAGCCACCGCTTATAAATATTTTGCCACAAGCCTAACAAACGGAAATAATCTGAGGTAGTCTATGCCGCCATAATATCGCTTGCAGTTTACTACTTACATTACTGCCGTATTTTGTGAGAGCTGTGGCGCAGTGGTTACGACCTCGACTTACGAGTTGTATGTCGTGGGTTAGACCCCAGGCAGGCTTTATATTGTGTAAATAATTTTATCACCAGTGCTCTCAAAACGGTGAAGGAAAACATGATGAGAAAACCGGCGTCCTAGAACTAAAATTCGAAGACATGGGACATCTACCAACCCCCCGCGTGGTAGATTATATTAGCCCACTCCCTCACGTAGAGTGGAGGCCTCTGTCTCAGCAGAGGGAACATTATAGGCTGATTTATGTACAGTGGGCTGCAAAAACGCATGGATAGTTCAGAAATAATATCGTGTGAAGCGAGAAATGACGCCATCTAGCGTAAAACCAGTTAATGACTAACAAAATTCGAAGACATGGGACATCTACCTACCCCCGCGTGGTAGATTATTAGCCCACTCCCCTCACACAGAGAGGAGGCCTGTGTCTCAGCAGTGGGAACATTATAGGCTGATTATGTACAGTGGGCTGCAAAAACGCATGGATAGTTCAGAAATAAAATCGTGTGAAGCGAGAAATGACGCCATCTAGCATAAACCAGCTAACAAAATTCAATTAAGCTGTTACTAGATGTCGTTGCTTTGCTTTATATGACAAAATATTTTTGTAGTTTCTTTTTGTCAAACATTCAAATAATTTATAATTAATAGTTTATTTTAAAGTAAATTGTTCCTAACTATTAACCTACTATGTTAAAATTGAATATCAATTTATTAGAAGGTACACGTATTACTTTTGCCTACCGTACATACACATAAAAAACACGTTACCCTCCTTTTCACTGTCAAAGTGTAGCAATAATCGATACACTAGCTAATTCCAAATGTGTGTCAAATATAGGTACCCACGTTTATCGACTAGAACTAAGTGGATTAGTCTACTCGTGTTCAGTTCTGTTTGTTTATATGGTCACGCTAATATTCTCCGAAGAGGTGAACAAGACTGTTAGCTAGCGATACTCAATCATCATCTGGCTTGGCTTTTCCCAACTATGTTGGGATCGGCTTCCAGTCTAATCGGTTGCAGCTGAATACCAGTATTTTACATGGAGCGACTGCCTATCTGACCTCCACAACCCAATTACTGGGTAAGACTGATAAGACTGGTTGGACCAACTATGTTGGGGTCGGCTTCCAGTCTAACCGGTTGCAGCTGAATACCAGTATTTTACATGGAGCGACTGCCTATCTGACCTCCACAACCCAATTACTGGGTAAGACTGATAAGACTGGTTGGACCAACTATGTTGGGGTCGGCTTCCAGTCTAACCGGTTGCAGCTGAATACCAGTATTTTACATGGAGCGACTGCCTATCTGACCTCCACAACCCAATTACTGGGTAAGACTGATAAGACTGGTTGGACCAACTATGTTGGGGTCGGTTTCCAGTCTAACCGGTTGCAGCTGAATACCAGTATTTTACATGGAGCCTATCTGACCTCCACAACCCAATTACTGGGTAAGACTGATAAGACTGGTTTGTTGGACCCTTGATAAGACTGGTTAGTCAGAATTTCGGGCTTCTGACTACCCGTAACGACTGCCAAAGATCCATGAATGACATCCGGGACCAACGGCTTAACGTGCTTTCCGAGGCACGGAGGGGTTCCGGTATTGGTCACCCATCCACTGACCAACCGCGGCAAGCGTACCTTAACCTGATCGATCGACCTGTGCGGCTGTTATTATTTAGTCACGGGCCCCTGGATACTCAATCTTGATTCGAAATGTCCTGGATCCTTATTGAGCGAACCAAAATCCAATGAATCAATCAACTTGGCTTATCGTTGCTGTTATCAATTCTGTGTCTCTAAACATGCTAAACACTATATGCTCTATTTTTTTAACAACTCTATGTAATTACCCATATTAGCAAATAATTTGAATTTGAAACATAGACCATCATCTGCCTAGCCTTTTCCCAACTATGTTGGGGTAGGCTTCCAGTCTAACCGGATGCAGCTGAATACCAGTATTTTAGCAATTACCCCACAGTACGCCCTTTTTTCAAATAATCAAATACCTAGTGAAAGTAGATCGATTTTTAGGTCACCAAGATACAGTGTGCCTAGTTTGAAACCAGCTGTTAAATCGGTCAAAAAGTTTACAGGTACTACTTACTGGTACACCTCGTGTTGTCGTCTGACATTATGCTGAGCTGAGGTCCTTTTACCATTATAATAATTACTAAGACTCCACTGTCCGTCTGTCACCAGGCTGTATCTCATGAACCGTGATAGTTAGACAGTTGAAAATTTCACAGATGATGTTATTTCTGTTGCCGCTATAACAACAAATACTAAAAACAAAATAAAATAAATATTTAAGGGGGGCTCCCATACAACAAACGCGATTTTTTTGCCCTTTTTTGCTCGATACCAAAAATGGCAACAGGTAGACACTTGAAATATTCACAAAATACTCAGTTGTATTTTAACTTTAATAATAAATAATAAAATTAAAATAAAATAAATATTTAAGGGGGACTCCCATACAACAAACATGTTTTTTTTCGGCGTTTTTGCCTTGTGGTACGGAACCCTTCGTGTGCGAGTCCGACTCGCACTTGGCCAGTTTTTTTTAGGGTTCCCTACCCAAAGGGATCCAATTACTAAGACTCCACTGTCCGTCTGTCACCAGGCTGTATCTCATGAACCGTGATAGTTAGACAGTTGAAATTTTCACAGATGTATTTCTGTTGCCGCTATAACAACAAATACTAAAAACAGAATAAAATAAATATTTAAGGGGGGCTCCCATACAACAAACGTATTTGTTTCGGCGTTTTTGCCTTGTGGTACGGAACCCTTTGGCCAGTTTTTTCTATCTTTCTTTCTACAATGTCTAAGTTAATCAAATTTAATTAAAAGAATCTGTTCCGACTTGTGATTCCATCCTTGGAGAAGAGTAAATTCAGTGGTTAGAATAACCGTGTCTTTAGAAGTCTAACATGAGGGTAACATGTTATTAGACATAGTTATACATATAACATGTTTCTATAGAGAAGTTAACAATGTTAAATAATTTGGACGTGTTATACAACGTTATTTTTAGTATATAAGGTGTAAAAAAATTAACCTTAGAAACTTTAAGAGGTGCTTTAGACCATTGGACTGAACAACTTTCACTATGAGACCAACTCTGAAATCACGAAAAACAATCCACTGTTTAATACAAAAGTTCATTAAGTACCTACTTGATCAAAATGTATGAAACAGCGGATTTTTTTTTCGTGATTTCAGAGTTGGTCCCATAGTGAAAGTTGTTCAGTCCAATGGTCTAAAGCACCTCTTAAAGTTTGTAAGGTTAATTTTTTTACACCTTATATAATTTGGATTTTTATTATACTGTTTAGTTTAGTTTGTGATCTTCCTGATACGAGTCGCAATAAATACTTGTTCTTTCTATTTCTACCAGTTTACTCCAATCGCAAGCCGCGTTAAAGAACTTTGTTCTAAAAATGCAGTAATTTTGCTTCGTCCCAGAAATAAACGTTTTACTTTCCAACTGGTCCAACGAGAGAAAAAAACTAAAAAACAAAAAAAAAAAACTTTAAACTCACTTGCAAAGTTTATTTCTTTTTGAAAATTTCCTGCCACCTTCCCGTAACTCCATTTCATGTATACAAAAAAAGTAATTTAAAAAATTACACCTTATATAAGAAACCTGAATATAGTTTGTTCAGAATAAGTAACTGAATCGATTCCAATAATTTTTACCCCATATTATATTTTGTCCCGAAAATATTTAAAAAAGGTTCAAAATTGGACACCGAGCGACAATAAGTAGGTTATCCAATCTCCGTGCCGAACGGTCAGGTACCTAGGTACTATTATCAATGAGCGCAAGACGGGCGCGGCGCGAGTGGCGCGGGTGAGCATTTTTTTGTACGAACAAACAGGTAACTTAACAAGCTTTATTATAACTTTGTGATTTTTCATGATACAGTTTTGAAATTTTGTACTTACATAGATTCTTGACAGAAAAATACTAGACATGTGTTTCGGGTTTCGCATATACTAAAAATAATTTTGTATAACATAAGTTTATGTGTTATACAACGAAATCTAGACGCACCCTAAGGTTACACTGTTTTAGAGTAAACCCACCTAATGTATGTAAAATTAAACATGAAATTAATGTGCAGGCATGATCTTACACGTATTATGCTGCCAACACACACGTAACACCAACATACACGTCACATGAAGCCTCGTGGAGAATGATTTATGCTAGACTGTGCCCGATCTGAGGTGAGGCTCTTTAGCTCTTCCAAAATGTGGTGAACCAGTCCATCCATCGATTTTTATGTCACAATCTGTCACATAAAAATCCGTTTTTTACAATTTTAATATTTTTTATATTACTCTAAAAATTAATTGAGTCTTAAAAATCGCAAAGAATGTGCGCAATATAGAGGATGGGCGGAAAGCAGCTCATCACATCTTTGCAGCTCATGAAGTGATTTTTTATTCCGTTGGTGTAACTGCTGTATGGCGTTCCAATGGGAAGATAAATAAATAAATAAATAAATCCATACTAATATTACACATTAGCAAGTTTGTCTGTCTGTCTGTACCTTTTCACGAAGTTATCCGGTAGTACGTTCCCATAGGATAATTTCCCACGCGGGCTGAAACCGTGGGCGAAAGCTATCCATACAAATACATATAAATAAAATTGAAGTGTCTGATTGCAATGTCAAAATAAGAGCTTTTTACTAAATGCATATAAAAGTATATACTGTATGTACTTAAAAATAAAACAACTTTAAAAAATTTGTGTCTGTCTGTTCCGGCTAATCTTTGAACCGGCTGGACCGATTTTGACGGGACTTTTAACTGGTAGCTGATGCTGCTGATGCTTAGGCTTTCATTTTAGGAAAAGAATTAAGGTTCCGCGCAATTGAAACCCATAATCTGCCAGGCCTTTTCCCAACTATGTTGGGGTCGGCTTCCAGTCTAACCGGATGCAGCTGAATACCAGTATTTTACATGGAGCGACTGCCTTCTGACCTCTACAACCCAGTTACTGGGTAATACGATACCCCTTGGTAAGACTGGTTGTCAGACTTTCGGGCTCCTGACGGCCCGTAACGACTGTCAAAGATCCACGAATGCCAGCCGGGACCAACGGCTTAACGTGCTTTCTGAGGCATGGAGGGGTCTCGGTATGTAAAGATGGTCACCCATCCACAGACCAACCGCGGCAAGAGTAGCTTAACCTGATCGATCGGCCTGTGCGGCTATTATTATTTTAGCTACGGGCCCCAATTAAAACCCATGAAATCCTATTTGTTTTCGGACATGCACGCGAACGAAGTCGCGGGCACAGCTAGTATAAAATTTAATGTTGATTACTTTTAGAATTCCACTAGGCATCCAAGTCTTAACTCGAACCCCGCCCGCACTGTCATAAATCTTCTTTGAATCGTAAGTGCGATGCTATGTAGCAGGCTACGAGATATGCTATTATTCAGGCAGACAAAACCTTTGGTTTCAAAAGATATGATAATTCAATGCAAGGGTTGTCTAGACAATAGGTATTGTGTGTTCCAAAAGTATGTAACGAAAATGTAAATACAAA
This sequence comes from Mesoligia furuncula, assembly GCA_916614155.1. Taxonomy (NCBI): domain Eukaryota; kingdom Metazoa; phylum Arthropoda; class Insecta; order Lepidoptera; family Noctuidae; genus Mesoligia; species Mesoligia furuncula. The sequence goes on along the minus strand of OU744810.1, from coordinate 25,422,411 downwards.
TTGAGTGATTTGATGAATACTTAAACCTGCGCGTGCGATTATTGGCACGCGAAATAGTTGCTCTTGCGTTATCTACTTATCTAGGGTGTATCTATATCTGTGGTTTACACTTTGATTAGATACTTTTCGAACAGATTAGAGATATGCTGTTTTCAAAGTGTTCCTGACAGGTGTATTTGTGCGTGGTAAGCCTCAGAAGAAAAAGTATAAAGCGAGGGGTGAAACTTTTATCATTTGTTTGTGGTAAAAAAAAGAGGTAAAAACACAACATAAGCTTTGATATAACAACTTAATGGTAAATAACGCTGTGTTGTATAAAGCATTCTTATAAATATGTGCATTAATCTTACTAAGCTACGACATTTATATCCTATTTTGATAAAAGCTTTGATTCAAAATATTATGTAGTTAAATGGAGGGTACAATTAAGGTAGAATTTCAAAAACCCTCTGAACTTTGAAGTTTCTTTGGGCCGTGTTCAGGGCAAAAAGCTTTCAAATCGTTTCATTAGTAGGATAGAAACCGTTGCCAAATGGACGAAACTTAGTTATACAGAGGCCCGGATCATATTTCTCAAATTAGGCAACGAATTTTCCCTAAAAATATAAATCACATTTATAGGATCAACAAGCATCGGTTGTGCGCCAAGAAAAAAAAAAAAGAAAAGGCAGTGTGACGTTTGTTACGTCAAACGTCAAGTAGGTATGTGTCAAAATTAATCACGGGCTTTCTGTACAAACAAATCACGTCTCTAAAAGTTCTAAACGAAAACCATACCTGATTCTGTATCTGCTTGTGCTTCCGCCGGAGGTCTCGGCTGACTTGCGCCAACTTCTCCACTTGATTTGACAACTGCAAAGTATCCAAAATGGCCATTTTTAGTCACACACGAAACTACAAACTTAAATTTTGACACTATTTCTTAAAACACGTGATGTTACTATGTATTATGTATAGTAAATCGAGAAGTGTATCGTAAGGAGTTTATCTTTTGACAGCAAAAACAGAGATAAAAATGTTTGATCGTCAATGTAACCGATTTCTATTCGATGATAAGATACTGTCCTTGTTGCGAGATTCGGGGGTTCTATATTGACAGATCTATATTTAGATCGGAGGAAATGAGGTCTCCCTCCATTTGTTGCTTGCTGGAGTTGTGGTTATTTTTGTAAACTTTCGTATTTCGCGGAAAGGTACTGATCGAAATTGTCCGAATACATACTCAAGTGAACACAAGGAAATGGATTTTAGCATCAGAATGGATTTAGAACCTCTGACATTTCCCTCTGAATTGAAAAGAAACGCGGAACGAAAATTTACAGTATTTATCAATCGTTTTCTTTCCCGTTTCTTTTTTAGGGTCCCGTACCCAAAGGGTGACAACGGAACCCTATTACCTACTAAGCCTCCGTCCGTCTGTTCGACTGATTGTCAGTGGGCTGTATCTCAGGAACCGTAATAGGTAGACAGTAGAAATTTTCACAGAGTGTGTGTTTCTATTGCCGATATAAATAAAGTTAATAAAACCAAAGGAGGTCTTTTTTTCGCCGTTTTTTGCCTTGTGGCACGAAGTCAATCGTGTGCGAATCCGACTCGCACTTGGCCGATTTTTATAGCCTGTTATATGTATTACGCCTCCTGACCAGGAAATGTGGGAAGACTTTTCAAGAGGCATAAATACATTTTTCCTTTTCGCAGTCTATTTCTGGTCACATTTTCCTCTCAATGAAGGCCGAATAATCGAAGCCACCCACGCTCTTGAAACCCACAAGTAAAACGTTCCACATTATTCTCTCAAGGAAAATGTCTTATTTATTGATTCTTTACAAATTGTTTTCTCACTCCATAGAATACAGATTGTTTGGCCAGTGGGCGGTCACTATAAAGGCGAACACCCACGACGCAAATTACAATACCTATATTTATATTAAAAAAAAAAAAATTGTTTAATGTTTATTGTTTGCTAAGTTTATTTAAAGAGGTGTAAATAATAATATATTTGTTCTAGAACATGCTGTTCCTCACGATGTTTTCATTCGCCGTTTTATGAGCAGTGGTGATGAAATTAAATACACAAAGTAAAGTGCGTGCCTGAAGACATGTGACATCCACCAACCCGCACTGGGCAAGCGTGGTGGATTATGGCCCACTCCCTCTAACAGAGGAGGAGAGGCCTGTGTCTCAGCAGTGGGAACATTATAGGATGATTGTTTGATAAATATATTTGTAAAGGTTTTTCTTTTTATATGCCAGTGATTATTTAAGAAGATAATTATAGAGCAGTAAGGTCCCAAGTTTCCCCAAAGTAAAAGTGGCGGTCTTTGCCCAGCCGTGAGAAACGATATAGCTAACGAAGTAACAAATAAATATGGCCCAATTATATCTTTTGCTTTTCTGGGATTTAAACTCTTATACACGGAGATAATTACTAAGATAACCTTTCAAAGGTCCACCACGTTTTAGTCTGCCCGATATACAGGGTTATTATGAAACCCTTAGCTATATTTTTTTCTCTAAACCAGAATCGATAACAGAACACAAAAGTGAAAAAAAAAAATTTTTTTTTTTCTTCTTTAGAATGTCCTAAAAATTCATAAAAAGTAGGATAAAATAGCAATGTGAATGACCTTAGGTTACATTAAGCACACACGAGTAGGCAGCGAGCGGGAAATACACAGGAGCGGGAGGGCGCAAGGTGCGCGGAGGAGGGGGAGGGGGCGGTACTGTATGCCGCCCGACGCCCGCAACATCGAACAGTTGCCCGCCGGTCGCCGACTCGTTATCAACCCGTGACGCAAACGCGCTACCTGCGTCGCTATTAGTCGGCTGAAGTGATAACAAAATGTACAGTAACCGGGAGTATTATGAAATGGTGAGAGTGTACATAGAAAGTGTCGAAAGTCTTTACCAAGCTCGAAGGCTCTACGAGACGGAATCCATCCCCCGACTACGTGCTCAAGGACTTTCCAACCCAACGATTTCTCATCGTAACACGATTTTAGCGGCGAATCAACGGCTCCTTGATTATGGTCAATTCACAGTGCCTACACACGCGTCCGGTTCTGGTCGACCAAATAAAATTACAATCGGACTTGAAGACGAAGTTTTAGATTACCTACTTCGAGCGAAATCCGAGGGCAAGTACCAACGACGCCGCACGTGTTTTTAATTTAAGCCAGCCAACAGCATGGAAAATTCTGAAGAAGGCTGGTCTACATCCGTACCACTACCAGAGAGTTCAACAGCTGAATGATGCCGATGCGCTACCGCGACGAGTTTTCTGTGAGTGGTTAGTTCAAAATCAAAACGTCAACATTTTGTGGACTGACGAAGCACTTTTCACTCGGATCGGACTCTACAATCGCCGCAACGAGCACTGGTGGTCATTCCGAAACCCTCATGTAATTCGTGAAGATTACCATCAAGTGCGATTCAGCGTCAATGTGTGGGCAGGCATTATTGGCAACACGATTCTCGGACCATATTTTATTGAAGGCCATCTCACTGGAGGTACCTATCTCGATATGTTGCGGGGTGTAATAACAGAATTTTTAGAAAACGTACCGATCGCGTACCTACGCGATTTTTATTATTATTATCAACAAGACGGGTCTCCCCCGCATTACGCCCGCGATGTTCGAGAATACCTGAATAGTGAGTACGGAGAACGATGGATAGGCCGCGGTGGACCCGTGGCTTGGCCTCCTAGGTCGCCGGACCTTACGCCATGTGATTTTTTTTGTGGGGTGAAATTAAACGTCTTGTTTATCATAATGAGTTGCAAAGTTTAGAGGACCTAAGACTAAAAATTTATTAGTGCATTTGACATTGTTAAAACTAATAGTGCAGTGCTCGATAGACTCCGGAGAAATGTAATTAAACGTGCAAGGCTTTGTTTGGAGAGAAATGGATTTCACTTTGACCAATTGTTACAGTATGATTGACAGTAAGTTTTGTACCTAATTTTTTATTGATTAATCTTCAAAATTGTAAACATAAGTTGGTTGCCATTTCTTTAAAAATACGGTCCTCATCCCATAAAAGTATGAATTCAATATTGTACCTTAAGACAATCACGTACGTTAGAAAATTGCATGTTTAGCGGCATACGTTTATGATCGCCGGCTATTCGGTCAGTGACCGCTTCACGTACCTGCAGCGTTGACGATAAAGAATCATGTCCAGTCTTGACCTGAAAATTTTCGACCGCGTCTAGTGATGTAAAATATCTTAAAAAATTGCATTTTTTTTGCTTATTTCGTATCACTTAATTGAATTTTCAAATGAAGCCAGGAAAAAATACAATTTATATTATGTTTATCATTCTCAATATACTTTTGGAAACGGAACGTGTTTTACACACGTTCCATTTTAAGTGTACAGTTGACAGGTTACGCGTAAAACGGACTTTAGCCGCAACGAATGACAGGCTGCCGCTGTGACAGACGTGACAGTGTGACCGCTGTCATTTGTTTGACGTTTTGCGGTCGTTCGTTTCATAATGTACTGTGCGATTTTGGATTTTCTGATACCCTTACAACTTTTCTATTTTCCATGGACTTCGATTACTTTGGCCTGTGTTATACGGATACCGATTTAGTGCTTTTGATTGGGATCTAAGTTATCGTAATCGCTCTTGTTGGAAAGTGTTATGGAGCCTTCTACGAGATGGGCCTAGATTGGCTTTGTATAAACTACAACAAAGTGTTAATACGCTTCGGCGTTATCCGGCACTTCAGCTTGATAGCAGAGTCATCTCGCTAATTAGCACTTGGATATCTCCAGTAATAGTAAGTATAATAACAATCAAGTACCTAACGATTTAGTATTCAGTCAACGGAGGCTAGCATATTAATTGTTTTATAAAAAAGAATTGATATTTAGAAGTGGTAAAGTATATTTTTCAAGTTACACGAAAAATATAACTAGTACTACCTACTAAAAATAGGTGACGCCCCTAAGACGACCCACTGACCGAATGTGTTTGTTACATCTAGATTTTCCCATGTTTTAGTTATAGTGGTTCTTTTAGACATATACATATACATACTTGTTTCCATTGTAGGCTTTAAAATCTCATAATATATGAAGACACTGAAAATCTAATGACCCTTTTTGAAAATTAAAATGTCAATAGCTGAACACTATCCCCTGAGATACAGGTTCCTGCCTAGTTTAGGGGCAAGGGTCAATACTATGTGCACCTTATTATGATCACCACAAAATGTTGAAGTACCTACTTGTAATGTACCTATTTGTATAATTGTAACTTTTAACGGTAAGAAATAAACTATTTTTATTTTATTTGTTTTTCAGATAACGGAAGAAGATTACATTTGTGAAGCGTGCTTTGATGTATCCATGCAGTCTATTAATGCTCAGATTCATGGAAAAAATGAGTGTGATCCATCTGTTGGTTCATCTCGACGTGGTCATGCTCAAGTGTGCCCCGTTTGTTGTTGATCATTGCTCAATCGTCAAAGTGACCACAGTCTCAAAGAAAACCCATCAAGCCTCACACTAAGGATGATCAACTTAATGCATGATCACAGGCATGAAACCAACATTGTGGCTCCTGTGGCATTTTTAAATGAAGTGGTTGAACGAGAAGATATTGAATAAATGATAATAAATCAATCCTGTTTTTTATTTAATTTCCCTGTCCTCGCCAAAAACATGTGATGTTGTGCTCTTTTCGTTATCTATTTATGTCGTCTGTCAGGCCGACTCCTGGAGTCTGGTCCGCTTCGACGGCGACGACAGATTTTGACCGATACCTACTTCAATGAACTGTAAGTAGGTACCTAAATTGCTCAAACTTGCACAAAGTGTAGTAAACAAGGATAGCACAACATCACACGAAGTCTTTATAACTCAGCATCGGCGGGTTATTACGAGAATAATAACAGCTGTTTGCGACCGCGCGCCAATTTGATGATGATGATTTGATGTTATTACATTGAAGAGGGATTTATTTCTGAGTGATTGTAACTCTCAGCGATTATGAAATAATTTGATTTTAATTATCGTACAGTTTTTGAGGTTATAACAGCTGTCAAACCTTATCTGACAGCTGCTATAACCTCAAAATCTTATTTACTTAATAACATTTTTCCCTGGCCTCTAAATTAAATGATAATAAATTATTGTGTTATTATGAACAATAATTGTTTTTATACAACACTAGTTGTAGGTAGACGCGACCTGTAAAACAAATCAAGTGACAGGTCAATCAATGTATGGAAAGTGGGCATGATTCTTTGGCTATTTTGTTGGACGGGTTGGACCACTTTAAAACGTAATAATTGCTTATTTGTTGATAAAACATAAATAAAATTAGCAAATCATATTATTAATTTAGTACACGTTCTGTTGAAATAGCTAAGGGATTTGTTATAACCCTGTATTTATAGAAGAGTAAATATATTTGTAAGGGCTTTTCTTTTTATACTTAGTGTTTATTTTAGAAGATAATTATTGAGCAGTTAAGGTTTAATTATACCTATAAAATAAACCTAATAAAAATAAACCTAAACCTTAATAAAACCTTAAATAAACCTAATTAAACCTTAATAAAAAAATCTTAATATATCGGAGGTATATTAAGCTTTTTTTGATTAGCCTATACTGTGTCACTCCTGGACAAAGGGCTCCCCCAAGTCCTTCCAAGAACTCTTTCCCGTGCCACCTCTAACCAGCTCTCGCGGTACGCTTCCAGGTCATCTCGCCACCGCTTTCTGGGCCGACCTCGGCGGATTGGAATTTGGCGGGTCATGTCAGCCGCATGCAAGATGACCGCTGGGCAAAAGATGGTCATCACTATTTTTTGCTGAACTAGGCCTTTTTGGCGCAGCCGTGAGGCACACATTCCTGCTAATTTCTTACATCGGATTTTGCACTTTTTATTTTTGTTTTTATCTGATGTACGACTATTATCTGACTATCTGGTGTATTGTGTGCCTTTTAGTCTGTGCTAAATAAATGTATTTTCTTTCTTTCTTTCTTCTATTTTCGTTTTCGCATCTGCTCTGCGGGGTGTAATTGCGGAACAATGGCTTTCATTTTGAAAATTCAAAAACCGGCCAAGTGCGTGTCGGGCCACGCACAGTGTAGGGTTCCGTAGTAGCCCGTTATCACAATGTAGTAAGATTCTGTCTCTCTTTATTCTGAATAGGTAAAAAAAAAACATATTTTGGATTTCAATGCAAATCTTTGCCCATTATAAACAAGCAACTACTTCGTCTTTGTATTTGGTACAAAATTATCCAACACCAAAGTTCAACGACTATTACTGCTAAACTAATAAAGTTATCTTAACCGCTATACTTTTCCTTTAAAGTTCATGAAATGCACTATCACCGAGAATTTTTCCAGATTTTTCAAGCCAGTAGTTTAGCTTTTAGAGGCGGGGGGGGGGACGCCCTACTGGAACAAAAATTTGCACTTTAAACTTTAATATTTCGTAAATGGAGCATTAAATCGAAAAATAATTTTAGCAACCCCAAAGCCATTTTAGAAGACCTATTCAACGATACCCCACACGATGGGGTAGATAATGAAAAAAATATTCATCCCTACTTCGGAGCTACCCTAAGAAAAAATATTTTCCAAAATTTTATTTTACCACTTTGTCGGCGTAACTGATATACGTAGTTACGTACTCCTACAAAATTTTAGCTTGCTAGTGCTAACGGTCACAGAGATTAAGCGAGGACGGACAGACAGACAGACGGACGGACAGACAGACATGGCGAAACTATAAGGGTTCCTAGTTGACTACGGAACCCTAACAACATTCATTGCGTTATCCAGCAGACGACTCTTTTAAAACATGTGAAGCAATCATCATTTCAGCCGATAGACGTCCACTGCTGGACATAGGCCTCCCCCAATTTCAGGGGGGGTTTGCCATAATCGCCACGCTTGGCAGGCGGGTTGGCGATCGCAGTATGGTATGATGGTGGAATCGCAGTATGGTATGATGGTGTGAAGCAATGATTGAGGAATTTCATTAAAAATCCTTCGGATTGTGAATTGGGGTGCTCGTGACTAAAACTCCAGCAAGTATAGATCTGAATTGGTTAGGTTATATACGAAATAGGACCGGACGGTCCACGAGTACGCGGATTGAGTCAGACAGTGACAAATTGACTTCGTAAATCTAAGGCTGCTTGGATTTAACTCAGCTGCAGGGGCGACTTATGAGGCAGACTAATCAATCATCCACTTATCGTCTTAGCCTATTACATACAACTGTTGGAAATAGTTCGCTCAAAATTTGCCCATACCTACATAAGTCATCATAACATCAGATACTTGGCTTACGTAAGCGCGAACTCCGATCACTGATGCAGTCAAAAGTGCACAGGTTCACCGGATGAAGAAATAATGCAGGAATGCTATGTCAGCTTTTGACACTCCACCTCATAATCATCATCTGCCTAGCCTTTTCCCAACTATATTGGGGTCAGCTTCCAGTCTAATCGGATGCAGCTGAATACCAGTATTTTACATGGAGCGACTGCCTATCTGACCTCCACAACCCAGTTATTGGGTAATAGGATACGATAAACAATCATCAGATCAGACCGGAATAACTCCTACAAATAAATATCGACACGTGACAGCTATCTAAAGAGGAAATCAGAAGGAACGAATTTTCACAAAGAAAAAGAAAACAAACCAATTTCTGGAAACACTCAGCCACTTCCGAAAATTAAAAAGTAAACGCCCAATTTAGATAAAAATCGAATCCCGCTTCATTTTTAAAAGCAAAACGATGTTCCTGTTCCCATAAATACAGAAGCGGAAAAAACGAGACTGGTATAACCTAACCCCCTTAATAATAAACGTTGTATAGCGTCTGTAAAGTTACACAACGCTTTGTCTTCTTCTTTCGAAAGTCAAATTACTGACGACTGAAAGAGAGAAATCGGTGTGTGTCATCTGATATAATATCGCACATTGATAAGAGTGACACTAACCAAAAAAGCTGTTTTTTCAGTAGAAGCATATCAAGTTTTACAAAACAATAATGACACTGGTTTTGCACCAGAAACAAAAAATTGATATCATGTTTAATTTAGAGCTACAACGACCGGTGTATTTGCAAAAAAATTGTATCTTCGCGCGCTAAGAGATGGCGCTGCTAACAGAAAAACATAATTTTTCGTATAGTGACGGTCTTCTTATCAATGTGCGATATGTTTATTAGTAAGGGGGTAATTGTATTGGCGGGAGACGACCAAATTGTCGTCGGGTGCGCTCGCCAAGTTAGTTACATAGCTAGGGTTACGGTTCGTTGGTATGTCCGCATCCCTACATAGGTAGCTACAGATTCTGTTGTACGTAGACGTACTTATAACTATGGGGCTACGTGTTGGGGGCTGTGATTTGTTACTCGCCTAAATCTATATAAATGGTGTAATTTAAGGGGGATGCTCCAACCAGCCCGCGAAATTCAAAATTTCTTGCGTTTTTTGCAATTTGCAGGCCAGTGCTATGTTGTATGTTGATTAAAATATTATTCGCGGCTGTAAGACGTAGGTAGTTACAGAATTATAATCATCAAAATCACCAATACAACCCTCCAACTTCATAAAGGTGTAAGAACAAAAAAAAAAACAGAAAAAGTAATTCCTACAGCTTTATGAACTTAGAGCGTTTTATTGATGATTTTGATGATTATAATTCTGTAACTACATATGTCTTACAGCCGCGAATAACATTTTAATCAACATACAACCTAGCACTGGCCTGCAAATTGCAAAAAACGTAAGAAAATTTGTCACCGTACTCATCATTATGAAATTTCAGGATGGTCCCATCCATAGTAAAAAGTACCAGTATTTAAAATTCAAAGTCCTGACTGACTGATATATCAATGCAGAGCCTAAACCGCTGGTTCTAGAGGCATGAAAGTTGGAGGGTGAAAGGGTTTTTCGAAATTCCACCCCTAAGAGGGTGAATGGGGGGAGGGTGAAACTTCACGCGGACGAAGTCGCAGGCAGAAGCTTAGTAAAAGTTGTTCATAATGATGAGTACAATCTCCCATTTCGATTTGTCGCATATTTTTATTATCACCCTGTAGCCGCCAGCACATCGAGCTACTACAATCTGTCAAATTTCTTTAATATATTTTCAGTTTTATCGCTGAAGCATAAGATACAAAATTGATTGGGAACATTTGACAGTTTCGAGTAGCTTGATGTGCGTCTTTACATACAGAGTGGATACGACATAACATATAGCTTAGAACGTTAATCCTTTCCTTTAAAAAAAAATATAGGTCGGAATAAAAGCTTGTTGGCTACTGGCATGAAAATCTCTACATCCTGCGTATTGATTGTAGAAGTGAGACAAATATCGTCGAATGCTGCGTCACGGTCAGCCATCGGTCGTTACGAACAGACATCGTTTTCCACTGAATGCTTGAGTGAAAACTAATATTGGCTGTGTACCTACTGGTACGCACGACGCGACGACATTATACAGGGTGAATTTTTCAAGTGGGCGTAGATGTCCAAATCCGAAACTATGAAGTGAGAAAAGTACTCAAAGGAATCGCGGGCTCGATTTTGATGAAAACTAAAACTGCATCATCGGATTTTTTAAAAATCAATATTTCTAGCCAGAAATCAAAGCTCTTGATTTTGACAAAAAACGCACACTGTATTATTACACCACTCGATAGTGTCCCTAATAAAGATCAAATTCTGGGAAGTAATGACATACGGCAAACTTAATAGTTTGTAAACGTATTAGTTTTTGATGCTAATGTTCACTGCAGTTCTCAATAATATCAGTTATTTGACTCATAACATTGAGGGGGCTTATGGCTAAGTAATAAAAGCCGCACGGGTCGATCTATCAGGTTAAGCTGCACTTGCCGCGGTTGGTCCCTGGATGTGTGACCATTTTTACATACCAAGACCTCTCCGTGCCTCGGAAAGCACGTTAAACCGTTGGTCCCGGCTGTCATTCGTGGATCTCATTAGAACTCCATTGGACATCAGGCCAGGCCCCAAACAAAAATGCCCATCATACTTTTAGAAGGACATTTTATTTGTTGTGCCATTCATTCCAAGGCCCATGTAGCCTAGGTACCTACGTAGTGCTTTTTAGTCTGTCACTATAGCTAAAGATTAGCAAAACAATGCTAAGTATTCGCGAAAGGGGGAACCAATACTTAATATCCTGGGACAACCTCAAGTAACAATCGCAATGCCGAAATTCCAGCCCTTTTCAAGTCGACTCATTCCTTCAGTATGGATTTATGCAAATGTTTCCAAGTCTCCCCTTTGTTAGCATGACTCACAGACGTTAAAGCTATCTAAGAATGCCTATTTTCGATCGTTAGGGGACATGCAGCAGGGAAGCCGAATATCCGCCACAAGTAGTGAAGTTTACCTACTCGTGAAGCACATTGCTGCATTTCGGACACATGTTTAAACTGGGAGAAATCGTCACGTAACAAAAAAGCGTTATGCCATGCAACTCCATACTACTTTTTATTATTACTATAATAGAAAGAGTCAGAGGAGAGATCGTTTTCATGGTTTTCAAGGGTACTGAAGCCGATAGTGAGGTTCAAAATGAAAATCCAAGATGGCGGATACGACTATTTTCAAATTTTTCGTCATTTTCAAATTTTCGCATCCGCCATCTTGGATTTTCATTTTAAACTTCGTTCCAGCAAGAGGGTCCCCGACCAAACATTTTTTTTTTATCAATTTAAGATCTTAAAATGTTTGTAAGTAGTAAAATAATATCTATGTCTTATGCACTCTAAAGACAGACTGAAGATAGAATACTCTTTATTATGTATATCGTAAAATGTTTGGTACTTTCAAACTCAAATGCAGCCACCACCCTAATTGCGTAAAACACCATCAAACATAATCTATCATTTTGGACGATATTGCTAATCCATTGCATCATATGTTGGAAAAATGTGTCTGCTGAACAACGTAAATAACGCAATGAATGTTGTTCAACTGTCAAAATGAAACCCATTGCTACTGATAGTGTGTTACGTAACTACCCCGCAGGGGGTTAATTGTCGTTGGAAATATTAAGGAAATTTTTTCCATCAGAAAACCGTCATATATTTGACCAGGAACTTTATAGCTTTTCGTTTAACTGCAAATATAATTGCAAAACACTTATTAATAACTCTTTTAAGAGGAACCGGACCTAGACCAATAATTAATCATCATCATCATTTCAGAAAGAAAGACGTCCACTGCTGGACATAGGCCTCCCCCAAAAGGGGGTTTGCCATAATCGCCACGCTTGGCAGGCGGTTTGGCGATCGCGTATGGTGGTGGAATGCATAGAGAACGCTGCTGCCCATTCCCCGGTACGACCCTTAGTCGCCTTTTACGACACCCACGGGAAGTATGGGGTGGTGCTATTCTTTAAGTCCGGCACCACACAAACAAATAACAATAATTAATAGTAAAGTAGGAATTGAAACTTCCCTCAAAAAATAAATAAAATATACTTATTTATTTATTTAACACTTCAAGCACATAAATGTACAGAGGCGGGCTTAATGCCATAGGCTCTTTCTACCAGTCAACCTTTGGGTGATGCAGAGACAAACAGTGGTAGGTGCAATCATGAACATTGAGGAATAAATATTTTAAATATAAAGATACGCATAAACCTATTAAAACTGAATATAATATATACCTAATTACATACTGTCCTAAAAGTACTTATAATAATTATAATATAATTAATAAATAATAACATTAAATTTAAAAAAAATGATTTTTGTCCGACACCTCGTTCGAATCCTGAACCTTATCCTTTCAATCTAAACAATTAAAAATTGTCCCAAAGATGCTCAATCTTTTCACCCCGAAGGTGTACGCTCGAAACGTGCCACCCCGCCTACACTTGAAGATTTGTGAAGTAATTGATTAAAATAATATGTAGATGGAGCCTTAAGTGAGTTTTAATGGAAATAAATTGACAGTCATAGAAAGTGTAGGATTTGTAAAGGGTAATTTGTTCTGAGATGATTAAGATAAATACAGCATAGATTCAGTAGGTACTTATATTAATTCTAGGCCCCACTGCGTTGAAATTTATCTACGATTTATTAAAAAACAAAAATTGATGTTCCTTATGTTTTGATCGCGAGGAAACAGCAGACTTTTTTTAAATATCCGACGAACGGTCCAGGTTCATATACAGACGCCAGCACATCAAGCTACCCGAAACTGTCAAATTATCGCAATCAACTTTGAACCTTATGCTTTAGCAATAAAATTGAAAATCTATTAACCTTTTAACCGCCACACATCAAAAAATCAAAAACGTGTCCTCGGCGTCAAAGTCTGTCATGTAATCGAACTGTGGCGTGCTGGGCACAGTTTGGTTTGTCATCTATACATGACTGTGGCGGTCAAAATGTTAAAGATATTTGACAGATTGTATTAGCTTGATGTGCTGGCGTCAGTACCTACTGAATCTATAGTACAGGTTGTGAGTCGACACAGCCTGTATTTTGTTGTAATTTCCATCTTTTAGTTTTTGGAACATTTTTAATGACTGATATCAAGTGTCCTTTCTATATTGTCGATAAAAGCTACTGAACGTCGAAAGAGGCTTCTACGTTCAACCATAGCCTTTTTGTTCGACAAAACCTATGGTCAGTAAGATATACCTATATGTATTGTCGATAAAAGCTACTGAACGTCGAAAGAGGCTTCTACGTTCAACCATAGCCTTTTTGTTCGACAAAACCTATGGTCAGTAAGATATACCTATATGTATTGTCGATAAAAGCTACTGAACGTCGAAAGAGGCTTCTGCGTTCAACCATAGCCTTTTTGTTCGACAAAACCTATGGTCAGTAAGATATACCTATATGTATTGTCGATAAAAGCTACTGAACGTCGAAAGAGGCTTCTACGTTCAACCATAGCCTTTTTGTTCGACAAAACCTATGGTCAGTAAGATATACCTATATGTATTGTCGATAAAAGCTACTGAACGTCGAAAGAGGCTTCTACGTTCAACCATAGCCTTTTTGTTCGACAAAACCTATGGTCAGTAAGATATACCTATATGTATTGTCGATAAAAGCTACTGAACGTCAAAAGAGGCTTCTGCGTTCAACCATACCCTTTTTGTTCCACAAAACCTATGGTCAGTAAGATATACTAGCATATATCATACATATCAAAAATATGTGGAATAATGATGACCTGTCTCATACATTTTGGTCAAGTAGGGTTGAAATTTTGTATGGTATCTAAAGCAGATATTTTTTTCTCGATCACAATGTTGGTCCCTTAAAGAAAGGTGTTCAGTTTGATCGTCTGTACCTACCACACCATTAAATTTAACAACACCATTCTGATACGTGTTGTCGGAATCCAGAACCTACCTACAATATTAACATCTAAGGGGCTGTTAATTTATTCCGTAAGACAATTTTGACCACTTTCTAACCTTTTCTTACGTAGGGGAAGGGGGCCCCTTGACTTGGACCCAAGACTTGGATGAACCCCCTCTCCCCTTTTCAATCTTTTTTTTTTTGTGTGTGAAATCATCAAATGACTCCTCCCGCTCTGGGCGGAGCGGAAGGGAGTGTCAGACTCTTACTGACTAAAACCCACCCGGTTCCTTCCTTAGCCCTTTATGTTCCGGGCCAGCGGTAACCCTTTCGGACAATCCCGCTGAAGCTAGAGTACCCTAGCTTGGAAAAAATACTACAAAAAAAAAAAAACTGCAAATATATCTACCAAAATTTTCAAAGAAAAAGTATCAAACAAATTAAAACCTTATAATTTCTGCTTACTTTTGTGATCTTACAAAAGAACAATATAGACCTCTGCCACCCCTACGTAAGAAAAATTAATACTTGTTCCCCTCAAATCTTCTTACGTAATAAATGAGCCCCTAATCCCAGGTAAGCACAGGCGCGTTTTTCGGCGCCACGCACCGCTTAGAAAATCCAACAGTGTTTTTTTGACGCGCTGGGATGGGCTCTGTTAGATTCTCAACGCTCGCGCTCGGATCAACACCTAGGGTTGAAAATCCAGTGCGCGATAAAATCCTGCCGCGATATTTTTACGTCCGTAAGTCCGTGGGCTAACGTAACTTATTGTATATATGTATACTAGCTGACCCGGCAAACGTTGTTTTGCCTTATCAATTATTTCTAGTTGCCCGGCGCTACTTCGTTCGCGTGGTGTCCTACTTCTTACCCTACCCTACCCTACTCGTACCCTACTCCCTACACTACTCCTTACCTACTCCTACCCTACTTCTACCCTGCTCCTAACCTATTCCTACACTACCCCTATAAGTAAAAAAAAAATTTAATGTATCCTATGTCCGTCTCCTGGTTCTAAGCTACCTCCCCATTCATTTTGAGCCAAATCGGTTCAGCCGTTCATGAGTTATAAATAGTGAAACTAACGCGACTTTTTTTTATTAGCGTAAATAGTGGTCCACCGCAATTTTTATTTAAAAAAAATACTACTAAAATGGTTAAAATTGTAATATGTTATAGTAAATTATCTGGTATATCGAATCCTTAACTGTGGACCACTATTTACGCCACGCCCTGTATATGTATATGTATTACCCTCACATCAAGATACATCGCACATAGGTATTAAATTTAGCCAGCACCACACCTAGTTCAGATTTACAGCCCACAGCCTGCTGGATAGTGATTGCTTACACGAGACTAATAAAGGTTTACGAGGTCGTTCCAGACACATTTAGGGTATTGAAATACAATTTATTTTCACGCAGTTTGGTTTAAGTGAATTAGAGGAAAGCGTTTCTTATTAGGGTTCCGTACCCAAAGGGTAAAAGCGGAACCCTATTACTAAGACTTCCACTGTCCGTCTGTCTGTCTGTCACCAGGCTGTATCTCATGCATGAACCGTGATAGCTAGACAGTTGAAATTTTCACAGATGATGTATTTCTGTTGCCGCTATAACAACACTAAAAACTGAATAAAAAAACTGGCCAAGTGCGAGTCGGACTCGCACACGAAGGGTTCCGTACCACAAGGCAAAAACATGTTTGTTGTATGGGAGCCCCCCTTAAACATTTATTATTTATTATTAAAGTTAAAATACAACTGAGTATTTTGTGAATATTTCAAGTGCCTACCTGTTGCCATTTTTGATATCGAGAAAAAAAGGGCAAAAAAATCGCGTTTGTTGTATGGGAGCCCCCCTTAAATATTTATTTTATTTTGTTTTTAGTATTTGTTGTTATAGCGGCAACAGAAATACATCATGTGTGAAAATTTCAACTGTCTAGCTATCGCGGTTCTTGAGATACAGCCTGGTGACAGACAGACAGACAGACGGACAGACGGACAGACGGACAGACAGCGAAGTCTTAGTAATAGGGTCCCGTTTTTACCCTTTGGGTACGGAACCCTAATAATTAAATACTAAAAACTGAATAAAATAATTTTTAAGGGAGGCTCCCATACAACAAACGTGGTTTTTTCGGCATTTTTGTAATATTTTCACGACGAGCTTTCGTACTATTTAATAAAGCAGAAAAATATGAAAACAACTTACAAAATTGACAGATTATCGAATTGTCTGTCGCCTGCCCTGTACGCCCGTTTTATATAAAACTAGCTTCCGCCCTCGGCTTCCCCCGCGAGGTATGTCGATAAAAAATAGGCGTTAAAAGGTAACGTACATATACAGACAGACAGACTTACTTTCGAATTTATAATATTAGTATGGATTGGTCCCTGATGCCAAATGGAGGCCGTCGGTCTATATCTGTAATACCTACCAGAGCTGAAATATTTCACGAGCCTGAAATTCACAGGCAGCAATACACTTCAAATCGGAACACAGCATAACGACGTACTCATACATACACAATACCTACTTCAACCGAATAATAATTCGACGACTTGAGGGCAAAAATAGTTACTTGCTCGCAAGAGCTATAGCACAAATAACTGTAACATAGAACCTGTGTTTTTGTAGAAAATCTAAAGCTACAATAAAATCACCTTTATCGAAAAAGTTGCTATAGTAGGTATAGATGCATCTCAACGTCAGACGATTCTACGACAACTCGACCCCGACAACTAAACCCCGAAAACTCGACCCCAACAACTCAACCCCGACCACTCAACCCTAACAACTCGACCCCGACAACTCGACCCTGACATCTCAACCCCGACCACCCAACCCGGACTACTCAACCCCGACCAGTCAACCCCGACCACTTAATCCTAACAACTCGACCCCGACAACTCGACCATGACATCTCAACCCCGACCACCCAACCCGGACTACTCAACCCCGACCAGTCAACCCCGACCCCTCAACCCCGACCACTCAACCCCGACCACTTAATCCTAACAACTCGACCCCGACAACTCGACCCTGACATCTCAACCCCGACCACCCAACCCGGACTACTCAACCCCGACCAGTCAACCCCGACCCCTCAACCCCGACCACTCAACCCCGACCACTTAATCCTAACAACTTGACCCCGACAACTCGACCCTGACATCTCAACCCCGACCACCCAACCCGGACTACTCAACCCCGACCAGTCAACCCCGACCCCTCAACCCCGACCACTCAACCCCGACCACTTAATCCTAACAACTCGACCCCGACAACTCGACCATGACATCTCAACCCCGACCACCCAACCCGGACTACTCAACCCCGACCACTCAACCCCGACCACTTAATCCTAACAACTCGACCCCGACAACTCGACCATGACATCTCAACCCCGACCACCCAACCCGGACTACTCAACCCCGACCACTCAACCCCGACCACTTAATCCTAACAACTCGACCCCGACAACTCAACCCTGACATCTCATCCCCGACCACCCAACCCGGACTACTCAACCCCGACCAGTCAACCCTGACCCCTCAACCCCGACCACTCAACCCAGACCACTCAACCCCGACCACTCAACCCCGACAACTCGACCCTGACAACTCGACCCCAACATCTCAACCCCGACAACTCGACCCCGAAAACACAATTACAGTTACAACCCAACTTGATATCAGCCCTTACACAGATTACAGAATGGTAGCAATTCATCATTTCAGCCGAAAAACGTCCACTGCTGGACATAGGCCTCCCCCAAAAGGGGGGGTTTGCCATAATCGCCACGCTTGGCAGGCGGGTTGGCGATCGCAGTATAGTATGGTGGTGGAATGCATAGAGAACGCTGCTGCCCATTCTCCGGTACGACCCTTAGTCGCCTTTTACGACACCCACGGGAAGCATACTTCCATTGTCCACCACCCCATAGGGGTTATTCTTTAAGTCCGGCACCACACAGACAATGGTAGCAATTACTTTTCGCGTATTAATAAAATACAAAATTACTTAGCTTTCAACCTAAGTAGAGAAAGCTGACCAGAACTTGCACAAGTCTCTAATTCATGCAACGAATGCAACCCGCCAACTCAATGCAAAACAAGTACTACATTAACCTATTTCGACCCCTTGACCCTAAAAACTGCAGCGGGATCAGAAGCACTTAACATTATAATTATAGTTGCTCTGAAATGAACCTTAGTGCTGTAGGTATACAGTTTCGTTTCACTTGCAGTTAGCGTGATCGATAGTTTTTTTTAAAGAAGCTGATCCTGAGACTTGACCTAATAAGTTCTGAAATGAAATATTTATTTCTGTAAGTATATCTTATACGACCGACGTTTTTATACATGAAAAAAGGAAGTGGCTCGATTTATTTGTTCCCAAGTGTACATGTAATAAAGCCCTCATTACAGCGCTTTACGTGTCATGCATAATAACCGTGAATGTACAGACGCCAGCACATCAAGCTACTACAATATGTCAAATTTCTTTAATAGACTTTCAACTTTATCGCTAAAGTATAAGGTTCAAAGTTGATTGGGAAAATTTAACAGTGTCGGGTAGCTTGATGTGCCGGCGTCTGTACCTACCTACCTCCATAGAAAGTTATAATTTTCGGGATGAAAAGGAACTGTTTCATTTTATGTTCATGAGGCATTCATGTTCATCACGACGACGTGTTTAAATTCCAAATTTTCTTTAAATGTAGGTAGGTACTCATAATTTTTTTACTTATAAAGGTATTACTTATGTAGCGGCAATCTTTAGAATGTTTGCCTATCTAGGGGATCGAATATCGAACCTCCACACTCCTGTCAAGAGTGATAAATAGGTTTTAATATCTAGAAAAGTAAAGAGAAGACTGTGAGTACCATGCAGGCTATATTAAGAAAGCACACGAAACACAACGAACACGAAGCACAGAAAGCGCAACGTAGGGTGCAAGAGCGAGCGAAGTGCACCCCCAAGGTTAGGTTTGTTTAGGTTACTACCCTAAACCCTTTACACAGAAATAGGAGCCCCGCACAGCGGGGCTCCGTCGACATAGCGTGCAAAAGCGAGCGAATGGGAATACAATTTGCTTAAAAATAATTATCTAATTGGTTTCTGTGAACCAAGGTATCTGGAAACAGTGGTTTCTATGAACAAAGTTTACGGCAAGAAGTGCTATCTATGAACAGAGAACTCTGTCAACAGTGCTTCCCATGGACCGAGATATCTACAAACAATGCTTTCTATCAAGATAGTTTCCGGAGAAACGTGCTGTCTAGGAATAGAGATTTCCATGAGCTTTGATTTCTGTATGTAGTTGTATCGTAAAAGCGTGTTTCTATCTTAGGTTCCACACTCATTGAATACATGACTTTATAACTGTCTGGCGGTTTTGAGTATTTTGTATATGGCCTACGCTGCCCTATAGATCTGGTAGCGTCATGTGACGGGTCGTTGAGCTCCCTAAAATAGGGTTGAGCGACACGATGACTGATGCATGCATTCCGTCTGTTGGCTCAGGTCAACTCAAAGCTGAAATGGCTCTTTCTCCCTTCCAGACGTGGCCCTGCATTGTTACAGTCACATAAAATATCCTAACATAATGTATGGACTTTAAAAGAGACCACCACCTCTGAGTTAGTTTTGGCATTTCTACTCAGGGATCAGTCAGCTAGTTTCCAATCTAACCGGATGCAGCTGAATACCAGTATTTTACACGGAGCGACTGCCTATCTGACCACCACAACCCAGTTACTGGGTAATGCGATACCCCTTGCTTAGACTGGTTGTCAGACTTTCGGGCTTCTGACGACCCGTATCGACTGTCAAAGATTCAAGAATGTTCCTTTTCTTCTTCTTTTGTCAAATTATTATTATTTTCTTTCTTGTCTTCAGACAATATTATAATATGATACTGTGTGCTAACAGGGTTCACAAGCTTTCTTAGTGTTAAGCTTTTTCTGTAACTATACCTACCATGTGGAATGAAAAAAAAATTAATAACAAGTTCGTCATCCATAATCTACCCTATAATGTGTCCAACAGACCTAGGCTTTCGAATCTACCAATAAAATTGAGGATGTCTAGGGAATGAATAAACATAACTCCCACTTTTGGCAAGCGTTTCGACGCTCGCAGATGGGTCGTTTCTGGCCTTCTGCCCAACGTCCTGGCAAAATCCTTTAGTCTCCTCAGATTACTTTACCTCTACACCCTCCAAAGAGCTATCTTTATCCATATCCATACGATCCATACAAATACTATAAATTCGAAAGTATCTCTGTTACCTTTTCACGCCTAAGCCACTGAACGGATTTCGATAAAATTGGCAGAGATATTTTTTTTTTGTTGCGCGGTTGAAATTCTCATGGACTTCCTCCGTCGTGGGGGTGACAGAGGGTCATGCCGGACACTTACCGGCTACAACCACCGCGGTGTTCCACCTCCACCTATGGCCCGATGCGGGATTCGCGTAAGTGTTCACCGCTCCCCCGACAGGCCTCGAGCCGCTGTTCCTCAGCGGGTCCCACCTCCCCGTGCGGCCATTCCTATAATGGCCGCACCCACTCTCGAGTGGGGAAAGGACCTGGCTTCTTTTTGTCCGGTAGCAAGTTCCCGTAGGATATTTTCCGACAACCACGCGAGCGAAGCCCCGGGTAGAAGCTAGTAACATTATAAATGCGAAGATAACTCTGTCTGTCTGTTTGTTACCTTTTAACGCCAAAACCACTGAACCGATCCTTATAAAATTACAGGTAGGTATAGGCCTGGAGAAGGACATAGGATACTAATTTCATCTTAGAAATTTGTATCAAAAAAATTATGAAATACAAAATACACGCAAAGTCGCGGGCAACAGCTAGTATTGTTTAAGGGACAATTCCAGAATATAATCAATGTTTAATAATCTCTGCTATTATAATAATTGTATTTTGACAAGTGTTTGAAGTGAGTGAGTTTTTTTGTTAGTTTGAGTGTTTTTCTCTCGATCAAGATACAACCTGACACTGACCTGCAAATTGCAATAAACGTAAGAAAATTTGAATTTCGCGGTCTATCACTACCCATTCACCTAAATACATTTATTTATGTTAACTTTTGCGTAGGGCTTGACATACCCAAAAAATGGCGAACGCGAAGGATTTCAACTTTTCATGAGCTCATAAACAATTCATTTATGGAGAATCAAAGCAACAAATCGGCCGAACAATGAACTATTCCATCCCTCCTACAAATTCTTTCCAATAGTTTATTTACACATAACATCACGCCTGTATTTTCAGAAGGGATAGACAGAGGTGTAGTACTTACACATGTATCCATACTAATATAATAAATTCGAAAGTAACTCTATCTGTCTGTATGTTACCTTTTCACGCCTAAACCACTGAGTGGATTTCGATAAAATTTGGCAGAGAGATAGATTGCATCCCGGGGAAGTACATAGGATAGTTTTTATCCCGATATTCCCACGGGATCGACACTTATGCGGGTGAAACCGCGGGCGCTGCTAGTCTAGTTATATTTTAGTGCCATGCAATAGGGTGCAAGCCCAGTGCCATGAAGCAGGCACAAAACAGACCGGGAAATTCATATTATGAAACCAGAACCTCATTGGATATTTTATTTGGACATCAAAATAAAAACTTTTATGTAAAAAAGTTTTTATTTTTCACTTTTTAGTTCTACTTACCTACCCCAAACCAATTCATATATCACTACTTGCTATGTCCCTTGCCCTTTAAAGGGTACTGGCGTGATGTTATGTTGTGTTATTGCGTAAACAATGCATACATATGCTATAGCAGCAATCACGGTAGATTTGCAGGCATTTATTGAAGAGTTCCGTTGACTGTCTCCGAAACTCATCATCAGATCTTCACGAAATTTAAATGGGACCATTTCGGAATAAAGCTCTTTCGAACAAAATTTTTTGCAAATCCGTCTATTTAGGATGGAGTTATGCCCGAACATACACTAAAAAAAAAGTAACATTCGAAGGGAGAACCTCCTCCTTTTTAGAAGTCGGTTAAAAATACTAAAAAATATAGCACTACGCTAATAAACCAGTAATAACGCTGTAAGACTTCATTGCTCCTAAAAATAGTTACCACACTAAAAAAACTGGCAAATGCGAAAAGAAAAAATACATTTCTTTTTTAGTCTGGTCCAAAAAGTTCCTAATCCAAACGTCAACCTCATCATACAATCTCATCAGCTTACTAAGTAGACCCGAGCGTAATAATTCAAGGTGTGAATAAGCAAGGAGGTCACGCGTAACGAGATTTTCATAATGTTATATTAAATTTTTCATTAGGACTGGCTGTTTATATTATGACCTTTGCGCTCTGACCTTTAGGGGTGGGTTTACGTGGGCGCCATTTTCTTTTAGAAGGGCAGAATTTGGATGGAATGAACTGATGGAAGCGTGGTAGTTTAGATTCTTGGAGAGTTTGTGAATTATAGAAGTTCATTAATAACTACTTCATGATTCAACAGCCCTTATGAATCATGAAGTAGTTATCACACTAATATTATAAAGGCGAAAGTTTGTGAGTGTGTGTTTATATGTTCGTTACTTCTTCACGCTCAAACGGCTGGACCAATTTTGATAAAATTTTGTATGGAGGTAGCTGACACCCTGGATTAACATATAGGCTACTTTTTATCCCGATATTCCACGGGATCGACAATTACGCGGGTGAAACCGCGGGGCGCAGCTAGTTAAAGCTAAATCCACTAATTTAAGGGTAATAAAATACCCTTCGGATCTGACTACCTCATTGGTCTAGACTAGAGGTCGCGAGCGCTACTAAGGTGCTGGGTTCGATTCCCGGGTCGGGCCAGGATCGCCCCCCTTTTAAATGGGACTTAAACATAATTGGCGAAATGTGGCAGTACTATATGTAGGTGCACCTCTGTATTTTTCGAAGAGTTAGGCCCTTCGAGAAATACAAACGAGATCTTATGTTACCTTTCAGATTTCGGGCTATTCGAGACATGACAAATAACGTGACACTCCCACGAGACAGAATGGAATGAGACACCCACTCGAAAAGTGTCTCACCACGCTAAAAAGCCTAAACAGATACACTCGTATCAGACAAAGCAGTGGCTTATTGTTGTGTCCAACAGATTGCCACGGAGGAGGAAAGAGAAAAAAAACTGGCCAAGTGCTAGTCGGACTCGCACACGAAGGGTTCCGTACCACAAGGCAAAAACGCCGAAAAAAAACATGTTTGTTGTATGGGAGCCCCCCTTAAATATTTATTTTATTTTAATTGTATTATTTATTATTAAAGTTAAAATACAACTGAGTCTTTTGTGAATATTTCAAGTGCCTACCTGTTGCCATTTTTGATATCGTGCAAAAAAGGGCAAAAATATCGCGTTTGTTGTATGGGAGCCCCCCTTAAATGTTTATTTTATTTTGTTTTTAGTATTTGTTGTTATAGCGGCAACAGAAATACATCATCTGTGAAAATTTCAACTGTCTAGCTATCGCGGTTCTTGAGATACAGCCTGGTGACAGACAGACGGACAGACAGCGAAGTCTTAGTAATAGGGTTCCGTTTTTTTACCCTTTGGGTACGGAACCGTAAAAAGGACCACGAGACGCATATTTTGAAAGTAAGAATACTTTAGAGATGAACTCAAATGATACAGTGTAAAAAAGAGCATCTAGTTTATTAGGTACAGATGCTATCTTAGGTAAAATATGATACAGCGTGTTTGATTGATGTAATCATCTTGAGTAAAAAATATAGCTTGTTTTCTATCTTAAAGTCTTGCAATGTAAAATCTCTACTATCACTAGAAACAACTTCAGATTACTTCACACAAGCCGCTTCCACCTACCATGACTTCACAAGGTCAACGATATACCAACAAGTAACAACAGATAACACAAGTGGACTCCCTAGGAGTAGCCTTGGTGATACCCGCGTAGCCTTGTACATGGAGTTATTTGTATGTAAAGACCGGAATACATGGCCTTATGTAAGAGATAAGGTGATTTGTGTTTGGGTGTTTCTAGAATACATACACTGAATGAAATAAGCAGTAATTAAAAATGAAAAAAAACATTGATCTGAACTGCTTTAAACAGTTCCATAAGATCCTAACGTTCAAAACAGTATTTTTTACTGATCCGAATTGAGGCAAAATGTTACCGCCATGATAGTAAACTTTAACGTTTTATGTAGCTAAAAGGTCACAAAATTAACTGTTTTATTCATTTGCTGATATCGTTCAAACTATTGAAATTTACTTACATTACAGTAATGGCGGTTTTCTTTTTTTTTTTTCAGTAAATAGTATGTTCATTAAAAGTTACTGTTTTATGTTTTACAAACATTTCTTCTTACTGTATAAAGTAAGTAAGTCTGTGTAGTAAGACATTATTTTTTCAGTGTAAGCCAATAATGTTCCTACTGCTGGTACACAGGCCTCCTCTAAGAAGGAGCGGGCTGTAATCTACCACGCGGACCCAGTGCGGTTTGGTAGACGTCACATGTCTCCGAATTTTCGGTTCTAGGACATGCCGGTTTCCTCACGATGTTTTCCTTCAGCCTTTCGAGAGCAGTGGCGGTGAAATAAATCATACTAAGTGCCTGCTTGGGTTCCAGTAGTTCGACCGTTCGAACTCGTATGTCTGGGCCGATACCTCTGGGCCAGCACTGCTCACGGCAAAAGACGGTTTGGGTAGTGAGTTAGAACACAGAATTTAGATTAAGATGTTTATTGAGGACAGGTCTTCCAAGGATCACTTTACTAGATATTTAAATTCTGTCTCAATATTTCTCGAATACGATGGGGTCCGATGGTGTCTAACCGAGTGTGATATGATATCAGAATTTTGCACTGGGCCCGCGTATAAGGAGAATATGTCCCAGTGCACACAGTACTGGCCGGATATACTTAAACATTATTCAGTTAAATGGGTCGTCTATCAAGCCTCTAAATACCAGTAACGACTTCCTTAGGAGTCCAGGATCTATGGCTTAACTTTTAACGAGGAAAATGTACGTTTAATTACAAACAAGAGGTATTTCGCGCTTTCTGGGCCACAAAATGGAATTGATTTTACCCATCTTAAGGATTTACAGCAGCAGAAGCTGCTCAACCTCACAAATCCCAAGCAATTATTGTTTTAGTTACAAGACCCTGATCGTCACCTTAATCATGTATTTGATAACATCAATGATATTTTGGGATGCATGAAGAAGCCTCCTCGTGTAGCGCAGTTTGTTCCGCCAGTTACTCAACTGAACCGAGCGCTCGGCGCATCCTGGACAGTCACACCCAACACCTTATTTGACTGGCTAATTCTTCCCTTGCGGTGGTAGGGCTAACGCCCGCCTGGTTTGCAACCACCCCTCCCACCGGAGTCCGACGTCAAGCAGCTTGCTATGTTTCGTCGATGCGTGGGAGTTCCAGTGCCTTTGGCATCTTCTGGGCACGCTCGTTCCATCATAGATTTCATCCATCGCTTTTCCACCAGGCGTGATCAAGGTCAAGAGCGGGCCCATTCAGAAATAAAAAAAATATATGTACAACGTCATTTTTAGTATATTATGCGAAACCTGAATATAGTTTGTTCAGAATAAGTAACTGAATCGATTCCAATCATTTTTACCTCATGTTATATTTTGTCCCAAAAATATTTAAAAAAGGTTAAAAGTTGGACACCGCGCGACACTAAGTAGGTTATCCAATCTCCGCGCCGAACGGTTAGGTACCTAGGTACTGTAGTGTCTTGTGTGTTCCGGCCTTTAGCAGAAAGGTCTGGCTGGATGTAATATTCCATTCTAGCATTCAAATTGTGATGACAGCAACGTTAACATTGTGTTTTTTTCTATAGAGTCATTCATATATTTTCTGTAAAGCTGCGAGGTCCCTTTTATCAATACAATAATTCCAAGTCTAACGTGTTCTTATTTGTGTACCTCTCAGAGGTACTATAGAGGACCCCTCAGGACCTCTACAGTTGGCGGAGGCGCCTAAAAACCCGAACGACTAATCGTTTAACGTGTTTGGTTTCAGTATAACATTAGCGAAATCCCCCGCACGCCAAGCGATAAATAAAAGCCAAGCAGAGTGAAATCTACGCCGGAATTTAAAGCTAAGTGGTGCTAAGCAAATATTGCACCATGGCAAACGCCGTACATTTTTCTGGCACTGGTGCAAATTGCTTCAACGACTTTCTCGCCCAATTTAGATGCATTGCAGCCATAAATCAATGGCCTGAAAATAATTTAGCGCTCATATTAGGAGCATACCTACAAGGTCCAGCGCTCGCATATTTTAAAATCATTTTCAAAGAGGATCTAGAATTCAAAGCGATTTGTGATCTTTTGAGAGCGGAATTTCCTTCAAGTGTAGATTATGTCGAAAAATTTTACAACGCGAGACAAGGGGCCAACGAAGACATCATAACATTCTACTATTCTTTATCAGATCTCGCTACAAAAGCAAAAATCTCGGACGAGAAAATTTTCATAAAAAAATTTTTAAAAGGGGTAACTTCAGATTACAAATTGAAATTGGGGACAAAATTGTTCGCATCCAAATCAGAATTGCGTGCCACCCTGGTACAAATTAAAGAGATTTTTGAAGAATCTCGTTCTGATGAATTTAACCTACCGATAACACTTCCAAAGGGTATTTTAACTAAAGTAAGAGTGGATCATCCGCTATCTATAGACAGCCAAAGGTCCCCGAGGGCTTCTAGACAAACAAGCCCCGCACCGTCACCTTCTGCGGCAACCCCTTCACGCTCAGCCGGGGAGCATAGAGAAGAAGAATCCTACCATACCCCTAGATACAATTTGCGTCCAAGATATCCCTTTACGAATAGATTTTATCGTTCACCCATTGCCCCCAGCTCAAACAACCCACAGCAACCCAGACGCCCAAACGACCAAGGACACAGACGATGAAGGATGACCGGGAGTTACAGGCTGTGTCCGAAGATATACAACTCCCACTAAATAATAAAAAGAGTATCTCCGGTCCTTTTATTAGAATAACTTTAGCTGACCAAGCCTGCACCGCGCTGATAGACACTGGAGCATCAATCTCTTGTATATCGGAGCAGCTGCTGGTGGAACTTAAATTAAATCATACCACTGATAAGGCCCTGTGACAGACACTCAGCTTAAGTTGAAACCAACTTTGCTAACGGGGCATAGCCTTTGCAAAGTGTGTTGAGTTGACACAATTGGTTCAGCTTATGTTTGAGCACCCACAGTTTTGTTGTTGTTTCATTGAGTTGTTATTAGATGATGATGGAGTGAATTTTGAATTTTCCCTCTGGAGTATGGGCATGTGTTAGACTTTTTAAATGAACCCTGGCCTCTTAAACTTTTCCCTCCCTCTGGCTCATACCGTCCGATGGGGTAAAAGAGTTTGAAGTTAAGATCATTTAATTTTTTTTTTAAGCCTCATCTAGGCCGATGTGAACTTTCACATCCATTGTTTTCCTAGGAGGCCTAGTCGCATCTTTTCCGCCGGTTTTGGTGTGATGAGGTTCAGGCATGACGACGTTAGTTTGTGTTAGTGCACATTGGCACTTATAAATTGTCCTGGCACTTATCGAAGTGTCGGATACGCGGTTCGTTCGTCCTGACTTTAACCTTTCTCTTGCAGGAGATGGTCCTCATCCTGTCTAACTCCGGCGTTAGGTCATTTTTCAGTGTAGGGATAGGTAGGAAGAGTTTGAATGTTCGAATGGTATGAATAAAAGTCTTGTTTGGTGTTTGAGTTATGCCAATACTTTTATTCAAGGGTGGGCGTAGCTCATGTAGTGTCTTGTGTGTTCCGGCCTTTAGCAGAAAGGTCTGGCTGGATGTAATATTCCATTCTAGCATTCAAATTGTGATGACAGCAACGTTAACATTGTGTTTTTTTCTATAGAGTCATTCATATATTTTCTGTAAAGCTGCGAGGTCCCTTTTATCAATACAATAATTCCAAGTCTAACGTGTTCTTATTTGTGTACCTCTCAGAGGTACTATAGAAGACCCCTCAGGACCTCTACAGTACTATTATCAATGAGCGCAAGACAAACAGGTAACTTAAAAAGTTTATAACTTTGTGATTTTTCACAATAGTTTTGAAATTTGGTACATAGATTCTTAACTACTAGACACGTGTTTCGGGTTTCGCATATACTAAAAATAATGTTGTAATTCTATTCCTTAATGCACTTTCAGATAGGCCTAGTAATAATGTAGTTCCGTATGCCATCCGCTGTGTTACCGGCACCTTACACAACTGCTTTGATTTTCATTCGATTAGCAATTATGACGAGGGAACTTCCCATTAGACTGGAACTCTTTATGTAATGGGACGATTAACTGATTATCTAGCTAATAATCTTAATGGTTTAGAATAGAAGAGAATGCCTTGTGTGTTTCTTTTCCTGTAAAGATCCTACATATCTATAATCTATAAATAAAAATAAATAAAATTGTAGTGTCTGTTTGTAATGTCAGAATAACAGCCTTTATGAAATGCATATGAAAGTCCATATTTATAAAAAAAAAATGTTTTGTCTGTTTGTGTTTGCTAATCTCCGAAACGGCTGGACCGATTTTGATGTGACGTGCCTCTAGTAAACCCACATTTCGCCAATTATGTTCCATGTAATAAGGGTCGAGCCTATTGTCACCAACCGGGCTACTCATGAGAAAATCCTGACGAAAATACCCAATGACGCTATTCTACGATCAGAGCGCGCGACACATAGCCACCGCATACGTGGGTCACTGTTGTGCCGTCTCTCATGGGATGTCGCAACGGTGACCAACCGTTATTTCTTGTGTTTTTGTTTAGTGTCTGTGCTTACTAACATAGTCGTAAGTTTTACTAACAATCTTGTTTGCGTTTGAGTATTGGTCAGTTTAATAAAGAAAAATTCTATTCTATTCTATAAATAATTTTTCATAACATCCCAATATTTGCAAAACAAACAATCGACAAAACAATCTTATCTCGAAAATATTGTGTTAGAGCACACAGAATCTCAGAATGTGAAGAAAAACAGTCGCAGCGTTTGAAAATATTCCCGACATTTTAATAAAAGAGAGACATTTCAATAGAATGTAAAGAATGTGCGCGACCATGCGGCGGCGAAGGCTTATTGAACCAATCTATCACTAGCAGTCGGATGCTATCGGCAGAGATGCTGCGCGAATTGAGTCTTTATTATTTGAAGAAGTTTTTAAACTTTCACATGGTGTTGGCAACGACTAAAATCTTTACATATATATAAAAGAAAGTCATGTTAGTTACACTATTTATAACTCAAGAACGGCTGAACCGATTAGGATGAAAATTGGTAGGGAGGTAGCTTAGAACCAGGAGACGGACATAGGATACTTTTTAGGGTTCCGTACCCAAAGGGTAAAAACGGGACCCTATTACTAAGACTTCGCTGTCTGTCCGTCTGTCTGTCTGTCTGTCACCAGGCTGTATCTCAAGAACCGCGATAGCTAGACAGTTAAAATTTTCACACATGATGCATTTCTATTGCCGCTATAACAACAAATACCAAAAACAAAATAAAATAAATATTTAAGGGCGGCTCCCATACAACAAACGCGATTTTTTGCCCTTTTTTGCTCGATATCAAGAATGGCAACAGGTAGACACTTGAAATATTCACAAAATACTCAGTTGTGTTTTAACTTTAATAATAAATAATAAAATTAAAATAAAATAAATATTTAAGAGGGGCTCTCATACAACAAACATGTTTTTTTCGGCGTTTTTGCCTTGTGGTACGGAACCCTTCGTGTGCGAGTCCGACTCGCACTTGTTTGTCATATTTTTATATTTTTTTAAATACTTTTATTTACTTATAGGACTAGGGTAGAAGTAGTGTAGGAATAGGTTAGGAGTAGGGTAGGAGTAGGTTAGGTTTGGTTAGGAGTAGGGTAGGAGTAGTGTAGGAGTAAGGTAGGAGTAGGCGTGGGTAGGAGTAGGGTAGGAGTAGGTACACCACGCGAACGAAGTATCGCCGGGCAGCTAGAAATAATTTATATAGCAAAACAACGTTTGCCGGATCAGCTAGTATAACAATCATTTTTAATACCAGCCTATTATTGGCCTACTGCAGGGCAAAGACTTCTTCTCATACAGAGAAGGCAAGAGCATAGATCACCACGCTTGCCCAATACGGGTTGGCGATTTCATTGACTTTAGGATGATTTACACCAAACGGCTCGCTCCGCATCAGATCGGAACGGATTTTGCAATCT
The DNA here is from genome assembly GCA_916614155.1 of Mesoligia furuncula. Taxonomy (NCBI): domain Eukaryota; kingdom Metazoa; phylum Arthropoda; class Insecta; order Lepidoptera; family Noctuidae; genus Mesoligia; species Mesoligia furuncula. The sequence continues at coordinate 25,391,776 of OU744810.1, read as the reverse complement.
TTAAACAATATTAAATCGTGTACACAGTATTTAAAGTCTATATTACCAAGCCGCCGGGGCGTCTTTCGCGACGCGCGATCGTATCCGAAAGTATGCTGCGACGCGCGATCGGCTCCGTTCGCCTGTCGTCGTATCCGATCGAATCCTTTCGGCTGTCGTCGTGTGCGCTCAAAGCCGTGGCCGGGCGGCACCACTCATTCTCGAAAGTGCACGCACTACAGATCTGTTTTATGATTATTTTCTTCTTCTTCTATAATGCAACAGCCAACAATACTACGTCAACTTCAACCATTTTCAAAAATTAGAACACATCAACACGGTAGGAATGAAACTATTTGACTATGCGCAGAAACCGATACGTTTGCAAGCGACGCCGACGGTACAGAGCCGATCGTATGCGTCGACGTCCTGTCGGACGCGATCGGCTGTCGCCGCATCCGTTCGTATCCTTTCCGATCCGATAAGATGGGAGCCGTTTAGTGGAACCCGACCCCAATATAGTTGGTAAATGGGCTAGGCTTACGGTTAAAACCATTGTACCTAATGCGTAGTAGATGGCGTTTACATAAGACATGCTCTCTACGTAATAGAATCTAAATATATAAAACTCAAAGGTGACTGACTGACTGACTGACATAGTGATCTATCAACGCACAGCCCAAACCACTGGAGGGATCGGGCTGAAATTTGGCATGCTGGTAGATGTTATGACGTAGGCATCCGCTAAGAAAGGATTTTGATAAATTCTATCCCCAAGGGGAAAAAATAGGGGATGAAAGTTTGTATGAAACTTTGTCAATTTTAAACCGATCGGGCTGAGACTTCGCATGAATATAGCTACTATGACGTAGGCATCCCCTAAGAAAGGATTTTGATAAATTCAACCCCCATGGGGATAAAATAAGGGATGATGGAGGATGTAAATGTATTAGTTTTTTTTTTTTAATAATACTTAACGCGAGCGAAGCCGCGGGCAAAAGCTAGTGTATATATAAACCGTCATCCAGAGAGATAATTAAAGCTCCATGTGCCAATAATGTCACTCCTTCAAACAAATAAACAAGTGCGGTCGGGGGACCCTCATTAGGTACGAAGTTCCCTACGTGATACTCACACGCACACACTCTTATATAATAGAAAGGGACAGAAAGAGCGAGATAGTGAATTTGGATGTTCATTTTGATTTCACTATCGGATTTAACACCCTTGAAAACCATGAAAACGTACACCCATGACGAAAAATTTGAAAATGTTTGCTGCCTGGAAATCTTGGATTTTCATTTTGTCCTCACTATTCAGCAGCCTCGAAAACCACGAAAATTATCTCTTGAAAGTTACGTGACGATTTCACAGCGGGCCCTGTCAGAATACCAGCGCTGCGACATTTATTTTTTAAATGTCGCAGCATCATGCTGAGATAGAAGCTTTTGGCCTCGTATAGGACTTTCTGTTTCATTTTTCTTTTGTTACTTTTTTTTTATACAACTTGGATTTTTATTATACTGTGTTTAGTTTAGTTTGTGATCTTCCTGTACGAGTCGCAATAAATACTTTTTCTTTCTATTTCTACCAGTTTACTCCAACCGCAAGCCGCGTTAAAGAACTTTGTTCCAAAAATGCAGTAATTTTGCTTCGTCCCAGAAATAAACGTTTTACTTTCCAACTGGTCCAACTTGAGACAAAAAAAAAAAACAAAAAAAAAACTTTAAACTCACTTGCAAAGTTTATTTCTTTTTGAAAATTTCCTGCCACCTTCCCGTAACTCCATTTCATGTATACAAAAAGGCATGTAAAGTTGCTTATTCAGCATTGATCTTCTTCATATACAACATGTCCCAAAATTCAACGATAAGCCAGCACCGGAGGATAGACCTGCCCATGACTACTCGGGGAAAAAAAGAAAAAAAATATATATCTCTTTTTTTTTGAAGTTATAAAAAAAAAGAAGAAATTCTTAAAAAAGTGAGACCTTTTATGATATTTTTCACTACCATGACCACACTTTTTTAAATATTTCTGTTATTTTTTTTTATAGGCAACCTGAATAGCACTGCTATCTACCACAATTCTTAAAAAATCCAGAATACCTCTAGTTTTTTCACGTAAATTAATGAAACTTAATTTATTCCCTAAATTTTTTGAAGATTTTTACTTTTAATCAACTTTAACTCATCGTGGTGTAAAAAAAAAGTATGAACACTACTATGGCAAGTTTTTTTATAAATTGACGCAACTAATCAAGATTCCAAAATGGTATAATACTCTAGGAAAATCAACCACAAAAAAATTATATCCATACTAGTTCAAAACAAGAACCAAATTCCTTAAATTATAGTTGACAGTAATCACTTTCACTGCGTGCCCAAAATGGGTTCTTGTTACAATTTCTAGGAATTTGAGTGGGGCATACATACCTTAGAAGTTAGAGAGAGATAGATAGATAGAGATATTTACGTTAAAAAGAGACAACAACAGGGCAGGTAGTGGGTTCTTGTTACAATTTCTAGGAATTTGAATGGGGCATACATACCTTAGAAGTTAGAGAGAGATAGATAGACAGAGATATTTACGTTAAAAAGAGACAACAACAGGGCAGGTAGAGAAGCTGTTATTATTCTCAGAGCAAGTCAGTTCAGTACGCTCTGCTCCTTTGTTTACTGCGCACCGTTCCGTATTCAACTGACGTGGCTCTCGTACGTACTAACGACTTTTGGCTTGGCTTTTTGGACTGGAATCGATCTGCAAACTGAACTGACCTGGCATTATCTTGGACTACGATTGTGTGTTTTGTGACTACGATTGTGAGTTTTGTGATTTGGAGTTCTGGCGCATTTTGGACTGTTTAACGATCAACATGCCGCAACCATACACACCACAGGAATACGCAAATATGCACCTCATCTATGGAGAAACCCGATGCAATGCTAACGCTGCTAGCAGACTGTATCGAGAAAGGTACCCAAATGCTCAAAGATATCCTGATTATCGAGTGTTTATTAATGTGCATCAAGCGTTTTCGGAGGGTCGTATGCCATCCAGTAGGAGAAACGCTGGAAGACCTAGTTCGGATCGTGATGAAGAAGTTCTCAATGAGATAGAAAATGATTCGACTACTTCGGTACGCGCCATAGAAGAAGCTACAGGAATCCCGAAAAGTTCTGCACATCGAATTTTACAACGTCACAAGCTTCACCCATATCATTACAGGCGTGTGCAGACGTTGTTACCGCGGGACTATCCATTAAGAGTCACATTTTGCCGTGTGATGCTGCAAAGGCACAGGGAAGATCCCCAATTCCTGGACAAAATTCTATGGTCGGATGAAACAACATGCAAGAAAGATGGATATTTAAATCTACACAACCTACATAGTTGGAGCAATGAAAATCCGCACTTGATGAGACAAGACAGATCCCAATATCAATTCAAGGTTAACTTATGGACCGGCCATATTAAATGGAAAAGTAATTGGGCCCTTTGAGTTACAAGGAAACTTAGATGGCAATAGTTATTTAAACTTTTTACAAAATGACTTGCAAGAATTGCTAGACGACGTGCCCTTAAATGATCTCCAAAACATGTGGCTCCAAAATGATGGTTGCCCAGCACACTATGCCCGCCCTGTGCGAGAATATTTAAATCAAGAGTATCCAGGGCGTTGGATCGGGCGACTTGGTCCTATCTTATGGCCACCTCGTTCACCCGATTTGAACCCCCTGGACTTCTTCTATTGGGGTTGTCTTAAAGACAGGGTCTACTCAAAACCCATTGCGTCATTGGACGAGCTTCGTCGAAATATCAGTCAGGCTGCGGATCATATTAATCGCAGAAGATATGCAAGACAAATAAAACGGTCATTTTTAAGGCGATGTCGTGCATGTATTATTGCTGGTGGCAAACAATTTGAACATTGGTTATAATGTTAATAAATTACATGAGAAATTGTTTGACCATTTATTTAAATATTAAACATTTTCCAAGAACTAATACTTTTTATTACCAGACCGTCATTTGGCCCCCTGTTTAGAAATAATAGGAACATTTTTTTTTTTAACTTGTTTGCCTAGAGTATTATACCATTTTGGAATCTTGATTAGTTGCGTCAATTTATAAAAAAACTTGCCATAGTAGTGTTCATACTTTTTTTTTACACCACGATGAGTTAAAGTTGATTAAAAGTAAAAATCTTCAAAAAATTTAGGGAATAAATTAAGTTTCATTAATTTACGTGAAAAAACTAGAGGTATTCTGGATTTTTTAAGAATTGTGGTAGATAGCAGTGCTATTCAGGTTGCCTATAAAAAAAAATAACAGAAATATTTAAAAAAGTGTGGTCATGGTAGTGAAAAATATCATAAAAGGTCTCACTTTTTTAAGAATTTCTTCTTTTTTTTTATAACTTCAAAAAAAAAGAGATATATATTTTTTTTCTTTTTTTCCCCGAGTAGTCATGGGCAGGTCTATCCTCCGGTGCTGGCTTATCGTTGAATTTTGGGACATGTTGTATATACACCTATTTAAGCATTCATAGCCTAAACTACATGACGCAATAGACTTTTTGCTATCAAACCCATTAAAGTCAGGCTTTACTGCCTAGTTTCATTTTACTGCGACATTCAACCTTATCGCTGTACACATAAAGACTGCGTTGTTAAGACGAGATTATGTTTACAGTACCTCGTTCGAGGCTTTATGGAGGGTAGCGTGATTTATAGCTGTGCTAAAGTTAGGCTGGGAGGCTGATGAAAAGGTTTGAAGCTAAATTTAGACTTGGCAATAGATTGAAGACGTCTAAGTTCTTGATTTCGTTTTAAGATCTGGTTTATGTTAAGAACAACAAAACAACCAAAGATCCGGTCAACGAAATCTGTATCTGAAACCAGTAGGTCTGTATATCTGATCGGGTCTAGAAGGTTTTGTCGGGATGGCTTTGCCAACCGACCTCCACAAATGTTTGATAAGTCACTGGCATGTATTAGAGATAAACACTATTTCATACCTAGAAGAAGAAAAGATTCGTGAGTCGGCCTCATTGGCTGACAGACGCTGTATTCTATTAACCCTTCCCATGTCACGCGTACAGGGTATGTACCGATAACAATAGAATTTCTATTGTGTCTGCTAATTGGACACGCGACGGGATGGTTCAAATTGTGGAATGTGATAGCTGAATATGCAGTGTTACGACCCTTTAACATTGGACCACTATTTATGCACACTCTTTATAAAAATACGGTGTTTCGACCCCTTCAAGTAGGACCACTATTTACGCCACACTCTGCAGTATAGCTAAAGACCAGGTACTAGAGCGCTGAATTGTTTCAGTACCTACCTTGACTCGGTTCTGTTAAAATAAAACGTTCCCATACTACACACCCTTTTTTTTTTGCGGATGGGAAATCATCATAACAATCAGGGAGACACCCTTCTCATAGTATTTGAAGGTCGTAAATAAAATGATACATCACGTTAGGTTTAGGCGGACACAATAGTGCGCAGTGACCGAATGAAAAAATTGATTATGTCACCTAGGTATTACTCAAGACTACATCTCGCTGATACTTTACTAAACAATAACAAAAACTAGTAATATACAGTTCTCTGGCGTAGTATTGGAACGGTCACGTATTCTAGCTATTGCAGCATTCAAATTCCATCTGCCGGACCTTTTCCCAACTATGTTTGGGTCGGCTTCCAGTCGGATGCAGCTGAATATTGAGCATTTTACAGGGAGCGTCTGCCTATCTGACCTCCATAGCCCAGTTATTGGTTTGGTAATTCTGGTTGTCGGACTTTTGGCCTTCCGACTACCCGTAACAGCTATCAAAGATGTACGAATGGCGGCCATTGACAAGGCCAATATAATTTTTTACTTTAAACGCTTACTTAAATATCTAATTTGGTAAAAAATAATTAAAATCTGTAGGTTTTTGATTACGATTAAAATTTAAAACTAAACTCACCTGAATGTTACATGACAGAAAAAATTCTCGTAACTTTTCGACTAAAATGTAGCGACAAATCTCCCATATCTCGCAAAGGCACAAAGTTTTAACAGCCTAACAAGTCCTGAAGGATTTACAGTGAAAATCTTCACCTTTAAAAAGAGAACAAATTATATGTAATACAAAGAGGCTTTGTCACTTGAAACTATAATATGAAAAAAGTTAAGCTCTCATAATTTTCTTCAGAGCAAATTCGTTGCGGGTCAAGAGTCAATTTGGCGCCCTTTGGGGGATATCAAACTTTGGATACAAGTCCATAGTTCCCTTGGACACAATTTCGAAGATTACATCAAATTGGTGAGAGCTGGTATCCAAATAGTTACTGATAGACATCTTTCTATGCAATACTCATGAGGGACTGACTGATGCGGTGGTTAGATTAAACAGGATAAGCGCCATTTTATTTGAAAATAAAAAAGATTCACGCTTAGACGGTCTGATCATGTTGAGAGGACGAATGAAAGGCGACTAACAAAAGTATTTACAATTCAGTAGGGAAGCGAGTACTATGCCCTAGGAGGACCTTGTTGATGATGCTCTTCAGAAAGGGTACTTAATACTCGCAAAGTCGCAACCGGCGTGCGTTTATGACCAGGGCCTCAAGTCTGCTATTACAATAGTGTCAGAATGGTCTATCATTGATTTTATAATTATTGATTTTGACAAGTTTGGTAATCAACTAATATAATGGCGTCATTATGATTTTCCAATGGTCAATCACTGACAGTCCATTGAAAGAAATGGCATAGAATGGTAATCTCGTACATAATGAAAAATGAATTACTGTCATAAGCGTTAATCTGCTAAAATTTTTGACAGTTCCTTTGATCAGTGACCTACCATTAGAACGTCATTGTGCAGTCATTGCTTTTAATTCGTTACGAGTATCGTATATGTTCTGTGCCATTGACCGACCAATGATCAACCATTATGAATTTAGCAGATTACGAACTTTTAGCAAAATGACAATGTGATGGTGGTGGAATCGTGTTGGAATGACGAATTTATAAAAATAGCAGACTTGGGGCCCTTATTTATGAACGTAAACGAGGTAAAAGCAGTACCCAAGGTTCGTAGCAGGTGGCGTTCTGTAGTTTCTGCTTACCCCCATGGGAATAAGGCGTCAGTTTATATACATATGTATGTCTATTTGATAAAAATGTAAAAAGACGCATTACTAAGAAATTCTTCCAAACTAAATGGAATCTTTCAATGGGCTGACAAGCCTTATAACACAGAAGGCTATTACTAACATGCCTGCTACATAAACCAAGCTTTACGCGTTATGAATTCTAAGGAGATGGATTCCAGACGTAATCACGCGTTATTTGGCTTTTGGATAATCATTCACTCCCGCATGAAAGAAAAGCGAGTGAATGATAGCGTGACGTTTGACAGGGGAGAATGGAAGAAGAAAACGTGTTGCGCTGACCTCAAGTAACATGGGACGGACAAGGGCAGGACGATGATGATGTGACTTTTGAAGATAGTGTCAAAGAATGAGTAAACGTCCGTTCGTGCCAACCGAGGACTTATCGAACTGTTATTTTATCCCAGAAGTCAAAAAACCCAACCTGTTGGGTTTTCAACTCTCGATGCTCGTCGTCAGTACGAACGTCGGGTTACAGATACTTTTGACTTTCAAGGGGTCGGTCAGTCAGATAGATAAAGCTATATTTGATCAACATACGACCTGACACTGACCTGCAAATTGCAAAAGACGTAAAAAAAAACAATTTGAATTTCACGGGGTCCCAACGCATCCCCATTAACTAATGCAAATCAGTGTGTGCTATCAACTTCCCATCTTACAATATGAACTCAGTCAAATTATCAATAACTTGTTATAGATTCAATAACTTGTCGCCGACTAAATCTAGTTTCACGCAGTCACGGAACTTATTTTGTTTCACATCCTAACTAACTCATACTAATATTATAAATTCGAAAGTAACTGTCTGTCTGTGTTACCTTTTCACGCCTAAACCACTTGGATTTCGATCAAATTCGGCAGAGAGATAGATTGCATCCCGGGGAAGGACATAGGATAGTTTTTTAGGAAGCTAGTTACTATTATATTTGCGAAAGTAAGTTTGTTACCTTTTGACGCCTAAACCACTGAACCGATCATCCTGAAATTTAGCATATACGTTGCAAGGTGTACAGGAACGGACATAGGGTATATTTCATCCCGAAAAAAGCGCTGTTCCCGAGGAAAACAACAATAACGTTATTATGATAATAGATAGCGCCACGTGTCTTTCGAATCAAAAACAGGACAACGTCTGTCGGGTCAGCTAGTAAATAATATTTTCGTTTGACATTTTTTATCACCGACAATCGATCAGTCGGCCGGAATGCCTCCCGCTCTTTGTAGGACCTTTTTCTATGATTGAACTACGGTTTATATCCTCATCATCAATGGTTGGTGGTAATTCAGGTAAGGGTACGCGAGTTACCAGATACGGACGGCTGTGAGATGGTCAGTAACATGAAGGAGTTGCTGGCGTTCCTTGAGGAGCTGGGGTGGATAGAATAATCGATTTTCCCACCCGTTTCCGTGGTTTGGATTGTGCTTATCAGTCAAGGGAATCTTTTACTACGTTTATGGGCATTAAGGCGACTACATGACCGAAAGCGCGGTCTTTGTCGGACTGCATAGAAAAGAAAGAGAAGCGCGATGACACAACCCTGGTAATTTATTGCAAAATATGAAGCAATTATTTATTTACAAAAAATCTATTGTTTGAACTAAAAAAATTAAAACACTAGTGCTTTAGTATGTTGTAAGTATTAGTATGGTTTTTATTGTAAAAAGAAAGTTTTTAGAGGTATTTTCATGATTTTTTTTTATCCTATCAAATTAGTTGTATTATGTTTTCAACACAGTATCTAAACCTAGCATATATCCTAAAGAATATCACATATTTTTCTGATTATGTGCACTGTAGTCGATTATACAGGTTTGTTGGTAAAACATTAACAACATCTTAAGAGGTCATTGTACTCATCATTATGAACAACTTTTACTATGGGACCAAACCTGAAATCGCGTAATAAAAATCAGCTGTTCCCTACATTTATGTTCGTTTATCTCTTTAAAATGTAGGGAACAGCTGATTTTATTTTTCGCGATTTCAGGTTTGGTGCCATTGTAAAAGTTGTTCATAATGATGAGTACAATGACCTCTTAAGAGGTTGTTAATGTTTTACCAATAACCCTGTATACTTTTATTGTTTCTAAAACTTGCGTTTTTTGTGTTTAGGGCCTGTAAGCCCCTTAATTTGAAACATACAGCTTTAGAAAGAGACTGTCAAAGAGGCATGAGTTACATTGACGAGACTCTACAATAAATTAATAGTTTAAAAAAACACTAGAAAAACACGCTTACAAGACTTTTCTAAGAAATCCAAAACAGCTATGATACGATTTTCCATCACGAACTTCCAGTTCATATCTTCCGGCTCCATCATCAGATCAGTTCGACAGTACCATATTATTGTATTGTCATCAGAACTACATACAGCTGCCAATTTTCATTACGCTACGACCCTTGGAAGATGGTGAAATTAGTTACCTTAGATTCCATTACATAGTTCGTTACATACAGGTCGATCTAATAAAAGCGCGTGATAAAAGCGTGTTGTTTTTCTACAACACGAGATTGAGCTGCCATATTACCAGCATCGTATTGCACCAATCTGCGGAATAATTGTGCAGCACACTAACAGTAGCAATGGCTTTCATTTTGACTGTTAAACAACATTCATTGCGTTATTTGCGTTGTTGAGCTGACAAACTTTTCGAACATAATGAAGCAATGGATTAGCAATATCCTTCAAAATGATTTAGATTGTGATTGAAAGTGTGTTGTGTTGTGTGAAGGGGCCCCTTAGGGCCGAAGCCTGCTGGGTCAGCAGGATTGTCCGAAAGGGTTAGCGCTGGCCCGGAACATAAAGGGCTAAGGAAGGAACACGGGTGGGTTTTAGTCAGTATAGAGTCTTTAGTCAGTAAGAAACACGGGTGGGTTTTAGTCAGTAAGAGTCGGTCAAAATCCGCCCAGGGCGCGAGGAGTCATTTGATGATTTACAACCAAAAAAAAAAAGTGTGTTACGCATTTAGGGTGCAGTATGGCTAGCGCTGTTCATTTCAAATTGGCAAGAATTTATAGTCCCTTCAAAACCTCTCGAAATTTTGTGATAAATAATTTACTGCATCAAAATCCATTTTAGATGAGGGGAATGCGGCTCACCAGCCCTTTTCCATTTCATGATTAGAACTTAGTATCCGTGGAATATCTCAGGATGACGTCACGTCGTTTGCCTAGACAACTTCGGACGTATTAAACATCTATATACCTATATAAAAGAAAGTCGTGTTATTTACACTATTTATAGCTCAAGAACGGCTGAACCGATTTGGCTGAAAATTGGTAGGGAGGTAGCTTACAACCAGGAGACGGACATAGGATACTTTTTATCTTTTTTTTTATTTTACTTATAGAAGTAGTGTAGGAGTAGGGTAAGAGTAGGGTAGGAGTAGGGTAGAAGTAGGTTAGGAGTTGTCTGTGTGGTGCCGGACTTAAAGAATACCACCACCCCTTACTTCCCGTGGGTGTCGTAAAAGGCGACTAAGGATCGTACCGGAGAATGGGCAGCAGCGTTCTCTATGTATTCCACCGTCATACCATACTGCGATCGCCAACCCGCCTGCCAAGCGTGGCGATTATGGCAAACCCTCCCAAAATTGGGGGCAGCCTGTGTCCAGCAGTGGACGTCTATCGGCTGAAACGAGGTTAGGAGTAGGGTAGAAGTAGGGTAGGAGTAGGAAGTAGGGTAGGAGTAGGGTAGGGTAACGGGTAAGACACCACGCGAACGAAGTGGCGCCGGGCAGCTAGAAATAATTTATATGGCAAAACATCGTTTCCCGGGTCAGCTAGTATGCTTATAAAATACTACTCACGCTATCAATCAACTGCTGCTTCTCCTGTAGCTGCAGCTCTTGGTGACGTAACGTAGCTCGTTGTTTTTCCGCCGTGCTGCTGAGCCGGGACAGGACCTCCTGGTCGTGTTCCCTGGCTGGTGACGGTGGCGCGCTTGAGCCTGTGGGATATTGAACCTTTAGTTTAGAGGGATAAGGTGCAATTTTGCTTGCAAGAATTGGGAGATCATAGCCGTTATATTTTTCGCATATACAGGTACAGGATGGTATGGACATCGGCGCGCAACCTGTTACCATGTATTCAGTACATGATTCTGGACCCGGTTATCATCATCATCATCATCATTTTGCCGAAAGACGTCCACTGCTGGACATAGGCCTCCCCCAAAAGGGAGGGGGGGGGGGGGGGGGGGGGTTTGCCATAATCGCCACGCTTGGCAGGCGGGCAGTATGGTGTTTTATGACCCGGTTATAAAACATCCAAATTGAGAACCTCCTCCTTTTAAGAAGTCGGATAAAAAAATAAAAATCACCTGTTTCATACAAAAGTAAAATAGGTAGGTGCGGTCAGCAACAAAAGTCGATTAACACTTAATTTTTTTTAATCTCAGTTATTGAGCAAAATATTTGTTCGAAATTGCAGCATAAGTACAATGCAATTTTGAACAAATATTTTGCTCAATAATTGAGATTAAAAATCTGAAGTGTTAATATTTTGCTCAATAACTGAGATTTAAAAAACTGAAGTGTTAATTGACTTTTGTTGCTGACCGTACCTACCTATGCTAGGATGGTTTACACGCAGAATACGCGATGGTTATAACGCGGACTATATTTATGTTTTAGTATGTTTTAATATACATATATGACTATAGTCTATGTTTTATTATGTTTGATCTTTAACAAAACTCTAAACAGAATGCATTTTAAATTAACAAAACTAATATTTACTTACATTTGTATTAAAACAATAACTTGCAGTATTATACCTGATGTTTGATTATTGGGTGAACCAATATTTTGGCTCACGTTCTTACTATCCCTACTACAATAAATCTGTAACATCTATTTGTTAAGATATCAAGTAGAAACTCTATTGTATTTTGTATTGTCTATTTGTAGGCTTAAGAGTAAACTAGCCGCGAGCTCGAACTCGCTGGTGGTCATGGCCAAAAAGCACGCTGTCTGACCTGGCTTCGACAGATAGTGCTAGTATCAGTGATGAGCAGTTAGATCCTAGTCTAGACGAACAACGTCTAGTTCTCACGCACAGAAACAACGTTCCAAACTGATAGGCGCGTGAAAAAATTCGAAAAGTGGTTCGGAAAATCGAGTTTTATGAAAAAACCAGTGCATGAATCAATTACAAATAATAATTATTGAACTCTTCGATAACTGAGCATTGTCGGTACGGACTTGGTTTTGAAGATTTTACAGGTCTTTTATTACTTATTTAAACCCAAAGTTAGCAAGAAAAACGAATCTTTGTTAGCTCATAACTTTTTAATGACTTTTTATTTTAGTATTCTGTTTCCGTACAGACAAAATTAACAATAAGCCAAAACGATATCATGTTTAACTTTGGATGCACAATGTCAAACAGTGGAGTAATACTCTCCCGAAATATGTATGGAAAAAATGTCGACTAGTGGCACCTTAAGTCATCATTATCACACAAAACCACTATCGTGACTTGGCTTCAATTGTCATTGTTTAAGACTACTCTGTAATGATTATAAATTGTTTTATTCAGAATTTTGAACCATCAGTAAAAAAGGCAAAATGTTGTAAGACTTGACAGCTAAAGATTCTCACGATGAAAGTCTAAACAAAATGATGAAAATGGTACAGCTTTGAAGATGACTGAGATGAAGGGAACTATAAAATCTTTGCTAATCAAAAACGATGGTCAAGCTTTTCGTCAAACCCGGGCTGAATTTGTATTAGAGCTGTTTCAATTTGGACCCCAATAAAATTGGTGTTTGACGTGCCGCAAAATCACATCACACTAATATTATAAAGGTGAAAGTTTGTGAGTGTGTGTGTTTATATGTTTGTTACTTCTTCACGCTCAAACGGCTGGATCAATTTTGATAAAATTTGGTATGGGGGTAGCTGACACCCTGGAATAACATATAAGCTACTTTTTATCCCGCAATTCCCACGGGATCGAAACTTATGCGGGTGAAACCGCGGGGTGCAGCTAGTTACCAATAAGTACGTGGACAACTTATTTGGATATTCTTATAAAGCGAATGTATCTAAACAATGAATCATTTTAAATATCCATAATGATAATATTCAATGACTAAGTCACTAGGTACATGATGTCACCTGCACAAATACAAAGATGAGTTATCTGCATTATTGCAAAAAAATAAACTAAAACCTAAAGAAACATAAAATGTTGAGCAACAATAGCTATTGGGTTTGACGTACTTTGCAATGTGTTGTATTAAACAAGTTAATATAAGTACGTAATTCATTTGATGATTATCACATAAACTAGCTGCGCCCCGAGATTCACCCGCGTAAATGTCGATCCCGTAGGAATATCGGGATAAAAAGTACCCTATATGTTAATCCAGGAAGTCAGCTACGTACATATAAAATTTTATCAAAATTGATCCAGCTGTTTGAGCGTGAAAAAGTTTCAAACATATAAAAACACATACACACACTCACAAACTTTCGCATTTATAATATTACAGTGATTAAACAAGTATAAGTACGTAATTCACTTGATGATTATGACATAAATTCTGAAGAACCTAATACTACGGTAAAACTTGGTGTGTGAAATAAGATTTACAATGTAGGTATTCTAGATGCATTAGATTTAATGCTGTCAATGATGAAGAATGGACTACGACCACCGGCTTTGGTTATGAAACGAATACAGTTGTTGATGGTAGAAAGAAGCCTTATGACACAAGAACGGACGACTAAAACTAAACTAACTAAGCGTAGGATACCAGCGGTGCTTTTCTGTAAAAATCTCACCGTGAAAACTTAGGTGAAGTGAGCGTAGAGTGAGCTGTCAATAGTGTCAATTCCTAGCAAGAACAAACTCACTTCACCTAAGTTTTCACGGTGAGATTTTTACAGAATCGACCGGCAGGCATGGCATGTGTGCATAGTGTGTGTGGGTGTTTAAGGGTGTGGGTGTGGGGTGTGTGTAGGTGTGTGTGTGGGTGTGTGGGTACGTGCGTGCGTGTGTGGGTGCGTGCGTGCGTGCTTGGGTGCGTGCGTGCGTGAGTGCGTGCGTAGTAGACTGGGAGCCATTGTCATACCCATTGTCAAATATCTTACGTTCAGTCATCATTATCAGATTAGTTGTAGGTCGTTAAGGTGAAAGCGCTAGGGTACCTAGCCCGCGAAATTCAATTTTTTTTACGTTTTTTGCAATTTGCTGGTCAGTAATAAGTTGTACGCTGATTAAAATATGATTCGCGGCCATAACAAATATGTATTTACAGAATTATAATCATTAAAGTCATCAACTCTTTAAGACCAAGTAATCCCCAAGAATTACTATTTCATGGAATCTTGACATTTGGGGATTATACTAACTTAACAAGTCGTATTACTGATTATAATTCTGTAAATACATATTTGCTACGACCGCGAATCATATTGTAATCAACGTACAACTTAAAACTGACCAGCGAATTGCAAAAAACGTAAGAAAATTTGAATTTCGTGGGCTACCTTAACGCTTCCCCCTTAACAGTATATCATTGACGGTGTTATCTGCTGTCAAAAGTACTTAGCGCGTTAATTAGCGAAATGAGTTGCCCGAGTTCACATTCATGCGTCAACGAAGCTTAGTTCACGCTAATCAGGCGTTACACGTTACTAAGCCAACGGCTGGTTAGCATAACTCGCGAGCGAAAGGACATGATGCCACATACGGAACTGAGGCGAAATGGCACAGATTGTTGTAAGAACGACCATTGTTTTTATTACCTACTCAATGTGATAGTATCGTGGTTGGAAACTAATTGTTTCTTAGCTAAAGTGTTGTAAGTAGAGTCATCTTCGCCGATGTCTGGCTTAAATTCTCAATGCTTTAGGGTTTCTTAATAATCAGGTAAGCAGCATGACTATGATCAATAATTCGTCGTTTCAGCCGATAGACGTCCACTGCTGGACATAGGCCTCCCCCAATTTTGGGAGGGTTTGCCATAATCGCCACGCTTGGCAGGCGGGTTGGCGATCGCAGTATGGTATGATGGTGGAATACATAGAGAACGCTGCTGCCCATTCTCCGGTACGATCCTTAGTCGCCTTTTACGACACCCACGGGAAGTAAGGGGTGGTGGTATTCTTTAAGTCCGGCACCACACAGACAGATCAATAATTAATTTCAATAAAATATCGACGGTGAAATGCCAATACCTCTAATTTTCGAGAAATTCACTTTTTTATCGTTTTGAAATTACATGCTTTATTCGCATATTTTAGTGAAAACTCCTAAGTGTATTTTTAGTTGCAACAACATTAAATTAAAATGTGGAAGTACCTCCCAACTAAACCAACGCGACGTGTCTATTTTTGAACGTTTTTTTTTTCAGTTTTTTGTAAATTTTTGACTTTGTAACCTTATTTTATATTTGCACGCCGAAATTAAAGGCAGAATAAGAGAACAATTCTGTACATTTTACCAACCTTCTGTGCCTTATTCATGCAAATAAATGATTTTAGATTTAGCAAATAGGGTTATAATGCTGCATTTTAATTCAGACAATAATCTTCTCGCTTTTAACCACAGATCTGCTCAATAGCATAAGCATAACATAACAAGCCTATAATGTTTCCATTGCTGGCACAACGCCTCCTCTCTTTGTGAGGGAGTGGGCCATAAGTATACAGTGCGGCACCACGCAGGCAGGACTCAACATGCTGCTGCGTCCAGCGATCCCGATGACGCAGCTGTACGTGTCCAGACTGCACCACTCCGCGAAGGTTGAGGAGATAGTGGAGTACATGCGTGTGAAGACCAACTGGACTTACGAGGGTCGAGAAGTTGGAGTCGCGTCACAACACGAACTTCAAGTCGTTCGTGGTGAGTGTTCCGACACATCATCTCGAGAAGTTCTTCAAGGAAGAGTTCTGGCCAAAGGGTGTTGTGTACCGCCGGTTTCGTGGCTGGCTACATGACACTAGTCAGCGAAACATGACGCAGACACTTTGTGTGCGTTAGTTTTTTTTTTGTGTAATTATAATGTTTTATGTATTTATAGTATTTTTATATGGGCCTTGATGCCTGAAATAAATGGATAAATAAATTAATAACCCACCACGCGGGCTCAGTGCGGATTGGTGGATGTCTCATGTCATCTTTGGTTCTAGGACATGCCGGTTGCCTCACGATGTTTTCCTTCACCTTTACTTCTGCTCAATAAAAATCTTAAATTCTTTCACTGACGGACCTAATTCCGCTGGGTCTAGAAGACAACATGACATATTGCACAAGAGTTCCTTGTATAACGGCCGTCGGATAAAGACATTAAATTCGCAAAGCGTGATGTAGTTCTGCATTTTTGGTATGTTGTAACGAAAATAAGGTAAAATGGCTTATACAATAGACTAAAGTTATTGGAAATTAGACAGGAATGTTTTAAATTAATTAAATAATTTAATTATTAGGCTGCGGGAGCTGATTTCCTAATCCCACTCGGTGGGATCCTTTTCTACCCCCAGCAAATTTTGTACTTGGTTGTAGGTGCGAAACGCATGGAAAGAGAAAGCCTCGGGGTAGTAGGGGCAAACGTGCCAGATTCACTTTTGCACTTGCCGCTGTCTTCACAAACAACTGGAACCTCAGGTCGTGCAGTGCCTGAGTACCTGCAACGCCTCCGTAACCAGACACTTTTCGTCAGCTTCCGCAATATTCGCATGAACGAAAAAAAGAAAGAAAGAACTACGATCTACAAGTCTTTTAGCTATGAACGGAGAGATTATATTACTTTTGGGGTCAATATTGTTGCTAATGACCTGACCCAATGGGAATGACCCATCGCCCTTTATAAGGTTCCGGTCTAATTTCCAATAATCCTGTATACATTGAGTCTTTTGCCTCTATAACCCATTTTACCTTATTTTCGTTTTTTTGAGATTGTGAGTGAACTGCTAATCTCACAGACTTCGTTTTGGGCTCTAATAAAAGCTAAATAAATGTACTACAAAATATTTTCTGTAAGTAATCTTTCTTCGTAGGGCAAGTGGTTTTGCCAAGACTCGTATTTAGCGAAATAAGTGAGTAAAACCTGAAAATTTCAATTTTCGAAAAAATTGGTCATTTTCGAAGTGCCATAGATTAGTTTCTATCAAGGCAATAGAGCTGCAATTGGGCTTAAATTGTAGGTAATTTAATACAGTTTATTGTAGTTTTAGTGTAGAAAATTTTATTCGCAAAAAATGCAGATTTTTCGCCCTGGAGAGTAAAAAGTGAAAAAAGTCCCAAAATTTCGAAGTTTTTCTAGATTTTCTCAGTTTCCACAGGTTTTTCGAAGTTGCAAATTTGAATTCACACTACCCCAACAGACCTATACAACATACCAAAAATGCAGAACTACATCACGCTTTGCGAATTTAGCCTCTTTTTCTGTCTATTTCCGACGGCCTAGAAGGTGAGCACTAAAGGTTTTTTTGACAATTATACATCTAAAAAAACTTCTTTTTTTTTTTCTTAAATAATGAAGTTAGAACTTCGTAAAACTTTGCGATGGGAAATCTTATCGGGCACAGCTTGTAAGAGGCAAGGTCTAAACTCACGGTAACAGGGACAAAATAATACTACAGATATGAGACAGACAGAAAAGAAACAGTTTTATTTTACAGAAAGTAAAATAAAATGTCAAAGCAAGTACTTGCAGGGAGCTAGAACATAAGCATTTGAGCACACATTCTGCAGAAACTCGAAGAAAATATTCCATTCCAGTCGTTTGCCTTTAACATACAAATTCCAGAGAGAATCGAGCCAACGAAAATGCTTGCAAACATTCTTAGTTTCATCTAAAAGAATAAAATGTTTCGTGCTCTTGAAAGATATTTCAGGAATGGAGAATATAATAAGAAAGACTCGCGTATTGTAAATGAAAAATAGCAGGGAATATAGAGTTGAATGAAATGAAATTGTAAATACGATATCTAAATAAAAAAACTGGCCAAATGCGAGTCGGACTCGCACACGAAGGGTTCCGTGCCACAAGGCAAAAACGCCGAAAAAAAAAAAAGTTTGTTGTGTGGGAGCCCCCCTTAAATATTTATTTTATTGTTTTTAGTACCTATTTGTTGTTATAGCGGCAACAGAAACACATCATCTGTGAAAATTTCCACTGTTTAGCTATCACGGTTCATGAGATACAGCCTGCTGACAGACGGACAGTGGAGTCTTAGTAATAGGGTCCCGTTTTTAACACGCTTTTATTAGGTCGACCTGTATGTAACTAACTATGTAATGGAATCTAAGGTAAGTAATTTAACCATCTTCCAAGGGTCGTAGCGTAATGAAAATTGGCAGCTGTATGTAGTTCTGATGACAATACAATAATATGGTACTGTCGAACTGATCTGACGATGGAGCCGGAAGATATGAACTGGAACTTCATGATGGAAAATCGTATCATAGCTGTTGTGGATTTCTTAGAGAAGACTTGTAAGCGTGTTTTACCTAGTGTTTTTTAAACTATTAATTTATTACCCTTTGGGTACCGAACCCTAAAAACAAAATCAATTGGGTCAGATCATGTGAAGACCATGTAGATTGGTGTCTGAAATGGTCTTTAGAGGAAAGTACCACACATATTTGAGTGGACCAGCACCCTTATTGCGTAACACACTATGAATCTCAACCATTTTGAAGGATATTGCTAATCCATTGCTTCATATGTTCGAAAAATGTGTCTGCTGAACAACGTAAATAACGCAATGAATGTTGTTGAACTGTCAAAATAAAACCCATTGCTACTGATAGTGTGCTACGCAATTACGTCGCAGTCCAGTCAATGCAAGCATTTGTCAGTAATCCTGTTGTTGAACTCAGGGGGCCACTTTGGCAGAATCATAAAAGGATAACTCAAACTCAAAGCATTTATTTCAATTAAGCCTTGTACAGGCACTTTTGAATTGTCAAAATTAAATAGTCTGTCAGTTAGTCAGAAAGTTGAAGCTAGTTGCCCATTCGAAAACGTAGATCTCTATGGAGAAGAACGGGCAAGAAACTCCAAGGACACTCTTTTAAATCAAGTTATTACAAAATCCTGGGTACATTATTCTTGTTGCTTCTATCATCATCATCATTTCAGCCGAAAGACGACCACTGCTGGACATAGGCCTCCCCCAAGTTGCCCCGGGTTGTTGCTTCTATATGTGAGAACAATGTAAAAAAAAGACAAATGAAGAAACAATTCAAAATATAAGATTAAAAATAAGCCTTGGCAGTTAAGAGATGACCAGTCTCAACCGACGGCGCCCGTTCACGAACATGACGCGTGGATCAGCACCATTATGAATCATAATATGGCGAAGACAGTCTGTGTTTTTCTCTTTTACGCTGCACTACGTAGGTATAATCAAAGAGATTGGATTGATTGGTATTTTAGCACGGACAAAAAAAAATAACTGAAAAATCCTTCATCAACATCATCATCAGCCTATAATGTTCCCACTGCTGGGACACAGGCCTCCTCTCTGTGAGAGGGAGTGGGCCGTAATCCACCACGCGCCCAGTGCGGATTGATAGATGTCACTGTCTTCGAATTTTTGGTTCTAGGACATGCCGGTTTCCTCACGATGTTTTCCTTCACCGTTTTGAGAGCAGTGGTGATGAAATAATTTACACAAAGTGCCTGTCTGGGTTCGAACCTACGACCTACAACTCGTAACTCGCGGCCGATGCCACTGGGCCACCACTGCTCCTCATCGTTCACCAATGGGATTTGATACGATTAACAGTTAACTGTCCATTATGATTCATAATGTTATCCTTTTATGATTCTGCTAAAGTGGCGTCTTTAGGCCCCCACAACTTGATGCTTCTGTAATCGACAATATGCAGTGAGCAATTGTGATCGGTTCACGTCTAGCCTCTCTATCAGAATAGGTCTTTACAAACCAATGGAACAATCATGTTCGTAGATATTGTTAAAACCAGTGTTGACAATGGCTTATGGTTCTCTGTGCACGTTAACAATCACCTGGTGAATGAATGACTACTATTATTATGTGTTTGGTACTATTATTATGAGCTCGTGGTTACGTAATAGCAGCCACAAGGACCGATAGAAGGTTAAGCTACACATGCTGAGGTCGGTCAGTGAAATGGTGAAAATTACTTTAATTTTTATTTCTGCAAAATAAGTCATGTCCATGTCCCAGCCAAGTAGCATAATTAGCCATTCAGATAACTGTCTAGCCTTTTAACTAAACGGCCCCGTTCAAATAGCGGCCTGAATGATATTCAGCCATTCAGTCAAACAGCTAAGCAAATGACTTGGATCGCTAATGTTTAACTACTTGCCTAGTCCAGACATTTAAATTGGCAATTGATTGATTGGCTATTGATTTGAAGCGGCAGTTGGTTATTGTAGTTTTAGAAAGTATAAAAATTACAAAATTGATACTTATTTATTAACAAGTTCGGCAGTAAAAACTGAGCAGTAAACTGAATAGCCATAAGTTCATAACAAACATTTAAATGCGTAAGTAAATAAATATTTGGCAGTAAAATGGTTTTACGGGCAGTAACATGTGCGCAGTTAACAAATCGAAATTATTCGGTGAGAAATCTAACTGGGAAGCAACGCTCGCCGGCCGCTCCCGCGGCATCGCTCGCTACGCTCGCTCGCTCAGCTCGCGCGCATTACAGTTCTAACCTGACCTAGGAACTGCCGAACTATTTAACTAACTGTGCTAATTGCCAATTCCAACATTTTTACTGGCCATTCATTTATTACACTACCTACTCGAGTATTTTTACACGACTACCCAAAAAAGGAGTGTTATTGTACTGACATTATAGGATTAAATTACCGACCAACTTTCTTTTTATTACTGTTCATGTTTAATTTAACAACCGCCGAAATGTAAAATGACTGCCCTGCCCATTATTTTTATGAACCGATCATAATAACCTCCCTAGTGTTTAAATATAACAAATTGTTAAAATGATTGTATTTAAATTTAGTTCCATTTTTTTCCCTCACGACTTTAACCCTATTATATAGATGGCCTAGGCATCAGCCAGCCAGTTCATTAAATGTCGTATTAGACGCATTGGCTGAATATCATTCAGGCCGCTAGTTGAACGGCGCCAATTAGTTAAAAGGCTAGGCAATTAACTGAATGGCTAATTAAGCTAGTTGGCAGCGACTCTCATACCGGGATAACGCCGAACGGACAACATAAATAGATTCGTAAGCTAATTTTACCGGTGATAGCTACTTCCATATAGGAGGGTCGACTATGCAAAGCTATGAGGTCTTGGCTACATTATTGGAAATGATACAAGAGTCTTAATTTTAACCAATTACGATCCGTAAATTATAGCGATCGGCCTTTAGCCGCTCCGCCAATTAAGATTCACTATCTAAGTTCACATTCGAGGAATCGAACACAAACAAAGGCTAAACGGCGAATATTCCCAATAGAAACTCAAAGAGCTCCGAAAACATGAATCTCTAACAATGCTTGTCAATCTCTTGTCTGTTTTTCATTTATGTCCGTAAATCTGACTGAATCCGAGAATGGACGTCTCTGGGGAAACACTTGGACGTAAGAACAGCAAAACTAATCAGACACAATGTACGAGAAAATACTGGCTTGTCCAGTTCTTTGTGTATTTTATTATGACTGGTTACCTAGTGGAGTTTCCGTCTTTGTGACATGGAGTGTCATGACTTGACAGCGGAGATGAGTATCCCCGATTTTTTGATAACATAACAACACGTCTATTTCCCTAAAGGGCCTCACGAAACAGGTTCTCCGTCTAACTAAACAAAAGCTGCGTATAGTTACCGCAGCTTTAACTGGCCACGGGTCATTGAATAAACACCTCTTTGTCATAAGAGTAACTGACATTCCGCTGTGCAGGGCCTGCATGGAGGACGACGAGACAGCGGCACATGTGCTTCTAAACTGCCCGGTGGTCGCCACGTACAGGGCAAAGTATATTTCGGTAACCCAGGTACCCTACGAGAGACGGTTAGTAACATGAAGGCGTTGCTGGCCTTCCTTGAGGAGCTGGGGTGGATCGAATAATCGATTCTCAAACTCAAACTCAAAGCATTTATTTCAATTAAACCTTTAACAGGCACTTTTGAATTGTCAAGAAGTCGGTCAGTCAGAAAATATGAAGCTAGTTGACCATTCCAAAGCGTAGGTACCTATGGAGAAGAACGGGCAAGGAACTCCATGGACACTCTTTTTAAATTACATTTTACAAAAATATTTGTTACATCATTACTTTTGATTTTATGATTATATAATGTGAGAACCACAGATATAAATATACCTAGATAACGCAAGAGTAACTACTTCGCGTGCCAAAAATTGCACCACCTTATGATTACAAATCGTAAGCCACCCCTTTCGCGCTCAGTCCTTTGTACTGCTGGCTGGGTAAGTGTGAGCGAGAGCGCGAGCTTGTGACGTCATAGTAGGTAGTCAAAAAATGGCACGCTTGGTTTTCATACAGTTCGTGATACTTGCGTTATCTAGGTATATATATATATCTGTGGTGAGAACGATGTAAAAAACAAAAAAAGACGTCGGCGTTAAAAGCGTCCAGAATACAACAAATTGTAACAAAACAACAATCCAAAATTAAAACAATTAAAATAAGCCCTGGCGGCTAAGTGATGACCAGCCCCAACTGACGGCGCCCGTTCACGAACATGACGTATATACCAGCACCATTCAGCTCAACCACTTTGAAGGGAGCTAAATGATTTTCCCACCCATACGCAAAATACGCGCATTGACGTGGAGTTGCGGACAGCAGCCCACACCCTACCTACCTTCCCTAAAGGGCAGTGACGAAGGTTCCATACAATTCGATTCCTACCGGCTTCCCTTTGAAAAATGCCACAGTCAGAATTCTATAGAAAAAATAATATAATCATATTAAAGCAGGGTTCGAAAGGATAATTATCAATGATAATTATCATGATAATTATCGTGATAATAACATATGGATAATTATCGTGATAATAACATATGGATAATTATCGATTGATAATAACAAAAAATGCACTCGTGAAAGTGAACTGTATTTGAATGAACATTTCTGCACTTGCGTGTGTCGGAACGCCAATGGAAATAGAATCATCATCGGACGAAGAAGATATTCCTTTGGCTTTACTTCATTCAATTTAATTTAATTATAATGTCGAATCTGACGGACACTGATTTTTACTCAATCTACCTATAATTAATGGTACTTTGTGTTGGATATTAAATAAACATTATAATTTTTTTCTGTGAGAATTGGCCAAATTATCATGTATTTGTTATAAAACAATATAACAAATGAATTTCTAACACAGGTTATAATTATCCGATAATTATCGGATAATTATCAGATAATTATCGGATAATTATCATAAAGCTTAATTATCTTGATAATTTCGAACCCTGTATTAAAGATATCTTCTCCGGATTACCTCTTACAAAAATTTACCCTTCGCTACTGCTAAAGGGTTAGACAGATGTGTACCCAAGTACACCGACATTTCGCCAGTTAAGTTTAAAGCTCCTGTAACAGGGAGCGAACCAATTGGCATCAACTGGGCACAACTCACACCGCACTAGTACTGGGAAATTCCTAACAGAAAAACTCAATAACACTTTGTCCGACCTGGGAAGCGAATCCAGGACCTCACTCAGCAGTACAGCGCTTGCGACCACTAGACCAACGAGGCAACGGGTTTTAATCAATCCTCTAATCGTTAAATCCCATGTGAGCTTTTGTGATTGGTTTACCAAATGACTACGAACAACCAATTATTGAAATTGAAATGGAATTTTCCATTTTCGTTTTTTTTTTTTAAAGTTGCCCCACACTAGGAATTTCTCCTGCATTTTGGGTGCGCTTACAAACATTTAAACTCACATACACAAACAGCCCGACCCGGAACAACTACTTGTAGGTCATACAAATATTTGTTCCGTGCAGGAATCAAACCCTCGACACGCATTTGAAAACAAATTGACTTAAATAGAAACTAAGGTCCACTTGCTCCACAAATCACTAAATGTATTTAGCACTAAAGGCACATCACAAAGAAAAGTGAAAAAATAAGGGAGAGGACCTTTGTCCAGCAGTGGAACAACATAGTTGAAATGAAAAAAGAGTCATTTATACTGGTGAAAATGGCAGATTTTCATGACGGTCTTAATAATAAGACGGGACCACTATCCTACCCAAGTTTTAGAAGTTTGTGGTGCTAGCGGGCCTAGAAGTAAGTCACGTAATATAGAAAGAAAGAAAATACGTTTATTTGCGACAAACAGGGCACATAAAAAAAACAGAAACAAAAAAAAACTAAATAAGTAACAATTTTCATCTAGAACTGGACTTTCAAATACACCAACTGTTATCTTCCTAGGTCCTATTTAATTGATGTGCCCTATTTTTAACCCCCGACGCAAAAACGACGGGGTGTTATAAGTTTGACGTGTCTGTGTGTGTGTGTGTGTGTGTCTGTCTGTGGCATCGTAGCTCCCGAACGGACGAACCGATTTTGATTTTGTTTTTTTTGTTTGAAAGGTGAATTAGTCGGGAGTGTTCTTAGCTATGTTTGATGAAAATCGGTCCAAGATGGCCGCCGCCACAAAATGGCTGACGACATATTTTTTCACAACTCCCATAATATGGGTATCAAATGAAAGGGCTTGAATAGTAGAATACTATACACTATCATAAATTTCAAATCCAAGATGGCCGCCACCACAAAGTGGCAAATTACATTTTTTTTTTCATAACTCCCTCAATATGGGTATCAAATGAAAGGGCTTGACTAGTAGAATACTATACGCTATTACAAATTTCAAATCCAAGATGGCCGCCACCACAAAATGGCGAATTATATTTTTTTTTCACATCTCCTTCAATATAGGTATCAAATGCAAGGGCTTGACAAGTAGAATAATGTACACTATATTGAAAGGGAATGAGGAATATTAACTAACGAAATAAAAACTAAAAACTTGAAAAAAAATATTTTCTGATCAATGCTCTAGAATGATGAGGAAAGTGGAGTGATGACTGGTATCTACGACCACTGAGTTTGACTATTTTTTATTACGAATGGAAATATCCTACTTAAAAAGCGTAAGTATTTCTACATCAGATAGTGTCGCAGTCCCATTTTATAAACTAGATCTGAAATACCTAAGATATCTAATAGCTATGAAATACTTGTACGAAAGTTGAATAACTAAAGGAAGAACTAGAAAAAGCATATAATAAAACAAAAAAATCTGTTTAGTCTTAAAAATTATTCATCAACTATAAATTAATAATAATTTTTTAACGGATAAAAACCTGATTAAACACCAAATTACCTGAATCTTAAAACGCAAGAAAATAAAAGAAATGAAATACAAAAAAATTAAGGAGTCCCTACAAAAAGCATGAAATAAAAAATTAAATTAAAAATTTAAAAAACCCCCGACACAAAAATAATAAAATTAAATGTAAGTAATTGGAAAAGGATCAAATAATTTAAAAACCCCCAACTTGAAGAATCTAGGTAACGAGACTAAAACAGATAAATTCATATGGAAGTCGGGGGACCGTCCTGTGGAACACCTTCTATTCAAAGAGGTCCCCCGACTGCCATATGAATTTATTTGTTTTAGTCTCGTTACCTAGATTCTTCAAGTTGGGGGTTTTTAAATTATTTGATCCTTTTCCAATTACTTACATTTAATTTTATTATTTTTGTGTCGGGGGTTTTTTAAATTTTTAATTTAATTTTTTTTAGACCGATATCTCTACAATAATAATTTACCCAATTAATTAATTAATCTTAGAAACCAAACACAAATAGCTTACTATCATAACTTTACAATATAAATGGTGCTATCAAATCAGACGTTTATTTGCTAGAAATACATTATTTTGGTAAAGGTCCATCATCTGCCTAGCCTTTTCCCAACTATGTAGGGGTCGGCTTTCATTCCAACCGGATGCAGCTGAATACCAGTATTTTACATGGAGCGACTGCCTATCTGACCTCCACAACCCAGTTACTGGGTAATACGATACCCCTAGGTAAGACTGGTTGTCAGATTTTCGGGCTTTTGACTACCCGTAACGACTGTCAAAGATCTACGAATGACAGCCGGGACCAACGGCTTAACGTGCTTTCCAAGGCACGGAAAGCACATTACGTTTTGGTTTTGAAACAAAATAAAGAGTATTCTATTGTGTATCCCTAGTATGTACCATCACCGATGTGTAGTATCGTTTGTACAAGTCAATCATTTCTGAGGCTGAAGTACATTTACCCTAAGGCAGGAAGTACAATCAACTACGGCTGTGGCAACACTTAAACTGCGAAAAACGCCCTTGCTACTGCGACATCATAACGCCGTCAATGTCAAACGTTTACCTTGTACACGAGGTTGACTGTCCGTCAGTCTCTAGGGAAGCACAAGGCCCAAACCCGGCCCGAAACTAAATCAGAAACGATGTGGGCGCGAGAAATATTGCCACTATCTTTTCCTCTATATTTAAAATGAACGACCGCCGAAATAAGGTTTATGAAAGAAGGTTTGAAGGCTCCAAGCTACACTTTTGCGTTACGAGATATTTTTCGACCCTTTTACGTGGTTAATTATTCGGCTTTAGAAGCTAAAGAAGTATGTGAGGGTTCCTGTTCATGGCTCCGGAGAAGCACTGCATGTTTGTGTATAAGAAAGAATATCATGCATGTGCCGCGCCGGAACCGTGGTGCACCGAATTGATGTGATATTGATTCGTATACATAAACTTGCGGTCAGTGCCGGATTAAGACTACTTACTTGATGCCCTAAGCAATCCAAGCCTGTACGCCTGTAGGGCCCTCCTATCCACTAGTCGCCTCGTATTTTTCCAAAACATCGACGAGCGAGAGAGCGATTTGTAAAGATTGGCGCACAGAGTGAATTTTGGGTCTTGGAATATCTTGCAGATAAACAGCCTTATTTTTCATATGCTAGCAAATACTGTTTCGGTGCTGTTTCTGCTTTATAGTGCCCCCGAGATGTGATGCCCTAAGCAATTGCTTAAATTGCTTAGCGGCTAATCCGGCACTGCTTGCGGTCCGATCCGGTGCGGCTCCGGCGTCATGTACAGGAAGCCTAAGGATCGTAGCAGTTGGCGTTCTGTAGCTTCTGCCTATACCATGAGATTGTGTATATCTGTATATATTATTCGGTATTATTTGTGCGATATAACCATGTCTCAGAAGCCAAGGCCAAGGCACTGGCATTTAAATCGAGAGAAGTGGCAGGCTCAGCATACACAAAAGTGTAGCTCATATGTCAAAAAACAGCAGATTGGAAAAGATAATAGCTTCATGTCATGGCGTACATAGAGAGATCAATCGGAACAGACGACCTGCAAAAAATCGGTCTGATCGAATGCGTTCACATGCACGAAACGAAAAGGTTGTGATGTAGTTCCTCGGATTTTAGCCAAATCAGACACGTGTGAAGGTAGAGTTGTGCATGAATGGTAGCATTTTGTGTTATTTATAAGCTTGATATTGAAATGGCTGAAGTGAATCACAAAAACCACATGAAGGCTGCGTTTCCACCAGAGATGTGCGAGGATGCCTAGCGAGGGATGTGTGTGAAACAAACCAATAACATCCCTTCATGTTCATAGCTTGAACTATGTTAGCGTTGTTATTGGTTAGTTTTACCCACATTCCTCGCTACGCATCCTCGCTCATCTAAAAGATGTAAAAGTTCTCACCGTCTGCAGGCGCATTTATAGTCCTCCTTAGACGTTTGTTCTCGTCCTGCAGCCGCGCCACTGCCGTCACCAACTCTGCTGACTCCGTCCGCCATTGCTCTTCGATGGCTTCTATTTCCTGTAAAACAAGGCTTGATTTAGTCAATTATTCAAAATTTATTCCTGAAACATCGTCTTCAGATATACACACACACCCAATAATGTTCCCACTGTTGGTCACAGGCCTCCTCTCTGTGAGAGGGAGTGGGCTCTTCAGATATAAATATAATTAATGTACAGTCAGTTATAGCAATAAGCTGTAAAACCAATGCTGCAATGCTGGAATAACCCACCTTTGCATAAATGGTTGAGATTTTTTAGAATTCGAATCGATAGAATTTTATCTTTTCATTAATATTTTTTTTTCGGTTTTTTTTTTTTATTTGTGCAAAGTTAATAAAATGACAAAAGCATACAGATTTTGGCAGATTGAGTTTTGCCGGCAATTTTAATTAATGAGGGATTTTCTTTTTCTTTTTTTTAACGCTTCCCTAGTCGCTGGATAGATGGCGCTGAACTTGTTAAGTTACTGCAAGGAACAAAACGTCACATTATTTTTATATTAGTGCACTTGGATGTAATTTTGAGATCGTAAAACGAAAGCAAACGAAACTGTCACTCAACGAGCGTATAAGACGTGACGCAATGTTTTTTTTTCCAAGCGTTTTGACTTTGGCACCTAGTAACGGAGCTAGTTCAACGCCATCTTCAGGGTTCTTGGAAACTATGTTTTTTTTTTAATACTCAAAAGAAAAACCTCTCATTTCGACCGATATCTTGATAATATATTTTGGCTTCATTTAGAACATTCATATCTGCCTACATCAACAATTTCGGACACCTCTCAAAAAGTATACATAAAGCATTATATAGGATTGAATTTTCCTTTTTCAAACCAGGATATCAATTATAATTATCTGTGGTATCTGTGGTACTTCAGTCATATCCACCGTCCTCTCTAAACACCTAAATCCCTAAACAAACAAGGCTCCATCCTCATCAACCCCAAAATGAAGACCCTCTAGTAGCCCTTAATATTACCAAGTTTTTAATCAAACCGGCCCACGCTACACACTGGCTGGTAAACCAACAAACTCACAGGTACCTAATTGCGTAACAAACACTTTCAAACACAATTTGAATAATTTTGAAGGAAGTTGGTAATCCATTGCTTCATGAGTTCTCAAGAAAGTAAATAACGCAATGAATGTTGTTGAACTGTCAAAATGTAAGAAAGAAGCTAAGAAGCTGAAAAGATGAAAAAAAAGAAGGAAAAAAAGAAAAAAAAGAAGAAAAAATAAAAGCTGACCCCAACATAGTAATTTGGTAAAGGCTAGGCAGATGATGATGAACTGTCAAAATGTTAGCGTGAGCCATTTCTACTAATACCTAGTGTGTTACATACGCAATTACCCCACAGGATTTTCCGTATAAAAATAAACCCGTATTCGTTTGTGCTTATTCAGCAAACATTGCGAATCGCATGTTGAAATTTCATAAAACGTTTATTTGGCTTCCTGAAAAACGCCGAGTACACGTTGTATTTTTTTTTCGTATGGGGCGGGTTTTATTTTATCGTTCATTGCTGAATAAAAAAATGTGATAGAAAAGAAAAACCAACATCATAATGGTTGGTTGTTGGTTGGTTTAGTAAGCAAAGTGGGACCTTTATAAGGCACTGGGTACGGACTACGGAGGCACGTGCCAATGTATCGGGCCATGTCATTTTTAGTTATTTTAGTTTTTAAAAGTTTCCTAACATAGTTTCAACCGCATTTTCTGCATGTGCATTTTATTTGCGGGTAGCACAGCCCTCGCTGTGCTGCATTCTACGTCACTAGGTCCACAAGTCTGACCTAGTGATTGCGGAATTAAAACTAAATAATTAGGCATACAATTTTATTGCCGTAGATTTCCGCAAAGTAACGCCTAATTCCATAACTTTCGATCGAAGTATCATTTCAGCCCAAAGACGTCCACTGATGGACATAGACCTCCCTAAGCACCGCCACATCGATCGGTTCTATGCTTTTCGCATCCAACGTGCACTTTTGAGCCATTGCAGTTAATGCAATTTTTTTCCGTTATATTACTTTTCTCAAATCTGACCTTGCTGTGAAAACAGTAATTATGCAAATTGCTTAAACACTGAACACAGTTCATTAACTTTGCATTTACCTGATAAGATAGGTGAATCCTGCATAGTTTGGGCTTTAAATTGGTCAATGCCGATGTTGGTGATGCGGTCAATATCAAATTATAAGGAAACTCGAGGAAACTGTTTTTATTCATTATCAAGTTTTGAATCCACATTACTAAGTATTATCATCATCATCATCATTTCGGCCGAAAGACGTCCACTGCTGGACATAGGCCTCCCCCAAAAGGCCCCAGGTTTGCCATAATCGCCGCGCTTGGCAGGCGGGTTGGCGAACGCAGTATGGTATGGTGGTGGAATGCATAGAGAACGCTGCTGCCCATTCCCCGTACGCCCCTTAGTCGCCTTTTACGACACCCACGGGAAGTATGGGGTGGTGCTATTCTTTAAGTCCGGCACCACACAGACAAGTAATAATGCGAAAGTAATTTAGTCTGTCTGTCTGTTCAGTTCTGTTACCTTTTTACGTCTTTACGGCATAACGGCATAATTTAGATGAAAATTGGCACACAGGTAGACCTTGCATGCCCCGGATAAGGAAATAGGACACTTATATCCGGATAGTACGTTCCCGTGGGCGAATCCGGGGACAAAAACTAGTCTATACTACTATTATAAAGAGGTATCATTTGTTTTTTTTGTTTGTAGGACCCTAAAGAATCGAGCAAAAAGAAATGAAGTAAAAAAGAACTGTAAGCGAAAACGAAGTACTAGCGCGGGCAGCCGATGCTATGCGATATGCGACGGGGTGGGTCGGGAACAACAAATTTCACGCACGACGGAGACGAAGTTGCGGGCAGAGGCTAGTACATTATAATTATAACAATTTTCAACTCTAAAGTCAATGCATCCGTACTGTTGAGTCATCATCATCTGCGTAGCCTTTTCCCAACCATGTTGAGGTCGGCTTTCAGTCTGACCGGATGCAGCTGAATACCAGTACTTTACATGGAGCGACCGCCTATCTGACCTCCACAACCCAGTTACTGGGTAATACGATATCCCTTGGTAAGACTGGTTGTCAGATTTTCGGATTTCTGACTACCCGTAACGACTGTCAAAGATCCCGGGTCACGGTATGTAAAGATGGTCACCTCTTACAGACCAACCGCGGCAAGCGTAGCTTAACCTGATCGATCGACCTGTGTGGCTGTTATTATTTAGTTAATTGTAAACATGGTGATTAAAACTGAATAGCAGCAGAAAATTTTACAACCCCGCAGAAGAATCACGATTGCCCTAAGACTTATTAAGATCAATCATTCTCACAACTACAATCTTCATCCATCAATTATTTTGTACATGCTTGCCTCTCAGAAAAACACAATTAATTAAAAGATGCATTCGTGACAGATGTCCAGTTTCACTGACGATGTGCATAAGACGAAACAGTACTAGTTAATTAGTCGTGGCCCAACAGAGCGTGCTGATTGATGAATGAATGCATAATCAAATACATAACCGTGTATGTACAACTGTCGGATGTAGGCTCTCCCATAGACAGTTGATTAACAATCTAGCTGGTTTGAATGGATTAACTGTGGCACAACCAACATGGCGGCTTGGAGCTGTGATACTGTAAGGCTTGGGTTTCCAGCACACACGGTTCCGTCATCCATACTAATATTATAAATTCGAAAGTAACTCTCTCTGTCTGTCAGTCTGTATGTTACCTTTTCTCGCCTAAACCACTGAACGGATTTCGATAAAATTTCGCAGAGAGATAGATTGCATCCCGGGGAAGGACATAGGATAGTTTTTATCCCGATATTCCCACGGGATCGACACTTATGCGGGTGAAACCGCGAGGCCCTGCTAATATTAGATTACATAATGAAAAGGCTGTCATGAAAATTTGTAATTTTCCCCAGTATTTGGGAGAAGTCCCAAGGTAAATTCAAATTTTCTTACGTTCTTTTCAATTTTCAGGTTAATGTCAGGTTGTATATGTAGAACAAAACTTTTTTACAAAAAAAAAACAACCGACTTCCAAAAAACACTATAAAGTGAAAAATAACTTTAATTTCGGAAGTCGGTGTCTTTGGATTTGTATTTTAGTTTTTTGCCACCGACTTCCGAAATTAAAGTTATTTTTCACTTTATAGTGTTTTTTGGAAGTCGGTTGTTTTTTTTTTGTAAAAAAGTTTTTATTTTTCACTTTTTAGTGGGTTAGTTTGTAATTTATCTAAGTTACAATAGCCTAATGTCAACTGCTCATCACATTTTACAAAATATTGCTTTACCCGATCCAGGGACGCTAATTGTTGAGGAGTTCCCCTAATAAGAACCAGGAGAACTGGAGCTGATTGAGAAGTCACCATCAGCTCCATTTCACCATACGCATTGTAACGAGCATAAATTGCTTAGCAACCATATTAAAGTAATCGAATCGCAACCCGTGAAATATTTGTCATTGAGTAGTTCCGATGGCAATCTGTGGTCTTTATCATCAGCTCCACTTTACCAAATGATGATTTCCGAGAGCAAATGCTCAAGTTACTTTAAAAAAAAAAAATTTTCAAATCGGTTCGTAAATGACGCAGTTATGCGTGAACAAAAAACGCAATGCAGAGTAAACGAAAAGATCGTTAATGTAGACAATGTAGATAAATTTTTAGATTTTTGTTGATTTTTCAAAAACCGCTTGTCCGATATCGATAAAATTTTCATGGGACCATTTGGGAAGTATACCCTATCCAACAAAAAAAGAATTTTTCAAATCGGTTGGCAAGCGACGGAGTTATGCGCGAACAAACATAAAAAAAAAAAAAATACAAACATTCGAATTGAGAACCTCCTCCTTTTTTAGAAGTCGGTTAAAAATACGATTCGCATCAAACCACTCGCCCACAAGACTTGATAAGCAAAATCCGTTCTGAGATTCCCTCAAACCATTTTGAATTCGCTTGAATATCATAAAATATGAACCAAATGTCAGTCCTTATAAGACAGGTGGATAGCTATGTTGTTACAGACAGGCCCAGCCCTCCCTCGAGACTCACAAATCTAAATGACGTCACTCCTCATTAAGTTCATGTTTTCGTTTTCCGATTGGAGTAGCCACACAAATATCCGGTTGGCTTAATTTTCGGGACAAATTCCGACGAAAGAAAAATGTTAATAATATGAAAAAAGTTGTGCAAATCGTGTCCAGCTTTTTTTCACATTGGTTAACAGAAATCAGTTCATTTGACCCGTTTTATGCAGCAGAAAAATATTCCTCCCGTTATTGTTTTTTTCTTGCCGCGAAGTCCGAGTACTGTACTGTTTATCTTTTCTCATTTCTACCAAAGAAGAGAAAGATCTCCTCATTTCTACCATTAATGAAGATCTCATTTCTACTAATGATGAAGAAGATTTAATTTCTGCTAATTATTAAGAAAATCTCTTTTTTGCAAATGTTGAAGATCTCTCTCAAATAATATTAGTTAGTATTATTAGCCTTTTGAATGTCTTAAGTTACACAGTTCGACATAAGCAATTGTCTTTCTATTGTGTCTCTAATTACGGCATTCGATGAGTTAAGTCTTTTACTTTTTCCAGTACTTAATCCGATTTATGCTTCTATTCATGCAGAATTTGCTCATACAATAGTGATTGTATGATCAAATCCAGCAAATTGTTATGAACACAGTGTATAGAACATCGTTCCCCTCGTCGACCTCAACAAACAGTCAGCAACCGCTGAGTAATAATATTACGAAGTTAGATCCCGCTGTCCATCTTCATATAACCGTTTAGTCGACTTAGACCACGTTCGGGAGATGGGGAGTTCTATTCATACTCGACCACACGTAGGGATCAATCTGAATAAATCAGCATACTGCCTGGAACGTATGGGAAATTCAAGCGATGCTTTTGTCCTATATTCGTTAGAAATCCATATTCTATTCGCACGGGAAACCGATCAAAGCTCACATGAATATGCGGTGTCACGTGCAAAGTTTTCAATGTCTATTTTTTAATGTCTATTTTTTGGGCAACTCCGTATTTTTGAAGTAGAATTGATAGAACGGGTTCACAGGCTAACACAAGTTGAATATTAATTGATCTTAGAACATTCAGCTTTACTGGAAGCCCCACCCCAACATAGTTTCGAAAAGGCA
Source organism: Mesoligia furuncula (assembly GCA_916614155.1). NCBI lineage: Eukaryota > Metazoa > Arthropoda > Insecta > Lepidoptera > Noctuidae > Mesoligia > Mesoligia furuncula. The sequence continues at coordinate 25,357,554 of OU744810.1, read as the reverse complement.
AGACAGATGATAAGAATTAAAAAAATCTTACAATGTTGGTTGGACTTGCACATGGCTGTTTCCCTGATCTCTAACTATGCAAGCAATGTTTATGATATTTTGTTAATGAATAATTATGATCACTGATGAGTGACTGATGACAATGCGGAGGAATGACAACAAATTTTTTATTGAATTAATGAGAATGGCTTTAATTGAATGAAGATTCAGACCAAAGAAATGATAGATGTATTGTGTTAAAGACGATGTTATGACTAGGTGGGAAGTGGACACTGAGATACGTATGGAAGAAAAAGACGTACTGCGCCGAACCCGTATAGACTAGCTCAGTGAAGAATGAATATAATGAGGTGGCACTGTTCGATCCATCAGGTTAAGCTACGCTTGCCTCGGTTGGTCCGTGGATGGGTCTGGGTGGTGGGATCTTTACATTACCTAAACCCTCCGTGTCTCGGAAAGCACATTAAGTCGTTGGTCCCGGCTGTCATTCTTTGATTTTTGACAGTCTTTACGGGTCGTCAGAAGCCCAAAATTATGACAATCAGACTTACCAAGGGGCATCGTATTATCCGGTTACTGGGTTGTGGAGGTCAGATAGGCAGTCGCTCCATGTAAAATACTGGTATTGAGCTGCATCCTGTTAGACTGGATGCCGACCCCAACATAGTTGGGAAAAGGCTAGGCAGATGATGACTCCAGCTAGTACAAGTCATATATAATCATTTCAGCCCGGAGTCACCCACTGCTGGGTCTGCTGGCCTGCCCTTTTATATACCACTAGCTTCTGGCCGCGACTTCGTCCGCGTGAAATTTCACCCTCCCCCCATTCACCCTCTTAGGGGTGGCATTTCGAAAAACCCTTAATGGATACCTACTCTTCACAAAGAACACATCCTCCAAACTTCATTTCTCTAGGACCAGCGGTTTAGACTGTGCGTTGACATATCAGTCAGTCAGGACTTTGAATTTTATATTTATAGACAGGTACTTCCCGGTTCGTAATTTTTAAGAATTCATGACACACGTCCATCAAACACCGACATTACATTTAGCACTAGCTTTCAATATCACTGCGGTCAAGGTCGCTGCTGTTGAGGTATTTTCATTACAAACAATGGTTGCACTTGTGACTATTGCGTACGGTATTACGGCATTTACCGGCTAATGTGATTATCTTGATTTTGTACTTGATGTTACATAAACACCGCAGACTGGCATGGAATTTAATAATCTTTGTGATTAGCAATGTTTAAGAGCAGTAATGTGCAAGGACTGAGATAGTTGTTTTGTTGCATTGGCTGGACAAGACGAGTCCACCCACAAGTTCTAAATTGAATTAGTCAACGCCTAAGTAGATAATGACCTAATCAGCAAACAATGAATTCAACTGGGTACTTTATTAGAAAATCAGTACGAATGACATACGGTTTCCGGCCAATCACCGGTCATTAAACATATTGACCAGTCAATTACAGCACTAACCGAGCATTTCAAGCAAAACGATTATTTTTTACTCAGACAGGCAAATGACCATATTTCTTAAACACCGCTTTTAAAAATTACCACAAAATGAGCAGTCGGTAATTACGTAGAATACATGTAATATAGTAACTGCGTTGTCAAGTATGTATAATTGTAAAGTACTAAACTGTCGTAGTATCGTAACGTATCGCAATGATCTGCTCTCTTTAGCAAATGGGTGGGTAGGAATAAAATTTCTTCGACAGATATGTGGGTAGGTAAGTATTTAGACCTTCTCTTTTTAATTTAAAAGTACGAATTTCGCCGAGGTCCGAGGACAACCCCGGACGGGACTTCGAATGGGATAAAACATTCTTCAGGCTATAAATGTAGGAGCCGGTTTGAGATGGGTAGAATGGTACTTACGACTCCAGCTGAAGAACGCACATCCATGTAATTGTTTTATCCTCAAAAACTTGCTCAATCAGACAGTATTAAGCCTCATTATAAGTATCTCAATAATAGAATTTCTTCATATCGTTCCGAAGAAATACTTGGAATACAACTTGTTGCTACACATCTATACTACATAAAAGAAAGTCGTGTTAGTTACACTATTTATAACTCAAGAACGGCTGAACCGATTTGGCTGAAAATTGGTGGGGAGGTAGCTTAGAACCAGGAGACGGACAACTACTTTATCCGGTTTTTTTTTTTTTTTTTTCTACCGCGGTAGGAGTAGGGTAGAAGTAGGGTAGGAGGTAGGAGTGGGGTAAGAGTAGGCTAGGAGTAGTTTAGGAGAAGGGTAGGAGTAGGTTAGGAGTAGGGTACAAGTAGGGTAGGAGCAGGGTAAGAGTAGGGTAGGAGTAGTGTAGGAGTAGGATAGGAGTAGGGTAGGAGTAATGTAGGAGTAAGGTAGGATAAGGGTAGGGGTAGGAGAGGGATAGGAGTAGGGTAGGAGTAGGGTAGAAGTACGGTAGGACGGTAGGAGTAGGGTAGGGTAAGGGGTAGGACAGCACGCGAACGAAGCAGCGCCGAGCAGCTAGAAATAATTTATATGAACAAACAACGTTTGCCGGGTCAGCTAGTAAAAAATAAATCAAACTCTTCAAAATCTTTGAACAATAAAACGGCTTGAATGATGGGCCTGTTTGACAAATCGGTATTGAACTTGTGAGCCCACAACATCGCAAAAAACATTCCTGGAGCTAGTTATTTAGTCTATATTATGAAATATTTTCTGATCTTTAACAAAATGTCAACCATACGACCTTCATACCAAAAAGAGGTACCTAGCCTTGATCTTTCACAAAAGCTGATGGATTATTGTCAGTATTACTCAATTGTTAGTAAATCTCAAGTCTTTTCTGTGAGCACCTGGTACGTTAGAATCAGCGACCTCCACCGGGACCTCAAGATGGATGTCGTAAACTTTATACATAAATATGCAGGAGCTCATGAGCACAGACTTCATCATCACGTGAATGGTGAGGCAATCCAACTCCTTGACAACACTGAATTAGTGTGAAAACTAAAAAGGGTAGAAGAACCATTCGAGATAGTGTAGTGCAGTGTAAGTGAACTTAAACTGTAGAACAAGTGCTAAATTTTATAAATCAAGTGTATTCCCCTTAACTTACAGTGAACAAGAAAGATGCTATTGGACAATTTATTTGTTTAATAGTTACTTCGCAGTTTAAGTTATATGTATTTAAATTACTTATTACCTAATAGGCTAGATTGCAATGTGAATAAAGTATCACCGACTGTGGTACTTTATAAAGGAAAAAGAAGTCTTCTTCTTCCTTAATCTTCCCACTTCTAGCTCTTAACCCTCGTCTTTGGATAAGGGTGTTGGTCATAACCATAATACACCACGCGGGCCCAGTGCGGTTTGCTTTACTTAGACTATTCCAGGTAACCGACATAGCCCGAAGAATTGCCAAACTTAAGTGGCAGTGGGCAGGGCACATTGCTCGCAGAACAGATGGCCGATGGGGCCGAAAGGTTCTAGAGTGGCGACCGCGTACCGGAAGACGTAGCGTTCGAAGGCCTCCCACAAGGTGGTCCGGCGACCTTGTGAAGGCCGCAGGAACCCGTTGGATGCGAGAAGCACAGAACTGGTCGCAGTGGACTCTTTGTCTCAGTGGGGTCTTTCGGCTGAAATTATGATAATGATGAGACTATTCCAAACTCTTACGAGTAGCAAAGGGTCATGGAGCGAGCCATGCTTGGCATAACCCTACCAGACCGAATGCGTAACAACGAAATCCATCGTCGTTGCTCGAAAGTCTATGACGTCGGGGACAATGCGATGCGCCTCAAGTGGAGTTGGGCAGGACATCTAGTTAGACGAGGACACATCCGATGGAGTAAAGCTATGGCTCAATGGTGGCCAAGATTAGGCCAAAGTAACCAGGGCGTCCAAAAGCACCTTGGGTTGACGATATCTTCAGTCGCGGGAAACACCTGGATGAGGTACGCACGGAACCGGGAAGTATGACAGAAAGAAGGTGAGACCTATACCCAGCAGTGGAGGCCCGAAGCTCTACACCAGTGGCGAAGATTCCATACAACTCGATTCCTATCGGCTTCCCTTTGAAAGGCAGTATTCTATAGACAAATAGTATAATTATACTAACTACTCCGGCTTACCTCTTACAAAAATTGACCCTTCGCTAAACGCTCTACACTGTATTATTTTCTCTTACATAATAAATTAATCTTAGTATCATCTCTCATCTCGAATTCCCAATAATATTTTCTTCGTCATCAAATACGGCGAGAGATAGACACCAAGATGATCAATTTTAATCGCATTTCAGTTGTGCCCATCAATCATTGGACGGAGCTGACGGGCGAGCCAATAGAATCGCTCTAATATCCGTTTTATTTATTTATTCAGAATCAGACTGCTTTTATTGTGGATTGAGCGTAACTGTAGAAAATACCGAGGTGGAAACACAAGTTTTTTTTTCATGTCTAGATTTTATTTAATCGTTGCGGTTAAATCGTGGACGTAGATAGAAATCGTCGTCGTCGTTTCAGCCGATAGACGCCCACTGCTGGACATAGGCCTCCCCCAATTTTGGGAGGGTTTGCCATAATCGCCACGCTTGGCAGGCGGGTTGGCGATCGCAGTATGGTATGATGGTGGAATACATAGAGAACGCTGTTGCCCATTCTCCGGTACGATCCTTAGTCGCCTTTTACGACACCCACGGGAAGTAAGAGGTGGTGGTATTCTTTAAGTCCGGCACCACACAGACGATAGATACAAATATTAGAGAGTAATGCTTAGATTCTTAGGTGGTTAGGTCACGTAATCACGTTGCAAAAATTTATGAATGTGGGCGATTTACAAAAGGAAAGGGGTTGTCAGCGGAAACGACGGAAACAACCAACGATTTAGGGACTAACCACACTTATTCAGCTCTGTTCAGCTTTTGTCCATAGAAAACAAAGATTATGTATGGAGTCCGTTCACCTTTCCGCGGCTGAACGGATCCGTACGCATCTCATACAAAATTGTTGTTTTCTATGGAAAAAAAGCTGAATAGAGCTGAATTAGTGTGGTTAGTCCCTTATTCCGGTCTGATCCCCTGAACCCCCCTTCCACTCCCCCCTCCCCGATCCCCTGCTTGTTCGTCTTCTGTTTTAATCTCTGTCTTATCCACATTATGTAATTTTACTCTTTTTGACAGGTTTGACAGGGACAGTCAAAAGAAAATAAAAGTTTCATGATGACTCACGTGTATGAAAAGATGTATAAACGAGATCCAAAAGGAAGGATCGTAGAAATATTTATGTCCTGCACTCACTTCCTACTCCTGAAAAAAGGCATATGGTGTCACATTTTCATTGAAAACTTTGCGATGTGAGCTATTTCTGGTATAAGTTTGGTTTAGTTTAGGCTTTCGGTACGCAAATCTATACTCATCATTTGGCTAGCGTTTTCCCAATTATGTTGGGGTCGGTTTCCAGTCTAACCGGAGGCAGCTGAATACTAGTATTTCAAATCTATACTAATATGTGTATGATGTGTGAGTATGATGTGTGTGTTTTGGTGTACATAATAAAGAGTATTCTATTCTATTCTATGATGTTTTTAAGTATGTAGGTATGTAGATTGTAGGGGGCAATTTCGAATCTACTGATCCTGTTCCCAAAATTCTTTCACTAATGAGAAGCTACAGTATTATTATAAAGGCAAAAGTAATGAGTGTGTTTGTATGTTTGTTACTTCTTCACGCAAAAACTACTTAACGGATTGAGATGAAATTTGGCATACAGATAACTAATAACCAGGGTTACCACACAGGATACTTTTTATCCCGATATTCCCAGGGGTTCGAAATTTATGCGGGTGAAAAGTACATATATTCTATGTTAAAACAAGAAATCTCACGAGGATGATGTCGCGAGCTTGACTTACCAACTGAATTTCGACAAACCGTAATCACACTAATATTATAAAGGCGAAAGTTTGCGAGTATGTGGGGGGGTGTGTGTGTTTATATATATTTGTTACTTCTTCACGCTCAAACGTCTGGACCAATTTTGATAAAATTTGGTATGGAGGTAGCTGACACCCTGGATTAACATATAGACTACTTTTTATCCCGATATTCCCACGGGATCGAAACTTATGCGGGTGAAACCGCGGGGCGCAGCCAGTTATAAATAAAGCCAGTAGACATTCTTTAAAAATCTTCTCTTATCGATCGAAAGTAATTAGATAGTTATACATATGGGAGCCAATTAAGGCACGAGCGCTCTCCAACAAATTAGATCAGCTTAAAATTAGTCTGCTGCTAATCTCATCTAGTTGAAACCGCTACATCATCTCATTATGTTGCTAGGCTTGATTCCATTACCTTAAATACTAGCTGTGCCCGCGACTTCATTCGCGTGCATGTCGCAGTACAAAGTCGATTTCATGGGTTTTAATTTATTTTCGCGGAACCCTATTTTTTTTTTTAATTAAAAGTAGCCTAGGTTAAGTTACATCTTATAACATCAGCTATCTTCCAATAAAAGTCCCGTCAACATCGGTCCAGCCGTTTCGGAGATTAGCCGTAACAGACAGACAGGTTTTGTGTAAAAAGTTGTTGTTTTGACATTACAATCAGACAATTCAATTTTATTTATTTCTATATAAATAGATAAAGCAAGAAATGATTATTACAAGTTTGACATGTTTGCATAAATATTTCAGCACAAAACAGAGCATGATAGAATGTTTATCATTGATACGTACTGGAGATAATATTTGAAAACATTCCGGACAGTCACCGATGTGATATCGCAGTATAATAAAACGCAAATAAACATTAAATACAATACGTTATCAGTCCAGAAACATACGCGATTTAATATGGCCGGCCCCCCTCCGACCTTGTTACGAATATTTGTATAACATTTAATGAGGTGGCCACCGCAACCAGCCTATTCAAGAGAATAGGTGATGCTACCGGCAGTCCCTGGTATGGTTAATTAAAGATGATAAAGCGCCTTTTTAGAGGGGCTCGTGGCTAAGCATAATATTGTAAATTATATTACTTAGCCGCACGGGTCCATCGATCAAGTTAAGCTACGCTTGCCGCGGTTGGTCAGTGGATGGGTGACCATCTTTACATACCGAAACCCCTCCATGCCTGTCCCGGCTATCTTTCGTGGATCTTTGACAGTCATTACGTCTGCCAACCAGTCTCACCAAGGGGTATCGTTTTACCCAGTAACAGGTTGTGGAGGTCAGATAGGTGTCGCTCCATGGCAAATTCTGGTATTCAGCTGCATCCGGTTAGACTGGAAGCCGACTCCACTTTGTAGACCATGTAGGTAATGCCGATACAATTGGAAAAGAAGAATTAAAATCATAAAGTGATGCTTAGCTCGTACGATGCTCTGCGAGTTCAGTACAACAACGCCTTCAGAGTTATGTTGGGGCTGCCGCGCTTTTGCAGTGCATCGGGGATGTTCGCGGAGAATGGCGTGCCAGATTTTTACGCACTGATGCGGACACGGATAGTATCCCTGCTGCGGCGAGTGCGCGACAGCTCCAACAGCCTGGTGGCTATAATAGCCGACAGGACAGACAGTCCAATGATGTGGAAATGGATGACCACTCATCGTGCGTCATTCCAATATTTAAAACAAGTTGTTTCTTAGTGTATTTTTTGTGTAGCTATGTGTTTTTATGTATGTAAGTATGTATGTTTTTGTGTATAAAATTGTAATGTATGTTGTTTTATGGACTTATGGTCTGAAATAAATTTATTATTATTGTTATCGTTATAATTACATTTTTAAATATTTCTTGAAATATAAAAGAAGTACAAAAAACATTTAAAAATATAAAAAATAGTTATCCGCCGGTGTCGGGAGCAGGGTCCAAGCTACCTAGGTGCTAGCTAGCAAGCTAGCTAGGTGGTTAGGGCTCCAGAGACAGGAACCTCCTCACAATGCGAGCCGTATCGAGGAGTATTATTATTATTATCGTGCCATTTCTCGGTGGTAAAATCCTCATCAAGTACACTACTAAAAAGTTAATTAACCACAGCAGTTTACCGTCTAGTTAGAGGTTAAGTGCCAGTTAGCAAAGGGCCAGTAAACAGCGCCATATTACGTAGGTAAATTTATGAAACCGTTGCCCCAAAATTACAACTACACGTACAACTAGGGCTGCCATCCGTCCGGGTTTCCCCGGATTTGTCCTAGTTTGGTGGGCGTCCGGGGAGCGTCCGGGCGGGGTCCTGAAAAGTGTCCAGGTCAAACCCGGACACTTTCTGTGTTAGGGGAAATCCGACTTTGAATGATTTGCAATAAATTAAAGCATAAATCATAGTTAAAAATTAGCCGCGCGGCAAATGTGTGCGCTCGTGACAATTCTTATTTTGCTTTTGATTTACTTTTATTTTTTATTTTCATTGATTCCAAAAAGAAGAGTGTTCCTAATTATTTTTGTTACCAGAGTACCAATCACATAGAGAAGAGTGTATAATTGATTAATAAATGAAGCGTTTCATTTGTATTGTTGAGGTTTAAATTGATATTCTATAAATAAGACAAAAAATATGATACTCTACGATGTTTTTATTTTATTGTAATTTTTTTTTCGAGGGAGTCCGGGGTTTTTTTTTATTTCACCGAAATGTCCGGGGTTTTTGAAGTTTTTATCCGGGGTCACTAATTTAGGTGATGGCAGCCCTACGTACAACCAGTAGGCAGTAACAATATCGAAGGCCAACATTTTACTTTTCATTTCATTATTCGTAAGTACAATAAAGTGAGCAATGTTTTACATAATGTACCGTTACGCCTGGGAACACCGAAGGTAGGTAACACTGACGTCGCTGATGACAAGACCCCAAGTAAAGTAGTCGTTGACCGAGACCAAGACTGTACGTGAAACAAAAGACGATCATGTGCTCAACGGAAAAAATTTGCACTAGAGGCATTATTCAGGAAGAAAACTGCATGTCCGAGTCGGACTCGCACACGAAGGGTTCCAAAAACGCCGAAAAAACACGTTTGTTGTATGGGAGCCCCTTAAATATCTAAATATTTTATTCTGTTTTTAGTACCTAAGTATTTGTTGTTATAGCGGCAAAAGAAATACATCATCTGTGAAAATTTCAACTGTCTAGCTATCACGGTTCATGAGACACAGCCTCGTGACAGACAGACAGTGGAGTCTTAATAGTAGGGTCCCGTTTTTACCCTTTAGGTTCGGAACCCTAAAACAAGGGGAATATATTTGTATGGAGAATCGCACGCCCTGTTCTCTCTTAAGGCAACTGCGGAAAAAAGAGGAGCCACCTTTAACAGAAGACAATAGTATTCAGCCAATAATGATGGGATGCTGAGACACAGGCCTCTCTAGGGATAGGCCGTAATCTATCATGCGAGCCCAGTGCGGGTTGGTAGACGTCACATGTCTTCGAATTTTTGGTTCTAGGACATACCGCTTTCCTCACGATGTTTTCTGCGAGGTAATCTCATCGCGTGGTTTTTTGTGCATATTTAAAACTTTTGAATTAAACTTTGAGCATGTTTACCATATTACAAAACCTGTATATGTAGTATGTACGCTCGGCCAACTCTCAACAATCATAGGGAAATATTTTCACAACTTACAACAAAAGCCAAAACTACTGACCACATTGCTAAAAAAGTTCATAAGTGGATAACTCGCGACAACTTTTAACAACTCGAGCAGTCGCCACTACTGCCTTCCTGACTGCCTAGTACTTTTACCTGGGCGTGTACTATTCCTGTAGGTTTGTGTCAATACGAAAAGAAAACACAGATTTCACTATCTTTTTCGTTGGTATATGTATCTATGTTGATCTGTGTTTGTCGTGGCACAAATATAGGACTTACCAACTGAATTTCGACAAACCGTAATACGACAATATTTTATTTCGATAACATGAAACTCCTCTCCCCAATATGGAAACCCAATTTTCTGATTTTGTTCACTGTAGTCGATAATTTACTTTTATTTTTTCTAAAAACTTGCGTTTTTTTGCGTTTAGGTCCTGTAAGACCCTTAGGTCCCGGCACTACTGTACTCCGACAAAGCTTTTCTTCGACATAATATCAAGCTACTGTTCCTATTAGCCTATATGATGATATAGGCTAATAGGAACAGTAGCTTGATATTATGTCGAAGAAAAGCATATAGGCTAATAGGAACGGTAGCTTGAGATTATGTCGAAGAAAAGCTTTGGGCAGGCCTTTGTCCAGCAGTGGGATGCCACTGCTGGACAAAGGCCTGCCCATAACTTTCAGCTCTTAAGATCCATGGCTAATTTGGACCACTGCACTGGTGGGTCAAGTTAAGTTATCAAGAATTTAAACGCTCATATTATTACTAGCTTCTGCCCGCGACTTCGTCCGCGTGAAATTTATTTAGGGGTGGAATTTCGAAAAACCTTTTTTTAGTGGATACCTACTCTTCACAAAGAACACACACTCCAAATTTCATGTCTCTAGGACCAGCGGTTTAGGCTGTGCGTTGATATATCAGTCAGTCAGGACTTTGAATTTTATATATTAGACAGTAGGGGACAAGAAACGATGCCGATGGATGGACTGTGTGTAAGATGAACACAACAAGGAAGTGACTACCGAGATGAGGACTAATAGAGAAGGAAGGAAAAGAAAATACATGTTGTGATGACCCCAAATAAAGGAGAATGATGACGATTTATTGAAGAGTCAACTTTCAAACATTGGTAACCTTACGTCATGAGACATAATCAATACGACTCAATAAGTCTTCGATAAGATGATCTAATCCAGTCAAGAATGATTTGTGCTCATTAAAATCGTCATCTTCAGCCTTTAGTGCAACACAGAATGCAATAAGCGACCAGTCATGCATGCAGGCCGGAAACTAAGTAGGTAATTATTCAATTCAACACAATAGTACAACTAGTTAATAAATTCTTGTTGCTTTGTATGTTATTTACGTAGTACAGTACTGTCCATCAGAATTGTTTCAAATATAAAAAGAAATCATGCCGCAACAATTCGTCTTTCTAGCGTGGATGGTCAGAAGAATGTGAAGTAAGTATATATCTGGGAGAGGAGTTATTTTTATAGTCCGACTTAATTAATTAGCTGCAGTAAAATGACACTTCTTAATAACTCATTTCGGACTGAGTTTAGAGATATGCAAGTCAAATAAGTTTCGTTTGTTACACTATTCTGTACTAGAAAAACAAGATATGGTTGATGGCCGCGAAAACACAAAAAGACGCCAATTTCAGTAATTTAAGTAACACAATAAGCTGTCATTTTACTGCAGCTAATTAAAACTCCGACGTAATTATAGTACCTAAACTATGGGCCTTCAAAAATAGTTTAGGTGGTTTAATTGAATAAAGTGGTTAAAACTAACTCATCGTGCTCCAGCATAGCTATTCACAACTATTCCCCAGGCTTCCGAATCGGAAATGACACATTTTAGGTAATCTGATTTGCCTAGAAGAATAGCGGTCGTCTGTTTGGTTAAAACTGTGCAAAAAAAAAAATTTACTAAAAAATTTTTATAATAGGTTTATTGTTTTTTTTCTATTTTTGTGTGAAAATCTTAATGCGGTTCACGGAATACATCTACTGACCAAGTTTCAACAGTATAGGTCTTATAGTTTCGGAGAAAAGTGGCTGTGACATACGGACGGACAGACAGACAGACAGACGGACGGACAGACAGACAGACAGACAGACAGACAGACAGACAGACATGACGAATCTATAAGGGTTCCGTTTTTGCCATTTGGCTACGGAACCCTAAAAATTGGGTTTCTGATTTGTGAACAGAGCGTTTAGAGGACTCCTTCGATAGCGTTGATTGACGTGCGATCCGACGCGGAAGCGTATCGAATGATTGTGAATAGCTGCGCAGGTGTTTTCCAAGTTCATTTGAGGTCAGCATTTTATTATATATTTAATACTACAAGCACACATAATGTACACAGGTGAACTTAATGCCATAGGCATTTTCTACCAGTCAACCTTAGGGTGATGCAGAGACAAACAGTGACAAACAATTTTATCTTCCATACAATCTATCAGTCGTCATCGCAGTGTTCACCATATTTCTAGCCGTTTTATCATTTTAGATAATAGTTGGACTTTCAATCGTTCAGATAGAATCGAATCAGTGTGAAGGCACTGTTTTAAAGGCGGTCTCCAACGATCAGTATAGTTCAGATTTGTGATCAATCAAAGGCGTTGATATCGTTCGATCTTTTAAACGTTCAGTAGCTTCGATTGTGTGCTTAAAAACATTATTATTATTAGGGGCAGGTTGACCGATGTTTATTTATTTATTTCAACTTGTTGCACAGGAAAAAGGCACAAAGGTGTACTTAATGCCTTGCATTCTCTACCAGTGTAGATGGCAGGTGCTTTTTCTATAATTATGTAATGTTAGGATAGAAATTATGACAAAGAATAGAATAGGATACTCTTTACTATGTACACCATATAAAAACAGAAACACACAAACACAGTTATATGAAGCTATATACAAGACTCTCGGTTCCTTCCCTATTTAATCAATGCAAAAAATAGTCCTTGCCTCTCGAGTCGCATAGCAACAGATCTCTTTTGTTTTTATTTTAGTTCACCGCATTCCCACACCAACGGTCATTTCAACCGGTTCTCCGATTTCTCATTCATGCAAAGATGTAAAAAAAAATGGTTCAATTAAAATATTCTGTGCATGATGAATGCGCATTGCATTTTTTCAGATAGTCAAGGTTAGGAAGTCCATACATGAGTCGTTGAAATATTCGGCTTATTTTACTCAAGGAATGTAATAGTTTTTAAAAGGATTGACGACATATCGAAAACAGTAGGAATAGACACACAAAGATAGTCCAAGACCGGACAATGCATGCGGCATCACAAACCATGAGGGCTTGACCCAGTAGCGGATAGTTACAGGCTTAACGAGAATCGAGTTAAAAGTAACCTAGCTAGAGTTCAATTTCGCATGGCACAGGCAAAAGGTAGATGATTGATTGACATTGTGATATTTTTAGAGTACTGGTGGGCGAATCAGGAATGAGGTGAGGAGATCCGCAGGAGAACCAAGGTAACCGACATAGCCCGAACAATTTCCAAACTTAAGTGGCAGTGGGCAGGGCACATTGCTCGCAGAACAGATGGCCGATGGGGCCGAAAGGTTCTGGAGTGGCGACCGCGTACCGGAAGACGTAGCGTTGGAAGGCATCCCACAAGGTGGACCGACGACCTTGTGAAGGCCGCAGGAACCCGTTGGATGCGGGAAGCACAGGACCGGTCGAAGTGGAGGTGCTTGGGGAAGGCCTATGTCCAGCAGTGGACGTCTTTCGGCTGAAATGATGATGATGATGACTGGTGGGCGGTCCATCGACGTAATAAGACCTAAGCTTCACTCTAAAAGCAGATACCGACCAAAACTAAACGGATAAAACCGCTGTGGTAGAATCGCGTTACGAACAGCAGTAACGTGTTTTGGAGGATATGATGTAGAAAGTGTTGGGGAACAAAAAGGAACTTCAAAATTGGGTAGACAGCACCTCTGCATAAAGCAAAATAACAGCATGATCATCAGCCTATAATGTTCCCACTGCTGGGACACAGGCCTCCTCTCTGTGAGAGGGAGTGGGTCATAGTCCAACACGCGAGTCCAGTGCGGGTAGGCGGATGTCATGTCTTCGAATTTTTTTGGTTCTAGGACATGCCGGTGCCTCCTTCCATAAAACCACAGAACCAAAAGATTACTAAACAATGATGAATTAAACGATTAAAACAAACGTAATAAATAAACATGTAATACGAATCCTTGAACACATTGCATAGATTACACACACGACATGCTTGCATACCTCGCTCATCTCACTCGTTTTCATTAGCATATGGCCATGAGAAAACTACTAAATATGGGTGGTTGGTGTTGCGACAGGAAATCCATTAGTTTGTGATATGGTAGGCGAAAACTTACAGCGAGCAGATGACTTGGCTGGCTCGGAGGTAAGATCAGCATGCGACTGGCACAGACAAGGGAAGCATGGCAAGATACGGATGAAGCGAGTGAACTCATAAGATCAATCCAGCATGACTATATTAATATATTAATGTCCTGGCTTACCCCGTTGTGTATACTTAGTACACAAGGAAGACTTCGAAAAGAGTTGCTCGTATGGAATAATTTTCTCGTTGCGAAACGTTTAAATTTTAGCAGTCGCCGCTGAGCAGACGCTTGCTCTGAGTCATGTAAGCAAACTAACGAAGTGTGGCACTTTAGGAACTCGTACAAACATTAGTGATGCAGTTCCATAGAGGTACGATAATCAAGACAGACCTACCTAACTCAATAAGGAAATTCAAGCTGGCACCAACTTTGGTGATCTTTTCAGCAGTAAATGAGCTATCCCCATAGCGTCACGAGTTTAGTGGACCATAGTTACTAAGCTTCTAATGCAACTCAAACAAATCAGTAACTATTTCGGAATGCGGAGTTCATTCACCGGATCGTCTCGAATTGTTCCGATTGCTCAAATTCTTTGGGAGCTACCTATTATGTAGTTAATGTTTATTTTAACAATGTTTACTTTAGTATTGTGTATTGTGTTAACTTTAGTATTGTCATACTAATGCATCTACTCCTCTTGTTAATCAAACAAATTAGGATGTAAGTACACAGTGTGACTGGGTTTTCAAGACCAAATTTGGTATTGCTAGCCATCAGAGAGCTCATGAAACGAATGAAAATTAGTCTGGGTCACTGTCGCCGGATACGGTGACCCCTTCACCGTATACTATACATACTTACTTACTATACATATATATACTTTTGGGGATTAAGAAGACTAAAGTTTCTCTAGCCCAATTACCAGATTATGAGAGCTAGTAGAATCTGTGTCTATGACCTACAATAATAAGCCCACTAATGTTCCCACTGCTGGGACACCGGCCTCTTCTCGGCTAGAGGGACGTAATCCACCTCGCGGGCCCAGTGCGGGTCGGTAGATGTCACGTCTTCGAATTTCAGGTTCTAGAACATAGTTCCTCACGATGTTTTCTTTCACCGTTTTGAGAGCAGTGGTGATGAAATAATTTACACAAAGTTTACCGCCTGCCTGGGTTCGAACCCACGATCTAGAACCCGAAAGTCGGGCCCGTTACCACTAGATCACCACCTGCTCTACCTAATGTGCATTTTTTAGGATACCATACCCAAAGGGTAAAAACGGGACCCTAAGCTATTACTAAGACTCCACTGTCCGACTGTCCGTCTGTCACCAGGCTGTATCTCATGAACAGTGATAGCTAGACAGTTGAAATTTTCACAGATTATGTACTTCTGTTGTCGCTTTATCAACAAATACTAAAAACAGAATACAATAAATATTTAAGTGGGGCTCCCATACAACAACGTGATATTTTCGGCGTTTTTTGCCTTGTGGTACGGAACCCTTTGTGTGTACGAGTCCGACTCGCACTTGACTGGTTTTTATAATTTCTAACGTGACGACATTATCGTGGATGTCCACGTCCACATCCATAAAATGTATGGAAAAACGTTATCGTGGACGGAAAATGAAAAGCGTCTTCATACATATATTTCCATACATTTTACTTCCGTGTTATTGTGATGCCGTGACGTGGACGTGGACGTCCACGATAATATCGTCACGTTCGAAATTATAAAAGCACACAATCTTTACGTTAATTAATTAGATTGGATGTATGTGAATATTCTTTTGGGGACCAAGAAGACTAAAGTTTTGCTAGTCTAATTAGCAGATGATGAAAGCTTTTTTTTAGCATGGGAAATCATGAAGAATTGCCAAACATAAGTGGCAGTGGGCAGGGCACATTGATCGCAGAACAGATGGCCGATGGGGCCGAAAGGTTCTGGAGTAGCGACCGCGTACCAGAAGACGTAGCGTTGGAAGGCCTCCCACAAGGTGGACCTTGTGAAGGCCGCAGGAACCCGTTGGATGCAGGAAGCACAGGACCGGTAGAAGTGGAGATGCTTGGGAGAGGCCTATGTCCAGCAGTGGACGTCTTTCGGCTGAAATGATGATGATGATGGGAAATCATCAAATGACCCCTTCCTTTCTGGGTGGAGCGGAAGGGAGTGTCAGACTCTCACTGACTAAAACCCACAGGTGTTCCTTCCTTAGTCCTTTATGTTCCGGGCCAGCGGTAACCCTTTCGGACAATCCCGCTGAGGATGACGAGAGCTTGTAGAATGTTTTGTGTCTATGTCCTACAATGTTACTCCCATAATAGGTACGACCGGGAAAGTTGAACAGGTTTACAAATAACTGCTTAGAAGCCTCAGACTAGCAATACTTATGTGATTGGTTGCTCCTATTCTACTTAACTGCTGGTCTGTGTGGTGCCGGACTTAAAGAATAACACCACCCCATACTTCCCGTGGGTGTCGTAAAAGGCGTCTAAGGGTCGTACCGGAGAATGGGCAGCAGCGTTCTCTATGCATTCCACCACCATACTATACTGCGATCGCCAACCCGTCTGCCAAGCGTGGCGATTATGACAAACCCCCCCCCTTTGGGGGATGCCTATGTCCAGCAGTGGACGTCTTTCGGCTGAAATGATGATGATGATGATGATTCTACTTAACTGCAACTGAGTGGAAAGCTCACCGCACAATGTAATGAATTACAATGAGTTAATATGTTTTTATATTGTCGTTAAATACTTCGAAAGTGCCATAACAAGTATCCTAAGTAATTATTGAGATATTAAATTAATTTAAAAAGACACGTCCTGTTTAAAGGCTCCTTCAAACCGGCGCGACACGCGATAAAATCGCGCGCGACACAAAGGCACCGCAAGTCACGCAACGAGCGGTGCCTGTGTCACGCGCAATTATATCGGTTTGTAGGAGCTTTTACGCGCTATTTTTAGGGTTCCGTACCCAAAGGGTAAAAACGGAACCCTATTACTAAGACTTCGCTGTCTGTCTGTCAGTCACCAGGCTGTATCTCAAGAACCGCGATAGCTAGACAGTTGAAATTTTCACAAATTATGTATTATACAACAAACATGTTTTTTTCGGCGTTTTTGACTTGTGGTACGGAACCCTTCGTGTGCGAGTCCGACTCGCACTTGGCCAGTTTTTTTATAATTTTTCGGTACATGTTACATGAACAAAATTGCCGTTTTTACACTCGATAATAAGAACTTTTTTATCTTTACGCGTTGCGAATGCGCGTCCAGGTTTTTCGGCCCATAAAGTCTCTCACATAGCTACCTACCTACTTGTACCCGGCAAATCCATACTTCCATTCTCACACTAATATTATAAAAGCGAAAGTAACTCTGTCTGTAACCTTTTCACGTCTTAACGTCAGAACAGATTTCGATGAAATTTCGCACACAGGTAAACCGTGACCTGATGGGAAATTCACGTAATTCTTTTCTTCTTTTATTTTTTTTATTGTTCACAGTCTGATCTCAGTCTCAATCTGTCAAAAATACTGACTGACTGCAACTAGATTTTGAACCGTTTGAAATTACGAGAATTACCCTACTGAGGTATTACGTACCCCCGTTGCTGCGGGAAAAAGCTAGTGGAAAAATATTTGTATCGTGACTCGTACCGCAGTGATAACGTAGCTTTCTTGGCCAGACTGCAAACTCGGGCGCGGGACGGGCGCGCCGCGGCCTAGTCAAACATAAGAACTTCATTTGAGCGTCCATAGTGGGCACGCGGGCGCGGTGAGCGAACACCACTATAAAATTGTGTGGCAAAAGTTTTGAATTGCAAATGTCTTCAAATGAAGCTTCCCCTCTCCTACTTGTTTGCTGGGCAGAAGCGATAGGCAGATCGCGCGCGTTCCCGCACCCGCACCGCTCCCCGCCTCGCGCTGCCAGTCTGGCCAAGCGCTTAGAAAGAAGCTTAGAAATACTTTTACTTGAAATCACCTGCCACCCAAGCTTTCACTGACTTGAGCTTTTAACAGTTAACTTTCACTTATTTAATAACTGTTTGAGACTCAATTATCTGTTAACCAATTAATACACCTTACATAATATGACTAGATTTAATTTTATGATTAAACCTTCTGATTGGTGCCTCAGGAAATAACTAACTTATTATTTGTGGAATTATTCTATTATGATTTCGTTGTTTTTTTTTTACAGTGTAATTTGTGCTTTATTTTTAAGACCCGCCACATTTTTATTTTTAAGCGATTGTAGTGGGTATGACTATGCTGCTTATTGTGCAAAACAGACATTCTATTCTAAATTGATTGTAGACAATTTTTTTATGAGTTACATGTGGTGCTGTCCACAAACAATTGGACACTTAATATCGTGTCCAGCGTGTCCTGTTGTTTGCATGTTACAGAAACTGATGGTCGATACTGAAGATGTTTAACTCGTAGCCAAATTCTGGGCCGACTCTTTCTAGTCTATTCAAAATTGTTTCAAAGTTATGTTATTTAAAGTTAAACAAATATCAACTTTATTTTAATGGTAATTACGTTGATTTCCGAGTGACTAGCACTATTGAAAAAGTTATAAACATGTTTGAAGTTGTAGCGTAAACCGCACTTTATTGTGCAGGAATTAAAGTTATTTTTCCATAAACTCATATTTGTTTTCATTTTTGGCAAATAAGTTGCGAATGCAGATTATATTGCCATCAACATGCTAAGAAGGAGACTTAAAAAAATTATTTGTCAAAAGCCTGCTTCATTTTGAGAGGCAATAGCAATACCACACATATCATCACGTCTGGTCGTCCCGAAAGGTTAGGCAGAGATCTAACTTTAATCTACCTTTAGTAGTTGAGAGACAGTCTAGGTCAAACTAGATTTTGAATACATAACATAAGATGCTGATTATATACAGCCTATAATGTTCCCACGGCTGGGACACAAGCCCTCTGTGAGAGGGAGTGGGCCTTTATCCACCACGCGGGCCCAGTGCGGGTTGGTAGATGTCACATGTCTTCAAATTTTTGGTTCTAGGACATGCCGGTTTTCTCACGATGTTTTCCTTCACCATTTTGAGAGCAGTGCTGATGAAATAATTTACCCAAAGTAAAGCGCCAATCTGGGTTCTAACCTACGACCTACAACTCATAAGTCGCGGCCGTTACCACTGGGCCACCATTGCTCAGCAGATTTTAAATAATGAATGTCTATCAAAAGAAAGGAGGTTATTCAAAAGAAAGGAGGTTCTTATTATTCAATTTTGTTATGCATATTAGTAATACACATCAATTACTAACAAGAAAAATAGTGTCTAATTACGAAATTGAAAAATGATCATTCGAAATTGAGTAATTCGTCATGGCAAGCTTCCGAAGTTCCGTACATCGCGTTGATGAACATTCTCAATGAAGTAATTCGTCATAACAAACTTTCGAAGTTCCGTACATCGCGATCATGAACATTCTAAATCGAGTAATTCGTTATGGCGTACCTTCTAACTCACGTAATTCGTAATTTTAAACTTTATGAATACAGTACATCGGTATTTTGAACTTCGAAGTTCAGTATGACAGTCTCATTTCTACATTAAGTATGTGGTCCTGTCATCAAAAACTAGCTTTGTTATCTCATATTATGAAGCTTGCTCACATAATAATCAGGTTTCTTAACTGTTACAAAATAATCAATTTTTATATAGAGTGACTGGTAATTAGTGACCTATACTTAAACACGTGATTGTACACATGATAACAAACAACTTTTACCATAGGACCAAACCTGAAATCGCGAAAAAAAATCTGCTGTTCAGTCATTTATGTTCGCCTAAGGTCAAAATGTACTGAACAGCAGATTTTTTTTCGCGATTTCTGGTTTAAAAGTTGTTTATTATCATGAGTACAATCACGTGTTTAGGTATCGGTCACTAATATATATATATATATATATATATATAAACCATTTATTTTCAGGTAACAAAGACCCATAGATACATACCTTAACCTAAGTAACTAATTACTAATTACCAGTCACCCTAAATAACAGACTTCTATTAACTATTGCAGACGAATAATTATTATAGTCAAGCTTTTCCTGTAGAATTTGGAGTCAGCTATCATAAAATAAATATATTTAGATACCTCAAATATTTATTGTTAAAGTGAAAGTTAAGAACCTGTCTATACCTACTAATAAAATGAGACTGCTGATGTAGTTACAGCGATCTAATCATCATCATCATCATTTCAGCCGAAAGACGTCCACTGCTGGAAATAGGCCTCCCCCAAAAGGGGGGGTTTGCCATAATCGCCACGCTTGGCAGGCGGGTTGGCGATCGCAGTATGGCATAGAGAACGCTGCTGCCCATTCTCCGGTACGACCCTTAGTCGCCTTTTACGACACCCACGGGATGTATGGAGTGGTGCTATTCTTTAAGTCCGGCACCACACAGACTACAGCGACCTATGCAGATGATACTGCGTGTCTCGCAAGCGATACAGACCCCGTAAAGGCATCCACTAAACTGCAGGAACAGTTGGATAAGATTGACGTGTGGCTTCGAAAATGAAGAATCAAGCCCAGCGTAACAAAGTCCACGGATGTCACATTCTCACTTAGAAAGGGGGATTGGGCACCTGTTTGCATGGAACAAGGAACCTTGCCAAACAACACCACGGTGAAATACCTAGGGTAACACCTAGATAGACGACTGACATGGGCAAACCACATTAAAGCCAAAAGAACCGAAGCAAATATACAGTTAAAGAATTTTTCGTGGCTATTGGGCCGAAAATCACGGCTCTCTCTGAGCAATAAACTGCTCGTCTACAAGACCATCATAGAGCCAATTTGGACCTATGGAGTAGAGCTCTGGGGATCGGCTAGCAATTCCAACCTCGAAACACTCCAGCGCTTCCAAAATATAGCATTAAGAACTATCTCCAGCGCACACTGGTTTGTAAGAAACTCGGAAATACGCGAATACCTAGAAATGCCGACCATTACAGAAAAAGTAAACAACTGTAGCAAAAAGTACAAGGACAGACTGAACAACCACAGCAACTCGCTAGCCAGAGATCTACTCCAAGACATAGACCATATAAAACGCCTCAAAAGATGGCACATACTGGAAGTCGATCAAAGGAACTGAAGTGTTCCCACATGTCGATTTGAGACTATTCATTGGAATGGCCATCAAAACAATTCCACACTAGTAGACCACATCTAATCATGACTAAACAGCCGATTGTAGATAAAATGGGAACAAAAAAAATTGTAATAATAAAAAAAAATATAATTTAAGGGATGAATGTATCTTATGAAATGTGATTATTCAATGTGTGTGTTGTACTCCAAATAAATAAACAATAAGTAGAAGTGAAAATTCGGGCGTCAGGAGTTCACACCAAACTATGCCAAGGATAGACTAACCTGCGGGAACTGGAAACTTTTAATCTTCAAGCGGGGAGTATCAATAAAAATCGACACAAAAGTTATTGAACGATTTTATTACCCGAAGGCTGCTGGTCTCAATATACAAGAAAATTCCTTTCTAATATTAAGTTCTAAGGTGTAAAACTAAGATGGAATAGAAATTAATTTTTGTCCTGTCATTATTGCACTTTTGTCAATTTAAGTTAAGTATTATAAACCATACCACCTTCCGTTGAATAAACTAACAACAAGCAAACCACGCTCATTTTGGTGATTTTGATCTTCGCGGGGACGTCAAGGGCGGTTCAATGAAACATGTCGGCAGGGGCTAGCGTTAACAATTTAAGTCTTGAAAGAAAAATAAATAAGAAACTGAAGAAACTGAAGAAACGCCTCACGGCTGAAATCAAACATGAATAATTGTTAGCTGATGTCCAGCGTTGATAAAAATGGCGATCGAAATGGCTACGACCAAATGCAAATTAACTCACCGTTTCTTTTCCAAAAAAAAAGCTTTTACATCAGTAGATGAATTAATCCAAAATATATAAGGTTTAAAAGATCCTGAAACAAATATCGGAAACTATTAACGTCTGCCATCTAAATAGCCACGCGACAACGCGAATACGAAACCACGAAGAATTTTACCAACCTTTTAAAAAATATGGGCAAATCAGCTACCACATAATTAGGACTTGATGTCGTCCATAGGAAGTATTAACTTCCAGAGTTAAATCGGAGCTCTCAAATTACTCCATTCTATGCAAAGCTTGGGTCGGAAAGTGACCTGTCAAAATCAACTGACAGCATCAAAAGAAAAAATCAGTGTGACCACTACACGATTCCGATTCAAAAAAATGAATTTTTACATGGCAACACCACCCTGTTGCCTACAAATTAAAGCAAAGAACGCGCTATCATGTAACAGGCTTAAAAGACTCGTTACAAAATACTAATAAAATAAAGCCTGACATTGTTTGTTTTTTGTTTGAACATGCTAATCCCAATATTATTTCAGGATCAGAAGAATTTATTTTCAATCAGTTCTTTAAATGATAAATGATTTTATTTTTGTAAGTATGTTTGCGGAAACACTTACACGTCAATCATATTTCTTTTAAACTAGATGAGGTCGGCATTTCCTATCAGACTACTCTGAGAAGAAAGGCCGAAACCAACTCCGAGGTCACAGTCTCTTTTAAAGTCCAGACATAATCTTGGTCAGGTTATATGAAGACCATGTAGATCGATATCTGAGATGGTTCTTTGGTGTTCCCATCCACATTTTTATACAGTGACATAAATTCACACATTTTGATGTATTTTTTTAATATGCAATTTTAGTGCGTGTTTAACCACTTCTGGGTAAGTTCTAACTAACTAGCCTGTACTGTCCCACTGTACGGCAAAGGCCTACCTCTCCTTTTCTACACAATTCTGTCTTGTGCAAATGCCGGCCAGTCCTTTCGGGAGGAGTCAAGCTCGTCCCGCCATCTTCGTCTCGGCCTGCCATGATGCGGGTAAGTTCTAGTGGCAGATAATCTCATACAAATTCTGTTCGATTTCCTAAGTTAAGACAGTAATCCAGTCAGTAAGATACATTTTACAGCCACGCCAATTTAAATTTCTGTTTTGCTCAAACCATGTGACTACCGAGATAAAATTGGAAAACATCATATTTAATCTGATTACTCAAGAAACCATACTATGTTTCAGTGTTTCTTACTAGCAAAATAAATATTCTGGACTGAGATCAGTCATGTCAGCCATATTGTAGCAAATTTTAGGCTGCTAATCAACTAAGGGCTAATTTTTCAATCGTCTGATAACTTTATTCGAGGAATAATTTTGATATTTTGACAGTTATTTCATACAAAAACTGTCAAACGTCAATTTTATTCCCCGAATAAAAGTTATCTGGCGATGGAAAAATCAGCAGTAAGTCAAGCTAAAATAGTCATAATTCAAACAATCCTTAGTAAGTTAATCCATATTACTATTACTTACTAGAAATATGGAACCAAATACCACATGAGGCTTCATGCAGTGTTTATTTAATAAATATTTTACTGTACACACTATAACACATCAAGCTATACATTTCCAGTTTTAGCTGGCCTTGCAGTTATAGGTTTTTTGTACAGACGCCAGCAAATCAAGCTACCCAAACTGTCAAATTTTCCCAATCAACTTTGAACCTTATGCTTTAGCGATAAAGTTGAAAATCTATTAAAGAAATTTGACAGATTGTAGTAGCTTGAAGCGCTGGCACCTGTAAAATGAAAAGTCAGCTTATATTGGAAATGTATAGCCTGATATGTTGCTGCATACACCACATAAAACAAAAAGTATAAACATATTTAGAACTAGTATAGAACGGCCAGCCGGTATTATCGTACAAGGTGATCTAGTACAAACAAACTGTGAATGGACTGAAAGAAATGAGAGATATTTTTTGCATTTACGTGCAGCATGTTCCTAAATCATTTATAATCTCTAGTGTCTAGTAGATAATTAAACCAACATAAAAACAGTCATTTTATGAGTCTTTGGTGCAAGACAGACTTTTAAGTGCTAAATTGAACACACTCTGCTGTAGACGTTGTCCGGAAAAGAGGATGGATAAGAATCTTATAGAGCAAATTAATAGTAAAAATTTGCATAAATTGTAGTTTATTTACATAAAGCAATGACCGATTATAATAGAAAGAAGGTATTACATCACTTTTATCATCGCCAAATTCTAGTTCTTTATAAGTTTTAACCAATGAACCAACAAATAGGATGCTTAACAATGTTTAAAATCAATTGTCTAATAAAAACAAACGAAGACTTGCACAGAGAGGAGCCACTCAAACAATTAATGAGGTTCTAAATATGAAAAGAAATTTAAAACTATGTGTACTCACAAAAAATGGGTATAATAGAGGCTAATTATCGTTTAGACGTGAACAGCGGCTTCACAGTGGACACAGTCGCGCAATACCATCGCCCGAACAGTTCTGTTGCAACGCAGCCGATGCATTCACAGGTGACGAAACACCAATGTTTCGTGTATTCGGTGCACAACACGCACTAAAGCAGCTAATAACACCTATTTGCCTAACAATGACCTCTAGCACCTACCTTCTCGAAACGCTGCCTGTATTCAGCCTTTTCTATCTTGTCATTCTCCAACTGCGAAATCTTCGCCGTCAATTCATGGAGCGCTTGATTCTCCTTCTCGTTCCTCACCGCTAGATTCTCCAGCAGCTCTAGCGCGTTAATCACCTTTGGCAGGAGCGCTGTAACGGCGTCAGGGCCGTATTTTTCGATAATTATCTCGCATTCTTTGCCAATGTCCGATGCCAGGTCGTAAACATCGACGACGGTGACTTCGTCGTCGAAATCTGGCATCTTGGCGGAGAAGCGCCTGCGGTACGGCATTAAAATCACTTGGTTTTCACTTCACGGCACAACATAAAAATAAAAGTTACAGTAAACTAAACACCTTTCGCAAGTGCGCCATCATTACTGAAAAAGTGAAATGTCAAATTGACTACTGTAGGGCAGTGCGACACGTAAATAACGATTTTAGGTTTTGCCTCAATAACGATAACGTTTAGTAAGATATTCGATATTTCAAGTTGTTATCGATAGTTTATGTGTTGCAACACAATTATTCGTTCTCTATAAAATGAGACGTGTCATTAATTCGAAAATATATATAACCATATAGGTAAGATTTTTTTATCGAAAGTAGTAGGTATTCTATTCGGACAAAACAAATGGACTTCTATTTACTTTTTATACATGGCACGCAATTTCAACAATTCTGCTGTGAAAAGTGAATTGGAATAACAAAGTATGCATAATAAAGTAAAAAGTCATTGATTAATAAAAAAAAGTGGAAACTATTTTAAAATCATTTTGGTGAAGTAACCCAATAAAATTAATACATTTGCTTTAATAAAATAACAAAATATTAAACATTTCAATAACTTTATTTTCGAATAAAAATATTGGTTACGGTATTTTAATCGTTATTGAATTTATATTCGTTATAGCATCGGCGCATCACTAGTGTCAGAAGAGAAAGAGAGACAGAGCTATATACGCTTCTCTTTCAACGTTTGGATACACTGACCAGTGGAAATTAAATCTATCAAATCATTTGGCTTGTAGTTTCTATTTCATGGTTTCATTACATTTATCAATAACACTAAAGCTGTTTCACAGAATATTATGTCTGGTTGATAAATATGAGGCATTTCGAAATGATTGTTAGCAATAAAATTACAAATTATTTTTCATTATTCTGGTATCACAGCGTTATGTGTGTACTTCCCTTTACATTGACGTCATATCCGAAACATTGTTCGAATTTGTTTAAAATGATCTGAAAATTATAATAGTTTTGTTGTAATTTTATGCAGTTTTTGCAAAGTTTTTGAGCTTCTTTTTCATAAAACAGATATTTCAGTAGGTTGATAACCAACTTTAATGCATAGAATAACTTTTAGACGGATCAGAAAGTATTAGACAGCTTCCTAAACCAAATCCTGCTCCAAAACTCGTAAAAAACTCATTTCGTTTTCTACACATTACCCCACTTCAGAGTAGGTATGTGAGCATTTTATTTACATGGCCATGTTTATCACACTGATAAAAGGATGTCGCTTCTCGCAACATATTGTTAGTTTTCAAGAGCGTTGTTAAAATATCGATTATTACGAGCCGTCAGTCCGCCACGCGCGCGAAGCAACAGTTGAACGTTATCAATAGGCGCGAACGCGCGGCGCCACATTCCCGCGCCCTTCGAACTATTAAAATATTTTTTAATTTGTTTTTTTTTTCTGTGCAATGAATTTTCAAAGTAAAGCCAACAAGTATGTGTGTCCGAACGATCGGCAACTGTCCTTGAGAGCCAAGTAAGTAATTTTCAAACTTTTATGTCTCACAGCTGTAGTGTTTTGTTTATATTTTGGACTTTTGGCGTCCCTTTGATGTTAATTAATGATACGCGCACGGATTTAATTTTGGGCTAATTATTTGGCTTGTTAAAAATAGGCTGTACGCCAGCAGTTTTTGTGTTGCCTTGACGTCAAAATTGTACCGCGTTTTTTTCCTTGATAAAAAGTTGGGATGTTTGATAAGTTTTAAATTGACTACGTTATTTTGGTGGGAAGTTAAAAATACTTTTATCATTAATCCAAGGACTTATTTAGTACAAACAAGAGGAAATAATAAAAGAGGTAGGTATACCAGCCTTTAGTGAACATTTTCCTGAAATGAAATGAAACCTTCATTCGTTGTGACGCACATACGGTCATACGGTCAGCTGAGAATATTTGAATAGGGACTTTCATTAAGCATTCTCTCTTTTGAGTCAGGAAGTAGTAAGTACGGGAAGTACTTAAGGCACAAACCAAAATGATATGGGTCACAATTTCTGCGAATCTTGCTTGTGTTTGTTCAAGTAATACATGTCAAGCCGGATAATTTTAATTGAGTGGTTTGCTATTATTTCTATTTAATGTTGGATGTAGGAATATGTAAAGCTAACGCATGTAGTTATTAAGACCCCTCCGTGCCTCGGAAAGCACGTTAAGCCGTTGGTTCCGGCTGTCATTCGTTGATCTTTGACAGTCGTTACGGGTAGTCAGAAGCCCTAAAATCTGACAACCAGTCTTACCAAGGGGTATCGTATTACCCAGTAACTGGGTTGTGGAGGTCAGATAGGCAGTCGCTCCATGTAAAATACTGGTATTCATCTGCATCCTGTTAGACTGGGAGACGACCCCAACATAGTTAGGAAAAGGCTAGGCAGATGATGAAGTAATATTGTGGGCAGGTTCTTACGTATCCTGTAATTAGATAGGTAGGTATTGGTTTCCATAGTGGATATCGTGATGTCCTAGATTCGAAACCTCGGTAGTGTAAACCGATTAGACACTGTAAGTTTCAGTTTTGTAAAAGCCTTTGCGATCCTTGTATGTAGGTAGGTATTTGGTAAAATTATAACGATATTTTGTTTTTTTTTTTATTTTTTTTTTATTGCTGCAAGAGCTCACTCTTGACCTCGATCACGCCTGATGGAAAGCGATGGATGAGGTCTATGGTGGAACGAGCGTGCCCAGAAGATGCCTAAGGCACTGGAACTCCCACGCGTCGACGAAACACAGCAGGCTGCTTGACGCCGGTAGGAGGGTAGTCGCAAACCAGGCGGGCGGTAGCCCTACCACCGCAAGGGAAGAATTGGCCAGTCAAATAAGGTGTTGGGTGTGACTGCCCAGGATGCGCCGAGCGCTCGGTTCAGTTGAGTAACTGGCGGAACAAACTGCGCTACACGCGGAGGCTTCTTCGTGCATCCCAAAAACGTTATTATCACGTGGGATAATAATGGTACAAGTGACGTCATTAGCTCGCAGTGATTGTACGAAAATAAGATACACTGATTAGGGTTTGGGATACATGCTTGTCATGACTCATCATTGTGTATGTTCTAATGTTATTATAATCCTTGATGATATAGGTATGATATATGACTTGATAAGATTTCAGGCATGCAAACTCAGTCCATAAAGTTCCCACTGCTGGGCACAGGCCTCCTCTCGTCGAGAGGGAGTGGGCTGTTGTACCTAATCTACCACGCGGGCCCAGCGCGAGTTGGTAGACGTCACATGTTTTTTAATTTTAATGGTTCTAGGACATGCCGGTTTCCTCACGACGTTTTCCTTCACCGTTTTGAGAGCAGTGGTGATAAAATTATTTACTTACACAAAGTAAAGTGCTTGGGTTCCAACCCACGACTTACAGTAAGTACCTACTCGATAAGTCGGGGCTGTTACCACTAAGCTTCCACTGCTCAGGGGCCCTAGTCTGCTACTTTTATAAATTCGTCATTCTAACACGATGCCACTACCATCCCATTGTCATTTTGCTAAAAGTTCATAATCTGCTAAATTCATAATGGTTGATCATTGGTCGGTCAATGGCACAGAAATTATACGATACCTACTCGTAAAGTCGTAACGAATTAAAAGCAATGACTGCACAATGACGTTCTAATGGTAGGTCACTGATCAAAGGAACTGTCAAAATTTTTGCAGTTTACCGCGTAAGTCAGTAATTTTTTTTTTCATTATGTACGAGATTACCATTCTATGCCATTTCTTTCAATGGAGTTTCAGTGGTTGACCATTGGAAAGTCATAATGACGCCATTATATTAGTAGATTACCAAACTTGTCAAAATCAACAATTTATTATGAAATCAATGATAGACCATTCTGACACTAAAATAGCAGACTTGAGGCCCTGTTAAATCAAGATTTGCGGTTTATAATCTCTTGTCAAAAAAAATACCTTTTGTTTTCTTTTGGGAAAATCCTCATGGATATATATCCTCTGTCTGAGGAGACTGGAGGATTATACAAGACCCAGCGGTTTCTACCACGCCCATGACTTGAGAGCAGCGGTGGCCCAGTAGTAACAGCGGTGACTTACCTACGAGTTGTAGATCGTGAGTTCGAACTCTAACAAGCGCTTTACTTTGTGTAAATTATTTCATCACCACTGCTCTGAAAACGGTAAACGGAAACATCGTGAGGAAACCGGCATGTCCTAGGACCAAAAATTCGAAGATAATGTGACATCTACCAACCCGCGCTGGGCCCGCTTGGTGGATATACGGCCCACTCCCTCTCACAGAGGGGAGGCCTGTCCCAGCAGTGGGACCATTATAAGCTGTTTGTGTGTGTTTGCTATATCAACCTCATCATAGCTCAGGTTATTAAAAAAACCGGGCAAGAGCGAGTCGGACTCTCGCACCGAGGGTTCCGTAACATCCGGGTTTAGGCATAAGGTTTATGTTTATGAAATTAAATGTTTTTTTTTTTTAATTTTGAGTTGATTGAATAAATGGTAAATTGCGGTTTACGATTTATGACGTATTAAAAAAAAACTACTTACTAGATCTCGTTCAAACCAGTTTTCGGTGGAAGTTTACATGGTAATGTACATCATATATTTTTTTTAGTTTTATCATTCTCTTATTTTAGAAGTTGCAGGGGAGGGACACACATTTTACCACTTTGGAAGCGTCTGTCGCGCAAACTATTCAGTTTAGAAAAAAATTATATTAGAAACCTCAATATCATTTTTGAAGACCTATCCAAAGATACCCCCCCCACACGTATGGGTTTGGAGAAAAAAAAAATTTTGAGTTTCAGTTCTAATTTTATTGTTTTTTTTTCTATTTTTGTGTGATAATCTTAATGCGGTTCACAGAATACATCTACTTACCAAGTTTCAACAGTATACTTCTTATAGTTTCGAAAAAAAGTGGCTGTGACATACGGACGGACAGACAGACAGACAGACATGACGAATCTATAAGGGTTCCGTTTTTTGCCATTTGGTAACGGAACCCTAAAAAGCAGTCATGTAATGTTTGCAAATGTGTCACACGGACCATCACAAAACGAACACAGTATAATTTGACAGTATACAGGTTGACGTTGCTTATTATTTTACCCATGAAAAATAATTAAACTTGACTCCAAGTATCGTCACACACCTTTTAATTGAGTAACTTGGTTACTTGGCTTCACTCGGCCGACCGAACTCATTGCTAACTTGACGTCTGACCGTAATGAGCTAAGTTTCGTAATCAATGTCTTTAAATTAGAAATTAGTTTGTAATTGGTGCCGATTCCCTTGTCCACACACTAAACTAAATTTAAGATCAGTGCATCTTTTTCTTTCTGTTTCATTAAGAAAAGGACAGGAGATAAATTTTAGTTTAGTCCTGTCAAATTAATCAACGCCTGACACTACTCCATACAAGTTTAGACGTGATTAAAAACTTGCTTACTAAAATTACGTCAATTTACGTCAGGCGCTGATTGATTTGACAGGACTAAGCTAAAATTTATCTTCTGTCCTTTTCTTAATGAAATAGAAAGAAAAAGATGCACTGATCTTAAATTTAGTTATTTTGTGAATAATAGAATCAGCACCATTAGCTACAATTCTTGTGTTATCTTGACTTTGTGGTGACAAGTTCATTTTCGCTCATCGAATCATTCAGTTATAAAAGTTTTGATTGACAATGGTTCAACATTACCGACGACGTGGTACGATATCGGCCCATCTATCTTCTATCTATTTATACAGGTTTATTGATAAAACATTAACAACCTCTTAAGAGGTCATTGTACTCATCATTACGAACAACTTTTACTATGGGACCAAACCAGAAATCGCGAATAAAATATTATTACATAGGTACATTATGTTCGTATAACTCGTCAAAATGTAGGGAACAGCTGATTTTTTTTACGATTTCTCTTTTGGTCCCATAGTAAAAGTTGTTCATAATGTTGAGTACAATGACCTCTTAAGAGGTTGTTAATGTTTTACCAATAACCCTGTATAAAACTAGCAGCGCCACGCGGTTTCACCCGCATAAGTAAGGATCCCGTGGAAATATTGGGATAAAAACTATCATACGTCCTTCCCCGGGATGCAATCTATCTCTCTGCCAAATTTTATCGAAATCCGTTCAGTGGTTTATGCGTGAAAAGATAACATACAGACAGACACAGTTACTTTCGAATTTATAATATTAGTATGGATAATATGGATTCAAAGTCCTGACTGACTGATATATCAACGCACAGCCTAAACCGCTGGTCCTAGAGACATGAAATTTGGAGGGTGTGTTCTTTGTTAGCAGACGCGATTCTCTACGAGAACTGTTTAAAGAAATTAACATCATGACGGTTCCTTGTCAATATATATATGAAAACATTATGTACGTTCGAAAAAATCTACATCTTTTTAGTAAGATAAGTGATAGGCATAATTTTAACACTAGAAATAGGGACAAATTAGATCAACCGCGTTTCAGATTGTCTAAAGTAAAAACTTCTTTTATGGGTTACTGTGTAAAATGTTATAATAAAATACCATTCTATATTCTTCAATTAAATGAGAAGAAATTTAAAACATGCATTAAACGCACACTATGTAGACAAGCATATTACAAGTTGGATGATTATATCGTAGATAAAAATGCTTGGCTTAATGCTGGTCCTGCTCCACAGGCACTTGGGCTCACTAGTTAAAATTTCAATATTTGGAAGAGGTGCTTCCCTTTTTCTTTTTCAATATTTCTGACATTACGAACATAACTTTTTTATTTTATTCAATCCAGTTTTAATTGTTGAATACTGCAATATTAGATACCTCTTCCTGTTTGGTAGTAAATTATATTAACATCTTAAATAAATTGCAAACTATAGTTTTGTATAAGTTAGAAGCATTTTTTTTTAAATTTTGTAAATGTAAGAACCATTTTTCCGTTTATTATGATTTTTTTTGTTGTTGACTTGAAAGAGCATGGCAGTTGAGAACGTGTCATGCTCACTTAAATGTCTCACCGATGGTGGCGCGTGTGTTGGATTATTCGGTTCCCTACAAAATGGTTGAGCTGGATGGTGCTGATCCACGCGTCATGTTCGTGAACGGGTGCCGTCGGTTGAGACTGGTCATCTCTTAACTGCCAAGGCTTATTTTTAATCTTATATTTTGAATTGTTTCTTCATTTGTCTTTTTTTTTACATTGTTCTCACATATAGAAGCAACAAGAATAATGTACCCAGGATTTTGTAATAACTTGATTTAAAAGAGTGTCCATGGAGTTTCTTGCCCGTTCTTCTCTATAGAGATCTACGTTTTGAAATGGGCAACTAGCTTCAACTTTCTGACTAACTGACAGACTATTTAATTTTGACAATTCAAAAGTGCCTGTACAAGGTTTAATTGAAATAAATGCTTTGAGTTTGAGTTTGAGTTTGAAGAGTAGGTATCCACTAAGAAACGGTGAACACGCGGACGAAGTCGCAGGCAGAAGCTAGTGTTAATAGAAAATCAATTGTGGTCTCATTAGCGGTGATTAAGCAGTCAATGAAAAACCAACTGGGACTGCTCGACCCGGGAATCGAACTTAGGACCTCGCGCTCAGCAGTAGCACAATGCGGCCACTACACCAACGAGAACGTCTATAGTAGAATTAATTACGCCAACATCAACATCTTGTCTTGTAGCGATAAGTTCATGTTCGCTTACCGAATCACTCAGTTACAAAAGTTTTAATTGATACTGGTTTAGAACAAGCTTCTTTGAAAATTAAAAGGTAGTACGGAACCCTTCGTGACCGCTTGTTTACAAAGGCACAGTTTAAAGGCCGGAGAGTGTGCTGGAAGAGATTTCTTATGAAATAAGCATCACCTTTGTACTTATTTTTCTGTTCTATTTTTTTCTTGTCTGTTTATGTGTGTTCATAAATGGTAAAATAAATAAATAGAGTGACAAAAGGTACCTTCTTTTTATAAAAAAAAAAGTCGTCAGTTTCTGTGTGATAGGGAAGGATTTCTGTGTCGAGAGAAGCCACTGGTAAAAGTTAACTATGAACGGTAACGGATAATGCAGCTTTAACATGATGCTTTAGCTTTTAAACTTTATTCTTTCTTTCTTTCTTTTATTCTTTCTTTCTTTCTTTCATTCTTTCTTTTTTTCTTTCTTTCTTTATGTTAGCCACGAGAGTATTTGCATGAGCAAAACCTTTTGTTATTAAAACAGTGGACGCTTCGTTCTACTTACCATATTGTTTGCAGATCCCACATTGTGATAAACAAACTATGTAGCTTCTGCGCGCGAAATTCAAAAACGTTCGTTTTCGTGAAATTTCACCCTCCCCCCATTGACCCTCTTAGGGGTGGAATTTCGAAAAACCCTTTCTTAGTGGATACCTACTCTTCACAAAGAATACATCCTCTAACATGTCAAGTCAGTCCTGACTAACTGATATGACATGTTAGAGGGTGTATTCTTTGACTCACTTGAATTATATTTTAACTAACTTCCGTCCGCGGCTTCACCCGCGAGGTATGTCGATAAAAACTATCCTATGTCCTTCCCCGGGATGCAAACTATCTTTCTGCCAAATTCTATCGAAATTCGTTCAGTGGTTTAGGCGTGAAAAGGTAACATACGGACAGACAGACAGACAGAGTTACTTTCGAATTTATAATATTAGTATGGATATGTTAGTTAATAAGTAGGTACAAGCTTCTGCTTTCTTGTTTTAACATAAAATATATCCTATGGAACTCGGCGATACATTAGCTACCCATTAGTGAAAGAATTTTTGGAATCGGATCAATAGTTCCGACATACTAACTTAACATAACAAAACTCACAAATTTTACCTCTTTATAATATTAATAAAGATTAAATAGGACTAAATAACAACAGCCGCAAGGGTCGATCGATCAGGTTAAGCTACGCTTGCCGCGGTTGGTCCGTGGATCAATCAATCAATCATTTCAGCCGATAGACGTTCACTGCTGGACATAGGCTTCCCCCAAAAGGGGGGGTTTGCCATAATCGCCACGCTTGGCAGGCGGGTTGGCGATCGCAGTATGGTATGGTGGTGGAATGCATAGAGAACGCTGCTGCCCATTCTCCGGTACGACCCTTAGTCGCCTTTTACGACACCCACGGGAAGTATGGGGTGGTGCTATTCTTTAAGTCTGGCACCACACAGACAAGGTGCGTGGATGGGTGACCATTTTACCATACCGAGACTCGACCGTGCCTCGGAAAGCACGTTAAGCCGTTGGTCCCGGCTGTCATTCGTGGATCTTTGACAGTCGTTACGGGTCGTCAGAAGCCCGAAAATCTGACAACCAATCTTACCAAGGACTAACGTATTATCCAGTAATTGGGTTGTGGATTTCAGATAGGCAGTCGCTCCATGTAAAATACTGGTATTCAGCTGCATCCGGTTAGACTGGAAGCCGACCCCAACATAGTTAGGAAAAGGTTAGGTAGATTGATAGATCCATACTAGTATTATAAATTCGAAAGTAATTCTGTTTGTCTGTATGTTACCTTTTCACGCCGAAATCAGAGCGGATTTCGATAAAATTTGGCAGAGAGACAGATTGCATCCCAGGGAAAGACAGGATAGTTTTTAACGACATACCTCGCGGGCGAAGCAGCGGGCGGAAGCTAGTACCTACCTTATAAATTTAAGTTTTACCTTGTTCATGAATTACCTCCCTGAGATGCGAGTGAAATCGTAGGCAAAAGCTAGTATCACAGCCCGAAACATGGACAGCTTAACAATGACCGCATCGGAGAACACTGGAGCTAACATAAACAATCACTTTATTGCAGTTTGGACACTGACCTCTATAATACAAGAGAGGTCAGTGAGTTTGGACCAGAGAACAATAAAGCTCATTGAAATAATCCCTTCGTCGCTTTGACGAGGTCTGATGGGAAACTAATCTTCGATCGGCACTATTCGTTCGAACAAAGGTCATTAGGTAATGGGTGCAGACAGCCTCAAAAAGATGTTTACGATGTTAAGACGAAGATTTAGCATCTGCCGACGTCAAATACCTACCACAGACTAGCAAATTACCCCGTCTACACGTCGGTGGAGGCATTCGCAGATGGCCATCTGCTGATGAATCTGTCTACGTGTAGAGGATGCTTAAGATGTGTACGGACAAGGGACCATTTTATTGTCTACAATCATTGTTCCATTTTCCATGAAGTACAAAACATAGGTAGTAGGTATATAATTTGTTCGAAATTCGAAGTTTAATTTTTATTTTCGCCCAGTATTTCGTTGTAGCAGTCAGTCCATCCATCATAAAAAATTAATATGGATTCTCATTTTCTACGAAACGTATGGGAAAAGCTTTTTGCGATTTCAGATTTTTCTTGTAGGTACTCAAACCTTAGTGAGCCCCAGAGTTTTTGATTATTTTATGAAACAGGATCGATTAGCATCAAAAGAAGTAAAAATTTATAAGAGAACAAGCGACCACTGGTCCACTTTGGCCCTGGATCGAAAGACCTGGAAGTCATGGGGAGAGGTCTTTGCCCAGTATCACTGCTCATAACTACCTAACTAAAACATCGCCAAATCTTTGAAAAACTTCACGGATTTAAATCAAACACAAACTGCCACCCTTAGATTAAAAAATGTCCAGATGGATAGTAGGCCAATGAGAATTGAAGCCAAAAACACGGGGGACAAATGTCCTGCGTCGTACGATCCATACGTCAGTCGCCTAGTAACGCTCCCCGCGTAAATTACGTCACGAGTCCGTGTTTTGATATTTTAAAATGAAGGTTTGTGTTGTGAAATGGTGTAGAAATCACACCAAAAAAAAAGGAATGTGCCACTATATATCATTTCACAAGTAAGTATTCAATTTCACTTTGTATTTCTTTGTTACCGCATTCTAAATTTATGTAAACAAAAAGTATAACTTGACATTACCATCACGCCATATTTGTTAAGTGTTGCCAGGGGCATAATTTTTTTTACCCATTATTTGTAAGTTTGTGCTATTTCTGCTTACTACCTATCTAAGTAGGTACCTATTTAAGTACACCAAAACAACAAACATTTAACTAACTTACAAGCAAATATCACAAAAAGTCGTAACATAATAATTTCTTATAAAGTCGCACATGACAAATTACACAAATTAAAGAAATAACGTTGAAACTCAACAACCGTAATAATAAAAAATCATGTCATTACTGTTGATGATATATTTTACGCTAAACGTAAAATACTGAAAATCTCCCACATTTAAGGGTAAATCTCTGCCGCTGGTATTACACGCACATTGCACACAAACGCAATTACGATACGTAATACACTCCCGACCGTGGCGCTCACTCACACATTTATAAAAAAGTGGCTTCACTTAAAACGTTGCGTTTTGTTTCGAACACGGAATCTGGACATTTTTTAATCTAAGCTGCCACCATTCGCCATTTATCATGTCAACGTTTCGTCAATAAACACCAAACATCCGAGCTTGCCAACAAATATGGACACTGGCAGTTTACAGGAACGTTCGATATTTGAATAGTCAACAGCTACCGTTCGGGGAATTTCTGACTGCAATCTCGCAAGCTATTTCACGATTCCACGTAACGTTGACGCACGTTTAATCGATTTATAAAAAAAAACATCAAATAACTGTCAAAAGGGATAA
Organism: Mesoligia furuncula; assembly: GCA_916614155.1. Lineage (NCBI taxonomy): Eukaryota > Metazoa > Arthropoda > Insecta > Lepidoptera > Noctuidae > Mesoligia > Mesoligia furuncula. Next base: position 25,321,101 of record OU744810.1, on the reverse strand, counting down.
AAATATGTTTGAAACACAGGTTCGAAAGTCTGTCATCTATAAAAGAGTTTTTTTTTTATTCTTTATCTGTGAAAGGTAAGGTAAGGTATACCTACCTAAGGTACAAATCTTTCTAATACCATCAGTAAATTTAGAGAAAAAACGTCTGAAATACTTTAGCTTACGCTTAGCAAATATATAAAAAAAAACAGTCGACTAGAGAAACCTTTTTCTTTTATGTCTAAGTAGAGTTGATTAAATTAAATGGGAGAGAACGCTAAAACGTACGTAGGTATTTAATTTTTAGGGTTCCGTACCCAAAGGGTAAAAACGGAACCCTATTACTTACTAAGACTTCGCTGTCTGTCAGTCTGTCCGTCCGTCTGTCTGTCACCAGGCTGTATCTCAAGAACCGCGATAGCTAGACAGTTGGAATTTTCACAAATTATGTATTTCTGTTGCCGCTATAACAACAAATACAAAAAATATATATATTTAAAGGGGGCTTCCATACAACAAACGCGATTTTTTTGCCCATTTTTGGTCGATATCAAAAATGGCAATGGCAACAGGTACTCAGTTGTATTTTACCTTTAACAATAAATAATAAAATTAAATTAAAATAAATATTTAAGGGGGGCAAACAACAAACATGTTTATTTGGCGTTTTTGCTTTGTGGTACGGAACCCTTTGTGTGCGAGTCCGACTCGCACTTGGCCAGTCTTTTTTTTTACTGAATTGTGGGTAGAGATCCCGCGCAAATAATTGTCAATACCCACTCCTAATCTTGACTATTCTTGTTGACCCGTGGGTGAAGCGAAAGGTGAAGGATTTCTGAAAGTCTAATCAAGTCCCAAAAAAACTGCCGTCAAATCGAATGCTAATTGAATGTTAGCTGTTGTGATTGGATGACTAAAATTAACAACTAAGGAATCAAACAGTCTACTTTTACCCTAGCCAGTGGTAATTGCGTAACACCATAAGAGCGGTTTCGCACTACATCCGATCCGGATCCGAATTAAAGATCCGACTTTAATCCGGATTGGAAATGTTCTAAATTCTGACAGATAGAGTTCGGATCTAGTGTGCAACCCCTCATACAAATAGTACTATGGTCACTTCGGAGCGGCATTTCTCGGATTCTGATCGGACGTAGTGCGAAACCGGACGGAAATCGGACGTAGGTCGAAATAGGTATCTGCTCAACAACGTAAATAACGCAATGAATGATGTTGAACTGTAAAAATTCAGCCCATTGCTAATTGTAAGAGCTGTTCTGCACTACATCCGATCCGAATCCGAATTAAAGATCCGACTTTAATCCGAATTTGAAATGTTCTAAATTCGGACGGATAGAGATCGGATCTAGTGCGCAACCCCTCATACAAATAGGACTATTGGTCACTTCGAACCGGCATTTCTCGGTTTCGGATCGGATATAGTGCAGACCCGCTCTAACAGTAGCAATGGGTTTAATTTTAAGGTTCAACATCATTCATTGCGTTATTTACATATCCTTCAAAATGGTTCAGATTGTAATTGAAAGTGTGTTACGCAATTATCCCGAGAGACGGTACTTTTTTTTTTAATTTTTCATCAAAAGTCGAAAACTATGCGGCCTAAAAAACAAGAAAAAAATGTTTGAGAATGTCCAAACAGCCCTCTTTCATATGATACCCCACATGCCCTAGTAGCCGAATTTGTTCCACTTCGAATTTTTCAGACCCCCTTTCAGTCCCTGTCCCAAAATATTATACTTACATATATTTTTATTTCTTTCTTATTTGCAAAATAGTTGGGTAAGTGTTATCTAAAACTATTCCAAATTTCAAGGTAATAGCATTAGTAATTCTTGAGATATCCAGCTGTGACAGACAGACAACTTAAAAGAATAGATAATTTAAAAGAGTGTCCATGGAATTTCTTGAACGTTCTTCTCCATAGGTACCTACGCTTTGGAATGGGCAACTAGCTTCATATTTTCTGACTAACCGTCGTTTCAGCCGATAGACGTCCACTGCTGGACATAGGCCTCCCCCAATTTTGGGAGGGTTTGCCATAATCGCCACGCTTGGCAGGCGGGTTGGCGATCGCAGTATGGTATGATGGTGGAATACATAGAGAACGCTGCTGCCCATTCTCCGGTACGACCCTTAGTCGCCTTTTACGACACCCACGGGAAGTTAGGGGTGGTGGTATTCTTTAAGTCCGGCACCACACAGACAAGTCCGGCACCACACAGACTGACCGACTTCTTGACAATTCAAAAGTGCCTGTAAATAGTTTAATTGAAGTAAATGGTTTGAGTTTGAGTTTGAGACAGACAGACAGAGAGACAGACTTAGTCTCACCATAAGGATTCCGTTTTTAGCATTTTGGTACGGAACCCTAAAAAGTAACATTCTATCAGCGATAACGATGATGGAAAAGTCAAAAATGTATTGGATTGACATAACCTACCGAAAAGCTCAAGTTAATCCTGTTGAAAGTCGTTGTAGAAATACAAAGAAAGTCTTTGAAAGCTTTATTATTATGCGGATAACGGTGCTGGTTGCGTTATTACTCAATTGTTCCAAATATATTTGTAATTAGTATTAAGCATCATTACGCAATTGTTTGTTGTCCTGAAGAAATAAAAATAAAAAAAAAAAATAAAAAAAAATAAAAGCGATTGTCACTTGTTTAGCCCCTCAGGAATACCAACAAAAGCAAGGGCCAATCTTTTCAGCATGGCATAAACGTAAGTAAGGGGCTTTTCACACGTCCCGGCAACCGGGTAGCCGGTGCCGGGTACCCGGCGGCGATGTTTATAGCCATGTACAAACGCCAGCACATCAAGCTACTACAATCTGTCACTTTAATAGATTTTCAACTTTATCACTAAAGTATACCGGAGAATGGGCACCAGCGTTCTCTATATGCATTCCACCACCATACTATACTGCGATCGCCAACCCGCCTGCCAAGCGTGGCGATTATGGCAACCCCCCTTGGGGGAGGCCTATGTCCAGCAGTGGACGTCTTTCGGCTGAAATGATGACTAAAGTATTAGGTTCAAAGTTGATTGGGACAAAATAGACAGTTTCAGGTAGCTTGATGTGCTGGCATTTGTACGTTAGCTTTCACACTTACCAGCGTAGCTTGCCTGGCAAAGTTACCGGATAGTCGGCCGGCTACCCGGTTGCCGGGACGTGTGAAAAGCGCCTAAGTCTAACACTTCCACCCAATAAGCATAAAGGACAGTCAGACACTATAATAATAATAATAAACCATTTATTTTCTGGTAACAAAGACCTATAGATACATACCTTAACCTAAGTATACATAATAATATAGTAACTATTTTGTTAGTAAATAAAACTTAGTAACTATGTTAGTATAAAAGAGTACTGAACAGCACAGAACTGCTCTAGAGTTAGCTAGTGAGCTAACTCTAGAGCAGTTCTGTGGTACTTGTCCGCGGAAGCGACGGAACACCACGTCCTGCGGCCAGAAGTCTTCATCCATGACGACGGGCAGATAGCAATTCGGCACGCGCACCACGAACGCCTTGAAGTTGACGTTGCGGTGCGACTCCAGTAACTGCACCCTCGGCGTGTACCTCGTCTTCTGGCGCACGTACTCCACGATGTCCTCCGCCTTAGTGGTGTAGTGTGTAGGCAGGAGATGTACATCGGTGTGTTCGGCACTCATTCACTATGCAGGGCTTGCATGGAGGCTGAGGAAACCGTTGCGCATGTGCTCGTTGAATGCACAGGCGTCATCCAGATTGGGACAGAAACCCCCCTCGGGGCACCCAGATCTTACACAGATGTTCTTAAGGGGGAAGCGCTAAGGTAGCCCGCGAAATTCAAATTTTCTTACGGTTTTTGCAATTTTCTGGTCAATATTAAGTTGCACGTTGATTAAAATATGATTCACGGTCGTAACAAATATGTATTTACAAAATTATAATCATTACAATCAGTAATACAACTTGTTAAGTTTGTATAACCCCCAAATGTCAAGACTTCATGAAATAGTCATTCTTGGGGATTACTTGATCTTAGAGAGCTGTGTTTAATACATATTTGTTACGTCCGCGAATTACATTTTAATCAACGTACAACTTAATACTGACCAGCAAATTGCAAAAAACGTAAAAAAAAAATTGATTTCGCGGGCTACCCTGGCGCTTTCGCCTTAACAGGCCCCCCCATCCCCTGGGATGTAAATTGATGTAATCAACTTCTGGGGGAGGTGGGCTGGTTGGAATAACCAACGACGGCTGCCATGGTCCACGCACAAAGGTCCACCAGAAGAACTAACATGGAAGTAGAACTGTAAGTCTACCACTACGAAAGAAGAAGCCTAACTTTCACACCCTAAAAAACATAAACTAAAAATGATGGCTTACAAACTGTAATAAACTAAGCAAAACTGTTACAAAGTTAATGAAATTCGTTACTTAGCATCTCTGTTGCCTAAAGAGGAAATGTGGACGGAGAGACTTTTGAAAAAGCCTAAGTAAAAAGTCATAACTCGAGGTTTGGCTCTCACCTATTTCCTCCTCCCATATTGGACCAATTTAAAAGATATGTCATAAACAGCCCTCCTCTCTACGGGAGGGAGTGGGCCGTAATCGACCACGCCGACGCAGTACGGTTTGGGGATGTCGCATGTCTTCAAAAAAACTCGCACCTTTTTAAATTGTTATCACATACAACCAAACAAAATGGTCTCTCTGCCTAGCCATATCCGTGGTCTAGCCTTTCCGCAACTATGTCGGGGTTGGCTTCCAGTATAACCGGATGTAACTGTACCTATACCAATATTTTACATGGGCCGACTGCCTATCTGACCTCCACAACCCGGTTACTGGGTAACACGATATCTCTTTACCAACCTCAAAGATGTCTTCGTAAAATCTTGTGTTAGTTAAAATGGAATGAATATAAAGGGTTGTACGATTAAAGGTTAAATAGTTAGGTAATCTTTGTGAAAATGATTGTTACACGGGAACCCACTCTGACGTACTAGGGAAAAAGCTAGACAGACGACAGCCCTTTGAAAATATACCAACATTTTGAAAATCTATCAATATTTTTTTAGCCCTTATTGTCCCCCACAGTTGAAAAAACGGCGTCCTTACTCCTTCCAACATATTGATACTATGTAAATAGGTAGGTAGGTACCGATTTTTATAAGAAAATTGAATAATGTCAAACAGATTTTGAGATTTGACGTTATTTAATTTTCCTCTAAAAAAAATCTGTACCTCATCAGAAATGCGGACTGGGATCGCTTTTATGACAAGTTTTCAAATCAACATACTTAATACTTTCGTACTTCTCCAGAATATTGGTTGGAATATCTCGGATTAGGACCGATTTTCTTTAGACATGAATCGTTTGAGTAAATAATTTATGAACTCCTGCGAAAAAAATTCGTATCCGAAGTAATAACTCAAATAAAAATTATGTAGGTCGTCGGGAAGACGCGCAATTTCTTTATGAAAAAATGAAAAAACAGTGTTAAGTATATTGTTTTCGCTAGCATCATCACTTCAGTCGAAAAACGTCCATTGTTGAACTTCCTCAGGTTGCCATGACTCTGCAAGTTTTAACCTTTTGAACGCCACGGTCGGGTATAGACGACAAACGAAAACGTGCCCAACACGCGTTTTCTTGTCAGCTGTAGACGACGGTGGCGTTCAAAAGGTAAAAAATGTCGTTTTCTTGACCGCAGCACACTTGTAACACCCGACGCCATCTTTGTACTTATTGGCCAAATGACGAAAATAGCTCAACGAGATGAAAAATGTGGCTAATGAGTAATCTTCATTGACGTCGCGTAACGTAGTGTGTTATAAGTCTGTTTCCGCCTTTATTTATTTGGTTGTAAAATATCACTACTACTGGCTGTAAAATCCTTTGCCGATGCCATAACAATAACATTCGAATTAAAGCAGACAGCTTGTCAAAAATTGCCGGGAAATGTGACTTTTTATTACGCAGATTCTCGCAAATATTTTTGAAGTAGGTCAAGCAGGTAAACTAGTACCTACTAGTAGTTTCTGTGTATTTTCCTACATACATGTTATGCACCTATTTACTTAGTTACCTATGTTACTACGCATATAGTTAGTATCGAAGATGACAGTAGTCAATATAATCAAATTCATGGTGGTGCCCTTGCAACGCTATCGCTCGTCACATCCGCTTCCTGTTCAGCACAAACTAATTTATTTATAGATTCCTTTGTTTACCTACCTACATTTGATTAAACATTATCTATCATGGTAATGTCGGCACATGTATAGGGTTGTTGAATTTTGCGGGCTTCCCTGGCGCGGGAAGCGTTTGGTTTGACGTGAAGTATGTGTTTCTGAGGTCGGGCAATTAGAATAGAATAGAATAGAAAATAATACTCTTTATTGTGTACGTCTACAACATATAAATTACAGACATAAATATAGAAACTGTACAAAGGGTGACACAATGGGCGGTCTTTATCGCTAAAAGCGATCTTTTAAAGACAACATTTGGATGGATTAAAAAGGGGAAGGACAGACAAATACTATCCATTAGTCCATAGTAGTGTAGTGTGTGTAGTTTTGACCATTAGGTCACATATGTTTCTTTAATTAGACAATTTTGAGCCAGATGTAACAAACATGATTTCCCATCCTCAAAAAAAAAAAAAAGATGTAACAAACATAGTTGGGAAAAGGCTAGGCAAATAGATTTTTTGGGTTTGGTTACAAGTTATAACAATTTAAAAAGGTGCGAGTTTTTCGAAGACATATGATATCCACCAAACCGCACTGGGCCCGCGTGGTGGATTACGGCCTACTATTCTCACAAAGAGGAGTCCTTAGTCCCAGCAGAGGGAAGGCTAATTATGAATTTTAAGCCAGATTTAACTGGGATAACATAGGTACCTATAACTTAATAATGATTGATATTGTATAATATGGCCTAGGGTACTTCACATACTTTGAAATAATTACCGATTTAAATTAAATTACCATTTTAAGCGTACATATTAGATACCTAATCTAAAATTAGCAATATTTGTGTTCGGGTTCTATTTCATCCCGAATGCCTACCTGCTTAAAGTTTATGAACAACTAGCTTTTGGCCGTGGCTTCGCCCGCGTGGAGGTCGGAAATTATCCCATGGAAACGTACTGCCGAGATAAAAAGTATCCTATGTCTTAATCCAGGTTATAATAAACTATATGTATGCCCATCTAAAAGGATAATAATTATTGAAATACTATCGTTCTAACAAAAAATACCAGGCTTAAGTACATGGATATGTACTTAAGCCTGGTATTTTTTGTTAGAATACTGCTCAGAAAGTCGGGTCATATTTAAATCATGATTCGAAAGGCACGTAGCGCCATCTAGCGTCCTAAAGCAATTGTGACCGTTGAAAGTTATTGTTCTTTTCCTCGGGAACAGTATTTTTTTCTGGATGAAATGTACTCTATTTCCTTTTCTATACCCCTGACAAGGTATATGCAAAAGATCATGATGATCGGTTCAGTGCATTAGGCGTAAAAAGGTAACAAAGTTACTTTCGCATTTATAATATTACTAGCTGTTGTTGTTGTGTGTGTGTCTTGTTTTTGATTCGAAAGACACGTGGCGCCATCTATTATCACAATAACGTTATTGTTGTTTTCCTCGGGAACAGCACTTTTTTCGGCATGAAAGGTACCCTATGTCCGTTTCTGTACACCTGACAACGTATATGCAAATTTTCAGGATGATCGGTTTAGTGGTTTAGGCGTGAAAAGGTAACAAACAAACTTACTTTCGCATTTATAATATTAGTTAGGATAAGTTAGTATAATTTGTGTCGAACTAATTTTGCGCTGATTTTCACTGTTACCTATTTCAGGATAGCTTAATTAATTCGTTTAACGGATTGTTTTAATCGTAACAACTAGAGCATACTAAATTACCTTCATTATATTTGTTTTCGTGAATTTTTCCCATGTTTTATTATTCTGCTATTTGGGGCGGAGACAATCCAACAAATCAAGATCATAATAAAATCGGTCCAGCCGTTCTTGAGTTACAAATGGTGTAACTAACCTCGACTTTGTTTTATTTATATATTATATATATCTTCTATATGAAGATACATAGAAGACAAGATAGATTATCTTGATTAATAAAAAAATATTAAGTATTATATTTCATTGGTTGTTTATGTAGTTGCTTTATATTATAAGTACTGATTGTTTTATTTTATTTTGTTACCTATAGTACCTACAACATTTAATCTGACTTGGTTTCAGTCTATACTGAAAATCAGCGCTGTGCTGTGGGTCCCCCTATAGCACATGCAGCATCATGCTGAGTGGAAGCTTTCTTGTCACAGTCATGACGTGCAGCCGTCGACTATTTCTGCTTTTTAGGGTTCCGTACCCATGGGGTAAAAACGGAACCCTATTACTAAGACTTCGCTGTCTGTCTGTCTGTCACCAGGCTGTATCTCAAGACCCGCGATAGCTAGACAGTTGAAGTTTTCACAAATTATGTATTCCTGTTGCCGCTATAACAACAAATACTAAAAACAAAACAAAATAAATATTTAAGGGGGGCTCCCATACAACAAACGCGATTTTTTTGCCCTTTTTTGCTCGATATCAAAAATGGCAACATGTAGGCACTTGAAATTTTCACAAAATACTCAGTTGTATTTTAACTTTAATAATAAATAATAAAATTAAAATAAAATAAATATTTAAGGGGGGCTCCCATACAACAAACATGTTTTTTTCGGCGTTTTTGCCTTGTGGTACGGAACCTTTCGTATGCGAGTCCGATTCACACTTTTTTTTTATTTTTCCGTATTATTAGAATCTTTTTGTATGCACGTGTTTCTGTGACAAATAAACCTATTTTTCTTTCTTTCTTTCTATATTCATTTAAAACTTTCACAACACGATGCCGGAATCATTCGCCACGCTTGTAAACCCCGGAAGGTTAGGCAGAGATATCGCGAGTTATATTTTAGTCCCATGTAACAGGGGGCGAGCCTATTGCCATCTAGACACACATTCAGACACACACACACACACACACACCCCACACACATACACACACACACACACATCCAGACACACACACACACACCCCACACACATACACACACACACCCCCACACACACATCCAGACACACACACACACCCCACACACACACACATCCAGACACACACACACACACCCCACACACACACACACACACCCCTGTTTGTACAGACACCCTTACGAGGACCTTATTAATCCTAGAATGAACCGAGGACCCTCCAAAAAACTGGTTTAAACACCTCGTGGGCCTTTTAGAATATGATAGAAAGAGACAGGTGAATAAACCTATAGTGATGAGCTTATTGGGATAATGCTATCTCAACATTTTTCTGTATGAATTTCGGCTATCATACTGAGGACCTGAAATACACAGCTAAATGTGACCAGCGATGCACATACGAGGACTTTGTGTGAGCAAACCGAGGACCTCTTACGTAAGCCCTGGGATGTCCTTCCGAGGACGTATTTTTACACAATATTTCTTATAGCTTGTACAAAGTGCGGACGTTGTGTTAGACTTTATATCACTAAACCGAGGACAGTTTTTCGCGTAGAACTTGTACAAACCGAGGACCTGGAAAATCTACCTACCTAAAACATGTTACGTGTAAGATAATAATTATATCAATGTAAGTAGAATGTTCCGATTTATTTCTTACACACTTTTTCTAAAATGAAGTACCAAGCGAGGACGAGTCGATGTCTTTACCTTTGTCGGCGCTTCTCAAAGGATTATTATTTAAGTATCAGATGCTGCAGCCAGAGTCGTCTCTTCATGACGGTACTCCTCAGCACTTGATAGCATCGTCATCAAATTTGGCACAGGCGTTAGGTTTATGTAGTAAAACTAAAATAATTACCAGTCTGTGCTTATGCTGCAGCGAGGGTCGATTCTTTATAAGGGAACTCCTCAACAGTTGATAGCATCGACTTAAAATTTGGCATACGCATTAAGTTTATGTAGTAAAACTAAAATAATTACCAGTTTGCACTGATGCTGCAGCCAGGGTCATTTCTTTATGAGGGAACTCCTCAACAGTTGATAGCATCGACTTAAAATTTGGCATACGTGTTAGGTTTATCTAGCAAAATTAAATAATTACCAGTTTGTTCTGATGCTGCAGCTAGGGTCGTTTCTTCATGGGAGACCTCCACAACAGATCGTATTCAAATTTGGCATATTCATTAGGTTTATATAGCAAAATTAAATAATTACCCGTTTGTGCTGATGCTGCAGCCAGGGTCATTTCTTTATGAGGGAACTCCTCAACAGTTGATAGTACCGTCTTCAAATTTGGCACACGTCTTATGTTTATCTAGTAACACTAAAATAATTACCAGTTTGTGCTGATGCTGCAGCCAAGGTCGTTTCTTCATGACCCACTCCTCAACAGTTGATAGCACCGTCTTCAAATTTGGCACACGCGTTATGTTTATATAGTAACACCAAAATAATTACCAGTTTGTACTGATGCTGCAGCCAGGGTCATTTCATTATGAGGGAACTCCTCAACAGTTGATAGCACCATCTCCAAATTTGGCATAGGTACGCATTAAGTTTAAGTTGTAAAATTATTTTTATTATCAGTTTCCATGATCCCGCAATGTGTTAATTAGCAAAAAAAAAGCAATAAATCGTCGTAATCGTCTAAACTTGCTGTGGAGTATCTTAATTTGACAGGACTAAACTAATATTTATCTTGTCCTTTTCTTAATGAAATAGAAAGAAAAAGATGCACTGAACATAAATTTAGTTTAGTTTGTGAACAAGGGAATCGGCGTCATTAAGTTATTAGGTTTTCATGCTTCCCAAATTATTTTGATCTCACTTAATAATATTTCTTTGTTGTTTTCTAACTAAGCATTGTGTTATGTAATTTTATGTCAAGTTTTTAGCCCAAATTATGTCGATCTCTTTTAATTATGGTTTCTATAAGTCTTTTTGTTTGAGTCGTTTTCTAATAACTGTTATGTAAGTTTTCTAATCATTCTTCTCAAAGATGTTACTGCAACTTGATGATTATTTCTATAAGTAGATCATGTAAAGTTTATGTGGTTTTCTTTATTACGTTCATGTTCTGTATTCCTATATATTTGCTTCAAATCTTGCTGCAGACATATCACCTAGGTAGGCATTTACTTTAGATTCTTTATGAAAAGCACACGTATTCAGCTCCTATGACATTACAATATTTTATGGTGCAAATCATAGTTATATAATACTAGCTGACCCGGAAAACGTTGTTTTGCCATATAAATTATTTCTAGCTGCCCAGCACTACTTCGTTCGCGTGGTGTCCTACCCTACCCCTACCCTACTCCTACACTACTCCGACCCTACTCCTAGCCTACTCCTACCCTACTTCTACACTACTCCTACCCTACTCCTACCCTACTTCTAACCTACTCCTACCCTACTCCTACCCAACTCCTAACCTACTCCTACCCTACTCCTATAAATAAATAAAAGTATTAAAAAAAAGTATCCTATATCCGTCTCCTGGTTCTACGCTACCTCCCCACCAATTTACAGCCAAATCTGTTTAGCCGTTCTTGAGTTAAAAATAGTGTAACTAACACGACTTTCTTTTAAATATAGATAAGCGAGCCTAAGTACTTAGCACATACTGCAGAAGAAGCCTGATTATTCCTCGTGCACCTAGTAGCTACTCACAATTTGTTTAAGGATTCAGTCTACCTTCGATTTCCTCCTTCATAATTTTATTTAAATGATAGCATATAATTTGTCTTCTACACACAAGGAAAAGTGTCGAAACGAGGACTAGAATACACACTGTTCGGAAAATCTACCAACCGAGGTCTTAAATACACATTGTCTGGAAAAGCTACCTAACCGAGGACTTTTGTGTTAAAGTTAACACATAGGTCCTCGGATAATACAACAAACGTGAAATGAGTGTAAAGAGTGTGTGTATGAGGCGACAGTGGCACCATCTGGTGGATACACAATGTTTGTGTAAGATTATGAATAATCTTGATCAAACCGAGGTTCAGACAACTTTTTCGTATTAAGTATATAGGAAGACTCAAAATCGCTTGCAGAATGCGAATCTTTGGTCAAGTCAAACCGAGGACCCTCGAAAATGTCCTCGCTTTGAAAAGGTCCTCGGTCGTGCCTTGTGTATTCATACGCACGTCCTCGGATGGTACTTAAAACAAACACACCCCCACACACACACATCCAGACTCCGGCGTGCCACTGCAAAAATTCCGATGGAAAAACCCAATAACACTGCCCGGCCGAAGTCAGGACCTCATGCTCGGCAGTAGAGCTTGCGACTACATCATTGCAGTCAATCAAGTGATACCTCCATATTATAACGAAAGTATTGAAAGCAAAAACAAAAAACTGGCCAAATGCGAGTCGGACTCGCACACGAAGGGTTCCTTACCACAAGGCAAAAACGCCGAAAAAAACACGTTTGTTGTATGGGATTTTATTTTATTTTGTTTTTAGTATTTGTTGTTATAGCGGCAACAAAGAAATACATCATCTGTGAAAATTTCAACTGTCTCGCTATCGCGGTTCTTGAGATACAGCCTGGTGACAGACAGACGGATGGACAGACGGACGGACAGATAGCGAAGTCTTAGTAATAGGGTCCCGTTTTTACCCTTTGGGTAACCCTAAAAACTAGCGATAAGTTTAGGTAGTAAAATAAAGGTAAACAAAAAAACCACGCGACGTGGTTAACCGACTAAGCGTAATACGTAACTGTGACGTAGCATGACAACTGAATAGACTGGTATTACGTTTAGTCGGTTAACTACGACGCGTGATTTTTTTGTTTACCTTTATTTTGAGTATACGCGAGTAGGTAATCCCTAGTCAGTTTACTCTCGACACCTTTTACTACATCATCATGGGCCTCCCCAAAGGGGGGAGGGGGGGGGGGGGGGTTTGCCATAATCGCCACGCTTGGCAGGCGGGTTGGCGATCGCAGTATAGTATGGTGGTGGAATGCATAGAGAACTCTGCTGCCCATTGTCCGGTACGACCCTTAGTCGCCTTTTAAGTCACCCACGGGAAGTATGGGGAAGTACCACTCTGGCAATTAAGATCCGGAAACTTAGTTATAATTTAAAAACTGGCAACATTTTTTCATTTGTTATCATCTGTCTAAGAAGGGGGATCATCCTTTTAGTTAGAGTTCTACTCAAGTAACTTTTTTAGTGGCGTAGAGAAAATGTGTGACGTACATTACAAGCAACGTGTTGTGATTCAATTTTTAGTGAAATCTGGCGAAAAACCCTCGGAATTCCTCCAAAAATTGCAGGTTGTCTATGGAGACGATAGCGTGTCAAAATCGCGTGTGTTTGAATGGGCAAAGCGGTTCAAGGAAGGGCGTAAATCGGTGGAAGACGATCCACGTGAAGGAGCTCCCGTCACCTCTCGTACCGACGCGAATGCTGATCGTTTGCGCATGTTGATCACGTCTGACCATCGCCTAAGCATTCGTGCATTGTCTTACGAGTAAACATCAACAACGAAACGGTTCGCAAGATGTTACACAAGAATTTGAACATGCGAAAGATCTGCGCAAAGATGGTGCCTAAAGTTCTCACCCATGAACAAAAACAAATGCGGAAATCCTCGTTCGTTGTGCAAGAGTTTTTGGCAAAAAAGGCATCCCAACGTTGCCTCACCTACCCTATAGCCCCGATATTGCTCCCTACGACTTTTTTCTATTCCCCAAGATGAAGTCGCACCTCGAGGGAACTCATCATGGCGGCGTACAGGAGGTCCAAGAAGCTCTAACCGTGGTGCCAAACGGGCTAACTTCGGAGGACTACCAAGGGTGCTTCAAATCATGGGAGAAACGTTGGAATCGTTGAGTAGAGTTAAAGGGAGTTTAGGAGTATTGTGAAGGTCGATAGTAAAATTTTTCCTAAAACTACATTTTCTTGTTTTTAGGGTTCCGTAGCCAAATGGCAAAAACGGAACCCTTATAGATTCGTCATGTCTGTCTGTCTGTCTGTCCGTCCGTATGTCACAGCCACTTTTCTCCGAAACTATAAGAACTATACTGTTGAAACTTGGTAAGTAGATGTACTCTGTGAACCGCATTAAGATTTTCACACAAAAATAGAAAAAAAACAATAAATTTTAGGGTTCCCCATACTTAGAACCGAAACTCAATTTTTTTTTTTCATCAAACCCATAAGTGTGGGGTATCTATGGGTAGGTCTTCAAAAATGATATTGAGGTTTCTAATATCATTTTTTTCTAAACTGAATAGTTTGCTCGAGAGACACTTCCAAAGTGGTAAAATGTGTGTGTCCCCCCCCTGTAACTTCTAAAATAAGAGAATGATAAAACTAAAAAAAATATATGATGTACATTACCATGTAAACTACCACCGAAAATTGGTTTGAACGAGATCTAGTAAGTAGTTTTTTTTTAATACGTCATAAATCGTAAACCACAATTTACCATTCATTCAATCAACTCAAAAAAAAAAACAGATGTTACGGAACCCTCGGTGCGCGAGTTCGACTCGCTCTTGCCCGGTTTTTTATTGACTAATTCCCGGAACTTAATTGCCACACCTCGTATTGTAGTACCTTTTACATAGATAATTATAATCATATTACCTACGACGTTGTTAAAAGATCTTGATCGTATCGCACTCAATTTATCTTGATCATAAGCGCGAGTATTCAATAAACACGCTTCATAATAATATATGGCTCCGCCTCGTCCGTCGTAATTTATTTTCTCCAATAAATCGTTTTTCTCTCGTGTCGGGTGTCTGTAACTCTACGCTTCGTTGGCTTGTCGGTAATATGGTGTGTTTCAGACTGATATTTAACTAAGCCCACGTATGCCCGGGCGCTTTTTTAACGCCACGTATTTTTACCGTGCCAGCATGTCAAGCTACCCGAAACTGTCAAATTTTCCCAATCAACTTTGAGCCTTGTGCTTTAGCGCTAAAGTTTTAAATTTATTAAAGACATTTGACAAATTGTAGTAGCTTGATGGGCTGGCGTCTGTCCGCGTTGAGCCGAGTGCAGCAGAGTTTGAGTAATAAGTATAGAAGAAGACCAAAGACGATGGATGGACTACGTGAAAGATGATGTGGCTAGAAAGGGTGTGACTGCAAAAATGACGACTGATAGACAGGTATGGAAAACAGACAGACAGACAAACAGACAGACTTAGTCTCACCATAAGGGTTCCATTTTACCATTTTGGTACGGAACCCTAAAAAGGCATTTTGCGCCGAACCCAAATAAAGTGGCAGGAGTTAAGTGTTGAGAATCAAAGCGCATCCCTAGCGCGTTCGAAAAGCACACTCTTGGGTTTGCAGCTCAACGCCGAAAATAAAAGTGCGCGGTAAAGAATCGCCGCGTTAAAAAAGCGTCCGTGCATCGGCGGTTTAATACCTTGTCGGATTCACGTTTCGGGGATGATACAGATAGCTATTTGTCTCGGTAGTATGGATGTAGTTACAGCATTCTTCATACACGTTTTTCAGTCGCCGTCGTGAACAAATTGCCCGTGGAAAAATTATCCATCGTCTGCTTAGACCTATCAGAATACCAGCGCTGAGGTATTTATTGTTTAAATATTGCAGCATTATGCTCAGATAGGTGCCTTATTGGCCTCGCACAGGTCTTTTTTAGGGTTCCGTACCCAAAGGGTAAAAACGGGACCATATCACTCCGCTGTCCGTCTGTCTGTCTGTCTGTCACCAGGCTGTATCTCATGAAACGTGATAGGTAGACAGTCTAAAAACAGAAAAAAAAAACAATATTTAAGGGGGTCCCATACAACAATCGTGTTTTTTTCGACGTTTTTGCCTTGTGGTACGGAACCCTTCGTGTGCGAGTCCGACTCGAACTTGGCCAGTCTTTTTTAGGGTTCCGTACCCAAAGGGTAAAAACGGAACCCTATTACTAAGACTTCGCTGTCTGTCCGTCTGTCCGTCTGTCTGTCTGTCTGTCACCAGGCTGTATCTCAAGAACCGCGATAGCTAGACTGTTGAAATATTCACAAAGTATGTATTTCTGTTGCCGCTATAACAACAAATACTAAAAACAAAATAAAATAAATATTTAAGGGGGGCTCCCATACAACAAACGCGAATTTTTTGCCCTTTTTTGCTCGATATCAAAAATGGCAACAGGTAGGCACTTGAAATATTCACAAAATACTCAGTTGTATTTTAACTTTAATAATAAATAATAAAATTAAAATAAAATAAATATTTAAGGGGGGCTCCCATACAACAAACATGTTTTTTCGGCGTTTTTGCCCTGTGGTACGGAACCTTCGTGAGGGGCCCGTGGCTAAATAATAACAGCTGCACAGGTCGATCGATCAGGTTAAGCTACGCTTGCCGCGGTTGGTCTGTGGATGGGTGACCATCTTTACATACCGAGACCCCTCCGTGCCTCGGAAAGCACGTTAAGCCGTTAGTCCCGGCTGTCATTCGTGGATCTTTGACAGTCGTTACGGGTAGTCAGAAGCCCGAAAGTCTGACAACCAGTCTTACCAAGGGGTATCATATTACCCAGTAGCTGGGTTGTGGAGGTCAGATAGGCAGTCGCTCCATGTAAAATACTGGTATTCAGCTGCATCCGGTTAGACTGGAAGCCGACCCCAACATAGTTGGGAAAAGGCTAGGCAGATGATGATGGTACGGAACCTTCGCGTGCGAGTCCGACTCGCACTTGGCCAGTTTTTTTGTTTATTTCCTTTCTTTTGGTTGATTGTAATGTAACTTTGTTAGTTATAGATGCTTCTTTTTACAATTTGTATTTCCTGTGTGTCCCACATAATTGTAGATTGTTTGCCAAGGGAGCAAACAACTATTTTGAAGGCGAGAGTATTTCTCGAATCCCTCGCTGCGCTCTGGATTCAAAGAACGTCACTCGAGCTTAATATAGTGTTGCTCCCGAGGTGAACACTCTACTTTTTATCACCCTCTATGAAAAAATAAGTAAGTGCAACTTATGAATAAGAACAGTACGTTTATTTGTTTACATGTAGGTACAATTACTTGAAGAAGACATACTCATTTTTTTAAAAACTAAGTAAAATCCTAATTCGAGTAAACAATTACGAACGAACGCAGAATGCTTTTCGCGCATTTTTTTATATTTTCACTAACTTTTTTTTCTCAAACTTTTCGCGTTTTTCTTTATCATACAGCCTGTTACTTGTTCATACAAAGTTCCTGATTGATCTCTTTGTGGAACTTTTACTAACAATATCCACATTCCGAATTCAAATCACTTTTAGTCCATAGGGATCAAACAGCTATTTTAGTCCCTGTTTACTAAGAATACACTAGCTCTTTCTGAATAGATATGATAGACAATATATTTCTTCTTCTTAGCACCTTAAAACGGAAAAGGTATTTCTAGTTTTGTAACCTATAACTTTAGATAAAGTAATAATGACGAACAACGATCGGAACTACGCTGAAGGAAGACTGAACTGTGTCTTTACAGTTGGCAATATTATACCCAAGACTGTTTTACATGTAAATGTAAATTCTCGGTATTGTATGCACTGCAGGGTCGAGAGATGTTGAACGAGGCTATCCAATTATTAACTCACGCCGACTCGAAGATAATGCTCGAGTCACTTGTACAGACGCTAGTACCCGAAATTGACAATTTTTTCCAATCAACCTTGAACCTTATGCTGTAGCGATAAAGTAGAAAATCTATTGAACAAATGTGACAGATTATAGTAGCTTAATGTGCTGGCGTCTGTACAACTATACAGGGTTATTCATCATCATCATCATCATCATTTCAGCCGAAAGACGTCCACTGCTGGACATAGGCCTCCCCCAAAAGGGGGGGGGGGGTTTGCCATAATCGCCACGCTTGGCAGGCGGGTTGGCGATCGCAGTATGGTATGGTGGTGTATTCAGGCTTATTGGTAAAACATTAAGAAACTCTTAAGAGGTCATTGTACATCATTATGAACAACTTTTACTATGGGACCAAACCTGAAATCGCGAAAAATCAGCTGTTCCCTACATTTTGACGAGCTATACGAACATAAATGTAGGGAACAGCTGATTTTTTTTTCGCGATTTCTGGTTTGGTCCCATAGTAAAAGTTGTTCATAATGATGAGTACAATGACCTCTTAAGAGCTTGTTAATGTTTTACCAATAACCCTGTATGCGAACGAGAACTATAGTTAGTCTACGGTTGTCGTCCCAGATAAGGAAAATTTTACAGCATGTCTGCCTACAACGCTGTTGCCATTTTGGATCATTATAATAACCAGCCTATTGAGGGGCCCGTGGCTTAATAATAACAGCCGAACAGGCCGATCGATCAGGTTAAGCAACGCTTGCCGCGGTTGGTCTGTGGATGGGTGACCATCTTTACATATCGAGACCCCTCCGTGCCTCGGAAAGCAGGTTAAGCCGTTGGTCCCGGCTGCCATTCGTGGATCTTTGACAGTCGTCACGGATAGTCAGAAGCCCGAAAGTCTGACAACCAGTATTACCAAGGGGTATCAACTATAATGTAATTTATTAACTTGCATGCTCTGTATGCATGTTTCATGTTTCCACAAATAAAGTATCTGAATCTGAATCTATCGTATTACCCAGTAACTGGGTTGTGGAGGTCAGATAGGCAGTCGCTCCATGTAAAATACTGGTATTCAGCTGCATCCGGTTAGACTGGAAGCCGAGCCCAACATAGTTGGGAAAAGGCAGGCAGATGATGATAATAACCAGCCTATTAGGTACGTTCCCACTGCTGGGACACACGCCTTCTCTGCTAGAGTAGGTGGGCCATAATTCTCCATGCAAAGTACTGCTTGGTGGATGACACATCTTCTCTTTTTTTCTGAATGGGCCTGCTCTTGATCTCGACGACGCCTGATGGAAAGCGTTGGATGAGGTCTATGATGGAACGAGTGTGCCCAGAAGATGCCTGGTCACTCTTTCTTTGCAGACAAGTTAAATGTGGGAACACTGACGCTGACTGGCTGGAGATTTTTTTGGTTTTAAGACATGCCGGTTTCCTCACGATGTTTTCCTTCACCGTTTTGAAAGCATAATTATGTTAATAGTTTTAATTTATTAAAATGTGTACCTACTGTGCCAAATAAACGTGTTTTCTTTCATTCAAGCCATGGAATGAATAAAAATATCTAACGTCTACTCGGATTTCCACTAGAATAGAAAAAATCAATAAACGAAAACTCGAAAAATAATCCAAAATAACTTTCTCCGTATCAAGGGGTATCGTGTAGGGTTATTCTCAATTGGTATTATTCTGTTACGGTATTGTCGATACGCACACATAAATGCCAGAAACACGACCCGCACTGTTGTATACTCGTATATAATTATGTTACAATAACTTTAAAGTATGAGAGCAATGGTGGCCAAGTGGTAACGGCTGCGACTTACGAGGTGTAGGTCGTAGGTTCGAACCCAGACAGGCGCTTTACTTTGTGTAAATTATTTCATCACCACTGCTCTCAAAACGGTGAAGGAAAACATCGTGAGGAAACCGGCATGTCCTAGAACCAAAAATTCGAAGACATGTGACATCTGCCAATCCGCACTGGGCCCGCGTGGTGGATTACGGCCCACTCCCTCTCACCGAGAGGAGGCCTGTGTCCCAGCAGTGGGAACATTATAGGCTGATTATGTATGTATGTATGTAACTTGAAAGTATAATATTCAGATATTTGGGTTTATAAAACACTAGCTTCTACCCACGACTTCTACCGCGTGCTTCCACGACTCACCCCGTCGCATCGCCTGCTATTATTTCGTTTTCTCTTAGCGTTCTTTCTGACTTTTTTTCTTTTTGCTCGTCTTTTATGAGTCGTAGCATAATTTTAAATAATAGAATAATAAATAATATAGGCCTATTGCCTTCCACAAGACTATCAAATGCATACAGATTTTTTTCAAATCCGACTGGTAGTTCCAGAGATTAGCGCGTTCAAACAAACAAACAAACTCTTCAGCTTTATAAAAATAAAATAAATAAAATAAAATTAATTTAATTCAGACTATTTTTGCATGTCCATATGAGGTTAATATTCATCATTCTCCTGCCCTTATCCCAATTTCTTTGTCTTGTCTTTTTGTCTTTTTCTTCCATACTTCTCTATTAGTCGTATCATCATTCACACATTCCATCCATCGTTTCTTTGGTCTTCCCCTACTCTTATAGCTATCGACATCCATACTCAAAACTCTCCTCACGACATTTTCCTCATTTCTTCGTAACACATGCCCATACCATGACAACCGATTCCCACGCAACTTTTCAGTTATCGGTGCCACTTTCAAACTTCCTCTTACGTCCTACTCATTTCTTATTCTATCCATTCGTGTAGCACCACACATCCCTCTTAGCATTCTCATCTCTGCTGCATGCAATTGCCTTTCATTCATCCCTTTTGTGGCCCAACATTCTGATCCATACAAGACAGCAGGTCTAATCATGGTTTTATATATTTTCCCCTTAAGTTTAAGGGCAATGCGGGAGTCGCAGATTGTTCCCGTGACCTGCCGCCATTTCATCAATCCAGTGTTAATTCTGTGCTTAACCGTCCGATCTACTTCGCCATCGTTTTGCACGAGTGAACCGAGATACCGAAAATCGGAACAGACTTTCGGTTTCGGGAGAAGTGCACCATCAAGTGCTATAGTTCCAGAACTGGAGAGCGCCGAAATCGCACAACATATTATATTCGATTTTGGTTCTGCTGATTTTCAGGCCAACATTCTCCAGCTTCTGTTGCCATTTCCCCAATCTGCTCTGGATCTCAGGTACATCTTCACCGACAAGGACAATGTCATCGGCAAACAACATGCACCAGGGTGCCTCCTCCTGGATGTCCGACGTAAGAGCGTCCATAATCAACAGGAAGAGGTAAGGACTTAAAGCCGATCCCTGGTGCAAGCCTACAGCCACACTGAACTCGTCGGTATTGCCGGCAGCCGACCGCACGTAGGTACGAGATTGACTGTACATAGCACGAATGAACTCTACATACTTCCCGGGCAAACCTTTCTCTTTCAAGGCCCACCACAGCACATCCCGAGGTACTCTGTCATACGCTTTCTCCAGATCAATGAACACCATGTGTAAGTTCTTGTGTGCACGCCTGTACTTCTCGCACAATTGGCGGAGTATATTATGGAACTTAAAAACTATGTTAGTCAAACTAATTCAAATTCATAAATACCAATGTCAATACCAATATCAATGTCAAAATATAAAAATTATAAAACATCATAAATTATTACAATGTTTTTAAATATTCATACCAACATGCAGTTTTATAAACCTATTTTTTAGGGTTCCGTTGCCAAATGGCAAAAAACGGAACCCTTGTCTGTCCGTCTGTCTGTCCGTCCGTATGTCACAGCCACTTTTCTCCGAAACTATAAGAACTATACTGTTGAAACTTGGTAAGTAGATGTATTCTGTGAACCGCATTAAGATTTTCACACAAAAATAGAAAAAAAAACAATAAATTTTGGAGTTCCCCATACTTAGAACTGAAACTAAAAAAATTTTTTTTATTCAAACCCAAACGTGTGGGGTATCTATGGATAGGTCTTCAAAAATGATATCGAGGTTTCTAATATCATTTTTTTCTAAACTGAATAGTTTGCGCGAGAGACCCTTCCAAAGTGGTAAAATATGTGTCCCCCCCCCGTAACTTCTAAAATAAGAGAATGATAAAACTAAAAAAAAATATATGATGTACAATACCATGTAAACTTCCACCGAAAATTGGTTTGAACGAGATCTAGTAAGTAGTTTTTTTTTAATACGTCATAAATCGTGAACCGCAATTTACATTTTATTCAATCAACACAAATATAAAAATAATAAAAAAACCATTGAATTTCATAAACATATACCTTATTCATAAACCCGGATGTTTCGGAACCCTCGGTGCGCGAGTCCGACTCGCTCTTGCCCGGTTTTTTAAATATTCATACCAATATGCAGTTTTATAACCTCCTTTACTCTGGACTATAATTAGTATAGATAGATTTTATTTATATTTGTGTTAAAACATGGCATAATAATGTGTTTAAATTGGAAAATTGTAGACCTTAAATAATATATTATCTCTCTGAAGAAATATTATCGTGAATGAGGTAGCAGATTGGAAAGAGCGTACATAGGTATTTTCACCCACATTTTGACGATGAAAAGGATAATAATGTTAGTTAATCCCCCACTGGGTTATGGAACGCGGGCATTTGGCCTTTTGCGAATTAAAGTCCAATATTTGAGATACCTACTAACTTTTGTGAGACATTCACGTTGATTATTGTTTACGATTTGTTGATTGTTTGGATTTTTTTACCTGTGATTCTTAAAAATATTGTCATTTATATTCAATGCAGTACTTACCTACTCATTAATATGGTAGTTTTAAAAGTAGAAAATAAAATTCATATGAAATAAATTCGGCACACCAGAAGTTTTTACTCTAACTGTACTTTATGGTGTGCTCAGGTACGTAATATCTGCAAACATAACCAATGATATGTAGCGTTACCAAACGGGAGCGCTACCAAACGGGAGCGTCACCAAACGGGAGCGTTACCAAATGGGAGCGTCACCAAACGGGAGCGTTACCAAATGGGAGCGTTACCAAACGGGAGCGTTACCAAACGGGAGCGTTACCAAACGGGAGTGTTACCAAACGGGAGCGTTTCCAAACGGGAGTGTTACCAAACCGGAGCGTTACCAAACGGGAGCGTTACCAAACGGGAGCGTTACCAAACGGGAGTGACCGCTCAAAAGCGGTGAAAGAAAACATTGTTACTGTTATGTAAGTTTACTTGGCTCTAGGTCAATCTGTAATACAGTACTGTATTACTTCATGGGCTGGAGCACCAAAAACTTAGGTACTTACTGCCTCTTGAAAGAGCACAGAGAGTAATTTTAAAAGCAGCAAACTTCAATCCCTTTCTCTATCCTACAGATCTGCTATACAAATCCTGTAACATGCTGACTGTTCGCCAGCTTTTCATAACGCACTTGCTATTAAAACAGCACACCATGCTCTCCTATAACATTGAAAGTACAAATAAGAGACGGAATGATATTGTATGTGAGACAAAAGCATCCTCTAAATATTTCTTTGTAAACAGATTTTATACATTTTTAGGTCCTATACAATAAATTAAAAAGGAAATTAAGTATCTATAAATTAAATAATTACGACTGTAACAGGGTTATTCTGCAATTTTTAATTAGCATATCATAAAGTGAGACAGAGGATTTACTCGTTGTCTGTAAATAAAACATGTTAGTCTTTTAAGTTAATATTAGTTTTTAATTAGTCCAAATTCTAAGCACCTTTCTAGCCTGAAATACAGGTTCTACCTAGTTCAGGCAAATGAGCAACTGTGTCCTCTATAATTTTTAAGATAAGTTATTGTAAATCTGCACCATTTTTATAAATAAACGATATTATTATTATATTATTGTGAGGAAACCGGTATGTCCTAAGACCATTACATTACATTACCAGACCAGACATTAAATTATTTGTACCTATCTTAAATCTCTTTGCCTAAAACAAAAAATTCGAAGACATGTGTCATCTATCATTTATTTATCTGCACTGGACCCGCGTGGTGGATAACGGCCCATTTCCTCTCACAGAGAGGAGGCTTGTGTCAATCAATCAAGCAACTTAGCCTATCGCAGTCCAATGCTGGACATAGGCCTCTCCCAGGCTGCGCCACAACACGCTGTCCTCCGCCTTCCGCAACCAGTCCGTCCCAGCCACCTTCTTAAGGTCGTCGGTCCATCTAGCTGGGGGGCGTCCCACACTACGTTCGCCGACACGCGGTCTCGACTCCAGGACTCGTCTGCTCCACCAGCCATCGGTCTTTCGACAAACATGGCCAGCCCACTGCCACTTCAGCTTGCTTACTCTGCAAGCGGCAGTAACTCCGGTTCTTTTCCGGATAGCTTCGTTTCTGATTTTATCTTTCAAATAAACTCCAAGCATAACCCGCTCCACACCGCGCTGAGTGACCTTAGTGGACCAGCCCGAATGTCAGTGTCCACGTCCAGCAGTAGGAAAATTATAGGCTGATTTTGCATTGTTTACGGTTTGTGTCACGTCTTTGATTCTTGAACTCATCGTAAATAAAGATCTGAAGCAAATAAAATTAATAGATTTCTCCTAGGTGCAACAACTAACAACAGGTCCAGCTTACCTGACAATTGTATGCCTCAAACAGGGTCAAATTTTATTTTCT
The DNA here is from genome assembly GCA_916614155.1 of Mesoligia furuncula. NCBI lineage: Eukaryota > Metazoa > Arthropoda > Insecta > Lepidoptera > Noctuidae > Mesoligia > Mesoligia furuncula. Next base: position 25,296,761 of record OU744810.1, on the reverse strand, counting down.
TTCTTTATTTCAAAACGGAACTTGATGCATAAAAATCTGATGTCCATTTTCACTAACACTAGGCAATATCTAAATGCGATGCCTAGCCAAAAGCGCGCTGTTCGATTTTCAACGCTTGAAAATCAAACGAGCAATAATATTTATAAGTAGGTACTTAGTGAAAATAAAACGTAATTTTAAAGTCTAACAGAGAGCTTTTCAGCACATAACACTTAATCAGCCCCTGTATGAGATACAGGGGCTCGTGGCTAAGTAATAACAGACGCACGGGTCTATCGATCAAGTTAAGCAACGCTTGCTGCGGTTGACCCGTGGATGGGTGACCCTCTTTACATATCAGGACAATTCTAGTAGACTATTCGTGCCTCGGAAAGCACCTTAGGTCCCGGCTGTCATTCGTGGATCTTTGGCAGTCGTTACGTGTAGTCAGAAGCCCGAAAGTCTGATAACCAGTCTTAACAACCTCTCCACGACCTCATTCTACCGGCCCCCTTCTACCTTCGGTCATCCAAACGCACAGCAAGTTACCATCCCTGCCTGGTTGCTATTCCACCAATTCGCACTTAGCGTATTCAAATGTGTTTTATAATGCGCACAGCAAAAGAGTGGAACTCTTTACTTGCGTCTGTTTTTCCGAGCGCATACAACCCGAATCTCTTCAAACAGGCTTATTCTGGGTAAGCTCACTCAATCGTCGACTTTGTCTCTGTCACCTCTAACCTAGACTAGAGTAAAGAGCAGACCCATTTCAAGTAAAAAAAAAAAAACAAGGAGTATCGTACTACCCAGAAACTGGATTGCGGAGGTCAGATAGGCAGTCGCTTCATGTAAAATACTGGTATTCATTTCATCTTATGAGACTGGAAGCCGACCCCAACATAGTTGGGAAAAGGCTAGGCAGATACTTTACTCCATCATACAGTTTTTTGCTAACTGCGCTCCATGTCAGAAAACAAAAAAGACAACTTTTCCATTGTTTATAACTGGCGCGCGGAGCCTGCCTTTGTGAGAAGTTTTAAATTTTCTGGGATTAAAATTTTCATGTTGTCCTTTTAAAGGCTTTACAAACCTGTCTCTCTGTCTACCCTCTCAGCCAAATTAGGCCCAGGTGCATTAGTTTGATAACTTTTCCGTGAAATATAGCTAGAAAGTGAATCTATCTGTGTGGAACACGGAACAAAGAAAGCTTTGTTACGTGTTACTACAGACAGATTCAATCAACCCAAACTTTTCTTAGTGCAGTTTCCTATACATCATCACGCATAATATCAAAGAGAATACAAAAAAAACTCATTCTTTTTTTTTTAACATTTACTTATTACAACAGGTAGATAGATAGAGCACAGAACCGGTCGAACTGGAGGTGCTTGCCTGGCCTATGTCCAGCAGTGGACGTCTTTCGGCTGAAATGATGATGATGATGATAGATAAATAAATAGATTATGGCTGCAGGCCTGGATGTGAGAAGCACAGGACCGGTTGATGTAGGGACGCTTGGGGAGGCCTAGCAGCAGTAGAAGTCTTTCGGCTAAAATTATGATTAATGATGACGTAAAAACCCTGGTCTTCAAATCTTTCAAGAAAGATAGAGGAAGAGGGAGGATAGATGAACTCTGAATTCTTCCACCGTTGCTGAATTGTAGCCCCCACCGGCACGATTCTGGTTTACAAAGACTTCATCGTTTTGTCAATTATTTCATCACCACTGCACTCAAAACGGTGAAGGAAAACATCGTGAGGAAACCGGCATGTCCTAGAACCAAAAATTCGAAGACATGTGACATCCGCCAACCCGCACTGGGCCTACGTGGTGGATTATGGCCCACTCCCTCTCACAGAGAGGAGGCCTGTGTCCCACTAATGGGAACATTATAGGCTGATTTTGCATCGTTCTGTACCTTCCACCTTTGACAAATTATGATAAATATGTTTGCCAAAAAGTATATGATTCGATTGAAACCACCCTCGAATCGCAGAAATTAAATCAAAAGTCATTTATTCAAATTAGGCTGAGAGGAGGGCCCGTGGCTAAATAATAAGAGCCGCACAGGTCGATCGATCAGGTTAAGCTACGCTTGCCGCGGTTGGTCTGTGGATGGGTGACCATCTTTACATACCGTGCCTGGGAAAGCACGTTAAGCCGTTGGTCCCGGCTGTCATTTGTGGATCTTTGTCAGTCGTTAAGGGTAGTCAGAAGCCCGAAAGTCTGACAACCAGTCTTATCAAGGGGTATCCCAGTAATTGGGTTGTGGAGGTCAGATAGGCAGTCGCTCCATGTAAAATACTGGTATTCAGCTGCATCCGGTTAGACTGGAAGCCGACCCCAACATAGTTGGGAAAAGGCTAGGCAGATGATGAATCAGTCACAAAAGACAGTCCCTCAAAACGCCCGCCCTTCACCACTTTCTAGTGCTTTTGCTATGAAGAAGAAGTGACGCAACAAACACCCCAGCATCACAGCTGTCTGTTCAGTTAGAAAATACTTGATTGTATACAATATATACTAGGTATCCCCAGGGATGTGCCTTACAGGCGTTGCACGGGGGTGTTCCGGAACTGGTATTTTAAGAGGAACCGGGACCACCCCTATATGCTGATGGTGATCACCGGGGTGGATTTAGTGAGGTAAAAATCCCACACTCCAGGACCTCCTATCCCGAGGTGGGTGCTTTTTGAAGGTTTCCCCCCGACAAAAAAAATGAAAAAAAGGGTATGCAAAGTAATTAACATTACAAGAAACAGAACATTAAATTATTTGCCATATTATGTCAAATACAATGAAACATCTCGAATGCTGTTTAGATACTGCTTGTATTTGGTCCGTTCAAAGAACAATATAAACACTCACACGCACACACACCTGTAATTACTACTTACATACTGCAACACAAATTAACCAAACTAAGTACTAACCGAAAACAAAGACAAATATTCTAATCAGAGTTACATTTCCGTTCAGGTGGTGCTACGTATAATGTCACCTACCTATGCAACGCTATTTTTAATATATGCGATACCTGAATATAGTTTGTTCAGAATAAGTAACTGAATGGATTCCAATAATTCTTACCCCATGTTATAGTTTGTCCCAAAAATATTTAAAAAAGGGTAAAAATTGGACACCGAGCGACACTTAGGGCTGATTTTTCCATCGCCAGATAACTTTTATTCGAAGAATAAAATTGACGTTTGACAGTTTTTGTATGAAATAACTGTCAAAATTTCAAAATTATTCCCCGAATAAAGTTATCAGACGATTTTGTACGGACAAACAGGTAACTTAACAAGCCTATAACTTTCTGATTTTTCATGATACAGTTTTGAAATTTTGTAGTACATAGATTCTTTACATAAAAATACTAGACACGTGTTTCGGGTTTCGCATATACTAAAAATAATGTTGTATATTTCTGTAGGTACCTATACCTATTTACTATTACATTTACAACAAGCGTGCACCTTTCAACCCACGCTTTAAGTCGGAAAATTGCAATATTACTACAGTACATGTACATACAACTACGCAGGCATATACAGGTATGCAGGAATACAGCTAAGGCTTAAAACAGGTAACCTAGTTTCCCAGTAACTGCTACTATTTGAATACAAGGATTAAAAGTTAGGGAATTGTTTACTTGTGTATTTAAATGTAAGTTGGTCTTTATGTGTGAGTTTATTTCATACTAGCAGCGCCACACGGTTTCACCCGCATGAGTGTCGATCCCACAGGAATATCGGGATAAAAAGTATCCTATGTGGTAATCCTGGTTATACCTGTTACATGTGTGCCAAATTTCATCTCAATCCGTTAAGTAGTTTTTGCGTAAAGAAGTAACAAACATACAAACACACACAAACTTTCGCCTTATAATATTAGTGTGATTAGGTAAAGGTGAATAGCTGCCTAGCCTTTTCCCAACTATGTTGGGGTGGGCTTCCAGTCTAACCGGATGCTGCTGAATACCAGTATTTTACATGGAGCGACTCCCTATCTGACCCCCCACAACCCAGTTACTAGGTAATACGATACTCCTTGGTAAGACTGGTTATCAGACTCGATCGACCTGTGCGGCTGTTATTATTTAGCCTAAACACTACCTACAAAGTAAAAAATAACATCCATTTCGGTAGTCGATGACACAAAACGAAATACAAAACCGAAGACACCGACTTCCGACAACGGCATTATTTTTCACTTTGTAGTGTTTTTAGGGTTCCGTAGCCAAATGGCAAAAAACGGAACCCTTATAGAGACATGTCTGTCTGTCTGTCTGTCTGTCTGTCCGTCTGTCTGTCTGTCTGTCCGTCCGTATGTCACAGCCACTTTTCTCCGAAACTATAAGAACTATACTGTTGAAACTTGGTAAGTAGATGTATTCTGTGAACCGCATTAAGATTTTCACACAAAAATAGAAAAAAAACAATAAATTTTGGGGTTCCCCATACTTAGAACTGAAACTAAAAATTTTTTTTTTCGTCAAACCCATACGTGTGAGGTATCTATGGATAGGTCTTCAAAAATGATATTGAGGTTTCTTATATCATTTTTTTCTAAACTGAATAGTTTGCGCGAGAGACACTTCCAAAGTGGTAAAATGTGTGTCCCCCCCCCTGTAACTTCTAAAATAAGAGAATGATAAAACTAAAAAAATATATGATGTGCAATACCATGTAAACTTCCACCGAAAATTGGTTTGAACGAGATCTAGTAAGTAGTTTTTTTTTAATACGTCATAAATCGTAAACCGCAATTTACCTTTTATTGAACCAACTCAAATATAAAAAAATAAAAAATAAACATTTAATTTCATAAACATAAACCTTATGCATAAACCCGGATGTTACGGAACCCTCGGTGAGCGAGTCCGACTCGCTCTTGCCTGATTTTTTTTAAAGGCAGTTGTATTTTTTTTTTATTGTTCATCGACATGTTTTACAAAATATTACGAAACAGGTAGGGTCAGATGTCTAACAATGAAACAGTGGTACACAATAAAACACTGTAATATTTCTAAAATGCTGCGTTGCCAGATCATGCATTATATCGCGCAAGGACACTCTCGAGAACCCCCCGCCCCACCCCAGTTTGGGTAGGCGCCACGTGGGAGAAGACGTGTCTGTGGAGCATTTAAGTTTTTTTGACAAAAATGTAAGTATTTTTGTCATTCTTTAAACATTTTTCATTAAATTATGGTTGAAAAATTCATATTTTTCATGATTACCTAGCATTAAACATATTTCGTAGATTATGTGGAATAGATCATTATGTTAAAAGTGTTACAATTTAATGTTTTTTGTTTGAGTTTAGTAAAATAAACCCTATTGAGTCAACAATGAAACAGTTGCACAATGGACACAATGAAACACTGTTTGAAGAAAAGAAAAGAAGAAAACACTTGAAGAGTTTGTGATTTTATATTTTTTTGAGATGAATGTAATAAAACCTTTTTTGATTGAACTCAAGCATTTTTTATCATTCACCTACTCCATAAATTTCACAAAATCTGAGACAAACACTTCATTATTATGTCATTGTTGAATTTGTGGTGTTTCATTGTGTACACCACTGTGGACACAATGAAACATTTCCAATTTTTTCGTTTATATTTTTTTGCTGATTGATTAAACATTAATTTAAAAAAAAAAACATAAATTACATCTGATACCCAATAAAATTGCCTATATACCTTCAAAAAATTAGACTTCTATCTGTAAAAACAAAAGGTGTACGAGACATTTAATTTTTAGTGTTTCATTGTTGAACACACTATTAATTATTATGTTTCATTGTTGAATTTGTGGTGTTTCACTGTATACACCACTGTGGACACAATGAAACATTTCCTATTTTTTTGTTTTCATTTTTTAGCTGATTGATTACACATCAATTAAAAAAACCATAAATGACATCCTATACCCAATAAAATTGCCTATATACCTACCTGTAAAAAATTAGACTTCTATCTGTAAAAACAAAAGGTGTATGAGACTTTGAATTTTTAGTGTTTCATTGTTGAACACATGACCCTACTTACTTAGGTAATGGCTTCTTGTTTTTTTTAGTTACATGAAATCATCATCATCTGCCTAGCCTTTTCTCAACTATTTGTTTGTTGGGGTCGGCTTCCAGTCTAACCGGATGCAGCTGAATACCAGTGTTTTACATGGAGCGACTGCCTATCTGACCTCCACAACCCAATTACATGAAATACAAACTAAATTAATAGTTCGAAGGCCGGGCATTTAGCTGATCCATCGGGTAACCGATATTCTAATTGTCAAACAATTAAGTACATCTCGGATTTCGGTATAGATATATAGGGGTAATTAATCTGTGCCCCCACAGGACCAAACTATGCCGATCCCGGGGGCCGAAACATCAATACAACAATTTACTGGTAAACAACTTCAGAGCGGTACAATTTGGAAATAACAACAGAATTAAGCGATGGTATAGTTCGGGAAACGGATTGTTTGGCAGATTGACTGTCAATACAATGTCAAATTTTGTGTTTTGATAATATTTAAGTAATACATATCTATTTAAAAGCTAACAGTCTTACAATAATAGGAGTTATAATATTACGTCCTTGCTTAGGAAATTGCCGATTTTTAGGGTTCCGTACCCAAAGGGTAAAAACGGAACCCTATTACTAAGACTTCGCTGTCTGTCTGTCTGTCACCAGGCTGTATCTCAAGAACCGCGATAGCTAGACTGTTGAAATTTTCACAAAGTATGTATTTCTGTTGCCGCTATAACAACAAATACTAAAAACAGAATAAAATAAATATTTAAGGGATAAGTATTTATTTTATTCTGTTTTTTTTTGCTCCCAAACAACAAACGCGATTTTTTTGCCCTTTTTTGCTTGATATCAAAAATGGCAACAGGTAGGCACTTGAAATATTCACAAAATACTCATTAAAATAAAATAAATATTTAAGGGGGGCTCCCATACAACAAACATGTTTTTTTCGACATTTTTGCCTTGTGGTACGGAACCCTTCGTGTGCGAGTCCGACTCGCACTTGGCCAGTTTTTAATATTAGTTATTGTGAAGATCGATATTTTTTATTCTAATTTTTTACCGAATTCCAAAAAAATGGAGGCTGTCGACACGTATGTATGTAATATTATTGGAATTGCATTATATTCACATATGACAATCTATTAGGGCTTCCTAACAAATAAACAAAATTTTATAGACGTATGTATGTACATGTAGATAGTATATTTGTCCACGCATTTCTCCGCAACTATTAATCGGATCGTGACCATTTTTATTGGCTTACATTTACTTCAACTTAGGGAACAGTGCAACTTTCATCAAAATCGATTTAGTAATTTTCAAGATATGGACTAGGTAATACGTGTAAGTGTGACGGCCTGGCTTATTGATACGAGCTACGAGTGTAGTGTCAAAGGGAAAATATCTCAAAACCTTGGTCAAATTCTAGTGCAATATTTACAACAAAAACTATTACCTACATAATACAAACAAATATTCCAGTTTTTACTTAAAACTAAAAATTACGAAATAAATAGTAGTTTAAAAAAAATTAAACCGACTTCAAAAAGAAATGAACTCAAAATTATGAAATAACTTTAATTTCGGAAGTCGGTGGCAAAAACTAAAACTAAAATACAGACCCCAAGACACCGAATGGGCGACACGGTTTAATTTTTTTATATTTTTTTTTTGGTTTTGATCGCTCCATTTTTATTCTTAATTTGGATAACTTTTTACAGGGGAAATCCCAATTCAGGCAATTCTATTCTCTGACAAAAACTCAGTCACTCCCAAAATAATTGTACCAATTGTTTCGTCAATATTTTTGTAATGAACGTGAAAATTTGTTACGCCGGACGTACGTTGTCCAAAGTGAATTTTTGTTTTAATCTTTATCAAATTGTCATAATTATTATTGTCTAGTCCATAGGTCTAGTCAATCAATTTCCTTACTGTATACAGGAATTATCTAAGAAATTTGAAGCATCCTACAAACGTTTCAATACCTTTTGGATTATTAGCTGTTACCCTGCAGAACAAATTAGACTTCAGCTTCACATTCCAGTCAAATTTAATCAGCCGGGACTGATTCGGATAGACCTACAAAGAATCCTATAAAGGCACTCATATTTTTCGCATTTGAACAACATGTGAACGTCGATTTGAACAATATGTGAACAGGCAATTCAGAACTCAAACATAGTGCGAAGATTATAGCAAACGAAACTCTTTGAGTTACATTAGTTAGAGTAAATAGTGGCGCCGATTCCCTTGTTCACAAACTAAAACCTTAATTTGACAGGACTAAACTAATATTTATCTTCTGTCCTTTTCTTATTGAAATAGAAAGAAAAAGATGCACTGAACTTAAATTTAGTTTAGTCTGTGAACAAGGGAATTGGAGCCAGTGTCTAAATAACTGACAACAAGTATGCAGTCCTCCAGACCGTATATCGGCCACGGAGGCCAATCTCAACGGAGACTAGCCTTCGGCGCGGAATAGTGCACAAATGTGTGCGCAGACACAGGTGCACTCTCTCTTCCCACGCTCTCATTATCCACGCGGGAGGTATTATACAGGGTTATTGGTAAAACATTAACAACCTCTTAAGAGGTTGTTAATCATTATGAACAAATTTATTATAGGAACAAACCTGAAATTGCGAAAAAAAAATCAGCTGTTCCCTACATTTTGACGAGTTATACGAACATACATGTAGGGAACAGCTGATTTTTTTTTTCGCGATTTCATGTTTGGTCCCATAGCAAAAGTTGTTCATAATGATGAGTACAATGACCTCTTAAGAGGTTGTTAATGTTTTACCAATAACCCTGTATAGTGCACAAATGTGTGTGCACACACAGGTGTACACTCTCTTCCCACACACTCATTATCCGCGCTGGAAGTATAGTACACAAGTGTATACGCAAACACAGATGCACCCTCTATTCCCACACTCTCATTATCCGAGCGGGAGGTATTATACTGCACAAGTGTGTGCGCAGACACAGATGCACTCTCTCTTCCCACACTCTCATTATCCGATGGGACGGCAATCTGACTTAGTTTAGCGTAAATTATTTTATCACCACTGCTCTCAAAACTGTGAACGAAAACATCGTGTGGAAACGGACATGTCCTAGAACCAAATATGTGGCATCTAGCAACCCGCACTGGGCCCGCGTGGTCGATTACGGCCCACTTTCTCTCACCGAGAGGAGCCCTATGTCCCAGAAGTGGGAACACTATAGGCTGAAATCATGCATTATATTACCCTTATTACGAAATTAATATAAATTACGCGCGCGGCCTAATATTTATTCCACCCGGTAATATATCGCGGAGCTCCTGTATTATGTACCTACACTTAATATTTCTTTTATGTCGAATACATTCAGTGCATAAAAAACCAGTCAAGTGCGAGTCGGAATCGCGCACCGAGAGTTCCGTACAAATTTGTATGTATGTAACTACAAATTTACGATTTTCGGATTTTTTCCTTTAGTACTTGTGCTCTAAGTCATTGCTTCTTGCCAACATGATTCTAGGTCAACGGGAAGTACCCTATAGGTTTTGATTCCCTTATTGCGAATGTCAAAATATGCGGCATAAACGGAACGTAAACGCCCGTATCTTTTGATTGCGTTGACTTAGAAGTTTGATTTTTTCACTACTTTAAGGGATTGCAGCCTTGGGTATTTGATATTAATTTCAACTTGATAACTTTACGCGTTCCTGAGAAAAAGGTTCTTGACAGACGGACAACGAAGTGCTCTTATAAGAGTTCCGTTTTTCCGGGGCGACTAGAATCAATTCTATTTTATTGTAATTTTTGTCGTTCAAAAGTGCCTTTAATGTGCCTATTTGAAATAATGAATGAGACTTTGACTTTGAGTATCGTCCATCGGTGGAGACTTTTTCCTTTTGATGTACGGAACCCTAAAAACAGTTCTGAGAAAATTCCAAAGCCTGCTTTCCTGGTGGGTTATTACCTCTCCAGGCTTACAATTGAAAGACTTAATAACGGCTTAAGTGAAAACGTTTCCGTCTTCACTCGAAGGAACGATTGCTTTTAAATTGAGGCTTGTATTACAGAGACTGTTTTTATTTATTGTACAACATAGACGACTGGTGTCGTCCTTCTGCCCAGCATAGCTATTCACAACCATACGACGGGGATTGTATCGAAAATGACACATTTCGATAACCTGATTTTCCTTGCAAACAGCTCAAAATCAATCAAAATCAAAATATTTTATTTCACTTAAACCTACATGAGCACTTATGAACTTACGTCAGAAGCTAGGTGCACGGTTCCAATTGGTCGTTTCCTATGGAGAAGAGCCGGCAAGAAACTCCACGGTTACTCTTTTTAAAAATAATTGGCTTTTACAATGTTTTCAAAATACAGTAGGTATGGGAGGACAGCGTAGGCCTGTCAACAAGTACCAGGTACTTGATAAAATAAAAAATGGTCTACAGATCTAAAGTCTATAAGGCCTACAAAGTTCTCACATTTACAAAATAAGTATCTATCAAAAGGATAAATAAAATATACCTACTTAAAAACCTACTAAAACCAAGTGATATGATTGCCATTACAACCACTAATAAAGAGGTCAACAATTAGAATTGTCTGTATATAACGTCAAATAATAAAAAAAATATGTCAAAGAAGTATGTAAAAAATAAACATCGTAATTTAAGAGCAGTCAATAGACATTTACAAAGTTATGCCATTAATGAGGTGCCAGGGAAGCCACATGTGCAGAAGGAATTATTGCCAAACTAACTTGTCTTCAACGTAGTCTTTAATCTTATAAAATGCTTTTTTTGATAAGGACACGTTTGGTGAGGGTGGGAACTGTCGGTCGGAAGAATAGCGGTTGTCTATTTGATTTAAACTGACAAAATTTACGGGTTTTGGAGTTGTGAACAGCGCTACGGTAACATTAATTGGTGTTGATCGGTGTGACACGTATCGAAAGGTTGTGAATAGTTATGCTGGGTTTGTTTCTCGTTTCTATTGTGTCAGACAGCTAACGTCTAAAAAAACCGCCTTACTTATATCATTCCGACCCGCCCTGTATGGGCGCCGCGCCGGGAGCGGGGTGCAACAGGGTGCACTTGTACCTCCCTCCCCTCCACTCTCCCTCCCTTTAAATAAAAATATAGGTGTAGAAACATTCTGAACTAAAAAACCATCTGAAAACGCCTAATACAATGATAGAGAACTTAACATATTCGAAACGAGTTACTAAAACTTCGCAAGTCGTATTCTGCAATCTCTCAATTTTAAATCTTTTGTGCATTAGTCAACAAAGTACTGAAAATCTAATCGACCCTGAGCGGAGTGCTAACATTATCAAGCCTAAAACCTATCAAAAACAATACAAGAAGAAACCTATAACAACAAATAATACAAGAAACGAGTTTGTTTCGGTGTTTTTTTGCCTTGTAGTACGGAACCCTTCGTGTGCGAGTCTGACTCGCACTTAGCCTTAGCACCACGCTTAACAGCTGAATTTGTGACGTAATACTTATAACCCTTATTTCGAATTTATCCGGTATGACAGACATAAATTAGATATTAATGAAGACTGGTAATTTGTGAAATGCCTTTCCGAACTAATATCGACATATGAAATGTAGATACTTGTAGATAATGTAGAGGGGCTGGTGGCTTAGTAATTAACAGTCGCACAGGTCGATCGATCAGGTTAAGCTACGCTTGCCGCGGTTGGTCCCTGGATGAGTGACCATCTTTACATACTAAGACCTCTCCGTGCCTCGGAAAGTACGTCCCGGCTGTCACTCGTGGATCTTTGACAGTCGTTTTGGTCGTCAGAAGCCCGAAAGTCTGACAACCATTCTTACCAAGGGGTTTCGTATTACCCAGTAACTGGGTTGTGGGGGTCAGATAGGCAGTTGCTCCATGTAAAATACTGGTATTCAGCTGCATCCGGTTAGACTGGACGCCGACCCCAACATAGTTGGAGGCGCGGCAGATCATTTTAAATGTAGATACTTAACTTAAAATTTATAAAAATAATTTCAATGTGTGTGATTAAAATCAAATTGCAATTTGAACCAGTGCATATTTGATCTGTATAACTCGGATCGGAAGTCCAACAACGTAATTAAACTGAGCTCGCTTTTCATTTAATTTAGCAAATAGACGGTATATAAATAATGAGAGGTTTCTGAAATTAGTTATAATGCTCTATGAAGTGTTTGGAACCATTTTGTCTTTGAAAAGCCACTGGTGCCGTTTCTGTTGTTCACAAACAAAACTAAATTTATGGTCAGTGCATCTTTTTCTTTCTATTTCATTAAGGAAAGGACAGAAGATACATTTTAGTTTAGTCCTGTCAAATTAATCAGCGCCTGACGTAAATTGCCGTAATTTTAGTAAGCAAGTTTTTAATCACGGCTAAACTTGTATGGAGTAGTGTCAGGCGTTGATTAATTTGACAGGACTAAACCAAATCCACCAACCGAATCCTACTATCCTACTAATCACACTAATATTATAAAGGCGAAAGTTTGTGTGTGTTTATATGTTTGTTACTTCTTCAAGCTCAAACGGCTGGACCAATTTTGACAAAATTTTGTATAGCGGTAGCTGACACCCTGGATTAACATACAGGCTACTTTTTATCCCGATATTCTCCCGGGATCGACACTTATGCGGGTGAAACCGCGAGGCGCTGCAAGTAATATTAAAAATGTGAAAGTGTGTGAGGATGTTTGGATGTTTGTTACCCAATCACGCGTAAACCGTTGAACAGATTTGGATGAAAATTGGCACATAGATAGACCATTTCCCGGATTAACACATAGGATACTTTTTATCCCGATATTCCCACGGGATCGAAACTTACGCAGGTGAAACTGCGGGGCGCAGCTAGTCAGCTTATAATGTTCCCACTGCTGGAACACAGAGCTCTCTTCGAGATGGCTTCTCTTGGTAGATGTCACACACATATCTTCGAGAGAAGAGCAGTGGTGGCTCAGTAGTATCGCCTACGACTCGTAAGTTGGTCGAGACTTACGAGTTGCAGGTCGAGACTTACGAGCTGTAGGTCGAGACTTACCAGTTGTAGGTCGAGACTTACTAGTTTTAGGTCGAGACTTACCAGTTGTAGGTCGAGATTTACTAGTTTTAGGTCGAGACTTACCGTTTTAGGTCGAGACTTACGAGTTGTAGGTCGAGTCTTACTAGTTTTAGGTCGAGACTTACCAGTTGTAGGTCGAGATTTACTAGTTTTAGGTCGAGACTTACCAGTTTTAGGTCGAGACTTACGAGTTGTAGGTCGAGACTTACTAGTTTTAGGGCGAGACTTACCAGTTTTAGGTCGAGACTTACGAGTTGTAGGTCGAGACTTACTAGTTTTAGGTCGAGACTTACCAGTTTTAGGTCGAGACTTACTAGTTAGTTTTAGGTCGAGACTTACTAGTTTTAGGTCGAGACTTACGAGTTGTAGGTCGAGACTTACGAGTTGTAGGTCGAGACTTACGAGTTGCAGGTCGAGACTTTGAACCCAAGCAGGCACTCTACTTTGTGTATATAATTTCATCACCACCGCTCTAAAAACGGTGTAGGAAAACATCGTGAGAAAACCGGCATGTCCCAGAACTAAAACTTTGAAGACATGTGACGTCTTGCATCCACCAACCCGCACTGGGCCCGTGTTGTGGACTATGGCCTGCTCCCTCTCACAGAGAGAAGACCTGTGATTAAAAAAAAAAAAAACAAAAAAAAAAGCTTCGAATTAATCTTTGAATTTTTGGTTTTAACATATGCCTGGTTCCTCACGATGTTTCCACTCCAGCAATCACTAAGATTACCAACAACTATAAACGTCTCCATCTTTACTTTGGCAAAGAGTTACGACGCACTGAAACATTCACTCAATTGCCTTTTACGATAACTCGACGAGATGACAGCCTTTTCATCAATCAATCTACGTTTTTTTCTTTTATCGCATTCCGTCTTCCAAATAAGGGAGGACAGTTATTCCATTTGATAACTGTATGGAAAAAGTGCTATATTTACGCATGTTTTTCCGAAAATTTAGATATTTTATCTATGATATTTGATCTAGATATTATATCTATTATATGTGAATTTGCTAAGAAAAATTGTCATTTTCAGACAGTAATGAGTGCATCATGCTGAGATAGGAGCCTTTTGGCCTCGTATAGAACTTTCTGTTTTTTTCTTTTTGTTACTTAATTTGATACAATTATTTTGTTTTTTATTTTTATTTATGTCTAGTTTAGTTTGTGATGTTCCTGTACGAGTCGCAATAAAAACATTTTCAACCGACTTCAAAAAAAACCGGGCAAGAGCGAGTCGGACTCGCGCACCGAGGGTTCCGTAACATCCGGGTTTATGCATAAGGTTTATGTTTATGAAATTAAATGTTTTTTTATTTTTGAGTTGATTGAATGAATGGTAAATTGTGGTTTACGATTTATGACGTATTAAAAAAAAACTACTTACTAGATCTCGTTCAAACCAATTTTCGGTTGTAGTTTACATGGTAATGTACATCATATATTTTTTTTAGTTTTATCATTCTCTTATTTTAGAAGTTACAGGGGGGGGGACACACATTTTACCACTTTGGAAGTGTCTCTCGCGCAAACTATTCAGTTTAGAAAAAAATTATATTAGAAACCTCAATATCATTTTTGAAGACCTACCCATAGATACCCCACACGTATGGGTTTGATGAAAAAAAAAATTTTGAGTTTCGGTTCTAAGTATGGGGAACCCTAAAATTTAATATTTTTTTTCTATTTTTGTGTGAAAATCTTAATGCGGTTCACAGAATACATCTACTTACCAAGTTTCAACAGTATAGTTCTTATAGTTTCGGAGAAAAGTGGCTGTGACATACGGACGGACAGACAGACAGACAGACAGACAGACAGACGGACAGACAGACAGACAGACAGACAGACATGACGAATCTATAAGGGTTCCGTTTTTGCCATTTGGCTACGGAACCCTAAAAAGGAGGAGGTTTTAATTCGGTAGAATTTTTTTTACCTCAGAACTCCGGTATTTATAAGCCGATTCGCAAAATATTTTTTTATTTGAAAGGATATTATTATACTTTCAGATTGGTTCCGTAGAAATGCCATCAAAATCGGTATACAGCAGTTGGTTTTTAAACTAAAATTACTGGTAAAAATTCAAGTAGTATTGCGTCGTTTGCTTTCCTTTCGTCGGTGGCTTAGTGCAATTAAGGAGCGTTTTCACAAAGCGATACATCAAATAAAAACACATATTTGTTTTTTATTTCGTTTCGTACTCAATTCCTATAGGGATCCATGACGGGCATAAATAAATTACTTTATTTTAAAAAATATTATATTATTTTACGATGTATCGTTTTGTAAAAACGCTTCTCTATTGTCATGGGATGCATAGTGGCTTTATTGTCGTATCCTGTTTAACCGACTTCAAAAAGAAGGAGGTTCTTAATTCGACTGTATTTTTTTGTATGTATGTTATGCGACATCTCCGGCAATTGTAAATAGATTTAATTTTTAGGGTTCTGTACCAAAATGGTAAAAACGGAACCCTTATGGTGAGACTAAGTCTGTCTGTCTGTCTGTCTGTCACAGCTGGATATCTCAAGAACTACTAATGCTATCAACTTGAAATTTGGAACAGTTTTAGATGACGTTTGCCCAACTATTTTGCAAATAAGAAAGAAATAAAAATATATGTATATTTTTTGCAACAGGGACTGAAAGGGGGTCTGAAAAATTCGAAATGGGGCTACTAGGGCATTCTCAAACATTTTTTCTTTTTTTAGGCCGCATAGTTTTCGACTTTTGATGAAAAATGTAAGAAAATACCGTCCTCCCCCCCTCCCTTATCTCCGAAGTTTGCAAAGAGAAAAATCTGAAATAATTCTATGTGATAGAAGTTTATGTAAAGATTACAGATTACATTAGTTCCACTATCGGTCAAGAGATGGCACTGACATATCCTACACCGCAGTGCACAATGTTAAAATTCTGTGACGAATAAGTATAGGCCTCGCCGATGAAATATGATATAAAATATGAATAGTAGGGAACCCTCGGTGTGCGAGTCCGACTCGCTCTTGCCCGTTTTTTTAATGTATAGGCTCAGGGGAGTGATAAAATATGACTCAGGGGTAGTCCCATATAAATTTTATTAACTTTGCTTGTGTAGTTTTTGAGTTAGCTTCAATAATACGTAATTTTGTCACTTAGTTTATATTGATGATGTCATTTATGTATTGTATGTTATACAGGGTTATTGGTAAAACATTAACAACCTCTTAAGAGGTCATTGTACTCGTCATTACGAACAACTTTTACTATGGGACCAAACCTGAAATCGCGAAAAAAATATCAGCTGTTCCCTACATTAATGTTCGTATAAGTTTTTTTTTTTGGTGTTCGAAGAGTTTTTGAACGAGTTTTGATTGGCTACCATTGCGTCAGAACGCATCACGACACAACACAGTAATGTGAACCCGGCTTTATTCTAATGAAAATCGGTACTACTCAAGGTAACTAATGTGCGGTAGACTGAGCGTAAAGGCAATCTTTTGAAACCCAAACTTAAGAGCGTTTACGCCGTACGGTATTTCATACAAACTTTGAAGCCCTTATTTTTCGAAATGAATGAACCGATTTTAATGAAACTTCATACGCATAAGCAGGATACAAAGGTCTAAAAAATTAGTAGAGAAAATTGCCGAAAAATAGTTCTACAGCCAAATTAGACCGATTTTAAATATGTCCATAGAAACAGAGATTTTCAACTATCTTTTTTTAACTAAGACATTTCAAAAATGTTCTCTACTAACTTTCAGACTCATGTATCCTACTTATGTATATGAAGTTTCATTACAATCAGTTCATTCATTTCGAAAAACAAGGCTTTGAAAGTTTGTATGAAATGCCGTACGGCGTAAACGCTCTTAACAGGCTGCAGTTTTTTTCATTAGTAGACAGACACAGGTTACGAATAAAAAGCCTTACTACAGCAGTGCAGAAATATTTCACCCACTTTATTGTTCAAAAAGACCACTATACACCTTTGAACTCCGGAACTGCTTTCAGCTTTGTACCATTCCGTATGTCCAACATGTACAGTCAACAAAAGAGATAAGTATGTAGGATCGTCGGATATAGTTGAAGTTTAGTAAGAAACCGACGGATGTTCTCGAATAAAATTAAATTTTATTAATAGAAGACAAACAGCTTATTTACCAAATTAAATTTTAGTCGACAACATCTATCAGTTTCATACTAAACTTCAACTATATCCGACGATCCTGCATACTTATCTCTTTTGTTGACTGTACCTTGTATCTTGACAAACGCACACAACATGATTGTAACTAAGCTCAAATGGAACTTGACATGTACCTGACATTTTCCTTTGCCAGAAGCGTTTCAAAGACCTGTCAAGTTACAGTGGTCAGTCAGCAACGTTTCATGACAAGGGTACTACCACCGAATTACAAACAGAAATAAGGTTATATGTACGGTCAGCAACAAAAGTCAATTAACACTTCTGTTTTTTTTTATCTCGGTTATAGAGCAAAATATTTGTTCAAATTTGCAGAAGTACAATGCAATTTTGAACAAATATTTTGCTCAATAAATGAGATTAAAAAAATAACTGAGGTTATAAAAACTGGTGTTAATCGACTTTTGTTGCTGACTGTACCTAGTCACAAAGTACACATGCGTTCCTATCATATACATAGGTATATGATAGGAACGCATGTGTTGACAAAACCCCTAAATATAACATAGGTTATATTTAGGGGTTTTGTCAACACATTTATAAAATAAAGGGGCGTGTCTTAAGAGCTTTTACGACGTACAGAAATCTCATACAAACTTTCAAGCCCTTGTTTTTCGAAATGAATGAACCAATTTTAATGAAACTTCATACGCATAAGCAGGATACAAAGGTTTAAAAAGTTAGTAGAGAACATTTTCGAAATGTCTTATTTAAAAAAGATAACTGGTAACATCTGTTTCTATGGAAAATTTAAAATCGGTCTAATTTGGCTGTAACACTATTTTTCAAAAATGTTCTAAAGTAACTTTTTAGTTCTTTGTATCCTGCTTATGCGTATGAAGTTTCATTAAAATCGGTTCATTCATTTCGAAAAACGAGGGCTTGACAGTTTGTATGAAATGCCGTACGTCGAAAGCGCTCTTACCTAAACATAGTAACGGGAAAGTAGTTGATATTAACTGCTAGCCATGACACCTACAAGGGCATCTAATGAGAGGTAGTTGCTGAAAATCAGCGCTGTACGATAGGTTCGTCCGAAGTCACAGCATTTTGCTGAGCAACGACCTGTTCTTGCACAGATGCGACGCACGGCTTAAATTGTCCTTAATATTGTTTGTTTGTGTACTTTTGTAAGTAGTTAATTTTCCACTCTGCAATTGGCATTTTGTTTTTGTTTGATTGTTATTGTTTTCACGTTTTGTTGTCCTATTGCCAGAGTCGCGGGCGCATCACGGATTGATTTGTTTTGTCAATGTCAATGTCAAATATGTCAATTATTATTGTGTGATGTCTTGTCTTTGGTGTCTGGCTCATTGGCCTGGCTCTGACATCAAGCAATGAACAAAATTGTCAACATTTCTTAAGCATGAGTACGAGTCTTTTGACTACGTTGTGTGTGTATATTTTGTCTTTTTTATATTTTTTGTTTGCAATGTGCGTTTTGTTTGTGCAGAATAAACAATTTTTCTTTCTTTCTTTCTTTAATGTTGGTGTGATAAACCTAAATGTTGAAAAAAAAAATTAATAGAATTAAATGTTGGCGCTGGCGTAAGGCGTACGAGGGCGTTAGACGTTTTTAATGAAATGAGGCACCAACCGACGATTATCCCTGTTCGCACTAAGCAGGAGCACCCAAGGACAACCCCCGGTTGGTGTAGGACTATTGCAGAATATGGAAACAAAGATACTGGTTGATGGGTTTGGGTGGCTAAAGTGAACTGGTTATTTAGGACTATGGAAACTCTATAGGCCCTGCCTGACCAATCCATACTAATATTATAAATTCGAAAGTAACTCTGTCTGTCTGTATGTTACCTTTTCACGCCTAAACCACTAATCGGATTTCGATAAAATTTGGCAAAGAGATAGATTGCATCCCGGGGAAGGATATAGGATAGTTTTTATCGACATACCTTGCGGGCGAAGCCGCGGGTGGAAGCTAGTGTTTTATATAAATTACACAGATAAAATGGCAGGGGCGACTTGCACACTCAACAGTGGGCCCCCGAAAACATATAAATAAGTAACATTGATTATTAAGGGTGTAATAACAGGCTCATGGTACTGTAGTGGTGCATGGGCGGCGGTGATCACTTAAAATTAGCCTCATGGTACTGTAGTGGTGCATGGGCGGCGGTGATCACTTAACATCAGCCTCATGGTACTGTAGTGGTGCATGGGCGGCGGTGATCACTTAACATCAGCCTCATGGTACTGTAGTGGTGCATGGGCGGCTGTGATCACTAAACATCAGCCTCATGGTACTGTAGTGGTGCATGGGCGGCGGTGATCACTTAACATCAGCCTCATGGTACTGTAGTGGTGCATGGGCGGCGGTGATCACTTAACATCAGCCTCATGGTACTGTAGTGGTGCATGGGCGGCGGTTTTCACTTAACATCAGCCTCATGGTACTGTAGTGGTGCATGGGCGGCTGTGATCACTTAACATCAGCCTCATGGTACTGTAGTGGTGCATGGGCGGCGGTGATCACTTAACATCAGCCTCATGGTTCTGTAGTGGTGCATGGGCGGCGGTATTTTGAATTTTCTTCATTTGTGTTTTTTTTTTACATTGTTCTCACATATAGAAGTAACAAGAATAATGTACCCAGGATTTTGTAATATCTTGATTTAAAAGAGTGTCCATGGAGTTTCTTGCCCGTTCTTCTCCATAGAGATCTACGTTTTAGAATGGGCAACTAGCTTCAACTTTCGGACTAACTGACAGACTATTTAATTTTGACAATTCAAAAGTGCCTGTACAAGGGTTAATTGAAATAAATGCTTTGAGTTTTTTGAGTTTTAAAGGCGAAAGTTTGTGAGTGTGTGCGTGTGTGTTTAGATGTTTGTTACTTCTTCACGCTCAAACGGCTGGACCAATTTTGATAAAATTTTGTATGAAGGTAGCTGACACCCTGGCTTAACATATAGGCTACTTTTTATCCCGATATTCCCACGGGATCGACCTTTACGCGGGTGAAACCGCGGGGCGCAACTAGTTGCTTCATAAGTTCGTGAATGTGTATGCTCAGAAACGTAAATAACGCAATGAATGCTGTTGAACTATCAGAATGAAAGCCATTGCTACTGATAGTGTGTTACGCAATTACCCCGGCCTTGTTTGACATCCAAAAAACTTTTTAGTATCGAATAAATTAATTAGTTCACTGCCACACACACACACCACCCCCCCACACACACACACAACCCCCAACACACACACACAACCCCCAACACACATACACAACCACTGCACACGCTTCTCTAACTACACAAACTACACATACACGCAGTACACACCCCACCTCACTCCCACCCTGATATTGAAAAAAAATGTTAACACGTCATAACTACAAAACGTTTGTACGAGTACATAACATAATTTGTTAAAATTGAAATGCAGGAGTCCTGGTGACCTGAAATACAGGCTTTGAGCCTAGTTTAGGCACCAGTCTCCCACAATATAATGCCCCTCCTATATGTCACCATAGATATAAATGTAACAATTAAGAGTATTATTGTGGAGAAAATAAACTATTATTATCTCCTTTATTAAATCGAATACATATAAATTATATTTTTAAATATTAGTATAAAAAAATATAAAAACATTTAAAAATATAAAAAATAGTAGCCCACCGGTATCGGGAACAGGGTCCAAGCTACCGGCGGTCAGGGCTCCAGAGAAAGGAACCTCCAATGCGGGCCGTGTCCAGAAGTACCGCTTTCTGGATCAAGCCCTTCTTTATTATTATTATTATTATTAGTTTAAAAACACTAGAAAAACACGACTATGATACGGTATTCTATCATGGAATGCCAGTGCCTATCTTCCGGCTTCATCATCAGATCTTGGAACCTAATCGTGGTCAAAGTACATTACAAGACTTTTCTAAGAAATCCAAAACAGCTATGATACGATTTTCCATCATGAAGTTCCAGTTCATATCTTTCGGCTCCATCATCAGATCAGTTCGACAGTACCATATTATTGTATTGTCATCAGAACTACATACAGCTGCCGATTTTCATTACGTTACGACCCTTGGAGGATGGTTAAATTAGTTACCTTAGATTCCATTACATAGTTAGTTACATACGACCTAATAAAAGCGCGTTAAAAACATGAAGCGCAGGGCGCGACTTTCATTAACTCAGAATATAATATATTCTGTTTGACTGACTGTTGAACGCTAGACGAACCGTTTAATAGAAGTACTAAGGCGTAAACAGACTTATAACACACCACGTCACGCGACATCAATGAAGCTTACTCATTGGCGTCATTTTTCATCTCGTTGAGCAATTTTTTTTAATAAACGGTATTATTATTATTATTCTTTTAAGAAGAAGCTCATTGGCTGGTTTTTGCTATTATTATTATTTTCGTCACTTGGCCAATAAGTAAACGTGGGATGGTGTCGGGTGTTACAAGTGTGCTACGGCCTTTACGCCTAACATCGATATTGAACGAGTTCTAGGAAAGTGCAATATTATACCGAGGCATTGGTACCGTTCGCAGCATTATTGCGTCAGCTTGAAAGGAATAATAGGTATTGGTAAAATTACAGCCATGTTACCAGGGCCGTCTTCAACCTATTGGAAGCCCTGGGCACATAAGAATCACGGGGCCCCTTTGTATACAGGGTTACTTTTCAAAGACCATCCAAATTTTTACATGGTGTTGGTGTTCTACCCATGAATATAAACAACTTTCACTATGGGACCAACTCTGAAATCAGGAAAAAAAATCAGCTGTTTCATACATAACTTCAATACCTACTTGACCAAAATGTATGAAACAGCTGATTTTTTTTTTTTCGTTATTTCAGAGTTGGTCCCATAGTGAAAGTCGTTTATATTCATGGGTAGAACACCATGTAAAAATTTGGATGGTCTTTGAAAAGTAACCCTGTATGAGACAATAAGAAAAAAATACTAATATAATTTCATACCTGGGGGCTAGAAACTTATTGTGAAACTCACTGCAAATCACTTAGTTTGTCATCTCTAAACCAAATTTCATCTAAATCGGTTCAGCGGTTTAAGCGTGAAGAGGTAACAGACAGACAGACACACCTTCGCATTTATAATATTAGTATGGTAGTATGTATTGAATTGGATACTAATAATGCGTAGAATGGAACGGCGGCTGCAAAGAATGATTTTTATGAGATCAGGCCGGGGCCCCCGAAGGTGCCCCCCTGGGCACTTGCCCAGAGTGCCCAATGGAAACGAGGGGCCTGCATAATACTATGTCACTTTCGAACTTACCTTCGGGGTAATTACGTCACACATATAGATGGGCAATCCACCCGGGTTTAAACCCGGTACTTTGATAAACACCCAATTTTGGGGGTGTTTATCGGGTGTTTATCAAAAGCGTCGGGTTTAAACCCGGTGGATTGGCCATCTATAGTCACACACAATCAGTAGCAATGGCTTCCATTTTAACAGTTCAACAATATTCATTGCGTTATTTACGTTATGGAGCAGACAAATTTTTCGAACATATAAAGCAACGAGCAGCGCCCGCGATTCCACCCGCATAAGTGTCGATCCCGTGGGAATATTGGGATAAAAACTAACCTAAGTCCTTTCTCGGGACTCAAACTATGTCTATACCAAATTTCATTCAATTTCAATTTCATCTAAATCGGTTCAGCGGTTTAAGCATGAAGACGTAACAAACAAACAGACAAACACACTTTCGCATTTATAATATTAGTATGGAAGGATTAACAATATCCTTCAAAATGATTCGGCTTGAGATTACCTAATTAGAGTGCTTGTCTGTCAGGTACAGACGCCAGCACATCAAGCTACTACAATCTGTCAAATTTCTTTAATAGATTTTAAACTTTATCGCTAAAGCTTAAGGTTCAAAGTTGATTGGGAAAATTTGACAGTTTCGAGTAGCTTGATGTGCTGGCGTTTGTACAATGCACAGTCGGTGGTAACACTTGGGCCGTCTTAACCATATTGGGAAAAATCGGCCTGCGTCCAATTTTTGTGTTTTATTTTTTTTTATAATACTTACTCTGCAGTAAAATTAAATATCTGCAATTTGTCTGTGTAGTGGCCGGACTTAAAGAACAGCACCACCCCATACTTCCCGTGGGTGTCGTAAAAGGCGACTAAGGGAGACCGGAGAATGGGCAGCAGCGTTCTCTATGCATTACACCATCATACCAAACTGCGATCGCCAACCCGCCTGCCAAGCGTGGCGATTATGGCAAACCCCCCCCCAAAATTGGGGGAGGCCTATGTCCAGCAGCGGACGTCTTTCGGCTGAAATGATGATGATGATGATGAATAAAATTAGCTACATTTTTAAACATCAAATTTAATTAATCCGGCTTTAAAATCGGCAATCTTTTTTATGATATCGTCGGTTTTGTAATCAACTTTCAATTCGATAGGTATACTATAGCCAAAGGAGATGTTTCAAAACTGGCCCAGTATATGTACAATACCTCGAAAAATCGATAAAAATCCCAGGAATTCGGGAAAAATACATATAAATTGCATAAATGCGTATTTTTCTTGTAGTCATTTGATATTTTTCAATTATTTTTATCGACTTTCAATATGGCGTCTCGCCAATTTAGCTACTCTGTGGTTAAAAAACAATGACTGTATACCATAGATCGACCATTGATCATAGACCATGAGCTGTCTACTGTCACTTCAGTCGCTTTCGTTGTTTGTTTACATTAGTAATCAAAACATTTAACTGTGTATTTGATAGTTGAATCAAACTAACGCTACATTGTTTTTGCCTGAGTTAATATTTCGACGGTAGAATGATTGTATTCTGTACATTTATGCTCTAAGTAAAAATCTTAAATCATTTTTTTTATGGCATCTCGCAGGTCAACCTATGAGGTTGTCGTCTGCATAACTGGACTATACTTTACGTACAAACTAAAACTAGATCTAAAATAAATTACAAAATATTAAAAGTACGGTAACGTAGTGATTCTCTTTGACAATGTAATATGACAGAAATAAACATGTCAAACGTCAATTAATCAATCAACATGACAGCTTACCGCCATGACGGGTTTTTGTTGTGTGTTGCAATTTGAAGTGTACATTCTTGTGCTTTACTACCAAACAAAGCCAATATATAGTAATTGGATGATTGAAAACGGTTTTAATTGTGTTTCCCCATCTTTTAGTATGGTTCACAAAGACCTGGCCGGGGCTCCATACATTTTGAAACATCTCCTTTGTCAATCTATCTTGATTTGAGTCATAGTTAATCGTAATTGTAGTTTTTTATTCATTTCAATTTCGAGAAGGTTTACGCATGGTACGTGTAGGTATAAAGATTGCCTTGCGCCCCCTAAGACCCTGCGCCCTGGTGCCCCGCACGCCTTGCACCCCCGGGTAAAGACGGCCCTGCACTTAGGTACATATTGAGTTGGCCTAGCATAGTACGAAATTTCAATAAAATAAGAAGCCAGTTTATAAGTATTCTACTGTACCTACCTACCGACAGTAAAAAAAACCCGTTGGAATTGATACTCTTTGCAAATCAAACGCGATTTCTGTGACTTTTATGACTTTGAGAAAAGGTTAAAGTTAAAACGATTTGGGAGCACTCATGGAATAAAAAATCTACTTAGGGCTGATATTTAATTATGTAAAACATGAAACGTTTTACTGAAAGTAATTTACCTGTCAAAAAGAGTAACCTAGATAAAGTAAATAAATAAACTAAATAAACCCCCAAAAATCTCCTCACAATGGGTGCCTGAAGATGGACGGCGCCGCCGAGGCCGGCCCAGAGAGAGATGGCGAGATGACTTGGACACGTACCACGAGGGCTGGTTTGAGGTGGCGCGGGAAAAGAGTTCCTGGAAGGATTTGGGGGAGGCCTTTGCCCAGCAGTGGGAAAGCATAGGCTAGAGAAAAAAAAAAAAAGATAAAGTGGATAAGACAGAGATTAAAAGAAGACGAACTAGCAGGGGATCGAAGAGGGGGATGGAAGGGGGTTTAGGGGGTCACACCGGAATTAATCGATTTTTCCAACGCCAGATAATTTTATCCGAGGAATAATTTTGTATTTTTGACAGTTCTTTCATACAAAATCTGACAGACGTCAATTTTATTCCACGAATAAAAATTATGTGTCGATTAAAAAGTCAGCCCTTATACAAGTAAATAAAATTGAACTGCCTGTTTGTAATGCCAAAATAACAGCTTTTTATTATTAAATGTAAACCACATTTATAATTTTTGTCTGACTGTCTGTTCCGGCTAATCTACGAAACGGATGGCTCGATTTTGACGGAACTTTCACTGGTGAAAGCAGAAGTTATAAGAAATAACTTAGGCTACTTTTATAAAAAAATAATACTTAAAAAAAAAGTAATTTAAAAAATAAAAAAACCCGACTGCGAAACTGAAAATACAAATGAAAATCAAATACAAATGGGGGACCCATTTGTATTTGAAAATATAATGAAAATGGTATGGGTCCCGCCTGCTTCTAACTTTTATTTAATTTAAAATGGGCTTGTTTGTAGGTTTTCAGTTTCGCAGTCGGGTTTTTTTATTTTTTAAATTACTTTTTTTATTTCCAGCTTTTTAATTTACAAATGTGAAAGATTTCGCAAACGATTTAGTTCTTACTACGTGTTTTTTACGATTTGTCACTTCGAATTACTTTTAACCATATAAGTGTTTGTGTGGTGCCGGACTTAAAGAATTGCACCACCCCTTACTTCCCGTGGGTGTCGTAAAAGGCGACTAAGGGTCTTACCGGAGAATGGGCAGCAGCGTTCTCTATTTATTCCACTATAATACCATAATGCGATCGCCAACCCGCCTGCCAAGCGTGGCGATTATGGCAAACCCCCCCCAAAATTGGAGGATGCCTATGTCCAGCAGTGGAAGTCTATCGGCTGAAACGACGACGACGACGATATAAGTTATAAATATTTTTGTAATCACCTTTTAAAACCCTTTATTTAAAAATTTTATTTTTGAAAACATATTGCGTCAAAAATCGGCCATTTTATTTTTTTGCAATTTTGATATACCCAGTGTCACTCTCACAATTAAGACGAATCTAACGGCACCTCTCAAGCTGAAATCGATCAAGCCGTTTAGGCTACAGAGCGTGCCAAAGAAATATACATACATACATACATGCATACACTCGAAAACACATAACCCTCCTTCTGACGCAGTCGGGTAATGACGCAGTCGGGTAAAAAGAGAAAAAGGATTCTTCCTTTACAATGGAGGAGCGGTTAGGTACTGCTCTTCCATTGAAAAGGAAGAAACCTCCACCTCTCTAATCGACACATTATTGATACCCGACATTCACGCGAACAAAGTCGCGGGCACAGCTAGTCTTTCCCCAATTAATTATACGGTCTGTCTGAATAGACAGACCGTAACGCGTCGGTTAGACTGGAACCGGATGCAGCTGAATACCAGTATGTTACATGGAGCGACTGCCTATCTGACCTTCACAACCCAGTTACTGGGTAGTACGATACGCCTTGGTAAGACTGGTTGTCAAACTTTCGGGCTTCTGACAACCCGTAACGACTGTCAAAGATCCACGAATGACAGCCGGGACCAACGGCTTAATGTGCTTTCCGAGGCACGGAGGGGTCTTGGTATGTGAAGATGGTCACCCATTCACGAACCGACCGCGGCAAGCGTAGCTTAACCTGACCAGTTAGCATAATCAATCTATAATGGTCCCACTGATGGGACACATGCCTCCTCTCTGTGAGAGAGAGTGAGTGGGCCGTAATCCACCACGTGTGCCCAATTATTGCATATTTCTAATTATAATTATTTATGAAGTAATGTTATTGATTTTTGTTATTTCGTGAACCAATCATACGATTTGAAGATCGAAGACTTAATAAAGATAAAGATCATAACACAGTTTTTCACTTGATCTGTCTTTGAAAAAAGTGAGATTATCTGATGAAAAAACCATATCTCACCTTGTAAATACTGTTTGCAAAATAACCCACCCATACAACACGCGTAACTGACATGACAGTGCGTTCCCGTTGCTATTTATGTCATAATATTGATCAGAAGATACACTAATCCATCGCCTGATAACTTTGCACCGGCATGTACTGACTCATGTTTGATGTTACAGATATGTAAGAGAGGTGTTATGGTAATCGGTTTTTGGTTGATTTCCATCTATTATTAGCCACGTTTTTAACATAAGAGTAGAGGTCACCTTCGGTTTGCCGACGATATCGCAGTCATGGCTGAGACTATGGAGGACCTCAGTACAATGCTCGATAACCTCAGTAGAGTCTCCGAAAGAGTGGGTCTTAAAATGAACATGGACAAAACGAAGGTCATGTCAAATGCCCATGTTACACCCACTCTCATAAAGATCGGAGACGCTACACTCGAAGTCGTGGACGAGTATGTTTACCTAGGACAAACTGTCTAGTTAGGTAGGTCTAACTTCGAGAAAGAGGTCAATCGACGAATCAGACTCGGCTGGGCAGCGTTCGGGAAACTACGCAATATCTTCTCGTCCCACATACCGCAGTGTCTCAAGACGAAAGTCTTTGACCAGTGTGTGTTGCCAGTGATGACTTATGGAAGTGAAACGTGGTCGTTCACAATGGGCCTTATAAGAAGGCTAAAAGTCACCCAAAGGGCAATGGAGAGGGCTATGCTTGGAATTTCCCTGCGTGATCGAATCAGGAATGAGGAGATCCGCAGGAGAACCAAGCTAACCGACATAGCCCGAAGAATTGCCAAACTTAAGTGGCAGTGGGCAGGGCACATTGCTCGCAGAACAGATGGCCGATGGGGCCGAAAGGTTCTGGAGTGGCGATCGCGTACCGGAAGACGTAGCGTTGGAAGGCCTCCCACAAGGTGGACCGACGACCTTGTGAAGGCCGCAGAAACCCGTTGGATGCGGGAAGCACAGGACCGGTCGAAGTGGAGGTGCTTGGGGAAGGCCTATGTCCAGCAGTGGACGTCTTTCGGCTGAAATGATGATGATGATGAGAGGTCACCAACCCAGAGTAACGTTGGAGGAACTTTGGATCTTATCTGCTTAATTATAAGTGTCATTTTTGTAATGAAGAGCGTGTCATAGATACGACTCTTATCAAATGATTGACGCTGTACTGTAACATGTTACTTTTGCAAAATTTTGTGTTGACATTCATTCCTTTTTTGGCTCGTGTATTATAAATATGTTATAAGGAAAAAATATGATTTTTCCTTATGCCATAATCTTTTCAAAAGCATTATAATAAGAGGGGAATTCCAGGTACTTCGGACTAGCTTCTGCTCGAAATAATTATATGGCAATAGAGTTGCTTTCTATCAATAATAGAATTTGTCATTGTAATCAGATCAGTACCTATAACTTCCAGAGATTATTTACTTCTTACATACACATGAATAAACAGTTTTACCTGTATATAATATTTATTTAGATAACTTCTTTTTTGTGATGTTTGCTAGAACAATCTAAATGCTCATTTCATTTTCTGTTTATTAAAGTTGGAATTCTTATTGTATATGGTGTAACAGAGATCATCTCGATTGTAAGGGACGTAGTTTAGCGGAAAGGACTCAACTCACAAAAAGTAATTTCTGAGTTATCGAGGTTTTAAGTTTAGGTGTGTATTACTGCAGTACCTGTACCTTTACCTATACCTTACCTATGCCTTTACCTATGGGCTAATTATACTAATATTTTCATGAGTCAAGTTGTATTAGACAGACTAACGCATTTTTATGTTTGTAATTTTTTTTCTTTTGTTTACCTTACCTATGCCTTTCTTTACCTATGGGCTAATTATACTAATATTTTCATGAGTCAAGTTGTATTAGACAGACTAACGCATTTTTATGTTTGTAATTTTTTTTCTTTTGTTTACCTTACCTATGCCTTTACCTATGGGCTAATTATACTAATATTTTCATGAGTCAAGTTGTATTAGACAGACTAACGCATTTTTATGTTTGTCATTTTTTTTCTTTTGTTGAGTCCTTTCTGCTAAACTACGTATAATTGTTAATCCACCTTCCTTCTAACTTCATTTGCGTCGGAACAGAAGATCGAGATTAAAATCTTCCACCGCTAGCATTGCAAAGGTAGCTAGCATATCTTTATTTCTTGCTAGCTGCGTCCCGCGGTTTCACCCGCGTAAATGTCGGTCCCGTGGGAATATCGGGATAAAAAGTGGCCTATATGTTAATCCAGGGTGTCAGCTACCTCCATACAAAATTTTATCAAAATTGGTCCAGCTGTTTGAGCGTGAAGAAGTAACAAACATATAAACACACATACACAAACTTTCGCCTCTATAATTTTAATGTGATTCTGTTAGCATAGACCACAACTGTAACGAGTGTCTTTTTTGTCCTTCAGGTTACGGACAGGATGGAGTGCAGCCCGGAGCGAACCCCCTCTCACCCCGAGCGAGAGAGAGGCTATAGCAGCCGTTGTGAAAAGAGCTGAGAAGATAGAAGAAGTGGAGGCAAAGAGAGTGGGCAGACTGGTGGCTAGACTCGAAGGTAAGATCATAGAGAGAGGTTACAGCAGTCGTCGTGAAGCGAGCTAAGATAGAGGAGGTGGCAGCAAAGAGAGTGGGCATACTGGTGGCTAGACTCGCAGGTAAGATCATAGAGAGAGGTTACAGCAGTCGTCGTGAAGCGAGCTAAGATAGAGGAGGTGGAAGCAAAGAAAGTGGGCATACTGGTGGCTAGACTTGAAGGTGAAAGAGACTAGACTTGATTGGACTGACTGACTTGTCTGACTAGACTGGTGGCCAGACTTGAAGGTGGTTCATGGAGAGAGACCATAGCGTCGTCGTGAAGAGAGCTGAGAAGATAGAAGAAGTGGAGGCAAAGAGAGTGGGCAGACTGGTGGTTAGACTCGAAGGTAAGATCATACAGAGAGATCATAGCAGTCGTCGTCAAGAGAGTTGAGAAGATAGAGGAGGTGGAGGTAAAGAGAGTGGGCAGACTGGTGGCTAGACTCGAAGGTAAGATCATAGATAGACCATAGCAGTCGTCGTGAAGAGAATTGAGAAGATAGAAGAAGTGGACGCAAAGAGAGTGCGCAGACTGGTGGCTAGACTCGAAGGTAAGATCATAGATAGACCATAGCAGTCGTCGTGAAGAGAATTGAGAAGATAGAAGAAGTGGACTCAAAGAGAGTGCGCAGACTGGTGGCTAGACTAGACTTGAAGGTAAAATCATAGATAGAGACCATAGCAGTCGTCGTGAAGAGAGCCGAGAAGATAGAAGAAGTGGAGGCAAAGAGATTAGGGAGACTAGTGGCCAGGCTTGAAGGTTAGAAAGAATAAGTTGACACACAAGTGGTCACAGTTTTACCAAAGTAGGTATACTGGCTGTGAAACGTGTTTTGCGAGCAGATTTCGCAACATAAGCCATACCAAGGAGTCGTCTTTATATTTCACAACCTCATAACAATGACAGACAGTTTTCCCAAATCCAGGTTCCCAATTGATGTTTCTTCCTCTTAAACTTAATATCAACTTAATTTTAGTGTAAATTAAGTTGATTACAGAATAACAAGTTCTTAGTTGACTTAAGTCTTCAGTCATTGTTTGAACAAGCAAAGTGCACTTTATGTGTAGGTTTTAAGGTTATTTATCCAGGAACACATATCTATTGTAAATGTTTGTAATCTAAATTGCAAACGCTCTGGGTAGGTAGACTGTTGTTTGATGAAGACGTAGCACACGGTGAGCTACGCCGTAGCTGCGTAGCGAAGCTTGGCGTAGCGAGCTACGACCGAAGTGAACCCGCTCGTGATTCTAATAGAACTACTGAAAATTCAAGATACGTACACTGTATAGAAATCTTAAAACTCAAAGGTGACTGACTGACTGACTGACTGACATAGTAATCTATCAACGCACAGCCCAAACCACTGGAGGGATCGGGCTGAAATTTGGCATGCAGGTAGATGTTATGACGTAGGCATCCGCTAAGAAAGGATTTTGATAAATTCTAACACCAAGGGGATAAAATAGGGGATGAAAGTTTGTATGAAATTTTGTCAATTTTAAACCGATCGGGCTGAGACTTCGCATGCATATAGCTACTATGACGTAGGCATCCCCTAAGAAATGATTTTGATAAATTCAACCCCCATGGGGATAAAATAAGGGATGATGGAGGATGTAAATGTATTAGTTTTTTTTTTAAATACTTAACGCGAGCGAAGCCGCGGGCAAAAGGTTAGCATAGTGAAGCCTGTGGTTTAGACTAGTTATTATTCGCCTCATGTCATTCTGTCTCTCACGTTTACTTCCCGTCACTTCTCTACAGTCAGCATTGTCAAGCGACACTCCAATTCCAAATATTATTCAAGCTAAATACAGTCGGGTTTATACGAAAATGAACCTTATATAAGGTGTTTCAAAATTAACCCAACCCACTTAAAGAGGTGCTTTAGACCATCGAACTGAACAATTTTCACTACAAAAAATACAAAAGTTCAATACCTACTCGGCCAAAATATATGAAACAGCAGATTTTTTTTTTAGAATAAAAGGTAGAGAGACACAACTCACACGAAATCGGTCCAATTCACTATTAGCGTTTGGCCAGACTGGCAGCGCGAGCGCGGAGCGGGAGCGCGAGCGGCGCGGCGAACTTAAACATATGAACTTCCTTTGAGTCGTCATAGTGGGCACGCGGGCACGGTGAGCGGCGCGGGCTGCTCAGCGCGGGGAGCGCGCGGGCAATTAACGCCTTATCTCGTTCATACAAGTGGCCATAGCGGGTGCGCGGCGTGTGTGGGGGCCGGTCGCGCGGGACCCGGGCTTTCAAACTAGTTCGAGTTTTTTTCTAGTAAAAATAAGTCTTCTTCATCCCTATTATATTTTGACAAACACTGGACTCGACAACACGCAGATCGCAGCCGCGCTCCAGTGCGGACGGGCAGCAATCCGCGCGCATTCCCGCACCCGCGTCCGCGCCCCAGTCTGGCCAAATACTTAAGGTCCCTAAATCAGTACTAAGTAAACTTCTACTATTAATATTTCGCTTATGTTTTGGGATGTATGTATATGTCACAGCCAACTGGTTAAATTAGCCGTTTAGTTAACCGCCTGGCCTTTGGACGTAGTGCTCGCGTCGCTTCGCTCTCTCGACTCGCACGCGGTTGATCACAGTTCTAACCTAACCTAACCTCGCACATATTATTAAATACCATAAATGAACCGGAGAGACGAGATTTATTTATGGTATTTATTAATATGTGCGAGACTGGGGTATGTAACAGCGTCCTTGCTGCTCCTGCTTCGGAAGCAGCCAGGATGCTGTACGGGCTCGTAAATATTGGTATTCGTCGCAGAGATAGTGTAAGATAATTGTTATTTATGTAGCAGTACGTAAATTCGATTTGTAACGATGAGGGTGGCATAATCTGTCTAGATTAAAACTCTCGTTAAATAAATAAAGAAAAAAAAAAAACCTAACCTTACCCATTTGGTCGGGATGCCCTGGCTTAGATACTGCGACAAATTCGGCTCGCACGTGATTAGTTACAGACTTCCAACCTAAACTATAATTGAATTTCATTCAGGCCGTTAGTTGAATGGCCGCCGTTTAGTTAAAAGGCTAGGCGGTTAACTAAACGGCTAACGGCTGCGACATATACAACACTAACTTCTGCCCGCGACTTCGATCGCGTAAATTTTCTTGTACCCCCACCCCGTCACATCGCATCGTCTGCCCGCGCTATTACTTCGTTTTCGCTTAGCGTTCTTTCTGACTTTTTAGGGTTCCGTTGCCAAATGGCGAAAAACGGAACCCTTATTTATAGATTCGTCATGTCTGTCTGTCCGTCTGTCTGTCTGTCCGTCCGTATGTCACAGCCACTTTTTCCGAAACTATAAGAACTATACTGTTAAAACTTGGTAAGCAGATGTATTCTGTGAACCGCATTAAGATTTTCACACAAAAATAGAAAAAAAGCAATAAATTTTGGGGGTCCCCATACTTAGAACTGAAACAAATTTGTTTTTCATCAAATCCATACGTGTGGGGCGTATCTATGGATAGGTCTTCAAAAATGATATTGAGGTTTCTAATATAATTTTTTTCTAAACTGAATAGTTTGCGCGAAAGACAGTTCCAAAGTGGTAAAATGTGTGTCCCCCCCCTTGTAACTTCTAAAATAAGAGAATGATAAAACTAAAAAAAATATATGATGTACATTAAACCACCATGTAAACTTCCACCGAAAATTAGTTTGAACGAGATCTAGTAAGTAGTTTTTTTTTAATACGTCTTAAATCGTAAACCGCAATTTACCATTTATTCAATCAAGTCAAAAGATAAAATTAATAAAAAAAACATTTAATTTCATAAACATAAACCTTATGCATAAACCCGGATGTTACGGAACCCTCGGTGCGCGAGTCCGACTCGCTCTTGCCCGGTTTTTCTTTTTCGAACAAAAATAAAAAAGCAGCATGATGTTAAAACCTTCCTCAACAATTGGGCTACCAAATGCAAAACGAATTTTTCATATCCGACCAATAGTTCCTGAGATTAGCGCGTTCATACAAACAAAGTCTTCAGTTTTATCATAGTAATAAATAGCAGAATATAAGGAAAAATGTCACCTTGCAAGCGTTTTCACTTCATGTGATTCTAATGAGGGATTTTCATGTGATTCTAATGAGGGAAACTCTTCCCTAGACGCTGGACAGATGGCGCTGAACTTGGTGAGTTACTGCAAGGAACGGAACGTCATATCATTTTTTGATTATTTCACTTGCATGTAATTTTGAGATCGCAAAACGAAAGCAAACGAAAGTGTCAGTCAACGAGCATATATGACGTGACGCAATGTTTTTTTTTTCAAGCGTTCTGGCTTTTGCACCTAGTAACGTGGTCAGTTCAACGCCATCTACAGAGTTCTTGGAAACTATGTTTTTTTTTTAATACTCAAAAAAAAATCTCTCATTTCTGACATTTTATTTAAGGGTGCTTAAGACAGAAAAAAATCTGACACCCGTACACCCCATTAGTGAAATATAAAAATATGCTTCTACGACACGTAACATGCGAGGGAAGGCTACTTTTCTCTCGGAATAAGAACGTAGAACGTGCTAAAAGCCTTATTTCGTTATTTCAAAAAATAAAAAGAATTTTATAAAATGCCGACATATTTTTTTTGTCTGTTAATAATACAGTATCCATTAGTCATTAGATAAAAATGTGTATAATTTCTGTCGAGATTTTATTTTTGTGTTTCTGTTCTACAATAAGTTTGAAAATATCATGTACAGACGCCAGCACATCAAGCTACCCGAAACTGTAAAATTTTTCCCAATCAACTTTGAACCTTATACTTTAACGATAAAGTTGAAAATCTATTAAAGAAATTTGACAGACTGTATAGTAGCTTGATGTGCTGGCGTCTGTACACTAAGAAACTAACTAACTGCACTTTTTATACTCAAATTATTTTTTGTTATACCTGCTATGCGTGGCCGCCATTTTGAAAATAAAATCAAAATGGTGGACATTATGTATGCCAGGTTCCATTTAAAAATATACAACCTGCCTTATGAAAAAACAAATTTTACGTCTGGCGATTTCACTTTAGGCCCCCTGTTAAATCAGCTAAGAGCACCTAAAGGATCATCGATCAATAAGATAGTACGAATCGGACCATTACCCTTTGACCACAACACGCTCAAGCGACACGCGTCTTGCGACGGGACTGCGGAGAAAACAAATGAAAAATGAGTTGTTTAGACACAAGCTTAGAGCATGCCAAAGCGACTTGCGGAGACCAGTGACTCGCGCGCGAGTCGCAGCACTAGCCCACGTTCGCAGGGACTTAAAAATATCGCGGAGTAATTTTATGCGGCGCACTGGATTTTCAACTCTTTGGTGTTGAGCCGAGTGTTGAGAATCCAACAGAGAGCATCGCAGCGCGTCAAAATAACACACTGTTGGATTTTCAACTCTTGACTCTAAGCAGTCGGTTGACAATCCCATGCGCGAAAAAAACGGGTAAACGAAACGGAACGAACGAACGGGTAGTACGTGTACGGGTCCTCCTTGTACTAAAATAAATAAATAAAATGCGCCCTTGCGAACATGGTCTTATAATAATAAAAAAAAATGATTAATAATTTTATTGGCAGGCATCGTAGGCCTGGGCACGCCACTATTGCGGCGATAAGTCCCCTCTTTGAGGAGTGGCTAGGGAGGCGCCACGGCGTCCTCACCTTCCGCCTAACGCAGGTCCTCACCAGGCACGGCTGCTTCGGGAGGTTCCTGTTCAGAATAGGGCGGGAGGAAACGCCCGGGTGTCACCATTGTGTGGATCGCCCGGAGGACACGGTGGAGCATACGGTGGAGATCTGCCCAGCTTGGGCAGAGCACCGCCGTGTCCTCACGGAGGCGATCGGCGGCGCCGATCTCTCGCGTCCGGCCCTAGTCCGGGCCATGGTACGGAGCGAGAGTGCATGGGAGGCTGACGCCTCCTTCAGCGAAGCAGTGATGCTCGCGAAGGAGGAGGCGGAGCGCGTGAGGGAGAGGCAATCCTTGCGCCCTCACGCCCCTAGCCGCCGCAGGAGACGCCCTGGGCGTCGGGAATCGATAGCCGATTCCCGGCCACCGTAGGCGCGGGCTTGCGGACGGCGAGCAATGGGCAGCTCGCCGTCCGGTAAGGACCAGGCCCAGGTCGACGGCGCGTTGTGTTCCACGCGCGCCTCAAGGAGATGTCAGCACCAACTGACGGGGTCCGCTAGGGCCGATGCCCGCCAGGGTCGCGGGTTGTTCGAAAGAGATACCGTGGCCCCTGGCACAGGCAACTGAAGGAACACGGGTGGGTTTTAGTCAGTAAGAGTCTGACACTCCCTTCCGCTCCGCCCAGAGCGGGAGGGGTCATTTGATGATTTCCCACCCAAAAAAAAAAAAAAGGCATCGAAGGCCCGCCCATAGCGTGTTAGTATTACAAGTAACTTAAAGATCTCTGTTAGTAGTAAATACCACATTAGACACAAAAATACAATACTAAAGAAACAAGACTGACGACTGAAGACTGACGAAGAAGAGAGTTCTTTCATTTACGAACTGTTTATTTATTGAAATTTATTATTCCTACATACTTCCCGTGGGTGTCGTAAAAGGCGACTCAGGGTCGTACCGGAGAATGGGCAGCAGCGTTCTCTATGCATTCCACCACCGTACTATACTGCGTGGCGATTATGGCAAACCCCCCCCTTTGGGTGAGGCCTATGTCCGTCAGTGGACGTCTTTCGGCTGAAATGATGATGATGATGATGATGATGATTATTCCTACAAATATTTAATGGTCTTTTGAAAGTATTGTAAAATTTGTAATTTGTTTCAATATTATTGTTGACATGCATGTAAGCTCACTTTATGTGCCCACATTTTATTGTACGCCCTAAGGCTGTACGCAAAACACAAAATTAACACCAGCTGTATTAAGTACACTTTCCTATGATCCACAATAAAGATGAATTGAATTGAATTGAAAAACACAATATAAAGCACCCAATTACAGGAAGGTTTATCAAACCCCAAGTGTGGCATGTCTGGCATACACAACTTATGTTGAACGATGACCTTTGTTCTTTTGTTTTTTTGTGTTTGAGTTTTTTCTTCGCTTCATATTTTTCCCGCAAAAAAACGTTATTTTCGCGCCGCTTGACGCAAGACGCGTCGCTAGTCGCAGCGCTCGTAGCCGTACACGGGGCCCTATAGGATCTCTCAATTAGACTGTATGACTACATTAAGGATAAAACGGTTAATTAATCATTCCCGACGCTTCATAATTCAGTTCATTCATTAATCACTGGATTCCGCAGAAAAATTACCTAAAAGGTTAATGAATTATTTATAGAATTTAATATAACTGGGTGACCTAATTCATTAGGTAGGTCTCGAAGTAATGATAGATCGTAAAACTTTGACAGGTCGTTACGGGTAATCAGTCTTACCTAAGGGATCGTGCTTCCCAGTAACTGGGTTGCGGAAGTTTGACAGGCAGTCGCTCCATGTAAAATACTGGTATTCAGCTGCATCCGGAGACTGAAAGCCGACCCCAACTAGTTGGGAAAAGACTAGGCAGATGATATGGTCTTAAAGTATTGAACTTGAAATTTTTGCGACTAATATAGTACCAGTGTGCGGGATATTTCTGTACTTTGAAGGTTTTTAAGCTAATTATGGTCCTTATTATTATTTTTAATCGACTTCAAAAAGGAGGAGGTTCTCAATTCAGATGTATATATAATTTTTTTTTATGTAGGTATGTTCGGGCATAACTCCGTCTTAAATAGGACAGATTTGCAAAATATTTTTTTTGTTCGAAAGAGGTTTTTAAAACCGTATCCAAGGACTGTCTCGTAGAGGAAATATTTTTTTTTTGTTTACCTTTCAAGAGCCACTTCTGGGATAAGATCGTCAACGGAGTCTTATCATAGACTAAATAGTGTCGCTTGGTTACGGTTGTTGATTACTTTTATGTCATTCAATAAAATACGGATATCACGAAATATTTGGTACCTATGCATATCTAATAATAATCATATCATAATATCATATCTAATAATATTAGGTATTCATATCTAATAGAATCTTTCCAAGTACTCTTTACCTGACCGTGTTTTGAATACCTTATTTATACAATCTTTTTTATAATCATTGGCCCTTACAAATTACTAACGACCCGCCCCTGCCTCGCACGGTTACAAATTACTAGCGACCCGCCCCTACCTCGCACGGTTACAAATTACTAGCGACCCGCCCCTGCCTCGCACGGTTGCAAATTACTAGCGAGCCGCCCCTACCTCGCACGGTTACAAATTACTAGCGACCCGCCCCTACCTCGCATGGTTACAAATTACTAGCGACCCGTCCCTGCCTCGCACGGTTACACATTACTAACGACCCGCCCCTGCCTCGCACGGTTACAGATTACTAGCGACCCACCCCTGCCTCGCACGGTTACAAATTACTAGCGACCCGCCCCTGCCTCGCACGGTTTTTTCCACTTGACAAAACGTCTAGATTTCTATATTATATGTAACCATAATTAGCCTATAATGTTCCCACTGCTGGGACACAGGCCTCCTCTCTGTGTGGGGGAATGGACCACCACGCGAGCCCAGTGCGGGTCGGTAGATGTCACATGTCTTCGAATTTTTGGTACTAGGACATGCCGGTTTCCTCACGATGTTTAATTTCCTTCACCGTTTTGAGAGCAATGGCGATGAAATTATTTACATAAAGTAAAATGGCTGCTTGGGATCGAACCCACGACCTCGTAAGCCGGGGCCATTACCACTGCGCCACCACTGCCCTCTTTTGTAAACTTATTGGCATTTCGAAGTCATTTATAGGCACTTCATTTAAACAGGATAAATAACTTGCTCCTCATTTTGCCCAGGAATGCGTCGTTCAGCACAAGGACCAGCCCCGCGGACGTGCCTACTCTGCGGAGAGGCGGCTCGACTCCTGGCACCTCTCAGAACTTGCTCCATCTGCAGACACACAGCCTGCTCTAAATGTGTCATAGAAAACCTTACACATAGGTAAGTTAAAATCTACGACTTACCACTTAAAGGCTGATTTTTCCTATGCCAGATAGTTTTATTCGAGGAATAATTTTGAATTTTTGACAGTTCTTCACAACAAAATCTGTCAGATGTCAATTTTATTCCGCGAATAAAAATGATCTGTCGACTGAAAAATCAGCCCTAAATAGAATAGACACAATTTAATCCTAACTAATATTATAAATGCGAAAGTAAGGTTGTTTGCGACACTTTCAAGCTAAAACGGCAAAACGGGTTGGGATGACATTTGGCACATGAGTAGACCATGACCTGGAGAAGAACATAGTTTTTTTTTTTTATCCTGCATCGTAGACGAAACGCGGGCAACAGTCAGTTAGATATATACAAAACACAATAGTTCAGTGACAATTAAAAGGTTCCTCTTCTACTTTTATTGTTGGCAGTCGGTCTACTTCCAAATCGCGCGAAACGCAAAAAAACATACATACCGTTACAGTCGAATAAAAGGAATGAGTTGTAATTTGACGTCAAAAAAAAAAGCCTTCCAGGACACGATAGTGTGACCCATTTAAGCACCCTATAAAGCCTACGCGAAAATTTATGGGAGTTGAGAAAACCCAATTATTGTGTATCGTTGAAAATTTCCCAAAATTCTTCACTAAAACTCAAACTCAAACTCAAAGCATTTATTTCAATTAAACCTTTAACAGGCACTTTTGAATTGTCAAGAAGTCGGTCAGTCAGAAAATATGAAGCTAGTTGCCCATTCCAAAGCGTAGGTACCTATGGAGAAGAACGGGCAAGAAACTCCATGGATACTCTTTTTAAATTACATTTTACAAAAACATTTGTTACATCATTACTTTTGAATTTATGATTATATAATGTGAGAACGATGTAAAAAATAAAAAATATGTCCGCGTTAAAAGCGTCCAGAATACAACAAATAGTAACAAAACAACAATCCAAAATTAAAACAATTAAAATAAGCCCAGGCGGCTAAGTGATGACCAGCCCCAACTGACGGCGCCCGTTCACGAACATGACGTATATATCAGCACCATTCAGCTCAACCACTTTGAAGGGAGCTAAATGATCCAACATACACGCCACCGTCAGCGAGACATTTGAGTGAGCATGACACACTATCAGCCGCCAGGGAATATTCAAGTCAATGAAAGATATTACCCGGTAAATGGTAGCTATAGATTACATAGAACTCACATCTGTGCTATGCAATTATACAATACAAAGGAAATTGAGTTTATACAATGCAAGGATAGTCTTACAATCTTCAGCAGCTCCAACAGTATTTTCAAGTGTTAGTCAATTAGTTGTGGAGCAGGACTAGCATTGAGCCAGGCATTTTTGTCAGCCCCTAATGTAATCCCCTAACTTATAATATGCCTGTTTTTAAATTGTATTTAAATTTTGTCTCATTCGGTTGAAGAATGTGGGGAGGTATTTTATTATAACATTTTAGACAGTATACCCCATAAAAGATGAATCTACTTTAGCCAGTCTGAAACCTGGTTGAACTAATAGGTCCCTATTTCTAGTACTATAATTATGTCTTTCACCTCTTTTACTAAAAAGATGTAAATTTTTCCTTACATACATGATGTTTTCATAGATATATTGACAAGGCACCGTCATGATGTTAATTTCCTTAAACAGTTCCCTTAGAGAATCGCGCCTACGGAGATTATATATGGCTCTGATGGCTCTTTTCTGCAGAATAAAAATAGAATCGTTGTCTGCAGCCCGTCCCCAAAGTAAAATACCGTAAGACATGATACTATGAAAGTAACTAAAATAGACTAGTCTCGCGGTATCTACATCAGTAAATTGACGGATTTTTCTGACAGCATAAGCTGCTGAACTTAGGCGTCCTGCAAGAGATGTTAAATGAGGACCCCATTGTTGCCTTGAGTCGAGCGTGATCCCTAGGAAAACAGTTTCATCGACGAATTCTAGTTTCTCTTGATTCAATATTATCTCACAATCACTACCCTTGACATTTGGTAAAGAAAATCTTATGCACTTAGTTTTTTTTCCATTTAATACTAGATTATTAGCAGTGAACCAATTTTGGACCTGCAGTAGGGCGTTATTTACGTCGTCAAAATTTGTAGCACGTCTATTTACCTTAAAAATTAAGGAAGTGTCATCAGCAAATAACACCATTTGTGGTTGATTTTTTAATAAATGGAGTAGATCATTTATATACACTAAAAAGAGGAAAGTACCCAATATCGAGCCTTGTGGCACACCAATTTTTACTATTAAACCAAGTGAATTGACACCATTTATTTGAACTTGTTGTTGTCTATCATTTAAAAATAAGAACTAACTAAACTAAGCGCAAGTTTTCCAAGTCCGTAATGCTCAAGTTTCAAAAGCAAGGTTTGGTGATCGACGCAATCAAATGCCTTGGAGAGGTCACAAAAGATTCCTATGGCATCTTGGGCCTCTTCCCACGCGTTAAAAATGTGTTTTAATAAAGTTACGCCGGCGTCGGTCGTACAACGTCCTTTGGTGAAACCGTACTGTTGATCGTGTAGGATTTTATTCGTGTTAAAATGATTGAGCATTTGATTAAGCATTATCTTTTCAAACACCTTGCTGAAAACCGGCAAAACGGACTAAATATCACTTTTCTCTAAACTCCTAAATGGAATGGCCTTTATTGGTATTCCATTGGGTACCTAATACTTTAGCAAACCTCTCGATGTATCCAAATGTTCTAAAATATCAAACAATGAAAAGTGAAAGGAAGAAGTTTATTAACCAATATTTTTTTTTTTTTATTATTGTTGGAATACAAGTTGGAATGCAAACTTCTTAAGAGTCCTGTTACATTTTTTACGCAAATTCATGATTTTTGACGCTGTAATTTTCAGCAGTTGTAAGATATTTTAATTATTTGTTTAAGAATAACGATAGTACTATTCTCTTTCTTGTAAGTTGCAGTTACACATTTTCATTTTTCTTTTCGTGTAATTTACTATAAATATTTTACGAACACAGTTTGCAAGAAAAACCGTTGATAACTTTGACGCTCAAATTCACATTGTTACATTCAATTCTTATAAATGCTAAAATTATAAAAATATACTTTGAATGTTTTACTTGTTTATTGGAGTTCTAGAATTCCTTTAAATTCCTTGAGTTTTTATGGATAAAATCGTAAAGAAAGCCTAATTTAAGCAATAAATGTCTTGATTCAGCGTCTATTACACTCCAAATTAACGCAACTTTATCAAATAAACTAATATTATATAAAACTTCAATCTACAATGAATACGTTTCATTAGTTTTCGTTTCTCAATTTAATAAAACAAAATTGCAATAAATAAAGTTAAAATGCTATATATTCTGCGTCAATTCGGCGCGCCCCTCATAAGCCCTCATTCCCGCGCAAGCGCTTGACGAGGTAGGACCTGTCGCCGAATTTTTGGCGCGCAATCGTCCGGAGATCGCTACTATTATCGACTCGTGTACGCCGATCGAAATAATTTGATGTGTGTTTACGATCCGTAATAGGACTCTTAATACTTTGTCAATATAGTTTTTCTTCTTTTCTATTTGACACTCCTTGATAATATGTCCTGTCAATGGTGTGCTCCTCGCGTTTAATATACCATATTAAATAGCTACCTAGTGTTGTTTCAATTCATTTCAACAATTATTATTATTTTATTTTTTTTGAGGGGCAATTCTCGTAGTTTTAAGAACATTCACAGTCTCATCTCAGTCTCAATCTGTCAAAAATACCTTTTTTTTTTCCTTTTTGGCTTCGCACAAAAAAAAAAACCTTTTATGTTCCCTATATTTTTGTCAAGTGTTTGACATTGATTGTCTTTGTCACTGACTTGATATTGCGAATAGATTTTGAACGTTTGTAATTACAAGAATTGACCTGTTATCTCCAAAGTATGCAATGTTTGTGGATTTGAATTATCCTATCATAATACACACACACATCATCTCGAGAA
Organism: Mesoligia furuncula; assembly: GCA_916614155.1. Classification (NCBI taxonomy): domain Eukaryota; kingdom Metazoa; phylum Arthropoda; class Insecta; order Lepidoptera; family Noctuidae; genus Mesoligia; species Mesoligia furuncula. Next base: position 25,253,854 of record OU744810.1, on the reverse strand, counting down.
GTTCTTCAAGGAAGAGTTCTGGCCGAAGGGTGTTGTGTACCGCCGCGAGCCGGTTTCGTGGCCGGCTACATGACACCAGTCAGCGAAACACGACGCAGAAACTTCGTGTGCTTTAGTTTGTTAGTTTTTTAGTGTAATTATAATGTTGTTGTCTGTGTGGTGCCGGACTTAATATATTAGACTTAATAGCACCACCCCATACTTCCCGTGGGTGTCGTAAAAGGCGACTAAGGGTCGTACCGGAGAATGGGCAGCAGCGTTCTCTATACATTCCACCACCATACTATACTGCGATCGCCAACCCGCCTGCCAAGCGTGGCGATTATGGCAAACCCCCCAAGAAGCTTGGGGGAGGCCTATGTCCAGCAGTGGACGTCTTTCGGCTGAAATGATGATGATGATGATGATAATGTTGTTGTATGTTTAAATAGTACTTTTAAGTTATATTCGTATTGTAAGTGTTTTATATCATGCCTTGATGCCTGAAATAAATGGATAATGAATGATAATAAAAAGCCATCCAATAAAACTGGTTCACAAAGGCGTATCGAATCAATGGGAGAGTGCTTTAAAAAGCAATTTCAACTTTTCCCAACTTTTTTTAACCTTTATTTAAAAGTACTCTCTCTATAGACTCTCCATCGTAAATTAAATTATTTTACAACGTTCTGAAATTTGATGTATTTTCGAGCTTGCTGCACTGCCAGTGAATTATTTTAACGAGAATAATTATAAGATTTTGTGAAACCTTATTTCATAATTATCTATACATATAATAAATCTGTAGAAGGGTCAATTCTGTACATTAAAAATATTGAAAAAATAAATAGCGGGGGGTGTTGCTGGATCGATACCAAACCCAAATATGTGATTAAAAAAATTTTTGTCTGTCTGTCTGTCTGTCTGTCTGTCTGTCTGTCTGTATATGCAGGCATCACGTGAAAACTAACGGTTCGATTTCGATGAAACTTGGTATAATTATACCTTATTATCCTGGGCATAAAATGGGATACTTTTTATCCCGGAAAAATACGTAGAAAAAAAAAACTTATTTTTCAGTTTTATTCATAGACGTTATTCTGTAGAACCGCGAACACACGTTGCATTACCCGCAGTGGATAATTTTCCATTTCAATTTAACAGAATACAGTTTCCTGTAGCTTTGTGTTACGCCATGACAATAAATAAGGCTCAAGGTCAGACCCTAGGAGTTGCTGGCGTAGATCTTACCGCGAGTTGTTTTTCACACGGGCAACTTTACGTAGCTCTTTCCCGTGTGAGCAGTCCAAGAAATCTTCATGTTCATATTCCGGACGAGCTCACTAACAATGTTGTGTATGCTGAAGCTCTCAATTAACTTCCTTAATCCTTATCCTTAATTATTATAGGCTTAGCCGTATTTGGGTCCAATAGATATTTATTTATAAGATGTCATTGTCAGAGTTACTCAAAATGGAGAAATAAACCATCCACGCGAAGACCGACATCCGCGCGGACGGAGTCGCGGGCGGAAGCTAGTACCGAGTAAGATAATATTTAACATCACATTAATTTTACTAATTTAACGTCGTACTAATACTCGTAAAGGCGAAAATTTGTGCGTGTGTTTGTATGTTTGTTACTTCTTCACGCACAAACGGCTGGACCAATTTTGATAAAATTTGGTATGGAGGTAGCTGACACCCTGGATTAACACATAGGATATTGTTTATCCCGATATTCCTACGGGATCGACCATTATGGGTGAAACCGCGGGGTGCAGCTAGTTACACATATATACTCCCACCTTCTTCCCATGGGGGTAGGCAGAAACTACAGAACGCAACCTACTTCGATTATTACATACCACTATCACCTATTGCTTACTTCCTTTTAAATCACCATCATCTGCCTAGCCTTTTCCCAACATGTTGGGTTCGGCTTCCAGTCTAACCGGATACAGCTGAGTACTAGTACACATGGAGCGACTGCCTATCTGAACTCCACAACCCAGTTACTGGGTAATACGAAACCCCTTGGTAAGACTGGTTGTCAGCTTTTCTGGCTTCTGACGACCCGTAACGACTGTCAAAGATGTACAAATAACAGCCGGGACCAACAGCTTAACGTGCTTACCGAGACACGGAGGGGTCTTGGTATGTATAGATGGTCACCCATCCACAGACCAACTGCGGCAAGCATAGCTTAACCTGATCGATCGATCCGTGCGGCTGTAATTACTTAGCCACGAACCCCTTTAACCCACAATGATAGACATTCCATAGCATGGCATCCATAGCTCTAAGCCCGATCATTATGGCAAATTGACAATCGATCATTAATAATAGATATCTAGGAGGTAATTAACAATCGTATGTAACTAGACAACGCCTGTACTTATACTATTCATCTCAATCAATCAACATTCCATATACCTATCTTCGCATCATTTCTTTGTCTATATCTTCTATCTGTACTAATAATAAAGACGAAGAGTTTGTTTGCTTTTTTGAACCCCCTAATTTCTCGAAATACCGGTCGGATTAGAAAATTTTTGTATTTGATAACCAAATATTTGAGGAAGGCTATAGGCTATTTAACAGACGAAGTTGTGGGCAGAAGCTAGTGTTTTATATTTCATGAGCCCCATATTGGCCACGTTTAGCATCAGTGCCTCAAAAAAACGAAAGAGTTAATTCAAAACTCAACACTTCGCCTAAACGTAGTTAAGCATACCAGGCATCAGTTCCCACGGGATTAATGATCACTCAACACTCTGTTTCTAACACCTTTAAATATCCATGTCCCCGATTCCACTTAATACACATCTCTTTCAACAAATATTTCTAGCACTTAAGTTATTGCTTATAATCTGGACTAGTGTCGTGGAAACTTCCAGAATATGTCGTCATTGTTTAGGTTACATGTGTACCAATAGTTCGTAAGCCACGACATTCCATTTGTATCGCTCAAACCGAGCACATCTCCCAATTATTGTAATAATTGTAATTAAAGTTTATTTTAAACAAAATCACTTCCGTTCATATTTGACTACAATATCTCCGTTCTGTTTCTAAACAATCAACCACTAACAGAAACTTAACTTTGTTTGAAGAAAGCGCACTAAACTGATGTACTTTTAACACAAAGTTAAGTTACCGTACTGAGTTGAAACTTGATCGCTAACTTATAAGTAGCTTTGCTCTCGTACTCTACAACAATGGACGCTGAACTTCTTTATAAACAGTTAAACAAGTGACTGTCGGCTGTATAATTTTCCGAGAAGTCGAAGAATGGGAAAGTGAAGTTGAGATTTTACGTTCGTTTGGTACCGTTTCCTGATAAACAATAGATATACAGGGTTATTTTAAATTGGCTAGTTAAACTCTGCACACGCGGTGATATCGAATTATATAAACACGATAAAATAAAAAAATCTTTTTTATAAAAAAAAAAACAACCGACTTCAAAAAAAACACTACAAAGTGATAAATAACTTTAATTTCGGATTTCGGTGGCAAAAAACGAAAATGCGGAACCAGCGACACCGTCTTCCGAAATTTCAATTATTTATCACATTGTAGTGTTTTTTTTTTTAAGTCGGTTGTTCTTTTTTTTTTGTAAAAAAGTTTTTTGTGTTTGTGTTCTTTTTAAGCGTCATGTAAACCGCAAATTTTCTAAATCTAAATTCTTGAGATTGTGGCCATTATTAGGTGGGAACTGCCCACCCTGTCTAGAAAACCCTAGCTTTAGGAAACCTAAGCTTTCTTAGATAGATACTTTTACCATCACCAGAACGAAAAGCAAAAATACAATTTCTTCTCGTACACAGTACGAGTAGTAGGAAAGAGGGTAGAGGGGTCCGTGGCTAAATAATAACAGCCGCACAGGTCGATAGATCAGGTTAAGCTACGCTTACCGCGGTTGGTCTGTGGATGGGTGACCATCTTAACATACCGTGACTCCTCCGTGCCTCGGAAAGCACGTTAATCCGTTGGTCCCGGCTGTCATTCGTGGATCTTTGACAGTCGTTACCGGTAGTCAGAAGCCCGAAAGTCTGACAACCAGTCTTATCCTACGGTTCCTACGGAGCCCGAAGTCAGCTTGCGTGCCGCAAAGCCGAACACACCGGTGTGCATCTCCCGCTACACTACACCACTAAGGCAGAGGACATCGTGAAATACGTGCGCCAGAAGACAAGGTACACGCCGAGGGTGCAGTTACTGGAGTCGTACCGCAACGTCAACTTTAAGGCGTTCGTGGTGCGCGTGCCAAATTGTTATCTGCCCGTCGTAATGGAAGAAGACTTCTGGTCGCAGGACGTGGTGTTCCGTCGCTTCCGCGGACAAGTACCACAGTACGGCACAAGAACAAGCTAGTGAAGTGAAGTACTATTTTATAATGAAAATATGTATGTTTAGGTTAAGGTATTTATTTATCTATGGGCCTGCGTCGCCTGAAATAAATGAATAAATAAATAAATTATCAAGGGTATCGTATTACCCAGTAATTGGGTTGTGGAGGTCAGATACGCAGTCGCTCCATGAAAATTCTGGTATTCAGCTGCATCCGGTTAGACTGGAAGCCGACCCCAACATAGTTCGGGAAAGGCTAGGCAGGACTGACGACACAGTAGTAGGAAAGCCGACCCCAACATAGTTGAGAAAAGGCTAGGCAGGTGATGACACAGAAGTAGTATCCCAATAATCCTCAGTTTTAACTGCCTACGGGACTGATCAAGCTTATAGACTCTATTCTTCATTGTTGGCAGATCACCACTGTACTCCAGAGAGGCCTACATGTGCAACCTCTGTGCTGAGACCCGGGAGATGTGGAAGAAATCAGGAGCCTGGTTCTTCAAGTCCTTACCGAAGTACGTCCTGCCTGACAAACGGACTACTGGGAGGTACCTGGATTCGGAACTCGCGAGGTCGTTGCAGGTAAGGCCTTCTTATGAAAAAATATATAATAATATGTACTTACATCCTTCATCATTTCAGCCGAAAGACGTCCACTGCTGGACATAGGCCTCCCCCAAGTTGGGGGGGGTTTGCCATAATCGCCACGCTTGGCAGGCGGGTTGGCGATCGCAGTATAGTATGGTGGTGGAATGCATAGAGAACGCTGCTGCCCATTCTCCGGTACGACCCTTAGTCGCCTTTTACGACACCCACGGGAAGTATGGTCTTACATCCTTACTTCCATACTAATATTATAAATCCGAAAGTAACTCTGTCTGTATGTTACCTTTTCACGCCTAAACCACTGACCGGATTTCAATAAAATTTGGCAGAGAGATAGATTGCATCCCGGGGAAGGACATAGGATTGTTTTTATCCCGATATTCCCACGGGATCGACACTTATGCGGGATAAACCGCGGGGCGCAGCTAGCAAAGTATGTATAAGTCAACATACACGTAGGTACGGTCAGCGACAAAAGGCGATTATAGTATTTTTATCTTAAAAAGCGACGCGCGCTTTACTTGTGGTCACCAAGTGTAAGATACGGTCAGCGACAAAAGGCGATTATAGTATTTTATATCACCAAGCGACGCGCGCTTTACTTGTGGTCACCAAGTGTAAGGTACGGTCAGCGACAAAAGGCGATTATAGTATTTTTATCTCACCAAGTGACGCGCGCTTTACTTGTGGTCACCAAGTGTAAGGTACGGTCAGCGACAAAAGGCGATTATAGTATTTTATCTCACCAAGCGACGCGCGCTTTACTTGTGGTCACCAAGTGTAAGGTACGGTCAGCGACAAAAGGCGATTACTTATAGTATTTTATCTCACCAAGCGACGCGCGCTTTACTTGTGGTCACCAAGCGTAAGGTACGGTCAGCGACAAAAGGCGATTATAGTATTTTATCTCACCAAGCGACGCGCGCTTTACTTGTGGTCACCAAGTGTAGAAACACGCTTTGAATATGCATGAAATGCACAGGAGCTCTCGGTACCATCCGAGACAGTAGCGAAGTCAGAAGTGTGATTTTGCGGCGTTTTTTTCGCGCACTGTGTTTTCAACGCTCGCGCTCCAACCACAAAATACAGAGAGTACAGAAGAAGAGAGTATCTACAAACAAAGTGCGCTCGAGCAACGCACACATAGACACCGCTCGCACGGACACGTTATCTCGGACTGGTTGGGACTAGTGCGAGCGCGAGTGCCATCCGCTTGAGACACGCGTCTGTGAAGTGCAAAAATGGAGCAACAAAAAGTGGCTATCTAAGCTTGATTTATATAATAGTTTCCTATTTTGAATCAGTTTAAACTAACTTAAAAGTAACTTTTTTTAAAGTTTAGTTTAAAAAAGTTAGTCAATAACTTAGTTTAAAAGTAACTTTTTTGTAAGATAAATTCACGCCCACCAACTATTACGTAGGTAAGTTGGAAACATCATTTTTTGTTTGTGTAGATCTTGTGTTGTTTTTTGTGTCATTTGATAGGGTTAGGTCTAAAACGGATAGGGCAAAATAAATTATGTAAATAGGGTAATCCGTTTTGAAGTAATTAGGGATTTTCGATAGTGAAAATTGACAAATGTAAAATTTTTAATGTTTTTGTCCTGTAAACTTTTTGTATTGTAATACTATGTTTATTGTGTTGTTTTAATATTGTAGAATAAGCTCATCAATAAATCAAACAACTAGATACGAGTGCCACTACCACGATAGTTTTTTTGTGCATATGCCAAAATTGACAACCATAGCGCGACCGCCGAGCGTAGGTAAGAAAAGTGAAGTACATACATGTGTTTGCCTTTGTAGGTACTCTCTGTATTTTGTGCTCCAACATTGTGTTTTTTTGACGCACTGTGGGATACGCTCTGTTGAATTCTCAACGCTCTGCTCAACACAGAGATTTGAAAATCCAGTGCACGATAAAATCCCGCCGCGGTATCTACACTTAATATTCTGCTAACGTAAAGTTCTGTACTGATTTTTATTAAATCATTGACTGTACTGTGTGTATGGTAAGTAGAACTAGAAAAAAAGTCACAGATATAGATAAATCTAGATAACGCAAGTATCACGATCTGTATGAAAACCAAGCGTGCCATTTTTTGACTACCTACTATGACGTCACAAGCACTATTTGGTGATGGGAAAATCAAATCGATTCTAAGACGCCGCCGCGTGCGGCACCCGTCTCGCTCCACCCCCGGGGCCTAGCGCCAGCGCTCACGCTCACCCAGCCAGCAGTACACAGGACCAGGACTGAGCGCAAAAGTGACGGCTTACGATTTCTGTACCTACGTAAGCAGACACGCGAAGTAGTTGCTCTTGCGTTATCTAGGCGTATCTATATCTGTGAAAAAAATGCATTTGAATAAAACTCTGATTTTCTTAGTATTCAATTTGCAATATTGTTTCATGGAATAAATTCATATCAATGTCGGTTTTCATGAATGCACCAGATTATCGAATTCCAGACCAACCCGGCGGATCATTTTACCTTCCCAGAATTCGTTAGTAATGCAGGGATATCAATTTCAGTGAAATTTCATACATTTGCAGCGAACAAAGCTTGAATTGTACTACACAGTGAACTTGTACTGTAGCCTTTTTATGAGTGATTTGAATGCCATCATTATTCTATTGTAAAAAAGATATGGTGCTCTCGGTCTTATATTTATTTATATATACTTTATTGTACAGTGGGCTGCATCAATTGGGTACCCCAGTTGTATAAAAAATTTAATACAACTGGGGCACCCAATTGATGCAGCCCACCTTTTTTTTTTTTGCCGACGGGAAATCGTCAATGACTCCTCTCCCGCTCTGGGTGGAGCGGAAGGGAGTGTCAGACTCTTACTGACTAAAACCCACCCGTGTTCCTTCCTTAGCCCTTTATGTTCCGGGCCAGCGGTAACCCTTTCGGACAATCCCGCTGACCCGGCAGGCTTCGGCCCTCAGGGGCCCCTCCTCGATGCTGACATCTCTTTGAGGCGCGCGTGGAACACGTACGCGCCGTCCGGCACGGGCCTGGTCCTGATCGGACGGTGAGCTACCCATTACTCTCCGCCCGCAGGCCCGCGCCTACGGTGGCCGGGAGTCGTCACGCGGCTCCCGACGCCTGGGGCGTCCCCTGCGGCGGCTGAGACGGGAGGCTCTCTCCCTGAACCGTCCTGCCACCTCCTTCGCTAGCATGACTGCTTCGCAGAAGGAGGTGACTGCCTCCCACTCCCTCTCGCCCCGGACCATGGCTTGCACCAGGGCCGGGCGAGGTCGCCGTCGCTGCCGATCGCCTCTACGAGGACACGGCGGTGCTCCGCCCAAGCGGGGCAGACCTCCACCGTATGCTCCACCGTGTCCTCTGGGCGAATGCAGACCACCTTACACCAGAAAATACATCATCTACATAGCCTTTTCCCAACTATGTTGGAGTCGGCTTCCAGTCTAACCGAATGCAGTTGAATGCCAGTATTTTACCTGGAGCGACTGCCTATATGACATCCACAACCCAGTTACTGGGTGATACGATACCCCTTGTTAAGACTGGTTGTCAGACTTTCGGGCTTCTGACTACCCGTAACGACTTTCAAAGATCCACGGCTTAAAGTGCTTTCCGAGGCACGGAGAGGTCTCGGTATGCAAATATGGTCACCCATTCACAGACCAACCGCGGCAAGCGTAGCTTAACTTGATCGATCGACCTGAGCGGCTGTTATTATTTAGCCTTGGGCCCCTCAAAATACCTAACAAAAAATAGGATTATTGATACAAAACATACAATGGGCGGCCTTATCGCTTTCTGCGATCTGTTCCAGGCAACTTTGGAATGGACAGTGATTGCGTGGATATAAAAAAACTGGCCAAGTGCGAGTCGGACTCGCACACGAAGGGTTCTGTACCACAAGGCAAAAACGCCAAAAAAAACATGTTTGTTGTATGGGAGCCCCCTTATTTTTTTTATTTTTATTTTATTATTTATTATTAAAGTTAAAATACAACTGAGTATTTTGTGAACATTTCAAGTACCTACCTGTTGCCATTTTTGATATCGAGCAAAAAAGGGCAAAAAAATCGCGTTTGTTGTATGGGAGCCCCCATTAAATATTTAATTTATTTTGTTTTTAGTATTTGTTGTTATAGCGGCAACAGAAATACATAATTTGACGGACAAAAACGATAAAGTATGTTATTTTGCACCACTGACAACCGTCAGTGGTGCAAAATAACATACTTTATTAGATAAGTATATAAACGTATGCTGTAATAATAGATACATAAATAAATACGTACTAAATATACGTACAAAATGGTGAAGGAAAACGTCGTGAGGAAACCGGCATTTCAGAGAACCAAAAATTTGAAGACATGTGGCATCTACCAACCCGCACGGCCCGCGTGGGTGATCGGCGCCCACGCCCTCTCACCGACAGGAGGTCTGTATCCCAGCAGTGGGAATATTATAGGCTGATTCGTAAGTCGCGGCCGTTCCCACTGGGACACCACTGCTCTAAGTTTGTGTAAAAAAAAAGAAAGAAAAACTGTTTATTCTGCACAAACAAAACGCACATTGCAAAGAAAAAAAATAAAAAAAGACATAAAATATACACACACGACGTAGTCAAAAGCCTCGTACTCAAGCTTAAAAAATGTTGACAATTTTGTACGAAATAGAGAAATACAGAACCTCCTTTTATGAAGTCGGTTAAAAATAACACGCAAGTATACACCTCATGTATTTCAGAGGGCCAATATTATCTTGTAATTTTAAGAACGTTTACAGTCTCATCTCAGTCTCAATCTGTCAAAAATACCTCAAAATTACCTACATTTTGACAAGTTTTTGAAAGAAAAGAAAGAAAGAAAATACATTTATTTGCGACATCATGTCCAATAAAAAAAAATAAAAAAATAAGGGAGAAAGTATGCGTCACATCTACGCAAAACGGCCATCGCTCAGCATAATGCTAATACATTTATTTGTCGCCGAAATGGGACTGCGACTAGATTCTGAACGTTTTAATTTAAGAGAATTGGCCTTGTGTTATTTTCAGCTAAAGCCTCATTTCTATTTACGTCCGTATCGTATCGAGGATTTCCAACGGAAACAAATTGTAATCTGTATCCATGAGGTTCGCAATCCGATTTAGCAACAATGTTGTATTCTGTTAAAGCCCCGAGAGAATTAAAAGCTAACTAGCCATGTATTGATTCCGAATATTTCCATTCTATTAACACGCTTTTATTAGGTCGACCTGTATGTAACTAACTATGTAATGGAATCTAAGGTAACTAATTTAACCATCTTCCAAGGGTCGTAGCGTAATGAAAATTGGCAGCTGTATGTAGTTCTCATGACAATACAATAATATGGTACTGTCGAACTGATCTGGTGATGGAGCCGGAAGATATGAACTGGAACTTCATGATGGAAAATCGTATCATAGCTGTTTTGGATTTCTTAGAAAATTCTTGTAAGCGTGTTTTTTAAACTATTACTTTTTAGTTCATAGTAGTTTTATTGCTAAGTAATAACAGCGGCACGGGTCAATCGATCAGGTTAAGCTACGCTTGCCGCGGTTGGTTCGTGGATGGGTGACCATCTTACATATCAAGACCGCTCCATGCCTCGGAAAGCACGTTAAGCCGTTAGTCCCGGCTGTCATTCTTGGATCTCTGACAGTCGTTACGGCTCGTCAGTAGCCCGAAAGTCTGACAACCAGTCCTTGGTAAGACTGGTTGTCAGATTACCCAGTAAGTGGGCTGTGGAGGTCAGATATACAGTCGCTCCATGTAAAATACTGGTATTCAGCTGCATCCGGTTAGACTGGAAGCTGACCCCAATATAATTGGGAAAACGCTATAAACTTTTAAAAAGGATTTATAGCATGGGTGTTGATACGAGTAAATGTATAAACGACTCATGATTAACTACTTAATTATATTCTGCACCCTTATCACAAAATATTACCGACAGCCCAATGTAACTTGACAGTTCACTGTGGTGCCCCTTGCAAAGGAAAACGTCAGAAGTATGTCAAATTCAGTACGTTTAAATTTAGTTCCGATTTTCGCCACGGCCAGGATATAATGGTCATACTGGTCCATGTGTCCGTTCGTGGATCAAAGGGACACGATTATGGTAATCAGAAGTTCAGCGTCAAAGCACTGTTGCATCACAAGTGAAGTAAATTTACATACATTATTATATTATAAACCTGCTGTCTAGTATTTTTATATAAAGAATCTATGTACAAAATTTCAAAACTGTCATGAAAAATCACAAATAATGATTGTCCGTACAAAAACATGCTCACTCGCGCTCCGTGATAATAGTACCTAGGTACCTAACCGTTCGGCGCGGAGATTGGATAACCCTCATAGTGTTGCTCGGTGTCCAACTTTCAACCTTTTTTAAATATTTTTGAGACAAAATATAACATGGGGTAAAATCGATTCAGTTACTTATTCTGAACAAAATTGAATTCTTATTCTTATTCTTATTTATATTCAGTTCGCATATACTAAAAATAACGTTGTATGTTAATCCAGGGTGTCAGCTACCTCCATACAAAATTTTATCAAAATTGGTCCAGCCGTTTGAGTGTGAAGAAGTAACAAACACATAAACACACACACTCACAAACTTTCGCCTTTATAATATTAGTGTGATTATTGTTCCTCGCTATACAGGGTGGCAGTGACGTCGACGCGCAACCTGTGGGGTAATTACGTAACACTTTTTTTTTTTTTTTTTTGCGGATGGGAAATCATCAAATGACTCCTCCCGCTCTGTGTTCCTTCCTTAGCCCTTTATGTTCCGGGCCAGCGGTAACCCTTTCGGACAATCCCGCTGACCACGTAACACACTATCAGTAGCAATGGGTTTCATTTTGACAGTTCAACAACATTCATTGCGTTATTTACATTGCTGAGCAGACACATTTTTCGAACATATGACGCAATGGATTAGCAATATCCTTCGAAATCATTCGATTGAGATTGATAGTGCGTTTCGCAATTAGGGTGTAGTTACCATAGATTTAGTACATGATTGTAGACACACCTACGAACATCGTTTGGTATACCAAACGATGTCCGCAGGTGAGTCACGAATACAGACGCGAAAAGCGGCAATTGTTTTATACTTACTATATATGTTACCGGTTACCGGCCAAACCCGATTTTAGGATGAACTAGTTTCGCCTAGGCCAAACCAGTTCACCGGCGACGTAGGATGCAAGAGCGAGCGAAGGGCACCCCGAGGTTAGGTTGGTTAGGTTACTTTAAACCCTTTACACAGAAATAGGAGCCCGCGGAGCGGGGCTTCGTCGAGATAGGATGCAAGAGCGAGCGAATGAAATGGTTTGGCCTAGGCGAAACTAGTTCATCCTAAAATCGGGTTTGGCCGGTAACATATACAACGTTATTTTTAGTATATGCGAAACCTGAATATAGTTTGTTCAGAATAAGTAACTGAATCGATTCCAATAATTTTTACCCCATGTTATATTTTGTCATAAAAATATTTAAAAACGGTTGAAAGTTGGACGCCGAGCGACACTACGTAGGTTATCCAATCTCCGCGCCGAACGGTTAGGTACCTAGGTACTATTATCAATGAGCGCAAGACGGCGCGGCGCGAGCGGTGCGGGTGAGCATGTTTTTGTACAGACAAACAGGTAAATGAACAAGCTTATAACTTTGGGATTTTTCATGATACAGTTTTGAAATTTTGAACATAGATTCTTTACATAAAAATACTAGACACGTGTTTCGGGTTTACCGGTTAGACTGGAAGCCGACCCCAACATAGTTGGGAAAAGGCTAGGCAGATGATGATGACACGTGTTTCGGGTTTCGCATACCTATACTAAAAATAATGTTGTATATTGGATCGACCGGGACCAACGTGTACTTGTAATAGGTGGAAACGGATGGCATACCTAAACTAATATTTTACAGAGAAACGATTAAATTTTTTGTATGTTTGTTTGTTACACTATCACGCTAAAACGGCTAAACGGATGTAAATGCTATTTGGCATATGGATAGACCATAACCTGGATTAGGACATAGTATACTTTTTATTTCGATATTCCCACGAGATCGAGACTCATGCTGGTGAAACCGCGGGGCGCAGCTAGTCAACCATGTTTCTTGAAACAAAAAGATATCCTCCTCCTTAGTCGTTCACTCTTGACACAGTGGTCGTGGTTGATGACTCTGCATTATTTTATTTTTTTTCTAAAATATTTCATCATCATCATCTGCCTAGCCTTTTCCCAACTATGTTGGGTTCGGCTTCCAGTCTAACCGGATGCAGCTGAATACCAGTATACAACATGTCCCAAAATTCAACGATAAGCCAGCACCGGAGGATAGACCTGCCCATGACTACTCGGGGAAAAAAAGAAAAAAAATATATATCTCTTTTTTTTTGAAGTTATAAAAAAAAAGAAGAAATTCTTAAAAAAGTGAGACCTTTTATGATATTTTTCACTACCATGACCACACTTTTTTAAATATTTCTGTTATTTTTTTTTATAGGCAACCTGAATAGCACTGCTATCTACCACAATTCTTAAAAAATCCAGAATACCTCTAGTTTTTTCACGTAAATTAATGAAACTTAATTTATTCCCTAAATTTTTTGAAGATTTTTACTTTTAATCAACTTTAACTCATCGTGGTGTAAAAAAAAAGTATGAACACTACTATGGCAAGTTTTTTTATAAATTGACGCAACTAATCAAGATTCCAAAATGGTATAATACTCTAGGCAAACAAGTTAAAAAAAAAAATGTTCCTATTATTTCTAAACAGGGGCCAAATGACGGTCTGGTAATAAAAAGTATTAGTTCTTGGAAAATGTTTAATATTTAAATAAATGGTCAAACAATTTCTCATGTAATTTATTAACATTATAACCAATGTTCAAATTGTTTGCCACCAGCAATAATACATGCACGACATCGCCTTAAAAATGACCGTTTTATTTGTCTTGCATATCTTCTGCGATTAATATGATCCGCAGCCTGACTGATATTTCGACGAAGCTCGTCCAATGACGCAATGGGTTTTGAGTAGACCCTGTCTTTAAGACAACCCCAATAGAAGAAGTCCAGGGGGTTCAAATCGGGTGAACGAGGTGGCCATAAGATAGGACCAAGTCGCCCGATCCAACGCCCTGGATACTCTTGATTTAAATATTCTCGCACAGGGCGGGCATAGTGTGCTGGGCAACCATCATTTTGGAGCCACATGTTTTGGAGATCATTTAAGGGCACGTCGTCTAGCAATTCTTGCAAGTCATTTTGTAAAAAGTTTAAATAACTATTGCCATCTAAGTTTCCTTGTAACTCAAAGGGCCCAATTACTTTTCCATTTAATATGCCGGTCCATAAGTTAACCTTGAATTGATATTGGGATCTGTCTTGTCTCATCAAGTGCGGATTTTCATTGCTCCAACTATGTAGGTTGTGTAGATTTAAATATCCATCTTTCTTGCATGTTGTTTCATCCGACCATAGAATTTTGTCCAGGAATTGGGGATCTTCCCTGTGCCTTTGCAGCATCACACGGCAAAATGTGACTCTTAATGGATAGTCCCGCGGTAACAACGTCTGCACACGCCTGTAATGATATGGGTGAAGCTTGTGACGTTGTAAAATTCGATGTGCAGAACTTTTCGGGATTCCTGTAGCTTCTTCTATGGCGCGTACCGAAGTAGTCGAATCATTTTCTATCTCATTGAGAACTTCTTCATCACGATCCGAACTAGGTCTTCCAGCGTTTCTCCTACTGGATGGCATACGACCCTCCGAAAACGCTTGATGCACATTAATAAACACTCGATAATCAGGATATCTTTGAGCATTTGGGTACCTTTCTCGATACAGTCTGCTAGCAGCGTTAGCATTGCATCGGGTTTCTCCATAGATGAGGTGCATATTTGCGTATTCCTGTGGTGTGTATGGTTGCGGCATGTTGATCGTTAAACAGTCCAAAATGCGCCAGAACTCCAAATCACAAAACTCACAATCGTAGTCACAAAACACACAATCGTAGTCCAAGATAATGCCAGGTCAGTTCAGTTTGCAGATCGATTCCAGTCCAAAAAGCCAAGCCAAAAGTCGTTAGTACGTACGAGAGCCACGTCAGTTGAATACGGAACGGTGCGCAGTAAACAAAGGAGCAGAGCGTACTGAACTGACTTGCTCTGAGAATAATAACAGCTTCTCTACCTGCCCTGTTGTTGTCTCTTTTTAACGTAAATATCTCTGTCTATCTATCTCTCTCTAACTTCTAAGGTATGTATGCCCCATTCAAATTCCTAGAAATTGTAACAAGAACCCACTACCTGCCCTGTTGTTGTCTCTTTTTAACGTAAATATCTCTATCTATCTATCTCTCTCTAACTTCTAAGGTATGTATGCCCCACTCAAATTCCTAGAAATTGTAACAAGAACCCATTTTGGGCACGCAGTGAAAGTGATTACTGTCAACTATAATTTAAGGAATTTGGTTCTTGTTTTGAACTAGTATGGATATAATTTTTTTGTGGTTGATTTTCCTAGAGTATTATACCATTTTGGAATCTTGATTAGTTGCGTCAATTTATAAAAAAACTTGCCATAGTAGTGTTCATACTTTTTTTTTACACCACGATGAGTTAAAGTTGATTAAAAGTAAAAATCTTCAAAAAATTTAGGGAATAAATTAAGTTTCATTAATTTACGTGAAAAAACTAGAGGTATTCTGGATTTTTTAAGAATTGTGGTAGATAGCAGTGCTATTCAGGTTGCCTATAAAAAAAAATAACAGAAATATTTAAAAAAGTGTGGTCATGGTAGTGAAAAATATCATAAAAGGTCTCACTTTTTTAAGAATTTCTTCTTTTTTTTTATAACTTCAAAAAAAAAGAGATATATATTTTTTTTCTTTTTTTCCCCGAGTAGTCATGGGCAGGTCTATCCTCCGGTGCTGGCTTATCGTTGAATTTTGGGACATGTTGTAAATAAACATATATATTTTTTTAAATACATTTACTAGCTGTAGCTACAAGTAAGTTCTTACATCGGACTTTGACTTTTTTTTTTGTTTTTATCTGATGTACGACTATTATCTGACTATCTGGTGTATTGTGTGCCTTTTAGTCTGTGTTAAATAAATGTATTTTCTTTCTTCTTCTTTCTTTCTTTCTTTCTAGCTGCGCCCCGCAGTTTCACCCGATGTCGATCCCGTGGGAATATCGCGATAAAAAGTAACCTATATGTTAATCCAGGGTGTCAGCTACTTCCATACACAATTTTATCATGATTGGTGCAGCCGTTTGAGCGTAAAGAAGTAACAAACATATAAACACACACACTCACAAACTTTCGCCTTTATAATATTAGTGTGATATATATTTTTTTCAAAAAGATACACTCGAGAGCAATGAATCCGGGTCACTTAAAGAATGTTAAAAATCTCGGAAACTAAAAATGATAGGTTAATGCAATAAATTGTATTTAATAGACAATGTAATACTCCTTAAATGAAAGTAAAAAAAAATATGAGTCACCATACATTTTATTAACACAAAATTACATAAAGAAAAAAACTGCTGATCTCTCCTTAAAACAAAAATAGGAAACATGAAATTTTTGAACTTTATTACGATTTTCTTGAATTTTAATACTTCGTATTGCCTCCTCGTGCTTCCATTACTGCGTTTACGCGGTTTGGCATGCTGTACACCAAGTTCCTTATACGATTTTGGGGAATATTCTCCCATTCCTCTGTGAGAGCAATTTTGAGCTCACGAAGCGTGATTGGGGGAGGGTTTCGTTGTTTTACGCATCTGCCTAGCTCGTCCCAAGCATGCTCGATCGGGTTGATATCCGGGCTGCGCGCTGGCCACTCCATACGAGTAATGTTCATCTCTTGAAGGTAGTCATTCACAATCCTACCTGTATGAGGTCGGGCATTGTCATGCATAAATATAGCATCCTCACCTAAATTGACCATAAATGGACCAACGTGATCATTGAGGATTTCTTCCACATATCTTACGCTAGTTAAAGAGCCGTTTTCTATGATCACCAGCTCTGTGCGACTTTCAGAAGAAATTCCGGCCCACACAAGTACAGACCCACCACCGTAGGCTACTTTTTCTTCGATGCATGCTTGCTTGAATCTTTCCCCTGGTCTTCGATACACTCTGTGTCTTCCATCGTGCTTGTAGAGCATAAATTTTGATTCGTCGGAGAACATAACTTTTGACCAATCTTCAATACTCCAATTTACGTGGCTCTGGGCATATCTTAGTCTTGAAATACGATGCCCACGCTCCAGTTTAGGGCCGTTTGCAGGTCTAAGGGGTTTTAAGTTAGATTCAGCAAGCCGACGTCTTACTGTCCATGCACTTGGGTTACTTCCTCCGAGGCGTCGAAACTGATTTGTGAGTTCAGTTCCTGTGAGAAAGCGATTTCGAAGCATGGTGTTCACCAAGTATCGGTCTTCTCGTGCTGTGGTACACCTGGTTCTGCCCGTTCCTGGTCTGCGTAGGTTAGAACCAGTTTCTTCGTAACGTCGGAGAACTCTTTGTACTGTTGACAGCGACACACCGACAGTCCTGGCTGTATCGCGCTGACTCCGGCCGGTTTCCAGCATTGTAAGTATTCTGGTGCATTCTTCAGGCGTAAGCGACATAATTTCAGCTTGAATAATGAACATAGAGCACTATCAACATGGTTTATGTACCCACATAAATGACAGATTACAAACAAAAGCAAAACCAAATGCTGTAATTTCGTAGTTCCATCTTCGAAAGTGGCCCTTTTTCAAATTTGATTTTTTTATGATATAACTTTACAATAACTAAGAAGTTTTAATACCTTCATTTAAGGAGTATTACATTGTCTATTAAATACAATTTATTGCATTAACCTAGCATTTTTAGTTTCCGAGATTTTTAGGATTCTTTAAGTGACCCGGATTCATTGCTCTCGAGTGTATATGAATGTATAAATTATTACCTACGTAAAAAGACCTACAATATATAATAAAATCAGAAATGAACAAGAACGCACTTATCGCTTTTGGCCATTTCTGGCAGTTAACCTCCGTCACAATATAATTCTCAGCCTTTTCCAACATATTGTGTAGGAAAAAAAGGTTTCCTTTGAAGGTATTCTTCAATATTTTACATCAATGCTTTTCAGGTTTTTCTGAAAAGTTTTCTTGAGAGCAGTGGTATCGGCCCCGACTTACGAGTTGTAGGTCGTGAGTTCGAACCCAGACAGGTGCTTTACTTTGTGTATTTAATTTCATCACCACTGCTCTCAAAACGGTGAAGGAAAACATCTTGAGAAAACTACATGTCCTGGAACCAAAAAGTCGTAGACATGTGACATCGACGAACATTCACGGGCCACGTGGTAGATTATGGCCCACTCCCTCTCATAGAGAGGAGGCCTGTATCCCAGCAGTGGGACCAGTAAAGGCTGATTACGACCCATCTTGCCTTCGGTATTCCTACGCTCAGACTCTGAGTGCCCGCGATTAAGCACTAAATTGATGAAGATCTATTTCACCTGTCTGCATCTTCCACCGGTCATATAACCCATTATCTCGCCCTTTTTTCATAGTGTTTAAATTTTTTTTTTGCGTGCTGTAATGATTATTGAAACGAAGTTCTTTCACGCGGCGGCTTGCGGTAAGAATAAACTGGTAGAAATCGTCATGTAACGAAAAAGTGACTTTCATAGATACTTAATATAGTTAGTGTAGTTGATAGTTTTCATGATTATTCAGGGTGCTAAACATCATAGTGAGGTCAAAATGAAAATCCAAGACGGC
The DNA here is from genome assembly GCA_916614155.1 of Mesoligia furuncula. Lineage (NCBI taxonomy): Eukaryota > Metazoa > Arthropoda > Insecta > Lepidoptera > Noctuidae > Mesoligia > Mesoligia furuncula. Next base: position 25,235,072 of record OU744810.1, on the reverse strand, counting down.
GGCTGTGAAAATTAAAAAAAAAATTGTCATGGGTGTCGTTTTCATGGTTTTCGAGGGTGCTAAACCCGATCGTCAATCAACTCAGCCTATCGTAGTCCATTGCTGGACATAGGCCTCTCCCAGGCTGCGCCACAACACCCTATCCTCCGCCTTCCGCATCCAGTCTACCCCAGCCACCTTCTTTAGGTCCATCTAGCTGGGCGGCGTCCCACACTACGCTTGCCGTTACGTGGTCTCCACTCCAGGACGTGTCTGCTCCGCTATCGGTCCTTTGACAGCCACTTCCACTTCAGTTTGCTTATTCTGCAAGCTATGCCAAAGCTAAAGCCGATGGAAGGTCAAAATGAAAATCGCAATATTTGATTTTGTGGTCTCCGAATAAAGGCGACATCAGCCGTTGGAGAACATACCCACAGCTTTTTGATAATTTGAGGCATTCGACTAATGCCATTTCTATCAACAAATCCCCACTCACTAGCATGAAATTAATCCGCAGATTTACTGAAGCTTTTTACACTTCAAGAAACAGAAAATAACTTTATCAACACAAAATGTAACCAAAATAAGCCTTTACAAACTTAAAACTGTATTTTCTAACTCCATTGGGATCACTCCACCTCACTGACCTGTTTTATACAAGTACTTGTATGACAGAGGTCAGTGGTCTACCTTCTATCGTAAGGTCTATTTTACGTTTCCAATTTGTTATTTCAAGTTAAACAAATATCAACTTTATTTCGACTGGCCCGTTGGTCTAGTGGTTAGTGGCCCTGACTGCTATGCCGGAGGTCGTGGGTTCGATTCCCACCCAGGACAAATGTTTGTGTGATGAGCATGATCATTTGTTCTGTGTCTGGGTGTAATTTATCTATAATATGTATGTATTTAGAAATATATAAGTATGTTTATCAGTTGTCTAGTACCCATAACACAAGCTCTGCTTAGCTTGGGACTAGACGGCGTTGTGTGATAGTTGTCGAATATATTATATTATTATTATTATTATTATTATTATTTCATTGGTAATTAAGTTGATTTCAGAGTGACTAGCTTTATTTAAAGTCTTAAAAATGTTTGAAGTTGTAGAGCAAACTGAACTTTATTGAGTAGGAATTAAAGTTATTTTTCCAATAACTGATATTTGTTTACATGTTTGGCAAGTTAATCGCGAACGTAGATTAAGTTGTCTTTGACCCTCATCGCCTCACGACGGATATTAAGTTCGTTGCCAGGATGTTTGACTATGTGATTTGTATGTACCATCGAGGAACTTACATCAATACACCGTAAGGGCTATTCTTGCTTACAGCGCTCGGTCGCTATAGTAACGCTTGCTAACAGATCATGGTCATCGTGTGCACGTGATTTCGGTTTTCAAATTGGGCAGATGTAAGTTTTTTTTGGCACCTACACGAGGAATTCTAATCATAAAGCTATGAGGTTGAATCCTTTGTTAATTCCGTTTGTGGTATAGACTTAGGATATAGGGAAGAATTTTGGGGTAATAATGGATTATAGTTAGTTTTAAAAGTAACGTCTGAATTCAGCTTAAAAAAACAATGCCAAAAACGTTCAAAGGCGAGATTACACAATAAATTATGATTGCAGCAGATCCCAAGCTACGCCGTAGCAAACAAGATACGCCGTAGCAAACAAGCTACGCCGTAGCAAATAAGAAAAGCCATAGCAAACAAGCCACGTCGTAGCAAACAAGATACGCCGTAGCAAATAAGATACGCCATAGCAAACAAGCTACGTCGTAGCAAACAAGATACGCCGTAGCAAACAAGATACGCCGTAGTAAACAAGCTACGCCGTAGCAAATAAGATACGCCATAGCAAACAAGCTACGTCGTAGCAAACAAGATACGCCGTAGCAAACAAGATACGCCATAGCAAATCAGCTACGCCGTAGCAAATAAGCTACATCGTAGCAAACAAGATACGCCGTAGCAAATAAGCTACGTCGTAGCAAACAAGATACGCCGTAGCAAATAAGCTACATCGTAGCAAACAAGCTACGCGGTAGCAAATAAGCTACGTCGTAACAAACAAGATACGCTACCACACAAGATACGCCATAGCAAACAAGCTACGCCGTAGCAAATAAGCTACATCGTAGCAAACAAGATACGCCGTAGCAAATAAGCTACATCGTAGCAAACAAGCTACGCGGTAGCAAATAAGCTACGTCGTAACAAACAAGATACGCTACCACACAAGATACGCCATAGCAAACAAGCTACGCCGTAGCAAATAAGTTACATCGTAGCAAACAAGGTACGCCGGCGCCGTAGCAAATAAGCAACATCGTAGCAAAAGATAAGCCGTAGCAAACAAGGTACGATATAGCAAACAAGCTACGCCGCAACAAATAAGCTACGTCGCAGCAAACAAGATACGCTACCACACAAGATACGCCATAGCAAACAAGCTACGCCGTAGCAAATAAGCTACATCGTAGCAACCAAGATATGCCGTAGCAAATAAGCTACATCGTAGCAACCAAGATATGCCGTAGCAAATAAGCTACATCGTAGCAAACAAGATATGCCGTAGCTCAACTAGGATAAGGGAAGTGGGAACTAAGTACCATCACGAGCTTTAATGTCTTACAGTTAATACATGATTGTGTCAAAAGTGATTTTCTTCTATAGTATTGTTAGAAATTCTAGTGTGACGAACAAAAAAAAATTCATCATCATCATGCATCATTCATTCTTTTTTTTTTTCATTTTCGAAACCATACTTTGAACTTCTTTATTATTTGACTGACCCGATGGTCTCGAAGCCGCAAGCGCGACTGTTGACCGTGGCGTCCGGAGTTCGATTCCGGGGTCAGGCAAAATGTTATACAATCACAAGTCCGAAAGTCTGGAGTCTAAGGGCCTGCGCAGACGACGGACTTTTGTCCGCGGACTTTTTTGTCCGCTAAAATAGATCGCTTACAACTGTATCGAGTAACGCAAACGAGGGATTAAAAGTACGCGACAATTGTAAGCGACAAAAGTCCGTCGTCTGCGCAGGATCTAATCCATACATCTATGTATATAATTATGTATAGGTACTTTATACAAGTAAGGGTTGATTTTTCAATCATCTGATAACTTTATTCAAGGAATAATTTTGAAATTTTGACAGTTATTTCATACAAAAACTGTCAAACGTCAATTTTATTCCTCTTATTAACTTATTTAGTCATTCATTCATTTTTTTTTTGATTCGTTATAATTATTTTCGTAAAATTTTCCCATGTTTTAATGATTATTCTGCTAATCAGAACAGAGACAAATCCAACAAATCAAACATCATAAAAATCGGTCCAGCCGTTCTTGAGTTATAAATGGTGTAACTAACCCGACTTTGTTTTATTTATTACAGATAAAGAATTAGTACTGAGACACATAATTATTGTTCTCGACATCCACGTGAACGAAGTCACGGACACAGCTAGTTTTATACTAAGATAACTTATCCTTGCCAACAGGAAGCTGGCAACAGCAGCAACGACGGCAAGACCGACTCGGAACCAGGATCTCCTCTCAGCCTCCACGCACCCTCGTTCTCGAGACAGGCCAGCAACTCGGAGAACAGGAAGTCTATCACATCTCCTCATGTAAGTACTGAAACAAATGATTTGGTCTTTCGAGATGACAAAGAGCATTATAATATGGTCCTTCGCTACAGTAAAGTGTTTCGACGGCTGAAGGCTGCATGATGAATAAGGGGGAGATTCCCTCTAATCCAAATCGACCTAGTGTATTTTCACTAGTGATTTTCGCCGTGCAGCTGGTCGGTTACCAAATCGTCTCACAAGCCGAATAGCCACCCCATTTACACAGGTCGATAAAACTCGCAAGTGACACGTCCATTTTTAACCGACTTCAAAAAAGGAGGGTATACTCTCGAGGTGGTCCCATTATCATCAAGTTGGAATCTGATGAGAGGATCCCATGGAAATCGAGGGAAACCCTCAAATTTTATAGGCAAAGCTATAACGATTTGGGTATTTTTTTAAATAACTTGAGCATTTGCTCTCGGAAATCATCATTTGGTAAAGTGGAGCTGATGAAGAAGACCACAGATGGCCATTGGAACTACTCAATGACAAATATTTCACGGGTTGCGATTCGATTACTTTAATATGGTTGCTAAGCAATTTATGCTCTTCACAATGCGTATGGTGAGTGGTTGTTGAGGAGTTCTCCTGGTTCTTACCATAACTCCTCAGTCTAAACTCTTCAGTTGACATTAGGCTATTGTAACTTAGATAAATTACAAACGGACCCACTAAAAAGTGAAAAATAAAAACTTCTTACAAAAAAAAAACAACCGACTTCCAAATAAAACACTACAAATTGAAACCGACTTCCGAAATTAAAGTTATTTTCAATTTGTAGTGTTTTTTTTGGAAGTCGGTTGTTTTTTTTTTTTTTGGAAAAAGTTTTTGCATCAAAATGTCGAACAATGCTAATTCTTTGACCAAAGAACGACCCAGCTTTCTAGTTACGTGAAGTGTCGACCAGTAGCCGAGAATTTAACTTCCTTGCGGAATGATATTTTATGGCAATGATGCGGTTTAAAAGATGATGAGTAGTGGCAAAAGTTAAAAACCGGCCAAGTGAGTGTCGGGCCACGCACAGTGTAGGGTTCCGTAGTAGCCCGTTATCACAATATAGTACGATTCTTGTTCTTTAGTATGAATATTAAAAAAAAAAACATATTTTTTTTCAATGCAAGTCTTTACCCGTTATAAACAAGCAACTTCTTCATCTTAGTCACTTTAAAAGATTAATGCTAAGGATTTTGTATTTGGTACAAAATTATCCAACACCCAAGTTCAACGACTATTACTGCTAAACTAATAAAGTTATCTTAACCACTATACTTTTCCTTTAAAGTTCATGAAATGCACTATCATCGTTAATTTTTCCAGATTTTTCAAGCCAGCAGTTTAGGTTTAGAGGGGGGGGACGCCCTACTGGAACAAAAAATTGCACTTTAAAGGTTAATATTTCGTAAATGGAGCATTAAATCGAAAAATAATTTTAGCAACTCCGAAGTCATTTTAGAAGACCTATTCAACGATACCCCACACGATGGGGTAGACGACGAAAAAAATATTCATCCTCACTTCACGTGTAGGGGAGCTACCCTAAAAAAAATATTTTTTTAAATTTTATTTTACCACTTTGTCGGCGTAATTAATATACGCACTCCTACAAAATTACAGCTTTCTAATAATAAAGGTCTCTTAGCAAAACCTCGGACAGACAGACAGACAGACAGACGGACTTGACGAAACTATAAGGGTTCCTTGTAGGAACTACGGAACCTTAAAAATGAAAAGAGTGTGTTGAGATGGTAAACGGTCATGTTAGATGATTCATTTTGACAGTTCAGCAACATTCATTGCATTATGTACGCTGTTGAGCAGACACATTTTTCGAACATATGAAGCAATGGATTACGCAATTAAGGGTGCACATGTATGAACGTAAATGAAACAAAGGGATCGTAAGGGATTGTAAGGATCGTATCGTGGCGTTCTGTAGTTTCCGCCTACCCCCATTGAAAGTAGTGACTTTATGTATACAGGGTTATTGGCAAAACATTAACAACATCTTTTTTTTTTTTTGGATGGGAAATCATCAAATGACTCTGCCCGCTCTGGGTGGAGCGGAAGGGAGTGTCAGACTCTTACTGACTAAAACCCACCCGTGTTCCTTCCTTAGCCCTTTATGTTCCGGGCCAGCGGTAACCCTTACGGACAATCCCGCTGACCCGGCAGGCTTCGGCCCTAAGGGGGCCCCTCCTCGATGCTGACATCTCTTTGAGGCGCGCATGGATCACGTACGCGCCGTCCGGCACGGGCCTGGTCCTGATCGGACGGTGAGCTACCCATTACTCTCCGCCCGCAGGCCCGCGCATTAACAACCTCTTAAGAGGTCATTGTACTCATCATTATGAACAATTTTTACTATGGGACCAAATCTGAAATCGCGAAAAAAAAAACTGCTGTTCCCTAAATTTATGTTCGTTTAACTCGTCAAAATGTAGGGAACAGCAGATTTTTTTTCACGTTTTCAGGTTTGGTCCCGTAGTAAAAGTTGTTCATAACGATGAGTACAATGACCTCTTAAGAGGTTGTTAATATTTTACCAATAGCCCTGTATAAAGAAACCTAATCAGTGTTACATTCTCATTTGTCAGTCTGTGTTTCATCCGAGTTCACAATACGCTCCGAAGCGCGTAATCTACGGCTGACGTCACCGGGGTATAGGCAGTATCACTGTTTATTTTTTGGATGGATTCACTTTCCTGTTTATATATTCGTTTTTTAGGGTTCCGTACCTACCCAAAGAGTAAAAACGGGACCCTATTACTAAGACTTCACGGTCTGTGTGGTGCCGGACTTAAAGAATAACACCACCCCTTACTTCCCGTGGATGTCGTAAAAGGCGACGAAGGGGCGTACCGGAGAATAGGCAGCAGCGTTCTCTATGCATTCCACCACCATACTATACTGCGATCGCCAACCCGCCTGCCAAGCGTGGCGATTATGGCAAACCCTCCCAAAATTGGGGGAGGCCTATGTCCAGCAGTGGACGTCTATCGGCTGAAACGACGACTGTCTGTCTGTCTGTTTGTCACCAGGCTATATCTCATGAACCGTGATAGCTAGACAGTTGAAATTTTCACAGATGATGTATTTCTGTTGCCGTTATAACAACAAATACTAAAAACAGACTAAAATAAATATTTAAGCGGGCTCCCATTCAACAAACGTGTTTTTGCCTTGTGGTACGGAGCCCTTTGTGTGCGAGTCCGACTCGCACTTGGCCAGTTTTATTTTTGGCAGTGACGGAAAAGGGTGCTTAATTAATTGCCCGTTTTGTGAACAGCTTTTTGTAGTGAAGGTAACAAATATTGACATGCACTGTATGTGGAAAAACAACGTAGTGACGGTTGAACGAGAGCCAAGCAATATTTAAAAAAAAATGCACTTTGGAAGTACAGTCACAAAAGAGATAAATAAGTTAATTTTTATACCGCAGTCGGGTTTTTTAGTTTTTTTTATTACTTGTTTTCTTACAACATTTAATGTTAAGAGGTTACATCACAGCCACTGGTTAACGGCATCAAAACCAAATTGAGCATGTCGAAACGTGCTGCCCCATGAACTATCTCCAAAAACAAGGGCCGTGTCGTCTGCAAAGGTCACAAAGGTCATTAATGTAAATGAGAAATAGGGTAGATACAACTCTTCCTCTTCGCTCTATATGAAAACTTAGTAATCTTCCCATTTTGGAGTTCAAGGTCACAAAGCTCATTAATGTAAATGAGAAATAAGGTAGGTAGAACTCTTCCTCTTCACTCTATGAAAACTCAGTAATCTTCCCATTTTGGAGTTCAAGGTCACAGAGGTCATTAATATAAATGAGAAATAGGGTAAATACAACTCTTCCTCTTCGCTCTATGAAAACTCAGTAACCTTCCCATTTTGGAGTTCGAGGTCACAAAGGTCATTAATGTAAATGAGAAATAGGGTAGATACAACTCTTCCTCTTCGCTCTATGAAAACTCAGTAATCTTTTCATTGTGGAGTTCAAGGTCACAAAGGTCATTATTGTAAATGAGAAATAGGGTAGATACAACTCTTCCTCTTCGCTCTATATGAAAACTCAATAATCTATCCGCCCACTATTAGTTAGTGACGTAAGATCGTTAGCAGAGCTTACTGGCTTAATAACATGATCTCTTGGCAAGCGGTACAGTTAGTCTAACGTTGTTAAGTTACGTTGTGAGCTATCGTCAGTTATAGTAAACGTGCGCAATGCTGCACACCCCCACCCTATTTCAAGTTAAACAAATATCAACTTTATTTCAATGACAACTAAGAGGGGCCCGTGGCTAAATAATAACAGCCGCACAGGTCGATCGATCAGGTTAAGCTACGCTTGCCGCGGTTGGTCTGTGGATGGGTGACCATCTTTACATACCGAGACCCCTCCGTGCCTCGGAAAGCACGTTAAGCCGTTGGTCCCGGCTGTCATTTGTGGATCTTTGACAGTCGTTACGAGTCGTCAGTAGCTCGAAAGTCTGACAACCAGTCTTACCAAGGGGTATCATATTACCCAGTAACTTGGTTGTGGAGGTCAGATAGGCAGTCGCTCCAAGTAAACTACTGGTATTCAGGTGCATCTGGTTAGACTGGAAGCCGACCCCAACATAGTTGGGAAAAGGCTAGGCAGATGATGAGACTGTTTAATTGAATTTGAAGTTGCTGTTCGGTATGTTTATATCTAGGAGCAGTTTGTGGAAAAGTGATGGTCCTATAACTTTACGACTGTAATCTCCAACGGGTTAGGCAGAGGTGTATAGTACAGGGTGTACTACATTTAGATAATTATGTTTAAGGTAAATGCGCAGTTGTAGCGAAATTCAAATTTTCTTACGTTTTTTGCAATTTGCAGGTCAGTGTCAGGTTGTATCTTTATCAAAATATGATTCGCTACTACTTATAACAGGTACGTATTTACAGAATTATAATCACTAATACATCTTTCTAAGTTAGTAGTAGTAGTTATCTTTTACTTAATGGGAACAAAACTAAATGTCTTAAGTTTTCATTACCAAATGTACCTCAAGTGGGTCTGAATTTAGAACTTGATGGCAAAAGACTAGATGCTGTTACGGAAACTGTATTTCTAGGAATAACTTTAGATTCAAAACTACAATGGGGCGCACACATTAGAGCTCTCTCATGTACTGCATATGCAGCTGAATTTAATAGTTCAGCTGCTTATGCAGTAAGAAAAATAAGGCAGTTGACAGATATAGCCACAGCTAGGTTAGTATACTTTGCTTATTTCCACAGTATTATGTCTTATGGTGTTCTGCTGTGGGGATCGGCAGCTGACGTAGATTCAATTTTCATATTACAGAAGAGGGCAATCCGCGCAATTTATAAAATGGGTCCTCGCGAGTCTCTTAGAAACAAATTCAAAGAAATTGATATACTAACTCTGCCTTCTCTTTATATTTTAGAAAGTATTTTGTATGTTCGCAAAAAGTTAGGACTCTTCAAAATAAGAAGCGATTTCCATAATATAAATACACGTAGTAAAAATGAAATTGTGTTACCTAAATGTAGATTAACTAAAACTAGCAAGTCATTTCTTGTAAACAGCATCCGTTTTTATAACAAATTGCCAAAGCCGGTTACAGAACTTAGCGATGGAAAGTTCAAAACCCTCATCAAACGTGTCCTTATCAAAAAAGCATATTATAAGATTAAAGACTACGTTGAAGACAATGTAGTCTAGCAATAATTCTTTCTGCACATGTGGCTTCCCTGGCTTCTCATTAACGGCATAACTATGTAAATGTCTATTAGCTCTCGAATTACGATGTTTAATTTTTATGTTATTTTTTTACATACTTTTTGACATAATTTCTTTATTATTTGATATTATATACTTTTTGACATAATTTCTTTACTATTTGACATTATAAACAGACAAAAATTTTCACCTCTTTATTAGTGGTTTTAATGGGAATCATAACACTTGGTTTTAGTAGGTTTTTATTCATATATATTTTTTTATTTATTCTTTTGATAGATTCTTATACTTATTGTAAATGTGAGGACTTTGTAGGCCTTATGGACTTTAGATCTGTAGACCATTTTCTATTCTATCAAGTACTTGGTACTTGTTGACAGGCCTGCGCTGTCCTCCCAATACCTACTGTAATCTGGAAACATTGTAAAAGCCAATTATTTTTAAAAAGAGTAACCGTGGAGTTTCTTGCCGGTTCTTCTCCATAGGAAACGACCAATTGGAACCGTGCACCTAGCTTCTGACGTTTCATAAGTGCCCATGGAGGTTTATGTGAAATAAAACATTTTGATTTTGATTTAGTAGATTTGTTCTTATGGAACAAATCTCACTTAAGGCGAAAGCGCCAGGGTAGTCCGCGAAATTCATTTTTTTTTATGTATTTTGCAATTTGCTGGTCAGTATTAAGAGCGTTTACGCCGTACGGAATTTCATACAAATTTCAAACCTTTGTTTTTAGAAATGAATGAACCTATTTTAATGAAACTTCATACGCATAAGCAGGATATAAAGGTCTAAAAAGTTAGTAGAAAACATTTTCAAAAAATTGTTTTACAGCCAAATTAGACCGATTTTAAACATTATATAGAAACAGATTTCCAGTTATCTTCATATAAATAAGACATTTCGAAAATGTTTTCTACTAACTATTTAGACCTTTGCATCTTGCATATGCGTATAAAGTTTCATTAAAATCGGTTCACTCATTTCGAAAAACAAGGGCTTGAAAGTTTGTATGAAATGCCGAACAGCGTAAACGCTCTTAAGTTGTACGTTGATTAAAGTATGACTCGCGACCGTAACAAATATGTATTTACAGAATTATAATCTGGTTTGGCCTAGGCGAAACTAGTTCATCCTAAAATCGGGTTTGGCCGGTATATAACATATAGATAAAATAGAATATACACTTTATTTTAAACTGCGTGTTTAAATAACATCTTGGCAGACAGCCCCAAAAACGTATTCTCAAAAAAAAAAACGTTCGATTTGATACAACAAAAAGGTAAATAGGTACTAAAGAGGATTATCCTACAGGCATTTGTTTTATTTTGTTCTTTGGCAAAATGAAACAAATGTCTGAGGAAAATAACTTTAAACAACAACCCTGACCTGATTTTTTAAATCATTGAAAAGCTGATCCTTCGGTTCAAATAAAAACAATTTTGATAGATTACGTTTTTATAAAAGGAGATGTTTCATACAAAGTTGGGCTCCAAACCCAAGATCTTCAACAATACGCTGTTTTGTCTTATTTTTTTTTTCTTTTTTAGGTCAGTACTTACTTTTATTACTCATATGAAAAAAAAACCTAATATTAGAACTAAATATGCAAATAAAAATAAGTTTAAAAACTAAAACCCGACTACTGAAATGGATGAAACAAGAAAGTACCTTCCCGTGGTCGCATACCGCTGTGCTAACATACTTATAAGATATGGCAACAACAATAACAACAATTAACATAATAACACACACACAACAACATTTAACAACAATTATATATTATTATTATTTTATCATTTAACAGCAATTTTTTTTTTAAACCGACGGGAATTTAAAAACTGGCCAAGTGCGAGTCGGACTCGCACACGAAGGGTTCCATACCACAAGGCAAAAACGCCAAAAAAACATGTTTGTTGTATGGGAGCCCCCCTTAAATATTTATTTTATTTTAATTTTATTATTTATTACTAAAGTTAAAATACAACTGAGTATTTTGTGCATATTTCAAGTGCCTACCTGTTGCCATTTTTGATATCGAGCAAAAAAATCGCGTTTGTTGTATGGGAGCCCCCCTTAAATATTTAATTTATTTTGTTTTTAGTATTTGTTGTTATAGCGGCAACAGAAATACATAATTTGTGAAAATTTCAACTGTCTAGCTATCGCGGTTCTTGAGATACAGCCTGGTGACAGACAGACGGACAGACGGACAGACGGACAGACGGCCAGACGGACAGACGGACAGACAGCGAAGTCTTAGTAATAGGGTTCCGTTTTTACCCTTTGGGCACGGAACCCTAAAAATCATGTACTGGATCCATGGTAACAGGTTCCGCTCGATGTCCCCTGTCACCCTCTTTATAGACTTTCACGAATAAACGCCTAATTGTTTTGAATACGTTCATTGTACTACGTGCCTAAGGAAATTGTAAGCCGAATCTAAATATAAGCGGGTGCTGCTAACTGAGATTATCTCGCGATCGTCTATCACACCCACGGGCTTAAAGAATGATTGATATGCGTAGGCGACGTCATTCAAATAGAACAAATAAACAACTTTCAATGGATATTTGTTTAGGCTTTAGTTATTAGGCACGTGCCTAATAAATAAGTATGAATAAAAATAATATTTATTTATTTATTTAAAACTCTTAAACTATCATTACAGGTTTAGAAACCTAATGCGATAGCTAAGCCTACTTATAATATTAACTATTTTAAATAACACTATTACATACAATTACAAATAACTACACAATAAATTATCAGAAAATTACTTTTAAATAAAACGATACAACCTTATAATTATAACAATATACAAAATTAACTTTAGTATGTTTACAGTAAAAAAAAATAAAACAATAAAAGAAACAATTAACATAAATAAACAATAAACATAAAATTACACTAATTGTTGCTTTCGTAACATATTATATATAAACTTACTTTTGCAAGTTCACTAAAGTAACACGAAAAAATGTCCAACCTATTCTGAATTTCTTTAACAGTACGAATTGCTCGAGTGAGAGGTGCTTAATATGTTTTATTTAAAACTGAAATTTATACTAATATACTAAAGCTGAAGAATTTATGTTTTTGTTTGAACGCGCTGGAACTTCAAGAAAGAAAGAAATTTTATTGGCTCGAACATGTGATACATACAGAATTAAAATAATACATGCATGCAAGAACTTAAAATAAGAGTGGCTCACGACTTGTCTCCCATTTTTCATGGCGTGCAAATATCTTAGGTACAATTATTATATACATATTATTGAATCAATGATTTTTAACTTTAGGCTTATACATTAAATATCAGTCACAGTTAAACAATTTTCATATATTCAGTCATTTACGTTATTTTGCATTTGATATCTCAATTCTTGAGAAAGTTTATATTACGAGTATGCTATTTAACATCATACTAAGTACTTATATTTATATTTGCAAAGAATGTAGCTACAAAAACCATTTGTTACAGTTTGTGAGGAATCCATGTACAGACGCCAGCACGTCAAGCTACTACAATCTGTCAAATTTCTTTAATAGATTTTCTACTTTATCGCCAAAGCATAAAGGTTCAAAGTTGATTGGGAAAATTTGACAGTTTCGGATAGCTTGATGTTCTGGCGTCTGTACATTCTTCCTAACATAGCAAAGGTAAACTCTGATGAACCCCAGTGGAATTATTCATTTATTTAATACTTCAGGCACATAAACGTACAGAGGCGGACTTAATACCATAGGCATTTTCTACCAGTCAACCTTTGGGTGATGCAGAGACAAACAGTGGTAGGTGCAATCGTGAAAATTGAGGAATAAATATTTTAAATATAAAGATACACATAAACCTATTAAAACTATAAATATAATATATACCTATTTACATAGAAATATAAGAACAAAAATTACAACAAAAAATAGAATTGATTCTAGTCGCCCATTACAAAAGGTAGTTTTTGTATGGAGAAGAATGGGCAAGAAACTCCACCGTTACCTACTCTTTTAAAATATTTTACAATATTTTGCATACGTTAATTATATATATAATAATAATATGTGAAGACGATGTAAATTTTTTTGTAATTGATTGTAATTTTTTTTTTTTTTGACATTAATTTATATTCTGTAATTACTTTGGCTCACACCCTGACTTGATTTGTATTTTTTTTAATTTAAATGAAAATCGTTTACTTTTAGGCGTGAAAAGGTAACATATAGACAGACAGTTACTTTCGAATTTATAATATTAAGTATGGATGGGATATGAACAAAATATTGCGCCATAAATGTATGGCTACGTATTTTCGTAGATGTGCTACGCAGTCGCTACGCCAGCGACTACGGCGTAGCAGATGTTTATAGAAAAGCATCTGGTCACGGTAATATTGTCTGTACAGTATTGTGACTCGGCCCTGTTCTAGAAAGAATTACCTACAGCCGCGCGACACGTAAACACGCGATAAGGCTGCCCGCCTACAGTATTTTAATTTCATCAACCTACTTGAGTTTCTTTCTAGTTTTGTGATTGTATACATAAATATTATACATTTAATTTAAAAAAATGAAATTCGTTGTGAATGAAATAGGAAGAGTTCAAATAAGAATACGTGTTGTGTTTTTTAATTAGTAGATTTAATAAAAAAACTTATTGACCAATTCAAGCAACCAAAAACAGCACAATATAGTCTATTATTGCTTTTTGTCATACTAAGTAAGTACTTGTACTTATCTCAATTAATATTTGTCACAAATCGCAAGCTTACTGCTTACAAATCCATTACACAGTCCGGCGTCCGTTCGTCACTGCGTAGCATTCGAGACTATTTGTTTACCGAGTGTAAACCGAACTCGAGGCGCGCAGGTATGACTCGCGTTCCGACCGTTTGTATGAAGATGGAATACTGTACAGATAATATTACCTTGACCTGGTTCTGATACTTATAGATTTAACATTAATTATTTTTGACTTAGCCAACGCGGACGTTCGCTTGGACTTGGATTTTTTCGCGCACTGCATTTTCAACGCACTGCTTAGAGCCAAGAGTTGAAAATCCAACACTGTGGTTGTTTGACGCACTGGAATGCACGCTAAGCAGTGCGTAGTTTTTTTTGTAACTTTTTTTATACAGGGTTATTGGTAAAACATTAACAACCTCTTAAGAGGTCATTGTACTCATCATTATGAACAACTTTTACTATGGGACCAAACCGGAAATCGCGAAAAAAATCAGCTGTTCCCTACATTTATGTTCGTATAGCTCGTCAAAATGTAGGGAACAGCTGATTTTTTTTTCGCGACTTCAGGTTTGGTCCCATAGTAAGTTGTTCATAATGATGAGTACAATGACCTCTTAAGAGGTTGTTAATGTTTTACCAATAACCCTGTCTAATCTAATCTAACTAGCCTGTACTGTCCCACTGCTGGACAAAGGCCTCCCTCTCCCTTTTCCACACAATTCTGTCCTTAGCTAGCCAGTCCTTACGGTAGGAGTGAAGCTCGTCCCGCCATCTTCGTCTTGGCCTGCCGCGATGGCGTCGTGCGTTTAGTGGGACCCAATCGATGGTTCTCTTAGCCCAATTGTCATCTGACATGCGACAAACATGTCCGGCACAGTCCTACTTAAGGTTAATAACCCTGTATAACTTGTTTTTTTGACTGTGTTTAGTTTAGTTTGTGATCTTCCTGTAGGAGTCGCAATACATAAATACTTTTTCTTTCTATCTCTTTTCGATTCTCAACGCTTGGTTCAACACAGAGAGTCGAAAATCCAGTGCGCGATATAATCCCGCGACATTATTACGTCCGTGCGAACATCTACTTACCTTCGACCGTGTGGTTTATAATAATACTAGCTGCGCCCCGCGGTTTCACCCGCATAAATTTCGATCCCGTGGAAATATCGGGATAAAAAGTAGCATATATGTTAATCCAGGGTGTCAGCTACCTCCATACCAAATTTTATCAAAATTGGTCCAGCCGTTTGAGCGTGAAGTAGTAACAAACATATAAACACACACACATACACACACACAAACTCACAAACTTTCGCCTTTATAATATTAGTGTGATGTAACAGGCACATGTCATTTTCAGACAATGTGTGGTGGTGTTGTCAAATGTTATCGAGACTCATCATTATCTGCCTAGCCTTTTCCCAACTATGTTGGGGTCGGCTTCCAGTCCAACCAGATGCAGCTAAATACCAGTATTTTACATGGAGCGACTGCCTATCTGACCTCCACAACCCAGTACGATACCCCTTGGTAAGACTGGTTGTCAGACTTTCGGGCTTCTGACTACCCGTAAAGACTGTCAAAGATCCACGAATGACAGCCGGGATCAACGGCTTAACGTGCTTTCCGAGGCACGCAGCGGTATCGGTATGTAAAGATGGTCACCCATCCACAGACCAACCGCGGCAAGCGTAGCTTAACCTGATCGGTCGACCTGTGCGGCTGTTATTATTTAGCCACGGACCCCTCTGGAGTTTATGTGTGAACTAACTATAAGTAAACTATCGTGCAAGGCAGGAATGAATGGTTTATTATTCCTGGCTTGCACGATAGTTTACTAATTCATAAAGTATATAAAGTTTTTATAAATAATATCAATTTAGAACTAAATCTGAATTTTATATTTCTTTACTAACACCTGCAAAATTAACAGTAAATTACAAATCACAAGTTAATTATTTTTAAATTTTACCGGCAACTTCAAAGAAATTACCCTTTAAAAAGTTTCTTGTGAAAGGTTTTCAGCTACCGAAATAACTTACAATCGTTGAATTTTCCTGAAAAATAATAAAATGGTTTTAATAAAATCTTGTTACTTGTGTTTGAAGTACAAAGGGTAGCCCGGGGCTATTTCTGGTTATAAAGGTTCAGACACACCGTGGACTATGGAATTAACTGAGCATTTAAACCAAAAAAAAATTGTTCCCTGTTTTATGATAATCGATTTACCCTAATACATACGATTACCGTAACTTAGCTAAAACTCTGTAGAACACAGTGTGTCCAAACAGAAGCAAACGGCAGTGCCGCAGGCCCAGGAGGATCTCAAAATAAGTGGGAGGAGGAAAGAGAGGCCGTTGACCTACAGTGGGACACATTAAACCGCTGATAATATTTAAAAAACTGTATGAAATAAACTCTTACTTCTTGCTCAGGTAAAAAAAAATAAGGAAAAAAAAATTACGTCCAAAAACAACAGATGATCGAATCAAAAGGAAGGCAAATCACAAGACTGTTAGTGCTTGGCCAGACTGCAGACGCGGGCGAGGGACGGGCGCGGCGTACTCAAACATAACAGCTTCATTTGAGCGTCCATAGTGGGCACGCGGGCGCGGTGAGCGGTGCGGCTGGATGGCGCGGGGAGCGCGCGGCCTACTCACGCCATAGCTCGTTCATACAAGTGGCCGCAGTGAGTGAGCGGGCGGAGTTCTCAAACTAGTTCGAACTTTTTTCTAGTAAAAAAAAGTTTTCTTCATCCAGCGTTTGTCAAAACTTAATAATATTTTGACAAACGCTGGGCACGACAACGCCCAGAACGAAGCCGCGCTCGACTGCGATGAGGTAGATCACCCGCGTTCCCGCACCCGCGCCGCTTCCGCGCTGTCAGTCTGGCCAAGCACTAAAACTTTCAACTTACTTTGTTGTTTGACCTGATTTTATTGGGATCTTCCGAACCCTTGAAGGAATGAGGGACATAGCTGCAGACTTTAATGAGATTACGTGACATACATACAGATACACACAAACACATACATATACAAACATACACATACATACAGAGGGGCCCGTGGCTAAATAATAACAGCCGCACAGTTCGATCGATCAGGTTAAGCTACGCTTGCCGCGGTTGGTCTGTGGATGGGTGACCATCTTTACATACCGAGACCCCTCCGTGCCTCGGAAAGCACGTTAAGCCGTTGGTCCCTGCTGTCATTCGTGGATCTTTGACAGTCGTTACGGGTAGTCAGAAGCCCGAAAGTCTGACAACCAGTCTTACCAAGGCTATCGTATTACCCAGTAACTGGGTTGTGGAGGTCAGATAGGCAGTCGCTCCATGTAAAATACTGTTATTCAGCTGCATCCGGTTAGACTGGAAGCCGACCCCAACATAGTTGGGAAAAGGCTAGGCAGATGATGATGATGACACATACATACATACACATACATAAAAAACAAACACACTACACACACTACATATTATAAAACAAAGTTACCCGCCTCGTCTATCTATCTGTCCTCTGAACGCGATAAACACCGAACGAATTTTCATACACTTTCTCATTCACTGCTGTCAGAAACGTTGAAGGAAAAAATCGTGAGGAAACCGGCAAGTCCTAGAACCAAAATTCGAAGACATGTGACATCTACCAACGCGCACTGGGCCCGCGTGGTGGATTATGGCCCCTTCCCTTCACAGAGAGGAGGCCGTGTCCCAGCAGTGAGAACATTATAGGCTGCTGATGCTATTATCCTAGTAGGCAAGTGCCCTGTAATAGCTAGGTTCAATGTACCAACACCCTAACACTTATTATTTACCAAGCCTCTACATCAATTGGAGTAAAACTATATTCTTAGAAATCCAATGTACGGAAAATACTTACTTGTAAGTACAACTTACATAAAGCATTTAAATGGAAGCTCAATGTTGAGTGTTCTTAAGTGTGTGCTAAGTAAAGGTCAACTCTATTTGCTCATTAAGTTACTTAAGTAAGTATATTGTAACATACTATACGTAAGGGTATTTTAGGGGTCTTACGTACAATTTAAGTACTTGGGTACTAGGGTAGGTATATTCGACGTCGTAATTGCACTTTACAAGCTGGTCCTTCGGTACAAATAAAATTTGTCATATATAGAAGCTTTAAATTTGTCATATATTGAAGCTTTAAACGACCTAAAATTATCACTTTCAAATCTATAAACAAAAAATAAATCTGCAAAGCCATTTCCAACTATGTTGGGGTCAGCTTCGAGTCTTACCGGATGCAGCAGAGTACCAGTATTTTAAATGAGGCGACTGCCTATCTGGCCTCCTCAACCCAGTAGGCTGTGCGTTGATACATCAGTCAGTCAGGACTTTTAATTTTATATTTATACATATAGATGTCACTTGGAAAGCTGCCACGCTAAAATAGAACTTTTAATGGCAAGCGACATCGTAGCAGGCCCAGACGAAGATGGCGGGATGAGCTGACCCCTTCCACAAGAACTGGTCCTTTTTTTTGGGTGGGAGCGGAAGGGTGTGTCAGACTCTGACTGACTAAAACCCACCCGTGTTCCTTCCTTAGTCCTTTATGTTCCGGGCCAGCGGTAACCCTTTCGGACAATTCCACTGACCCGGCAGGCTTCGGCCCTAAGGGGCCCCTTCAATTTATGCTGACATCTCTTTGAGGTGCGCGTGGAACACGTACGCGCCATCCAGCACGGGCCTGGTCCTGATCGAACGGTGAGCTACCCATTACTCTCCGTCCGCAGGCCCGTGCCTACAGTGGCCGAGAGTCGTCTCGTGGCTCCCGACGCCCGGAGCGTCTTCCGCGGCGGCTGGGTCAGGAGGCTCTCTCCCTCATCCATCCCGCCACCTCCTTCATGACTGCTGCTGCTGACTCCTGCATGAATGCTTCGCAGAAGGAGGTGACTGCCTCCCACTCCCTCTCGCTCCGGACCATCGCTTGCACCAGGGCCGGACGCGAGAGGTCGCCGCCGCTGCCGACCGCCTCTGAGTAGGGTGGCCTTTGCCCTGCAGTGGAACTTCATAGTATCTATAACACACAATAATCTATTATTTAATCTATTAAATATATTTTTTCAAATTTTTCACAAAAAAATTAAACCGCCGAAAAAACTGAAAAGCAAAAAGTAATGAACCTTTTTTATTTAACCTTAATAACTAAGTTCTTAAACTAATCTAAGTATACCTAAGTAATTTTGAGCCGGCGCGGCGCCTAACAAGCAAATTAATTAATTAGCATCAGAAATACATAAAAAGTAGGTACTTCTATAAGTAACGAGAATGTTCTCGGGAAAGTAAAGGTTTTTTATACAAATAGAGCCGCGGGCACGGCTTTGATAAAAATAAAAGAAAGGTACACAGAAGCTTTAAGCTCTGGCCAAACTGAGGCGAGTACCGGGTTTTTTTTTTCTTTTTGGCGAATGGCATCTCGCACTTTAACCTAAAAGGTTATTGTCTGCTTAACCGCACTTGCTTGTGGATGCTTCAATAAATTAAGGCCTCCAGTCAGGGCTTAAACAAAACTTAAAAACTAAGCGACTACACGCTAAGGGCATCCCCTGTGGGGTTCGGACCTCGGCATAGGGCGTCGCTGGGAGCAAGGGACAGGCTGGATCCGAATTATGGCGTGTTCCACGCGGGATGCGACTATATATAATACTAGCAGCGCCCCATGGTTTCACCCGTGTAAGTTTCGATCCCGTGGGAATATCGGGATAAAAAGTATTCTATGTGTTAATTTAAGAAATAGTCTATCTATGTGCCAATTTTCATCCAAAACTGTTCAACGGTTTACGCGTGAATGAGTAACAAACATCCAAACATCTTCACAAACATTTATAATATTAGTAGGATAGTAGGATTAACCCCACCGCCGCGCCGTATCTCTACGTTGACGTCGTGGTGATGCTTGCGCGCTCCGAACTCGAACTGCCGGAACAGGTCTAGGGTGAGGAGTCAGACTAAGAGAGATACAGAAACCCGCAGGGCAGCATGTGGCGAGCTGTTGGGTTTGTTCCTCTCCTCTGGCTTGCCTTTATTGTCCGGCTGGAGTGAACACCTCATCTCTCACCTTCCTCACCTCTTTCTTGCCTTTATTGGCCGGCTTAAGTGGAGATTCGCAAGAGCAAACGAGTTAGCACGGAGAGCAATAAAAGAGTGGAATGTATTTTGTTGAATGGGTTAATGCCGTCTTGTTAACAAAATAAACTTCCGGACAAACAATAAGTTACGCTTAAGAGAGGAGTACAAAACCTTGTAAAACATTTTAAAAGAGTAACGGTAGAGTTTCTTGCCCATTCTTCTCCATACGAACACTACCTTTTGGAAGGGGCGACTAGAATCAAGGTTTTAAAAGCAAGTCAACTGTGGGTACTTACCACTTTTATAATATACGTGCCGCACTATGTAGGTACCATTTTGTTGAAACTCAGATGTGTCTTCTCGACATCCGTATGTCACTAACGGGATGCAGCAGAATACCAGCGTCAGGTATTGTACCTGGCATATGCTGAGCTGGACTCCCATTTGGTGCAACCATGAGACACACACCGCCCAGTAGTGATCGACCGTTATAGATGTACAACATGAGCGAGGTGTCTATGGATCAATTTATCTTTTTAATCATTGTTTTTTTTTTCTTTCACCTGTTTTTAACGTTTTTTAATACCTGTATTGTGTCTTTTGTTGCACTGAATAAACGTTTTATCTATCTATCTATCTATCTATCTAATCAATTCTATTTCATTGTAATTTTTGACGTTCAAAAGTGCCTTTAATGTGCCTATTTGAAATAAATGATTTGACTTTGAGTATCGTCCATCGCGATGGAGTCCGTGGAAGCGAGTGGTTATCAGGCTCTAGGATTGTTCTGAAATCCATGAAATACCACTCCACTCCTCAAGCACCTCAGGACATGTTGCCCCCTTGTCGCTACGTCACTATGTGCTAAAGACCGTTTCCGGGGGCCCATTATTGAGTGTGCAAGTCACCCCCTGCCATTTTATCCGTGTATTTATGAAACATTGATCAGGCAGGGGCTACAGTTCTTCCATAGTTATTGGTAACCAGTCCACTTTAGCTACCCAAACCCATAGTCTAAATTTGAATTTTTCAACATCCTGCAATAGTCCTACACCAACCGGAGATTATCCTTGGGTGCATATTGCAAACAGGAATAATCGTCGGTTGGTGCTGCATTTCATTAAATTCCTAAAGGGGCCTCTGCGAGTTCTCTTCTGCCCCTCGTACACCTTCCAAAGGACCTATGGTCCCGAGATATGTAAAAACAAAAACAAATAAGTAATAATAATAGTGATAACATATAGTATGTTTGAATAGACTGATGTCTGAAATGGTCTTTTGAGGAAAGAACCACACAGACTGAGTGGACCTGTCCAGTCAGTGCACGCATTTGTCAGTAATCGTGCAGCTCAACTCAAAACTCAAAACTTAAGCTCAACGATTCGACGAACAATACCAAGGAAAGGACTTTTGGATAGGCTGCATGTCTCATGTAGTCAGTTCCATGCGTCTCAGTCTGCATCTTATCCACAGTAGGTACTATGAGTTTTTTTATAGCTAATCCATTGCTTCATAGCTAAAAGAAGTTTGAAAAATTCGTCTACTCAACAACGTAAAAAAAACCGGGCAAGAGCGAGTCGGACTCGCGCACCGAGGGTTTCGTAACATCCGGGTTTATGCTTATGGTTTATCTTTATGAAATTAAATGTTTTTTTTATTTTGGGTTGATTGAATAAAAGGTAAATTGCGGTTTACGATTTATGACGTATTAAAAAAAACTACTTACTAGATCTCGTTCAAACCAATTTTCGGTGGAAGTTTACATGGTATTGTACATCATATATTTTTTTTTGTTTTATCATTCTCTTATTTTAGAAGTTACAGTGTTACCCCCCACACACATTTTACCACTTTGGAAGTTAGTGTCTCTCGCGCAAACTGTTCAGTTTAGAAAAAAATGATATTAGAAACCTCAATATCATTTTTTAAGACCTATCCATAGATACCCCACACGTATGGGTTTGACGAAAAAAAATTTTTTAGTTTCAGTTCTAAGTATGGGGAACCCCAAAATTTATTGTTTTTTTTTTCTATTTTTGTGTGAAAATCTTAAAGCGGTCCACAGAATACATCTACTTACCAAGTTTCAACAGTATAGTTCTTATAGTTTCGAAGAAAAGTGGCTGTGACATACGGACGGACAGACAGACAGACATGACGAATCTATAAGAGTTCCGTTTTTTGCCATTTGGCAACGGAACCCTAAAAACGCAATGAACGTGGGTGAATTGTCAAAATTGAACTCATTGCGATCAACGCAATCCAGCTGCATCCGTTTTGACTGGAAGCCGACCCCAACATAATTGGATTTATTCCGGTCTGACCCCTCCACTCCCCCCTCTATCCCCTGCTAGTTCTTCTTGCTAGGCAGTTGATGATGATTACGTGTTACGCAATTAACCCGCGGGTCGAATAATTAACGAAGGTATTAATTATAATACTTACTTTGGGACCAAACCTGAAATCGCGGGAAAAAAATCAGCTGTTCCCTACATATTGACGAGTTATACGAACATAAATGTAGGGAAGAGTTGATTTTTTTTTTCGCGATTTTAGGTTTGGTTCCATAGTAAAAGTTGTTCATAATGATGAGTACAATGACTTCTTAAGAGGTTGTTAATGTTTTACCAATAACCCTGTTTAAGTATAATCTAAAAAGCACTGCGACAATTTTAGAACGAAATCGATTGTAAATCACTTAACGTCTTCAGATCACCTACAAATATAAGTACGGTCACCAGAGGAGATAAGTAACCAGTGTCGTGGGATATACATAGTTGCAGTTTATAGTCCGACTTTTGCTTAGCTGCAGTAAAATGACACTTCATAATAACTCATTTCGGACTGAGTTTAGAGATATGCATGTCAAATAAGTTGGTTTCGTTTGTAACACTATTCTGTACTAGAAAAACAAGATTTGGTTGATGGCCGCGAAAAAACAATAAGACGCTAATTTCAGTCATATATGTAACACATATAGGGTCTTACCGGAGAATGGGCAGCAGCGTTCTCTATTTATTCCACCATCATACCATACTGCGATCGCCAACCCGCCTGCCAAGCGTGGCGATTATGGCAAACCCCCCCCAAAATTGAGGGAGGCCTATGTCCAGCTGTGGACGTCTATCGGCTGACACGACGACGACGACGAATGTAACACATAAGCTGTCATTTTACTTTAGCTTGTTAAAAGTCCGACTATAGTACGAAACCGGTGGATGTTTTTGAATAAAATTTAATTTATTTAATAGGAAACAAACCGTTGAATTATCAAGTTAGACATTCAAAAACATCCACCGGTTTCTTACTAAACTTCAAACTATATCCGACTACCCTGGTTTATCTCGTTTGGTGACTGTACCTATCTACAATTTCTAAATAATATTTCCCCACTGAAGTTTACTGAATGAAGTTTCTATTTCTGGAAGCACTTTAATCGTCTTTACATAAAGTCTTTGCGAAGCGACTTCTAATTCCGGGCTTAATTTACGAGGAAAACCGGCTTCAATCTGGGACGTCTTTAAATAGGTCGGTACTTATAGTTGGTTGCCAGTGACGTTATTTGATTACATATTAGTAATTAATGATTAATTGGCGTGGCTAAATAAAAACAGCCGCACAGGTCGATCGATCAGGTTAAGCTACGCTTGCCGCGGTTGGTTTGTGGATGGGTGACCATCTTTACATACCGAGACCTCTCCGGGCCTCGGAAAGCACGTTAAGCCGTTGGTCCCAGCTGTCATTCGTTGAGCTTTGACAGTCGTTACGGGTAGTCAGAAGCCCGAAAGTCTGACAACCAGTCTTGCCAACGGGTATCGTATTACCCAGTAACTGGGTTGTGGGGGTCAGATAGGCAGTCGCTCCATGTAAAATATTGGTATTCAGCTGTATCAGGTTAGACTGGAAGCCGACCCCAACATAGTAGGGAAAAGGCTATGTAGATGATGATGAGTAATTAATTAATTGTACTACTCTTGAGGGGCTCATGGCTAAATAATAACAGCGGCACAGGTCGATCGAAGGTTAAGCTACGCTTGCCGTGGTTGGTTTTTGGATGGGTGACCATCCATTACATATCGATACCTCTCCGTGCCGCGCAAAGCATTATTTAGCCGTTGGTCCCGGCTGTCATTCGTGGATCTTTGACAGTCGTTACGGGTATTCAGAAGCCCGAAAGTCTGACAACCAGTCTTACCAAGGGGCATCGTATTACCCAGTAACTGGGTTGTGGAGGTCAGATGGCTGCCTATCTGACCTCCACAACCCAGTAGAGTGGAAGCCAACCCCATTGTAGTTGGGAAAAACTTCGTGTGAAAAAGCGAAAGTTTGTGAGGATGGATGGATCCGGATGGATAGATGTTTGTTACTCTTTCACGCAAAAACTACTGATTTTGATGAAACTTTACAGTAATAGATCTTATACATCAGAATAACACATAGGATACGTTTTATCTCGATATTCCCACGGGATTGTTGACACTACGCCGGGTGTAACCGCGGGGCGCTGTTAGTTTTGAAATAGTTTGAGTTTACTTATTATTTTAGTTTATTAATACAAGCCAGTAACCTTGTGGCAAACTAGTTATAGTTGTATCTTCTATTACATGTACTATGTATGTACTTAATACCGACAACAGTCTGTGAATTATTAATATACTGACAGCTTGTCGATGGCTTGTCGCGTCTCCTGTGTTGCTATGGCAACGAGTTATTATCGTCTTTTGGTCCGTCGCTAACTCGGTGCTTTGTTGCCTAGAGAATATATCTCAATGTGAATTATTAGGCATCTTCTAAAAATGTATGTAAATTTTTCTTTGAAAAAATTTTTTTAAACATTGCTCCACACTAGAAATATCTCCTGCAATAAGGGTGCGTTCACAAACATTTAAAAACTTACATAAACAAACAGCCAGACCCGGAACAACTACTTGTAGGTCAGACAAATATTTGTTCCGTGCAGGAATCGAACCCGCAACTCGCAGCGCAGCAGTCAATCGCTTAACCACTGTGCCAACCGTGCCGTCAAGTTGCTAATAGACATAACATAACACGCCTATATTCACCGAAGGGTATTGGCAAAGGTGTAGGGCTATACTATAAAAACTTATCGTAATAACTTAGGGGAAGTGAACTGCCATCATTCTGATGTTTGTAAAAACCAATATACACTTGTTTAGTCATGTAGAAAGTCAACGTCGCTCAGGTAACTTGAAAACAATAATCACCAGAACTCCGCTTTTGCTTATAAAAGTGTCTATGCAATGGCACCAAAATTTTTATAACAAACTACCTTGTCATATTAGAAATTGTAAGAATAATAATGAATTCAAAAGCGAGCTCTTTAAGCTAATGACAAGGTATATTATTCAGTCAAGAAGTAGGATGACAAATTTTGAAGATTTTTTTTTTTTATAATTGACTAACTAAATTATTTCTAGCTGCCCGGTGCGCGTGGTGTCCTACTCCTTACCCTACCCCTACCCAACTCCTACACTAGTCCTACCCTACTCCCACACTACTCCTACCCTACTCCTACCTTACTTCTACCTTACTCCTAACCTACTCCTACCCTACTCTTACCCTACTCGTACGCTACTCCTAACCTACTCCTACACTACTCCTACCCTACTCCTATAAGTAAAAAAAAAAAAAAATGTCCGTCTCCTGGTTCTAAGCTACCTCCCCACCAATCTTCAGCCAAATGGGTTCAGCTGTTCTTGAGTTATAAATATTTAATTATATTTTCCTTATATTATTACGACAATTTTATAACTTGACATGCCTAATAATATGTTTTTAGACATTTTTAAATAGTTTATAACTATTGCATGAATTCTTTTTGTTTTAATGTTTATAAATAAGTTTACTATAACTTTAACTCGGATTTTGTATGCCTATCTGCGGAACATGGTTTGTGCAGTTGACATTTATATTGAAAAACACCTGTAATCATCTGTGTTCACAAAATAAATAAATTTATTTCAAATTCAATTCAATCGGTGTCAATCTGGGCCTTAATTCACTATGACAACTTAACGATTCCTTACTTCAAAACCACGTCAATTCCTTGAGCCTAATCACGACATCTGCTATTAACGTATTCTCTATGACAAAATGGCGTGGTTTGAACTGTCAAAATACATATTGTCCGTACCGGTTGACATTTCGATTCGTTGCCGTTAACAAGACACGATATTGACGTGGTTTGCACGTGTAAGATTTCGATAAATGAAAATGAAATGATAAATCACGTCAAGCTCACTTTAGATAGGCTTTCACGGTAAGATTTTTACAGATCGAATCGGCTGTACTTAGTATTTATACATTTCGCCAGTAGCTAAAAGGTTTGATTATTATATATACAGGGTTATTGGTAAAACATTAACAACCTCTTAAGAGGTCATTTTACTCATCATTATAAACAACTTTTACTATGGGGCCAAACGCGAAAAAAAATCAGCTGTTCCCTACATTTTGACGAGTTGAACGAACATAAATGAAGGGAACAGCTGATTTTTTTTTCGCGATTTCAGGTTTGGTCCCATAGCAAAAGTTGTTCATAATGATGAGTACAATGACTCTTAATAGGTTGTAAATGTTTTACCAATAACCCTGTATAGTCTTTGTTATTAGGATACAAGATTCAATCAGGAAAAATTACTTTTGTCTTTCTTTCTATTCTATTTCAGTCGGAAACATTGCTGTGTACTATCCGTCTTTATTTCCTTTCTTCACAGCACGGTTTTCTGTTATTAAATCATATTATTTGATATAAAATTGAAGTATCTGTTTATAATGTCAAAATAACAGCTTTTTATTTAATGCACATTTTTTTTTTCTATCTGTCTGTCTGTTTGTTTCGGCTAATCTCCGAAACGGCTGGACAGATTTTGACGGAACTTTCACTGCCAGATAGCTGGCTTACCGTTACTGTTAGTCTGCATCATCCCACTGCTGGACAAAGGCCTCTCCCCATGACTTCCAGCTCTTTCGATCCAGGGCTAAAGTGGACCACTGGTCGTTTGTTTTGTCCAGCTCGTCCCTCGTCTGCCGCGATAGCTGGCTTAGGCTACTTTTATTTTAGAAATAGAATTAGGGTTCCGCAAAAAAAAACAGTGGCAGTCCAGGAGAACCTACAGAAGTGAAAACTTGAAAAAGCATAGTAATTTTATAAATATGTTTGAAGGTCATTCTTCCCAAAGAAAATGTGGCCAAAACTTAAAACCCCTGTTTTAAGTTTTGGCCACATTTGACACCCCTGTGTCGGTTACGGTAACAGTGTCTCGAGTTCAATGGTTTAATAATTTCAATGGTTTTTTTTTTTCGAGTTCAAGAAAAAAGTTTTCTTCAAAAACCTATGAATTAAATTTGTTTTCCGTCATACACACGAACAAAGACGCGGGCACAGCTAATTGTATCTGAGAAAGTAAGAACCATTAAAACGTACCTTTACATCATCACAATTATCACCTAACATCAACCATAAAACAACACAATTAATCCTAATCGTTATAAACTCATTTATCTCAAATCAATCAAGTCGGCATTATTGGCAGCCTCTGGCAAATTGCGTCGACCTCAATCAACATTGAATCAATAAAAAAAGTGGGATTGTCCATCCCCCCCGTTGTTGGTCTCCTCTGAGATAACATGAGGCAGTGACTCATGGTGCGTTAGTGCTTGGCCAGACTGGCAGCGCGGGGCGGGGAGCGGCGCAGGTGCGGGAACGCGAGCGGTCTGCCTGTTCGCAGTGGCACAGATTACTAAATAGTTACTACGTAACAGTTACTTCACTCAGTAGAAAATTTCCAATACCTACTACATAATAGCCTACTCCGTCGCGACAGCAACCGCTGCATGCTAAAATGTGCCTTAATGCACAAGCGTACAGTTGTGATTGCTTCGCACCGCGCGATCCCACAGCAATCGCATGGCTGCCTTTTCGATAAAATTAAATTAACATAACTATTTCTGTCTATTTTATTGAGAACTGTGAATATGTTCTGACTGTGGTAGTTTAAAATTGTATCGTTTATAAAATATTTTTTCTATAAATTGGTGCTGACTGTGCAATACATCTAAAACATGACATGACATCTTCATTGACAGGTAAATGGAAAAATGTTTGGTGTTTATCCCTTCTTTTACTTGATTTGCACCCATCTACTGCACATAAGGTACCAGACGGCATCGTAGGTACGCGTACAAACGAATGGAACGATTAAAATTGAACAACGTGCGTGCGCTTCGTTTGAGAAAACCGCACTGAATTTGGTCCGCAAACGGCCCGAGACCGCTCGGCCGGGCGGTAGGTAATTATAGCGCGCAACTACATGGAGTGATGGAGGCCTGGCTGTGGAGCGCAGGTGCGTTCTGCATGTTGTGTCCAGTGTTTGTCAAAATATAATATGGATGAAGAAGACTTATTTTTACTAGAAAAAAGCTCGAAATAGTTTGAGAACCCCGGTCCCCGCGCGGGCCGCCCGCGCACCCACTGCGACTACTTGTATGAACGAACTATGGCGTGCAATGAGTTGCCCGCGCGCTCCCCGCGCCGAGCAGCCCGCGCCGCTCACCGCGCCCGCGTGCCCAGTATGAAGGAAGCACTCAAATGAAGGAAGGATGAATGTTTGAGTACGCCGCGCCGCGTCCGCTCCGCGCCCGCGCTGCCAGTCTGGCCAAACCAGGGCCAAACACTCAAAGAATGGGAATTTACGCAATATTGCAGATTCTAGAGCCACATTTTCGTGATAATTTTATAATATATGTTTTATGTTTGTATGTATTTATTGTATGTATGTAAATAGTACACCAAGAGGCTGGTGGCTTAGTAATAACAGCCGAAGGGGTCGATCGATCAGGTTAAGCTACGCTTGCCGCGGTTCGTTCGTGGATGAGTGACCATCTTTACATACCAAGACCCCTTCATGCCTCGGAAAGCACGTTAAGCCGTTGATCCCGGCTGTCATTCGTGGATCTTTGACAGTCGTTACGGGTCGTCAGAAGCCCGAAAATCTGACAACCAGTCTTACCAAGGGGTATCGTAGTACCCAGTCACTGGGTTGTGGAGGTCAGATAGGCAGTCGCTCCATTTAAAATACTGGTATTCAGCTGCATTTGGTTAGACTGGAAGCTGACCCCAACATAATTGGGGAAAGGCTAGGCAGATGATGATGTAAATGGTACACCACAGACTACCTGCAGTATAAGCAGTATTGTCTCTGCTTTCTCTCTAACGGCCGAAACCAATTACCTACCTATCCATCACCAGTTTTAGCATACTGGAGGGAGAAAAACCTCTCTCTGGTTTTAACGTCCCAATAATCTATATCAGTAGCAATCTGTATGATTATATTATACTGACAGTTAGGATTATAAAAAAAAAAGAAAAAAAAATTATGAAAAAAAAAAAACAAAAAAAAGACAAGAAAAAAAAACAATTTTTTTTTTTTATTGAAATTTGAATCAATTCATTTTCAATTCAAAATTGAATTAGATTGAAATTCGAAGACATGTGACATCTGCCAATCCGCATTGGGCCCGCGTGTTGGATTACGCGGCCCACTCCCTCTCACCGAGAGGAGTCCTGTGTCCCAGCAGTGGGAATATTATAGGCTGATTATGGTTATGGTTATGATTACACTGGCTACCATCAGTAACGATCTGTCTTTAAGGGACTACATGACCTAAAGCGCGGTCACTGTCGGACTGCATAGAAAAGAAAGAGAAGCGCGATGACACAATGCTGGTAATTTATTGCAAAGTATGAAGCAATTATTTACTTACAAAAAATGTATTGTTTGGACTAAAAAATTAAAACACTAGTGTTTTAGTATGTTGCTTGTAGAATAATCTGACAAAAAATCAGAATGATTGTATGTATGTTAGTATGGTTTTTATTGTAAAAAGAAAGTTTTTAGAGGTATCTTCATGATTTTTATCTATCGTATCAAATTAGTTGTATTATGTTTTCAACACACTATCAACCTAGCATATATCCTGAAGAATATCATATTTTTTTCTGATTTTGTTTACCGTAGTCGATCATACACTTTTATTGTTTCTAAAACTTGCGTTTTTTTGCGTTTAGGTCCTGGAAGCCCCTTAACTGAAAATAGGTTATTGGGTTCGGCCGTAAATCCATCCAAAGTTTGTTTTAAAAAGATCGTTTACAGCGATAAGACCGCCCATTGTGTCACCCCTTGTAAAATGTCTATCTACATTCATATCTGTAATATTTATGAGTCTTTGGTCAACTGGACCCACTCGAAATGAACCCACGGGATCACTCAACCCAATCACATTTTGAATAGGTCGACTGGACCCACTGCCCAATTTCATCATTGAAGAATCCGACCGAATCTTTTAGCTTTATTTCTGTGACTTAGAATATACTAATATTGTTCAATTAGGTAGTTAAATTAATTGTTAACATAGGCACTATGCTGGGTGACACCACCTTCCGGCTCGCTACCTGTCTGCGTTTGGGCGCTCCTTGCGGGGCTCCGCATCGCTGTCAGGGCGGTGAAGCTGTCGACTGCCTCGGACACCATGACCTATCCTGCAATAGGAGCACAGGCCGGATAGCACGGCACGCCAGCATTAATGACATCATCCGTCGTGCTCTTGTCACCGCCGGGGTGCCAGCTGTTTTAGAACCCAAAGGCCTGGCATGCGACGATGGGAAGAGACCAGACGGGATGACCATAATGCCCTGGAAGTTAGGCAGACCTTTGGTGTAGATGCAACATGTGTCGACACCCTTGCGCCATCACATCTTCCTAGCACGGTGGGCTGTGCTGGGGCGGCTGCTGCAGGTGCAGAAAACCACAAATGGCGAAAATGTTCCAACCTGATTGGGAGTTATATGTTCGAGCCGTTTGGGGTTGAAACACTAGGGCCATGGGGTCCGAGTGCCCACTTGGTTTTTCGAGATATCGCCAAGCGGTTAGTCGACTCTTCACGTGACCAGAGGGCTGGCCTATTTCTTGGCCAAAGAATTAGCATCGCCATTCAACGTGGCAATGCTGCTAGCCTGTTGAAAGAAAGAAAAAAGAAAGAAAAACTGTTTATTCTGCACAAACAAAACGCACATTACAAATAAAAAATAATAAAAAAGACATAAAATATACACACACAGCGTAGTAAAAAGCACTGGGCACTGTTCCTACGTATTTTTTGATGCCCTATGATTATTTTACTTATTTTTTCATATAAATGTACATATTATTGTTATTATTTTAAATATTAGCATAGATTATGTAAATAAATTAGGTAGTTACACTTACTTTTTAATTAGGTACTTATTTTTTACTTACTGTCTGCTGTACATAATAAAGAGTATTCTATTCTATTTTTAGGGTTCCGTTTTTAGGTACGGGACCCTAAAAATAGAATAGAATACTCATACTCACTCGAATAATAATATAATTTTGTAGTGGCTATGCACAATAGGCCGGTTTATGCTTGACCGAGCTAGGGCTGGGACGTTATTGTGGTATGTACTATGACTCATTACGTTAGTTTACAATCTTTCCTCACCATCGTTCGCTGACATCACCTCGCAATGTGGAACGCACGTACAAAAGTCGCGATGTATACCTACCGGGGCATTGTCTCCTGGTAATCCGTTCCAACCTAACCGGATGCAGCTGAATACGTTATATTCTACATGGAGCGACTGCCTATCTGACCTCCACAACCCAGTTATTGGGTAATACGATACCCCTTGTTAAGACTGGTTATCTGACTTCCGGGCTTATGTCTACCCATAACGACTGTCAAAGATCCACGAATGACAGCCGGGAGGCACGGAGGGGTCTCGGTATGTAAAGATGGTCACACATCCACAGACCAACCGCGGCAAGCGTACCTTAACCTGATTGATCGACCTGTGCGGATGTTATCATTTAGCCACGGGTCCTTCTTCTCCTCTTCTTTTATCAGTTCTACAATACTAAAATAAAATAAGAAGTAGGTACTACCCATAACCGTATTGGTGTCACCATTGCTGAGTGCCATGTAAGCGTATCATATCGGTGACGAGGCGTTATGATAACGCTGAATATTCGGTGACGGAAAACATCTTGAG
Organism: Mesoligia furuncula; assembly: GCA_916614155.1. NCBI lineage: Eukaryota > Metazoa > Arthropoda > Insecta > Lepidoptera > Noctuidae > Mesoligia > Mesoligia furuncula. The sequence goes on along the minus strand of OU744810.1, from coordinate 25,202,803 downwards.
GAAACCTGCTTTTAATGGTGTGAAATTGCTTACTCAGGGAGAAAATATTCAGACAATGAATATACACATGAATAACTTTTCTTTATCACCATAAAAATCGTGTGATGTTACACGAATGGATAGAATAAGAAATGAGTACATAATAGGAAGTCTGAAAGTGGCACCGGTAACTGAAAAGTTATGTGGGAATCGGTTGTCATGTGACACGGAGGAATGAGGAAAACGTCGTGAGTAAAGTTTTGAGTATGAATGTCGATGGCTATATGAGGTTCCTTCTATCTGGCAGAATATTGTTGCTCCGAAATTTATTTGGCATAACACACTTGGCATAATTTTCTGTAAATGAATATTTATAAGGCATTTTTTTTTAGCATAATTATTGTTTGGCCGAATGTTTATATGTCCGAATTTACAATGGCATACTTTTAAAACGGAAGGATTTTATTGGGTGTAATTTCACTTGGCATTCCATGAAAATGGCAGAGTTTTATTTGGCATAATTTCACTTGGCATGCTATGAAAATAACAGGAGAATTATTTTTAAAGAATATTTTTTGTTCGGTGTATTTTTCCATGGTATTTGAATGAAATATAAAAAAATAATGGTTTCTTTATGCGATCTGGGGACTTGGGGCACCCCGACTTGGGTTAGGTTAGGTTCCTTTAAACCCTGTAGACAGAAATAGGGGCCCCGCGAAACGGGGTTCCGTCTACTACCTCTTGTTCATTATTGCTTGTAAGCCAACCCTATATAATTATTTAAAAAAAATGGTTAGGTGGTTAAAATGGTTAACTGTAACCCCTTCGCACGAACTTACGTATGCCAAAACTGACTGTGAACTCTGACTGTGAACTTTCTGCGGTTCTACTTTTTAATTATTATGGATATGAATTTTATGCCTAGAGATGATTCTGACTTACAATATTATGAGTTTTGAATGTACGATAAATGAGTGTAGGTATGCCAAACGATTTTCTGCGAAATGAAGTTTATGCTATACGCTGTTATGCAAAATAATATTTTGACATAAAAAGTTCTGCTATAAAGGGGGACCCGGCTATAAGGGTAGGGGAAGACCGAAGAAACAATGGATGGACTGCATGATGATATGGTTAGAAAGGGGGTGATTGCCGAGATGACGACTAATAGAGAACTATGAAAGAAAAAGTCGTTGTGAAACTGGGTTAGGTGCAGGAGAATGATGGGTCGTGTAAAAATTAGATGTTTGTCCATAGCAACTTCTTGTTAAGATAATGTGACGTAGGAATGACGTAGGACGCGCCGGCGGCGGCGACGGCGACGCTCAGACTCAATTAGACATATTATTACAGTGAAAATAGTTTTATTATTTCTATGCGACGACTTGGAAGACTTTTTTTAATAAAGAGAGGTATCTAACAATTTACGCTAGTAAGTACTCGTAGTAGGAATTTGGAAATCTTGTTATCTACTAATCAAAGAAATTATTTAAATATACTTCTAAAAACAACGATAAAGTGACAAATGCGTGCACTGACTGAACAGGTCCACTCAATCTATGTGACCATTTCAGACACCAATCTAGTTGTTCTTCACAAGATCTGACCAAGTTTATGTCTGGGCTTTAAAAGAGACTGTGACCTCTGAGTTTGTTTCGGCCTTTTTTCTCAGAGTAGTCAGATGGGATACGCCGTCGTCATCGAGTTTTTTTAAATATGATTGACGTGTACAAGTTTTACAAAGTGGGAAATCACGTTAAGCCGTTGGTCCCGGCTGTCATTCGTAGATCTTTGACAGTCGTTACGGGTGGTCAAAAGCCAAAAAGTCTGTCAACCAGTCTTACCAAAGGGTATCGTGTTATCCAGTAACTGGGTTGTGGAGGTCAGATAGGCAGTCGCTCCATGTAAAATTCAGGAACGGTATTCTGCGGTATGCGGTTAGACTGGGGCCCTATTTTTATAAATTCGTCATTCCAACACGATCCCACCACCATCCCATTGTCATTTTGCTAAAAGTTCGTAACCTGCTAAATTCATAATGGTTGATCATTGGTCGGTCAATGGCACAGAAATTATACGATACTCGTAACGAATTAAAAGCAATGACTGCACAATTACGTTCTAATGGTAGGTCACTGATCAAAGGAACTGTCAAAATTTTAGCAGATTACCGCATAAGTCAGTAATTCATTTTTCATTATGTACGAGATTACAATTATAGGCCATTTCTTTCAATGGATTGTCAGTGGTTGACTTTTGGAAAGTCATAATGACGCCATTATATTAGTAGATTACCAAACTTGTCAAAATCAACAATTATGAAATCAATGATAGACCATTCTGACACTATTGTAATAGCAGACTTGAGGCCCTGGAAGTCGACCCCAACATAGTTGAGATAAGTCTAGGCAGATGCATTGTATGATTAAATCCCAGGTCTCCTATTACCAAGTTTTCAATCCCTAGGGTGGAAACGGTGGGGATGACAGATTTAGACCATTCCATGAATATTATTAGGGTGGAATTACTAAGTTAATACGATTCGCAGGGCGTGGGCGTTTCCTATCTCCATTTATGTTTATTTAGATAGCTCTGTAATATTATTGAGTTGTCTGTACCGGCTTTGAAACTTGGGGCCTTCCGACGGGCGACAATTTGATAATTTTACAAGTTTCTTTCTGACATTTTCTGCTCTATCAAGAAAAAATAAGGCTGGACCGATTTTGACGGGACTTTCACTGACAAATAGCTAATGTAATAAAGAGTAACATAGGCTTTTAGTCCCATTAGCATGTTCCCATGGAAACATTTCCGAAATCCACGCGGGCGAAGCCGTGGGCAGAACTTATTCAACAATATAAAGTGGAAAACTTAGACCACAAATATCATATAACAAGAAATAAAATATCACCAAGATATAACACAATGCCCTGTTTATAAATAGCCTGCGTCAGCCACAGGCCGCGCCGCCGGCCCGCGGGAGGTCTCTGTTAGTGGGGTATTAAAGTTTACTTGATATATACCTGGGTATGTGGCGGTAGGGCGCTACCTCGAAAATAAATCGTAGGGACTGATCTATTAAGCGAGCGAAAGTGATGATGGCTATTGTGCGTGCACTCGGAATATAAATATAAACGACGTATGTGCCAAAACGAATGTACTCCTTTTTTAACAAAATAAATGAATTAAGGTGAATGTGTTGTTGAGACCGCGAAATTCAAATTTGCAATTTCCTCTTAAGAGGTCATTGTACTCATCATTATGAACAACTTTTATAACTCGTCAAAATGTAGGGAACAGCTGATTTTTTTTCGCTATTTCAGGTTTGGTCCCATAGTAAAAGTTGTTCATACTAATAATAAAGCAGAAGAGTTTGTTTGTTTGAACGCGCTAATCCCAGGAACCACCAGTCAGATTTGAAATTTAAAGATTTATTTTATTTTATTTTTATTTAAGATTCTTTTTACATTTGATAGCCCAATTCTCGAGGACGGTTTTAGGCTATTTAACATCACGCTACGACCCTTAAGAGCCGAGCAAAGAGAAAAATGAGTCAGAATGAACGTTAAACGAAAACGAAGTATGCATAGTATGAAGAATAGGGTGTAAAGTTCACTCATTTTACAGCAGCTTCAGCCAATGAATTAAAATGAGGACTGTATGCAGGCGTGAAAATAAATTCGATACCTTGCTGCGCCATTTCAGATGCAACATTTGATGATTGCAAGAACCTATACATCTCGTTTGATGCGCCTACAAAGTTAGTCCCGTTATCGGACGTGATGCTTCGAGGCTTGCCACGACGCGCCACGAAACGATTTAGAGCGGCCATGTAGGCCTCAGTGGTGAGGTCGGTGACGAGCTCCAAATGTACGGCTTTCACTGCCGAGCAAACAAAGATGCACATATAGGATTTTGTAAGTTTGCATCCTCGGCCTTTACGATTGGCCACCAATACTGGCCCAGCATAGTCAACATAACTATTTAAAAAAGGAAACTCAAGATTTGTTCTTGAGTTAGGTAGTTGACCCATTATAGGCTGTACGTTTTGAGCCTTATGTCTGAAACATTTAAGACATTTATTCACGACAAATCTAGATAAGTTTCTACCACCTAGAGGCCAATAAGTTTGTCGAATATGTGACAATAACAACTGTGGACCAGCATGTACAAGCTGTAAATGTTGCATTTGAAATATAAGTTTTGTAAGTATGTGCTTACTGCATAAAACAATAGGGTGTTTTACATTCAAATCGTAGGGGGAGTTATCGAGCCTCCCGCCCACTCGAATGAGGTTATGATTGTCAATGAACGGTGTCAGAGGAAGCAATCTACTTTTGCGTGGTAGTTTTTGTCCAGACTTTAACAAATTATACTCTTCTGGAAACATTTCAAGCTGTGAATAATGTATAATTTTATTTAATGAGTTTTCTAATTCTGTTGTAGAAAAATTACCATGCAATTTATTTTTATTTTTTACATTGTAAATAAAGCGCTGTACATATGTAAATATATTATGAATTTTTGTTAAGCTAGAATACTTTACTAATAAATCATGAATTGTTGATGAATTAATGGTTACGTCTGAATGATAATTACTAAATGAATGATTGTCACTATCACTACCAATTAAATGAGTCACTACTTCCGGCAGATTATCTTTCCCGCTGTTTGGCATGCTGGGCCACTCATTTTCACTATGCTGTAAAAATGAGGGTCCAGACCACCACAGAGGTGTGTCTATGATAACGTCGGCCCTGAGACCACGGGAAACAAGATCCGCCGGGTTGTCCTTCGACGGTACGTAGCTCCAGGTATGACCACAAGTACTTTCCTGTATCTCATTGACTCTGTTTCTGACAAAAGATTTAAGTTGACTAGAAGGAGTAGAGAGCCAACCCAGGACTATGGTTGAGTCGCACCAGAATCTATATCTATGAATGGGCATGGTAAGCGATTCCTGAACCTTAGTACACAGCCTTGCACCTAACAAAGCTCCACAAAGTTCAAGCCTCGGTATCGTCGTTGGTTTGATGGGTGCTACACGATTTCTAGAGACTAGAAGTTGTACGCCCATGGATCCACTGCTATTACAAGACCGAATATACACACAAGCACCATACGCCCTCTCGGACGCATCGGTAAAGACGTGTACTTCATGCGTAATAGAGTCTTCACGCAGAACCCAATGCGGTATTTTTAAGTGGTTTAATGCTGTAATTGTGCCTTCAAATGTAGACCAAAGGTTTCTGACTTCGTACGATACTTCGTCATCCCAGTCATACTTATCTAGCCATAGACGCTGCATGATAATCTTCGCTTCGACGACGCACGGCCTAGTGGGTCAAAGATTTGACTGATAACAGAAAGAACATGACGTTTGGTGACTTTAGTAGTGGAGGTGATATTTATAGTGTAAGTAAGTGAATCTGAGTCACAAACCCAGTTAAGACCTAAAGTCTTAGATTGAGAAGAGTTCGGACCTTGCTCAGAAAAATGTGAAGTATTATGTAACTCGTTACTATGTGTAATTTCTTTAAGAATTTGTTTATTATTTGAGCGCCATTTACGTAAATTGAATTTTGCAGATGATAGAACCGAATTTACCTTTTTTGAAATGTCAACAGTTTCAGCTATGGTATCCCCTCCACTAAGAAAGTCATCGACGTAGAAGTCACGTCGTATGGCACATTGGACACGACTATCCTCAATGTTATCAGCCAAACTTGCTAGACACTTAGTGGCTAAATAGGGTGCAGAAGCGGTACCATAGGTAACCGTATTTAAAGTGTAAGTCCTAAGAGGTTCTGAAGATTCAAACCTGAAAATTATTTTTTGAAGAGGTCGTTGAACTGGATTTAACTCTATGGCCCTGTACATTTTTTCCACGTCACCTGAGACCACGTACTTATGCTGACGAAAACGTGTTAAAATAGAAAACAGATCGTCTTGTACTACGGGACCGACCATCTGAATGTCGTTAAGTGACACTCCCGAACTGGTAGAAGCTGATGCGTCGAATACTACGCGTAGTTGTGTAGTGGTGCTAGAACTGCGAATGACTCCATGATGCGGAATGTAATATGTACTTATGGAGTTTTCAGGTGATGGAGTACAGTCTGAGTCTAACGTCATATGACCAAGGCGCTCATATTCTCTCATGAACTCATTATATTTTTTATGAAATGTTGGATCGCGTTTAAATCGCCGTTCAAGGGTAAGAAAACGATTCCTAGCATTCCGAAAAGAATGACCTAATGTACTAGGATCCCCTTTTAAAGGCATAGTGACGACAAATCCCCCACCATTATTACGAACGGTGGTTTCAGCAAAAGACTGCTCACACATTCTCTCCTCAAGTGAAAGAGAATGTTTTGAAGCGACGTTGTCAAGCTCCCAAAATTGAGTAAGGTCAGGAGTGACGCTGGAATGATGGCAAAAATGATTAGCGGAAAAATATGATTGGTGCGAAATACTACCTGAAACTAACCATCCTAACTCGGTCTCGCATAATTTAGGTAGGTTTTTCCCTAAGTCTATCGTTTTTGTACCTAAGACATTCCAGAAAACTTCAGCCCCTACCAGGATGTCTACGACCGACGGAACGTTAAAGTTCGGGTCTGCAAGTTTAACTCCTGAAGGAATAGGGACGTGATTGATATGCACGAATGAAGACGGCAGAACCTTTGTGATTTCAGGCAAAATGTGACACTCGATATCTACAGTAAAGGCACAGCATAAAGACTCTATTGAGAGGTGACAAGACTGTGTACTGGTGGATATGTGATTATTAATACCCGTTACCTTGGTGCTCGTACCGCGTCGTAAAAAACCCAGCTTCTCTGATAAGCTCTGCGTAACAAAGTTTGCCGTACTGCCGTTGTCCAGCAGTAGGCGCGCAGTGTACTTTTTACCCGTCACGCCAGTCACGTTCACCATAGCTGTGGACAGTAAAACATGCGAAGAAGTAGCAAGCTGCACGGAATTGGCTGAAAGCACAACATTTGAAGAAGGCAAAGCAGAAGGCAGTGCAGAAGGCATGGCAGAAGGCAATGGATCGGAAGCAAGTTTGGGCTCGTTACTTTCCAAATGCAAAAGCGTATTGTGCTTTATTTTGCAATATTTGCAATATGAAAATCTACATTTTTTAGAATTATGTCCAAAGCGTAAGCAATTTATACAAACGTTAAATTCAATTGCCTTTTGTATGCGATTTTCTACTGACAAATTTCTAAAAGATTCACATTTAAATAATGTATGTGCTTGGGAGCAAAGTGGACATTTACTGTTTTTATTATTATTGTCCAATTTTTTATTTGTTTGATTTTGATTAGAATCAGTTTTATTTGCATGACTATTATTTAAGGCGACAATAGTATTGATTTCAGAAGAACTATGATTATACTCCACTGATTCTAACCAGTCCGCTTTCCTGCTTAAAAATGAACAAAATTGTATTAAAGTAGGATCATCTTTAAACGTATTGTTTCTATGCTCTTCCCAGTCACGACTTGTTATTAAATCTAATTTTTTAACCATGAAATAAATAATAATGTCGTCCCAATACTGAGTGGGCTTTTTTAAAGTAGTTAGTGCCCTTACGTTTTTATTAATCACATCAACAAGGTTTCTGATGGTAACACTTGACTCTTTTGTAATGGGTTCGACATCAAATAAAGCTTGAAAATGATTTTTCACAAGAAGTCGGTTGTTATTGTAACGTTCGCACAACAGGTCCCATGCAAGATTATAATGATCGGCTTTAAAATCAATATTTTTAATAATTAAAGCCGCATTTCCTTGGAGTGAAGCTCGCAGGTAGTGGAACTTATTAATGTCACTTATGCTAGAATTGTCGTGAATCAATGACCCAAAGGTGTCCCTAAACTCAAGCCAGCATTGGTAGTTCCCATCGAAATGAGGCAAATCTATTTTAGGCAAACGAACAAAAGAATTCCTTAAGGGGAATGCTCCAACCAGCCCGCGAAATTCAAAATTTCTTGCGTTTTTTGCAAATTGCAGGCCAGTGCTAGGTTGTATGTTGATTAAAATATTATTCGCGGCTGTAAGACGTATGTAGTTACAGAATTATAATCATCAAAATCACCAATACAACCCTCCAACTTCATAAAGGTGTAAGAACAAAAAAAAAACAGAAAAAGTAATTCCTACAGCTTTATGAACTTAGAGCGTTTTATTGATGATTTTTATGATTATAATTCTGTAACTACATATGTCTTACAGCCGCGAATAATATTTTAATCAACATACAACCTAGGACTGGCCTGCCAATTGCAAAAAACGTAAGAAAATTTGAATTTCGCGGGCTGGTTGGAGCATTCACCTTAATGAAACATGTGCACCTGAGTCAGCATCTCTGAAGCCCGCCTCCGACGCAGCACTGTTGGCCGAGACACCGAGCAGGCTGCGTGTGAGTGCCACCAGGTTGAAGAAATGGCGGTCAAAGTCCTCACGCTCAGCCAACGCAGACTCGTCGTCATCGGAAAGCACTTCGATCTGTGTCTGTAAGGCATCAAAGTCGGTGTGTAAGATTTCAAATTTATTAAAACGCTCCTCTAAATCTAACCGTTGCAACTCGGATATTGCGGAACTACTTTTTACTAAATTTAAATAGTTGCTGTAAATAGTAAGCTTCGATTTAATGGAACTACGTTTCTTTATCAATGTTTTTAAATTATCTGCCATTGTAAAGTTAAATAACAACTGGATGTACTGATGCTAATGAACTTAATAGATAAAAAACTGCAAAACAGCTGTGCGTTATTGAAAGGGATCGAGAATCAGTGTCAAGGTCAATGACTCAACACGTGTTAACAAAGTGAGAATTTGCTAATGACCAAGCGTTTTCGATACAAAATATGCGTTAGCTGTAGAAAACATTATGAAAATACTAATATTTAAGCGCACTATATGAAAACTGAAATATAGGAAGATGAACAACGATTTTCGGCAAGAAAAAAAAAACGGAAAAATAACTAATTGGAACGGACTCACTCAAATACAGTAATATACTCCCAAAGAATGACATCAGCTCCCACGATGACGATGCAGGCTGCCTCGGGAACGACTTCTTTGTTCTTTTCTTCGTGGTCGTACCGCGTGGTGCTCGCGAGCGGTCAAAGTCCGCAAAGGTGAACACGACGACCGACGATGTTAACGGCGTTAATTACGGCAATACTAGTAATTATTTTTTCCCTTCGAAGGACCAATGATTGGGCTCAGTCGGGAATTTATAATAAAAGAAGTGGACTGTATTAAAATAGGTGTAATACCATAATTTACATAAGTTAATAAAAGAAACAATGAAATGCCCGTGGTCGAGCGCGTCTGTGAGCCGAGTGGAGTGAAGGGCGCGCAGCGGCCGTCGCGTACCGGGTTCGGTACCCCGACGCCCCGCGCCGTCCCCTCGGTCAATCACGCGCATATGTGATGCGCCGACATACTCTATAGAAAAGGGAGGATCCTCCGATCAGACGGGTGTTGTGTCTGGCGGGCAACCGCCCATGATTCATGTCGGGCCGTTGTATCTATGCTAGTTGCGCGGTAAACTCTGCTTGCGAGATGCAGGATTTTGCGTGACGTCAGTATGACGCGTTGTTCTCATGTAGCGTTGTAGATACCCAAAGAGATTTAAGATAGGTACAATAGAGGGGCTATGCAAAGAAATGTCTTAGAAAAACTGTGATCCCATGTATCAGTGCCGCCATCTGCCAAAGTATAGCAAAATTAGAGCGGCAATTTATTCAATTAGATTCAGTTATCGACCGGTAGATGGCCAGTGTGGCTAGCGTTGCCAGATACGATTGAAAATCGGATCGGTGGTGCCTGAAAAATCTAATATAAATCAAATCAGTTTCGCTACTATTCATTGTCCGTGTCACCGTCTATGACAAGGTATCAGTTTCAGTGTGTGTTTTTAAGTAAGTAGTTATTTACATTTTAAAACAAAATAATTTTAAATGTGCCTGCTTTGCCGCCGAATTATTATGCTTTTGTGTTTTATATTAATTTTTGTGCAAAGTAAACCTTTTTTGCAATTGTCGGTTGCGTTTCGTTTTTTGCAAAATTATTTTTTTACACTTTTGTTTGCAAATATTTGTAAATCTTATATCGATATACGTATATCCGAGGCGAGGTCCAAAGTCCGTAGATGTATGGATAAATCCGTAGGTCTGACAATGCGGGGTGACACTAAGTACAAACTATAAAACCTGTGGTAGGGATTTTACCATATAGATTCAAAGTTATCGATAATATTGAAAAAAGTTAGTAAGACAATTTTTTCGCATTTGAATAGATCGAAATAAGTTCCAAAAATTTAGGAAAGCAATAAAATTATTAGTACAGACGCCAGCACATCAAGCTACCCGAAACTGTCAAATTTTCCCAATCAACTTTGAACTTTATGCTTTAGCCATAAAGTTGAAAATCTATTAAATAAATTTGACAGCTTGTAGTAGCTTGATGTGCTGGCGTGTATACATAGTTTCAATGTTTAAAAATGATTTATTTATAAAATTCTTTTTTCATACAAATTACTAAATTTATCGTTATTATGGTCTGTGCTGTTGGTTAATTCTTCAAAAGACCATTTCAGTATGGTCTTGACATGATCTGACCAAGATTATATCTCTTGAGTTTGTTTTGGCTTTTCTTCTCTGATTAGTCAGATAGTAATAGACTGTGTGGTGCCGGACTTAAAGAATAGCACCACTCCATACTTCCCGTGGATGTCGTAAAAGGCGACTAAGGGGCCTACCGGAGAATGGGCAGCAGCGTTCTCTATGCATTCCACCACCATACCATACTGCGATCGCCAACCCGCCTGCCAAGCGTGGCGATTATGGCAACCCCCCCCCCCCCCCCTTTTTGGGGGAGGCCTATGTCCAGCAGTGGACGTCTTTCGGCTGAAGTGATGATGAAGATGATAGTCAGATAGGAAACGCCGACCTCATCTAGTTTTTAAAATATGATTGACGTATAAAAGTGTCTGTACTCTGTACAGACACCAGCACATCAAGCTTAGTTTTTAATTCTTCTAATAATTATTACCCTCTTTTATAAAATCAATTAAACATGGATCGATTTTAAACTGAATGTTACTTGAATGAATCGATTATTTTGTCACACCACTATATTAATTTCGTTAAAAAGTGGTAACACTTAAGCTGTCATTTTACCCAACTATAGTAAAGCTACTCAGCAATAGATGGCGTTTAATACAAAATAAACAGATTTTTTAGATCTATTTATGAAAATTATTTAATTCTAATTACTGAATAAATATAGATAATACATACGAAAATAAACTGAAGTTAGGTCCAGTTGTTTTACCTTAACGAGACTTGCAGTAACGTAATGCGCAACTCGGCATATTTCCATATAAAATATTTTTCTTTTGTTGGACACGAATGCGTCAATGCGACTTGACGCGCAGGTGTACCATACTAGACTGAGAGACTTGTTACTCCTAGGTAACAAGTATCGGAACACTGTTTTGTTCGCAATGTCCCGTCTATTGTAAATACTTTAATGTCTTTGTAGATACCGCTATTTAGGTAATAGCGCGGGCAGGTGATGCAATGCGACGGGGTAGGTCCAGGGAACGAAGGACAAAGTCGCGGGCAGATCTTTATATACTCTGCCAAAATCGGTGCTAGGGTCGGCCCTCAGAGACCCGGTGGTGGCTCGTGGGACAAAAACTTCCTCTAATTTCGCCACGACATTGTGGTTGAACAATGTTCTTTTGTTCTCTTCAACTTTTTTTGTTTGTATTTGTGTTTGCCACAGAGTGTTAAAAGAATAGAGATGCCTGTTGTGAGAATGAATACCTACAGGTATTTTATTTGCTTCCCAAATTGCTTAACACCTTATCATTCTCAATACGAATCATTTCGAAGGATACGATTGCTTCATATGTTTGAAATGAAATGAAAGCCATTGCTAAGTACTCATACTGTGTTACGCAATCACCCCGTAGATTTGAGATTTGTGAATATATTTTAAGAAAGTAATTACCTTTTTTTTGTTCTTTTCAGTATGTTGAGATGTTGTACAGAGGCCAGCATATGAAGCTACTACATGCTGTCAAATTTCTTTAATAGATCTTCTACTTTATCGCCAAAGCATAAGGTACAAGGTTGATTGGGAAAATTTGACAGTTTCGGGTGGCTTGATGTGCTGGCGTCTGCACCTAGATTGATCATAATAGGAATCCGAATTCTCGAAACTATTCATTCGATCTTAGCTTACCGCGCGATCTCTATACAGGCTGGTAAGTAAGGTAACTATGGGGTAAAATTACCCCACAGTTAAAATTACCCCACAGTTAAATTAACACACTATCTGTAGCAATGGGTTCATTTTGACATTCATTGGCTTATTTACGTTGTTGAGCATACACAGTTTTCGAACATATGAAGCAATGGATTTGCAATATGCTTCAAAATGATTCAGATTGAGGATCAATTAGGATGCTGGAAAGGATTCATTACATGATTCTCAACCTCCCTGTTCTGAAGATTTTCGTCGGTTATTCAAAAAAAATTTGCTCTTCCATACATTTTGACCATTTAGGTTTGCACTGCACTGTTCTATGAAACAGTTGCTTTTTTTTATAACCAACGGAAAATATCTACTTTGTATTTCTAGAATCATGTGCCCGATTGCGCGTCGATTTCTCCGCCATACTGTATTTTAAATGCTCTGTGGCTGCTAATTAACGCTGTTCTAAAAAAAAAAAGGAATTCTCTCTGAATTTTGAAAAAGGAACCATTCTCATTAGAAAGGAGTTTTCTATAAAAGTTTAAAAAATTGGATCTAACCTCCGTCGAAGTGTAACCGAAAGTTTTCAAACCTTTGAGGCAGGCTTTTGTGAGTTAAAAGTTTTATTACATTTTTTCACTCAGGTAAAAAGAGTAAGAGGAAATTCATTTTCAACCAATCTGAGGTCGGCTTCCAGTCTTCCAGATGCAGCTGAATACCAGTATTTTACATGGATTGGCAGCTTATCTGACCTCCACAACCCAGTTACTGGGTAATACGATACCCCTTGGTAAGACTGGTTGTCAGACTCACGGGCTTCTGACTACCTACTGACTGTCAAAGATCTACAAATGACAGCCGGGACCAACGACTTAACGTAGACAAGGAGGGGTCCCGATATGTTAAGGATGGTCACCCATCCACGAACCAACCGCGGCAAGTGTAGCTTACCCTCCGATCGTCTCATGCGGCTGTTATTATTTAGCCACAAGCTCCTCTAGAATATGATGATAATTTCATCTTAACGTTTCTTATAATTAACAGGGTAATGTCCTCGCGTCGTGGGACGGCTAATGAAAACGCCAAACAGGGGCCTAAAAAGGCCACTTTGGCAGAATCATAAAAGGATAACATAATGGACAGTTTACCGTTAAGATAATCGTATCAAATCCTATTGGTGAAGCATTTTTCAGTTATTTTTTTATCTGTGCTAAAATACCAATCAATCCGATCCAAGTCCAAACCCAATCTCTTTGATTACACTTACGTAGTGCAGCGAAAAAAGAAAAACACGGACTGTCTTTGGCATATTATCATTCATAATGTTATCCTTTTATGATTCTCCAAAGTGGCCTTTTTAGGCCCCCTGACGAGGCTTATACCCAGCAACAATGAATGTATGCTATTGTAGAAAACATAGCTACTGTTAACTCCCAATTTCCATTACCTGTCCGCCGACGCGAGGACGCTTGGATCAAAATTTTTCCAACAATTTATACAGGGTGAAATTGAAAACATGCGACAAATCGAAATGGGAGATTGTACTCATTATTATGAACAACTTTTACTATGGAACCAAACCTGAAATCGCGAAACAAAAATTTGTTGTTCTCTACATTTATGTTCGTATAAGTTGTCAAAATGTAGGGAACAACTGATATTTTTTCGCGATTTTAGGTTTGGTCCCATAGTAAAAGCTGTTCATAATGATGAGTACAATGACCTCTTAAGAGCTTGTTAATGTTTTACCAATAATCCTATATATGAAAAGCGCCAGGTTAGCACGCGAAATTCAATTTTTTTTCACGTTTTCTCAAATTTGCTGGTTAGTATTAAGTTCGTTGATATTAAAATATGATTCGCGGCCGTAACAAATATGTATTTATAGAATTATAATCTAATAATAAAAGTAAAGTTTTTAAAGGTTTTTGTTTGTCAGGGGTTTTTTCAATTTTTATTTACTAGCTTCCGCCCGCGGCTACGCCCGCGAGGTATGTCGATATAAACTATCCTATGTCCTTCCCCGGTATGCAATCTATCTCTCTGCCAAATTTTATCGAAATCTGTTCAGTGGTTTAGGCGTGAAAAGGTAACATACAGACAGACAGACAGAGTTACTTTAGAATTTATAATATTAGTATGGATGGTTTAGCAATATTCTTCAAACTGATTCAAATTGTGATTGATGAGGTGTTACGCAATTAAGGTGCAGGTTAAAGTACAGACGCCAGCATATCAAGCTACTACAATCTGTCAAATTTCTTTAATAGATTTTAAACTTTATCGCTGAAGCATAAGGTTCAAAGTTGATTGGGAAAATTTGAACATTTCGGGTAGCTTGTAGTGCTGGCGTCTGCACATACAGAAACACTGATAGATACATATAACTAAAGACAGTACCTATGGAACAACGCCTATAGAGACGTCTCATGACATCTGTTCACCTAATTACCTGCGGCTTACGCAATTCCCATTTGGCCGTGAAATGTCTACCTAATGTTTGATTGACTGTAAAACCAGATACCCTAGATAATACTACAGAGGGCTGATTTTTCCATCGCCAGATAACTTTTATTCGGGGAATAAAATTGACGTTTGACAGATTTTGTATGAAATAACTGTCAAAATTTCAAAATTATTCCTCGAATAAAGTTATCAGATGATTGAAAAATCAGCCCAGAGTCAAATTAAATGAGCTAGCGAAACTCTGCAAACGTGATAGGTAGGTATCTATATATAAACAAGGTAAAATAAAAAAGAATTGGTGTTGTTTTTTTTAGGGGTCAACGACCGTCGTTATTAGGATTCCGTGTCCAAAGGGTAAAAACGGGACCCTATTACTAAGATTCCACTGTCCGTCTGTCACCAGGGTGTATCTCATGAACAGTGATAGCTAGACAGTTGAAAGGATGTCACCACAATCTGCCCAAACGAAGTACCGTGGTACACTTAGTGCCATAAAATACACTAGATTACACTGAATAATGTTGCATTTATATATTTTTCTTATGGTTACCCGGGGACGAGAATAAAATAACTTTTATCGTAATAAAAAGCTCGCCATTTTAGGCACAATTATACTACCTTGGTCCATTACCTTACCTAATAAAAGAAAAAACTGTCAAGTTGACGTTTCAGTCTATCAAAAAGTACTACTATGTGAAGTTGACAGTTTGACAGTTGTCTGCTGTCGGCTTCAGCTGCTGTTGTTTTTGTTTCATTTCAAATATTTTTATATTATAATTCAATCTAAATTAAATAATAACTCTCATTGTCTATTCGATTATCGTTAGGCAACTTTATGAACCTACCTAACATAAGAAAGCATGCTTATACCCAAAAGTAGCTGAATAGAAGCTGTGAATGTTGATGACCAGTATATAATATTAGAAGCAGTGTTAGAAGTCTATCAGAGCGATTAACAAACTCGATAAATAAATGAGTTCCTTAGCGTCGACGTACAAGGGTTTCAAGCAAGCTTAACATAAGCCAGATCATCAAGTTTCAGTGAATAGAAGTCGCATTTAAATAAAGCCTTTTATTGACTTCATCTTGATTTCTTGAAATAAATAAAACATTACACCAAGAAACATCGAATACTTACACATAAAACACCCTTTTTTATACTTACTCTGCCTTTATTGTGATGTGCATAAGGGGTGGAAGTTGAATTTGAGATTCGATACTGAGTAGCCCACTTCATGGAATTCAAAAGCATTTCCTATTATTATCGGGCCCCGGAGCCCGAGCGGCACTCGAATCAATTAAAGCCTGGAAGTCATCTTTCCAGTAATATCTACCAATAACATTGGAATAAATAGACATCGAGTTAGTTGTATGGAATAAAACAATAAATATTTTTGTTTTTTTATTATTAGCGTTCTTCATTTTCAATTTCATCTCTCACTAAAATATTATCCAGGAAAGTGGCCGGCGCTGTTATATTTTCTTGATGCCGAGCCCAACCCATATGTTGGCTATCACTATCTTGGTGATGTGCCTTGCCGGTCTTGTTAGATATATTACATGGGAGATATTGTAAGACTGTATGTTATCATCCTGTACTCTTTGACAAGAAACGCACCTCATGTTTGTAAGCACTAGCCTGAAAGCAATAGATTTGTTAAAATCTTAAGTATTTTATTCTCTTCATAATGATAAAACGTGAACAGGATACTTACGCGACGCTCAAACCAAAAGCCTGAGTATCCAAATCGTAATGCCCATTATGAATACCCAATCCGTCAGGACAGGAACCAAATCGTGAGGTGACAAACGGAATACCAGAAAGAATAGCCAAGTTATTAAACAAAATACACAACACAGACGAGTATCCAGAAACGCAGAAACATTTATATATTAATCTATGCAGAAACGAACGGAATAACATTTACCCACGAAATAATGTGATGTCCACAGAACACGTATACTCTTAATGTCAACTCGTACATGCAAAGTTGCCACATGATTTAATTGTGTTACAGGTTATTAAAACTTTAAATAATTTATTATGTAGTTTTAAATTATTTATGGATAAAAACACAATTATTTTCGAATTCCCCTATTTTTTCTCTACGATTTGGTGCACGTGTACCTCGAGGTACATGTTTGGGCAAAGTTGTATGGGCTTTTGCTGACCTCCTTTTATTTCTGTTGCCGCTATAACAAAAAATACTAAAAACAGAATATAATAAATATTTAAGGGGGGCTCCCATACAACAAACGTGTTTTTTTCGGCGTTTTTCCGTTGTGGTACGGAACCCTTCGTGTGCGAGTCCGACTCGCACTTGGCCAGTTTTATTTTATTTTACTTGAGGTGCGACTTGAAAAAATACTGTATTTTCTGTTTTATTGTGTTTAAAAACAATACCTCTGTGAATTCGTCTGTGACGTTTACACAATAAAACGTATTTTTTAAGGTGATAAATTGAAAAAAATGTGGTTTTTCTATTTCGTGTAACTTGTTAAGTATGTGGAATAGGTATTTAACATTTTGGTACCTATACATATGTTTTTTGACTCTTTGGTCTAGTATCATGTAAAAGGAATACACGATTCAATGATTTTTTCTCGATACAAAAAATTGCAAAGTTGTATCTATTTTTTTACTTTTTTCGACATCACGGCGTTACGCTTAAGAGTTATTTAATGGAATTTACTTTAAAACATAGAGAATTATCATATCAAAGTTCACTCGAAGTAGTTTTAAATTTAATTTATTTATTTTGTTGAAAAGGAGTAAATTCGTTTATTAAGATTCGGAGTAAGCACATTATAGCCATCTCTCTTCTTTTGCGTTTCAAAAGTAATTGCATCACTTTCGCTCTCTTAATAGATCAGTCGCTACGATTTTTTTTCGAGGTAGCGCCTTAAGGCGACTACGACTACATGACATAACGCGCGGTCTTTATCGGACTGCATAGAAAAGAAAGAGAAGCGCGATGACACAACACTGGTATTGAAAAATATGAACCAACTAGCTGCGCCCCGCGGTTTCACCCGCGTAAATGTCGATCCCTTGGGAATATCGGGATAAATAGTAGCCTAAATGTTAATCCAGGGTGTCAGCTACCTCCATACAAAATTTTATCAAAATTGGTCCAGCCGTTTGAGCGTGAAGAGGTAACAAACATATAAACACACATACACACACACGCGCGCACACACACAGTCACAAACTTTCGCCTTAATAACATTAGTGTGATTAACAAAAAATCTATTGTTTGGACTAAAAAATTAAAACACTAGTTTTTTAGTATGTTGCTTGTAGAATAATCTGACAAAAAATCATAATGATTGTATGTATATTAGTATGGTTTGTATCGTAAAAAGAAAGTTTTTAGAGGTATCTTCATGATTTTTTTCTATCGTACCAAATTAGTTGTGTTATGTTTTTAAAAACAAATTAGTTGTATTATGTTTCTGTGTCTGTGTGGTGCCGGACTTAAAGAATAGCACCACCCCATACTTCCCGTGGGTGTCGTAAAAGGCGACTAAGGGTCTAACCGGAGAAAGTGCAGCAGCATTCTCTATGCATTCCACCACCATACCATACTGCGATCGCCAACCCGCCTGCCAAGCGTGGCGATTATGGCAAACCCTCCCCCTTTTGGGAGAGGCCTATGTCTGGCAGTGGACGTCTTTCGGCTGAAATGATGTTTTTAAAACACTATCTACCTAGCATATATCCTGAAGAATATCATATATTTTTCTGATTATGTTTACTGTAGTCGATCATATACTTTTGTTGTTTCTAAAACTTGAGTTTTTTGCGTTTAGGTCCTGTCCAGCCCCTTAAACTGAAAACTACTTGAAGTGCCCTACCTGCGGCTGATGACTCCAAAAAAAACTCATTACATTAATCTCGTTTTTGTTTGAAATTGATACCCATTCAACACGTCAACGGATTTTCGCTAACTAATTTAATTTGACCTCGCATATCTAGTAAACGCCAGTATTTCGTAGAAAACGATCGAACCACTTATCCTGCGCAAGGGTGAAGGCGACCCTTGTATATAGGTCAGTGTGTCTCTGCTAATCCCCTTTGAGGACCACCGTCGGGAATTGTACCGGCAGATAGCAGACTCATTTCCTGTAGCCTTCATATATTTGTAACAGACAGCCTTGGATAATTTTCCAAGAAAAAATCTAAGGAAAAATTAAAAAAAAAACCAAAACAAAAAAAAACGGAAAAAAAATACGGAAAAAAAAAAATATCCAAGTGCAACAGAAGACCAATTCTCGTACTTAAAAAAAACGGGCAAGAGCGAGTCGGACTCGCGCACCGGCCGTACCATCATTTATGTTTTTAAATTTTCATCGGCGAAGCCTATATTCGTAAGAGAATTTTGAAACTGCGCACTGCGGTGTGGAATATTGCAGTTTTAGGTCAGCGCCATCTCTTGACCGATAGTACCTAGTACTAGTGTAACTTTTGTTGATGATTTCTGTAAAAGTGTGCTATTTAGAGACATTGTTTTACTTTTCCTGTTCTTAACTTCTATCACATAGAATTATTTCAGATTTATCTCTTTGCAAACTTCGAAGACAAAAGTCGAAACTATGCGCCTAAAAAAAAAGAAAAAAATGTTTGAGAATGTTCAAACTGCGTTCTTTCATGTGATACCCTACATGCCCTAGTAGCCTCACTTCGAATTTTTCAGACCCCTTTCAGTCCCAGTTGCAAATATATATATATGTTTTTTCTTCATTTGTTGTTTTTTTTTTTTTGTTATTTTTTTTTTTTTTAGGCAGTCGCTCCATGAAAAATACTGGTATTCAGCTGAATCCGGTTAGACTGGAAGCCGACCCCAACATAGTAGGGAAAAGGCTAGGCAGATGATGATGATGATTTGTCTTTTTTTTTACATTGTTCTCACATATAGAAGCAACAATAATAATGTACCCAGGATTTTGTAATAACTTGATTTAAAAGAGTGCCCATGGAGTTTCTTGCCCGTTCTTCTCCATAGAGATCTTCGTTTTGGAATGGGCAACTAGCTTCAATTTTCTGACTAACTGACAGACTATTTAATTTTGACAATTCAAAAGTGCCTGTACAAGGTTTAATTGAAATAAATGCTTTGAGTTTGAGTTTGTTTCTTTCTTATTTGCAAAATAGATGGGCAAACGTCATCTAAAACTGTTCTAAATTTCAAGTTGATAGCATTAGTAGTTCTTGAGATATCCAGCTGTGACAGACAGACAGACAGACTGAGTCTCACCATAAGGGTTCTGTTTTACCATTTTGGTACGGAACCATAAAAAAGTTCAAGTTCAAGTCGTAATCTCATCTCAGCGACGATCAATGTCAAAAACGTGTCAAAAATGTAGGGAAATCAGATGTATTTTTGACAGATTGAGACTGAGATCAGACTGTGAACGTTCTTAAAATTACAAGAATAAAATTTAGAAGAAACTTTTTGGTCTTTTCTGGAACACGCTGTAGATTATATTTGAATTAAGAATTTGAGATAATTTTCAAGTTATGTAACAACAAACTGAATGTCATACTGAACAAAGTTCAAATTCCATTGCAACCAAAAATTTATAAGGACCCTTTATTACAAACTAGCAGCGCCCCGCGGTTTCACCCGCATTTAAGTGTCGATCCTGTGGGAATATCGGGATAAAAACGATTGTATGTCGTTAACGGATGCAATAATCTCTCTGCCAAATTTTATCGAAATCCGTTCAGTGGTTTAGGCGTGAAAAGATAACATAGGGGAGGTAAGCCTAAAACGGGTAGCCCGCCTAAAACGGGTATGCTTTTTAAATTGCGCACCGTTATTGCTAATAAGAATATGTGCGTGCAGTGCGCGGCGCCTGCCGCTCGCCAATCACAGGGAGTCAGCGCATTTCTCTGGCGGATACGAGTTCACGGTAAGATAAGAAAGAAGTTTTTTGCTATTTCCACTAAAAAAAATTGAGTTACATTACTTATGAATACTCGAAATTGGTTTACAATATGTTCTTACTAGTTTTGTGTTATTATTTTGCAATAAATAGACGTTTTATTTATGTAATAGGTTGGCGTTTATTATTTCGGTTTTAAAGATATGAGTCGATTGAAAAAAGTACATGCTTGTGGGCAAAAAGGGTAGGTGTAAAGCGGGTACCCGTTTTGCCCATACCCGATTTGCCCTGTATAATTTTATTGGCTGCTTATTAGTTCTTTTATTTTTGCAGATGGTTAATACATACAAAAGAAAGACTGCAAACGCATCGTGGGATGAGGGAGTTATGAAGGTTGCGATAGAAGAAGCTCTCAAAACTTCCGTCAATGGTGCAGCAAAAAAATATGGCATCAACCTTTCGACTTTACAGATACATATAAAGAAAGGATGTAAAAAAAAACTAGAAAGATTCACAACAGTTTTTACAGTAGCTCAAGAATTAGAGCTAGTTGAGTATCTATTTCATATGGATAATCTGTTTACGTTGCCAACTCATTACGTTGTCTACAAAGTGCCGCAACCATTCCAAGAATACTGGTCCATTGGTCCAACCATTATCACTGCAAGTAGCTGATGATCCTGGTGGAGCTCCATCTTAGTTATGATTGTTATGAAACAGTTCTAGTCATTGATTGACGTTGATCTCATGTAATTCAGTCCCTACCCGCTTTGCCCAAAAGCCCTACCTGCTTTAGGCCCCCCCTACGGGCAAAACGGGTAATTCGAATGGTAAAGATTTTGGTTATTTTTTTATTCTTAATGTACAAAACTACTAAATGTGTCATTTATTTTATAGTCCTTGATAACTAAACATTTCAAAATGTACAAATAAATGTTCAATATGTATCTATAAATTGTTTTTATTTATCATCAACCTTAGCTTACCCGTTTTGGGCTACTCTCCCCTACCTACAGACAGAGTTACTTTCGAATTTATAATATTAGTATGGATGGTCACTCAACAATCAACTTAGAATACATGTTACTAAAGTAGATAACTGATTAAGTGGCGATGGAATGTAAATTATCTGACATTATGAACACTGCTAAGTACAGGTATTTTCTAAACATCACTTTGAAAGATAATCACTAATAATAATCACACCAATATTATAAAGGCGAAAGTTTGTAAGTGTGTAGGGGGGGGTGTGTGTGTGTGTTTATATGTTTGTTACTTCTTCACGCCCAAAGGGCTGAACCAATTTTGATAAAATTTTGTATGGAGGTACCTGACACCCTGGATTAACATATAGGCTACTTTTTATCCCGATATTCCGACATTTACGCGAGTGAAACCGCGGGGCGCAGCTAGTACTAAATAAAGCTGAAGAGTTTGTTCGTTTGAACGTTCTTATCTCTGGAACTGGCGGTTGGATTTGAAAAAATTTTTTTGCCTTTGATAGTCCAATTCTCAGGGAAGGCTATAGGCTATTTAACATCACACTACGATCCTTAGGATCCCAGCAAAAAGAAAGAAAGTCAGAAAGAACGCTAAGAAACGCTGGCGATGCGATGCGACGCCAGTCGCGGGCAGAAGTTAGTCTGTGATAAATTACTTTTAATTACTTACAAACTGTGCGCGACCTACGGAATTATTATGTACAGACGCCAGCACATCAAGCTACCCGAAACTGTCAAATTCTCCCAATCAACTTTGAACCTTATACGCTTTAGCAATAAAGTTGAAAATCTATTAAAGAAATTTGACAGATTGTAGTAGCTTGATGTGCTTGCGTCTGTACTATGAGCGACCGCAAACAGTTCTTCAAGCGAACTCAGTTGTTGAGCAAACTCTATTGAATGGATCGTGTTCAGGGGACCTAAAAAGGCCACTGGAGAATCATAAAAGGATAATATTATGAATCGTGATATGGCGAAGACAGTCCGTGTTTTTCTTTTTT
Source organism: Mesoligia furuncula (assembly GCA_916614155.1). Classification (NCBI taxonomy): domain Eukaryota; kingdom Metazoa; phylum Arthropoda; class Insecta; order Lepidoptera; family Noctuidae; genus Mesoligia; species Mesoligia furuncula. The sequence goes on along the minus strand of OU744810.1, from coordinate 25,180,182 downwards.
TCGCTGCACTACGTAGGTATAATCAAAGAGATTGGGATTGGATTTGATCGGAATGATTAAAAAAAAGATTAAAAAAATAAATGAAAAATTTCTTCACCAATGGGATTTGATACGATTAACTGTCCATTATGTTATCCTTTTATGATTCTGTCAAAGGGGCCTCTCTAGGCCCCCAGTTTTCTTGGGGAAAATCTCTCAACCCCTGTAGTATACTTACCCACAGGACTTTCGCCCGCGATCTGCACCCTACTTGCGTAACACACTATCAATCACAATACGAATCAATTTGAAGGATATAGCTAATCCATTGCTTCATATGTTCGAAAAATGTGTCTGCTCAACAACGTAAATACCGCAATGAATGTTTTTGAACTGTCAAAATGAAACCCATTGCTACTGATAGTGTTATGACGGAATATTAACGTCCAAATTGTATGTTTAGGTAAGTCTAAGTACATAAACTCATACCCCCTTACTCAGTAGCGGCCCTAGGGCGGTGCAAGCGGTGTGAGCGGTGCGACGGCACCGGGCGCCATCATGGGAGAGGCGCTCATCATCATCATTTCAGCCGAAAGACGTCCACTGCTGGACATAGGCCGCCCCCAATTTTGGGGGGGGTTTGCCATAATCGCCACGCTTGGCAGGCGGGTGGCGATCGCAGTATGGTATGATGGTGTAATGCACAGAGAACGCGTGCTGCCCATTTTCCGGTCTCCCTTAGTCGCCTTTTACGACACCCACGGGAAGTATGGGGTGGTGCTATTCTTTAAGTCCGGCACCACACAGACAACAAGGAGAGGCGCTGAAATCAACCGAAATGCGACCACCAGTGTTGGTCGCATTTCGGTTGATCGACGATCGGCTTTATATTAAGTTACTATCATCAATGATTGCTGCCTGGTGGACTGTCCACAAGCAAGCAACTGCATATGCATATATCATAGGAACATGGTATATAGATGGGCGCCACGTTAAGATTTTTCACCACATAAAAAAAATTCTACGGCCGCCGCTGCCCTTACTAATAAATAAGAATAGTTACACACTGATCGAAGAGTCTGGAGTCTGGTCTGTATGTCTGGTCGTCTGGTCTGTCTGAGTCTGGTCAGTCGACTTCTTTCGAAAGTCAAATTACTTGACTTTCGAAAGAAGAAGACAAAGCGTTGTTATACCAGGCACAGGCCACTCAGAAAATATTGCGAAATAAAGTTTTTATGTATGAGAGACTGGCCAGTTATAATCTATTTTGAAAATATGATTATTTGTAAGTAAAAAAAAAATACGTACGTTCCAATTTCAAAATTTCCCTCCACACTGTTTGCGAGCTAATTTAAATTACCGCGTCTACTTAAAAAATGGATCTGCGCCTGGAATATTTTCGCGCTATTATTTTTTACGATTTCAAGTGTCGCCTGAAACCGGACGAATCGTACGATAGACTTCAAATGGCATTCATGGATGAACGCCCTTCTAAGGCAACCGTGTATCGTTGGTATAACGAATTCAAGCGCGGTCGACTAACTTTGGGGGATGAAGAAAGAAGGGACGGCTGTTACGGAAGAAAACGTGCTAGCAGTGAAAAATTTAATCCAAGACAATAAAAATTTAAAAACATAAAATTGTTTAAAAAATACAGTGATATCCATAATATAAATACTAGAAATAAACACAAATTTGTTGTACCTACAACAAGGCTCAAAAAAATAGGTGGCTCGTTCAGATGCCAATGTATACGCTTTTATAATAAGCTACCAAGCCACGTTCAAGATCTAAGCCTCAATAAATTCAAATCATTCATTAAACGTAAGTTGTGCCAGAAAGCTTTTTATACCGTTAAAGATTATATTGAGGACAAAAAGGCTTGGGATTGAGTTGAGCTGCTTCAAATTTCTGCATTTTGAATGACTTTTTTTTTTTTTTTTATATACACATTGACATTAATGATTTTTTTTTTATAAACAATGACATTTACTTTGTAAAGTATTAAGTATATATATAATTTTTTTTTTTTTACATTGTGATTTGTGAATGTGAAGACGATGTGGGTCATTTTATTAATTTTTTATGTTTTATTTTTCTCTCTGTTCTATTACTTGTTTTTTTTTTTTTTCACTCTGGTCTGGCAGTTTGAGTAATTTATGTGGCCTACCCAAATGTCCTTTCTTTGGTATTGTTCGTCGAATCGTTGAGCTCCTTAAGTCTTGAGTTGAGCTGCACGATTTCTGACAAATGCGTGCACTGACTGGACAGGTCCTCTCAATCTGTGTGGTTCTTTCCTCAAAAGACCATCTCAGACATCGATCTACATGGTCTTCATATAACCTGACCAAGATTATGTCTGGACTTTAAAAGAGACTGTGACCTCTGAGTTTGTTTCGGCCTTTCTTCTCAGAGTAGTCAGATAGGAAACGCCGACCTCATCTAGTTTAAAAAAAACATGATTGACGTGTAAAAGTGTTTGTACAAACCTACTTACAAAAATAAAATCATTTATCATTTATCATTTATCATTTAATAGGCGAGTTACTTATCAAGAGATTCAGCACATACTGCAGGTTGGATCGGGAAGCCTTCACGAAATTCTACACGTGCATCTTCGCGTGAGGAGGATAGTTTCACACTGGGTGCCGCACAACCTCACAGATGCTCAGAAGCAGGCCCGGGTGGAATGGTGCCGTGATATGATAAAAAAAAATTGAAGCAGGCTCGTCTCGGCGTGTTTACGACATCATTACAGGTGATGAGTCTTGGATTTATCAATACGATCCAGAAAGGAAGCGCCAGTCCACGGTTTGAGTGTTTCAAAACTAATCAACGCCTACTGACAGACAGACACAAGAAACTTTGTATAGAGGCTAGTGGAGAGTACTTTGAAAAGATTTAATAAATTAAATATTTATCAATAGACATTTTTTTTTTGCAAAACTTTCTGAGTATCCCACGTACAGACGCTGTACGTTACGTACGTTTTTTAGTAAGGGGGATAGACGATATTTGAGATAATTTTCAAGATAAGGAACAACAAACTGGATGTTACCTATACCTAATAAATTTCAAATTACATTGCAATCAAAAACTTATTAGGACCTTTTTGTTACACATGGTCACTCAAAAATCAACTTAGAATACATTTCACTAAGGGCTGATTTTACTAAAGTCAGGTATCTTTTATCCGTAGAATATAATTGACGTCTGACAGTTTTAGTATGGAAAAACTGTCAAAAATTCAAAATGTATTCCCAGGATATGACTTATTCTAGGTAAAATTCGCCATAAAGTAGATAACTGTGGCGATGTAATGTAAATTATCTGAGATTATGAACACTGCTATTATAGTACCTATTTTGTTACATTTACATGCTGCGTGCTATTCTGTAAAAATCTCACCGTGAAAACTTAGGTGAAGTGAGCGTGGAGTGAGCTGTCAATAATGTCAATTCCTAGCAAAAATAAACTCACTTCACCTAAGTTTTCACGGTAAGATTTTTACAGAATCGACCGGCTGGTTCGAAAGAAGAATTTTGAGAGGTCAACTAACAACAACTGACAGCTGTCAACTAACTAAAGTATACCTAAATGTAGTTACAGATCGATAGATTTATTAAATATTTATTACTCTCTAGGTATATTAAAGGTGTTTAAAAAATAACCTTACAAACTTCAAGGGATGCTTTAGACCAACTTTCACTATGGCACCAAGTCTGAAATCACGAAAAAAAAATCTGCTAGAATATTAGAATAGAATTATTCGCTATTAGAATTTTTTTTTCGTGATTTCAGAGTTGGTCCCATAGTGAAAGTTGTTCAGTTCGATGGGTCTAAAGCACCCTTAAAGTTTGTAATGTTAATTTTTTAACACCTTATACTATAATAATATTTAAATTTATCAAGAATTATTTTACGTAACTTCTTCACAACATAATGCTTTACCCTCAGACGTCAGCTTCGTCTGACGACTTGAAAGGTAAGCGGATTATGCACTTTACTACCTTCTTCTATTCCGTTTGTACATAAAGAGGAAAATTCCTTTCATATTTATTACTAGCTGCGCTCCGCGGTTTCACCCGCGTAAATGTCGATCCCGTGGGAATATCGGGTTAAAAAGTAGCCTATATGTTAATCCAGGGTGTCAGCTACCTCCATACAAAAATTTTATCAAAATTGGTCCAGCCGTTTGAGCGTGAATAAGTAACAAACATATAAACACACACACACTCACTCACAAACTTTCGCCTTTATAATTATTAGTGTGATTTTTATTGCTAGCAATTTTTTTTATCTGATTCAGTTGATTTAATTATCTGTGGCGTTTCAGTGGTTGCTTTGTTAAGCGTATTGGCTGTTGTTTACTGAGAGGACATTTGGCGGTTTGTGTTTACATAGACAAACAGCAATCTGTTCGATATTTAAATGTCGCTGGTGGTTTGTTTGCTTTTAAGAGGAAATGCAGGTGGTCGTTTCTCCATGGAAACGCTCTTGCCTGTTTTCTTTCTGGTTAATGACCATAAAGCTATGATTTTTTTATAGAAAAATACATATTAACTACTTGTATGTCCCTATGAGTTCCTTTTTGATGATCTGGGGGCACGGAAGTGCCCCCACCAAGTCGAGCAAAAAGGGGCACGGCCGTACCATCCTTTTCTCGAAGCAGTTCAGGCCATTTTCGACACCCTATAACTTCGTTGTGGATAAAACTAGAAACCTGAATTTTCAGTAATCAAGCAGGCATTGTATAAACATGGTATATTTCAAATTTCATTCAATTTGAACCAGTAGTTTAAGAATTATAACTAGTCAAAGTTTCTTAATTTTGTCACTCACTGACTGACTGACTGACTGACCGATCATCAAAACTCTAAGGCACTTCTAGCAGACGTAGAAGCTTCAAATTTAGAATACAATTAGTGTTTAGTGTATAAATCAAGGAAAAACTAAAATATTTTGCAATTTCGTTCCACTTTTCTAGATACACCAACTGCATAAATAACTTTGTAATCCTATATAAATATATAGTATTACAAAGTTACATTTGCAGTTAATGAATCAGTGTACCTGTTTATCACTGCTTAGTATAAAACAAAGTAGCTTCCCGCTGTCTGTCTGTACGCATGTATGCTTAGATCTTTAAAACTGCGCAATAGATTTTGATGCGATTTTATATGTATAATACATGCATAATATAGTAGAGAAACACTGATAATTTTAGAGGTTTCTAATGTGATGTCGTAAATAAACACATTTTTTGCGCTAATATTGCAAAAGCTAGGTGAACCCTACGAGATAGATCAAAATAATGTACTACAGTATTGTGCACCTTAAAAAGGTCTACAAAAAAGTCCGCGATGGTATGTGTCTATCTCTTAGGGATAACCCACAATAACCATTTTTTATCCTTTACTTTAAGCATTACAGCGTTAATCCTTATCCAATTAAGTTAATTAAATACATTGTGCATTTAATATAGATCAATTTCTCCCTTACAGCATGTACTTTAAATGAATATTTTCGAAGATATTACACATTTCAAATGTAGGGACATAGCGGTAGCGCTGGTGAGTTTACTTAAGGCAACCACAGGATAGTCCGGTTAAGTAGTCACGACCTCTCATCGTTTGGGGTGGGGTGTCCATCGAGCACAGCAACTCCCTAAATATCTTGGTTTTACGGTGGACAGGTCTTTAACATATAGCAAAAACTGCAAGAATATCAAGCGGACTACTTGACTGGCGCTATCTTTTTCTGCGGGAGATTTCGCGTGCCCCATGTGGAGCCGTTCTTCCCATGCAAAGCTGGTGGATACAGCTTTGAATGATACGTGCCGGATCATCACTGGCTGGCTAAAACCAACCCCGGTACAAATGCTGTAACCACTAGCAGGAATAGCGCCACCAGTGCCTCGCAGAGCAGTGGCAAGCTCCAGCGAAAGAGCCAAAATGGTCTCCGACACACAAAACCCTTTGCACGACAACATCCTTGTGCCACAAAGGCTGAAAAGTCGAAACAGTTTTTTAAAGTGTGTCGTTCCACTCACTGGCGAACCATCACAAGAGAGACTGAAGTTGTGGCGAGACAGTGCTTCCTTACCCAAACCGTTCGTCCCACCCGCTGATCTCCCACCTGGACATGAGTTTCCTTTGGGTAACCTGGAAGTCTTTAAACAGACTCCGCACCCAGGTTGGCTGAAGCAAGGAAAACCTGTTCAGGTGGAGATTCATAGACGACTCCGCCTTGGAGTGTAAGTGTCTAAACACACTATGCCGAAGTTACGCGACCGAAGTTCGGCAAGATTACGCCCGCAATGCTATTTCAATGCTATTTAACGCAACGTAATTTCGGCATAATGTGTCGTCAGTAATTCAAATAGCATTGCAGGCGTAATCATGCCGAACTTCGGTCGCGTAACTTCGGCATAGTGTGTTTAGACACTAAATGTCTATAGCACTTTATGATTAGCAGCGATCGCACGCGTTTATCGGAGCTCTCTAGCGAGGAAAATAACAATTATCCATACTAATATTATAAATTCGAAAGTAACTCTGTCTGACTGTCTGTATGTTACCTTTTCACGCCTAAACCATTGAACGAATTTCGATAAAATTTGGCAGAGAGATAAATTGCATCTCGGGAAAGGACTTGGGATAGTTTTTATCGACATACGTCGCGGGCGAAGCCGCGAGCGGAAGCTAGTGTATAATTGAATGTACCTAGATGTTCAAAGGTAACTTTTAAAATGGTCAACGGATTAGGTTAAAAAAAAAAGCTAAAAGGGTACCGGAAAGGAAAAAAACTAGGACAATCTACAAAAAGAAGTGAGATGCCATCAAAACAAACTTGTAAAAAAAGCCAAGTCTCGCAACTCAGTTCTTCTACCGTAAAAAGTTGTGAGATCCAAGTCCTTAAGTTATTACGTAATTAGCTAACCTAACAACATCTTGTAGTGACCATATCAATATTAAAAATCTTTTATGTTTAAAATACATAGATTGACTTGGCAATCGCACTGTGGATACATTGTGTTTTCATGCGATGGCCAAGTCAATCTATGTATTTTAAACATAAAAGATTTTTAATATTGATATGGTCACTACAAGATGTTGTTAGGTTAGCTAATTACGTAATAACATAAGACAGAAGGTCCCTTAAGTAGGGACTGAATAAATTAACCGACTTGGTATAACATGGATCTCACAACTTTTTACGGTAGAAGAACTGAGTTGCGAGACTTGGCTTTTTTTACAAGTTTGTTTTGATGGCTACATTATTTCTATAAGCACTAGAACCCTCAAAAAATGCCGATTTAAACCGCTGTCAACAGAGGGCTAGTGTGACAAATATGACAACTATTAATGAAAAAGAAAAACATAGGGACACAGTATACAGGTATATTGGAAAAACACCAACAGAGGTTAAAAAAATCAGCTGTTCCCTACATTTTGACGAATTATACGAACATAAATGTAGGTAACAACAGATTTTTTTTTCGTTTGGTCCCATAGTAAAAGTTGTTCATAATGATGAGTATAATGACCTCTTAAGAGGTTGTTGGTGTTTTTCTAATAACCCTTATTTCGTATATCCTTCTTATTCAGTTTATGAAGATCTTTTAAATAGGTCCAATATTGGAGGAAGAAATAGGCGAGAGCCAAACCTCGAATTACGACTTTTTACTTAGGAGTTTTCAAAAGTCTCTCCGACCGCATTTCCTCTTAAGCGTGCACCGTCGACAAAATTGAATATTTTTAACCGACTTCAAAAAAGGAGGAGATTTCTCAATTCGACCGTATATATTTTTTTTATTAATCAATCAACCAATCAAATCATTCATTTGCTTTTAATAGATTTTTTCAAACTTTTTTTCATCATTTATTTTGAATTTATTGGCTCTCACTGTTATATGGTTTTGAACGGTTAAATATTTGTTCACCCTGAATTGAAATGAAATTGTTTATTTATTTGTAAATAGGATATTGAAATCGCTTTTCCACGTCATATTATTGAAAAATGTATAGGTACGCTAGATGAGGTCGGCGTTTCCTATCTGACTACTCTGAGAAGAAAGGGCGAAACAAACTCTGAGAGGTCACAGTCTCTTCTAAAGTCCAGACATAATCTTGGTCAGATCATTTGAAGTGAAGACCATGTAGATTGTAGATTGATGTCTAAAATAGTCTTTTGAGGAAAGAACCACATAGATTGACTCTGACTGGACCTGTCCAGTCAGTGCACGCATTTGTCAGTAATCGTGCAGCTCAACTCAAAACTTACGAGCTCAAGGCCACTGAGCCGCAAGTGGCGTGGCCAACTTCTGGGCCCAACCCAGAAAAAAAAAATATTATCATTATTATTTACAAACAAAAATATTATATTATGTTAAGTCATAAAATAATATTTTTACCTTTGCCATCGACTCGAAAAGAAGAAGCTAGCATTTTTAGGGTTCCGTACCTCAAAAGGAAAAAACGGAACCCTTATAGGATCACTCGTGTGTCTGTCCGTCCGTCTGTCACAGCTAGGGTTACCAGATGAAAAATTTAAAAGTCCGGAGAAAAAGCCTGATTTCCTTAAAAAATCCTGAGAATTTGTTGCAATTTCAGATTTTTTTCTCAAATTTAAAAAGTCATATTATTAATAATTTTGTGCACTGAGGATCTCGATTCTCGGAGGTCATGCCCACCAACACGTTGGGCGCGAATATGAAAAGACTGATAAGTTTCATAGATAAATAAGTGTTGATTTTATTTGAGCAATTAACATGAGCAAAGTTTTTTTTTTAAATTAGTCACTATGTGTAAAGTTATTTTTTTTCCGTTTTGAACCTTTTAAATAAAAATATCTAAAAATTCTACTCTATTTTCTAGAAAATTCTGAAAATCCTGAGATTTACAAAATCCGACCGTAATCCTGAGAAGAGTTTAAAAATCCTGAGATCTCAGGACAAATCCTGAGATATGGTAACCCTAGTCACAGCCGATTTGCTCCGAATGTAATAGACCGATTAAGTTGAAATTTGGTACACATACGAATCTCTGTGACCCAAACACAGACGTGTAACGTAAATAAATGAATTTTGAATATGGGGGATATTTTTGGGGGGCAAATAGAAAATTAAAAAATAAAGTTTCGCAATCTGTACCGTGTGACATATGAATGGAAGGACTTACTGTGAGGATCTCAAATATATTTTTTTCGTAATTTTAATGTAAATTGTGTTAATGTTATTTAAGAAAATAGACGAAAATTGACTACCTATCTCCCCCTTATCTCCGAAACTACTGAGACAAAAATTATGAAAAAAATACAGAAAATAGTTATATACCTATAGATTACAGGAATATCTATAAGAAGTCTGTGGTCTTAAATTAATTCAACATGCTAAATCTCTCAATATTGTACGCACAAACTTACATTTTAAGTTGGAATGTATGGGAGAACATGTTTTTCAATGACAATGATAAGTTTTTTTTAGTTACCACAAACAAATTTGGGTCGGAATTAAAAAAACATATTAGAGCTTCATATTTTCTGACTGACCGACTTCTTGACAATTCAAAAGTGCCTGGTTTAATTGAAATAAATGCTTTGAGTTTGAGTGATTAAATATTCATCGTACGGAACCCTCTCCAAGCGAGTTCAACTCGCACTTGACCGGTTTTTACCATACGTGTATCTCATGTAGGTACTGTTAACCCGCAAACTTGACATAATGATACTCTTATACCTAAGTATTATTACATTAAATAAAAAAAAAAAATAAAAAAAACGGGGTAGTGCGTATCGGACCACGCACAATAAAGGGTTCCGTAGTTAGGATGAATCTATCCCAAGAACAAAAATTACTTTGTAGTTGAAAAAATATTCTCCCATACATCGATGTATACATACGTCAAGGTCAATTCTCCAACTGAACAAGACTACGTGGAGTCGGTTTTGCATCAATTCGGTCCTGTCACTAACTTTTGTTGCACAGCATATTAAATTTAATTAATTGCATGCCTAAATATTATTATGCTAATAGTCATTAGGCCTACTAACGTTATGCGAATCAAATTTATGCCAAAACAAATTAATCTTTCAGATGATTACGCCAACATAAAATGTATGCCTAAAAAAAATATGCCGAAGTATTATTATGCCAAAACAAATTGTGCCAAAATCGTTATGCCGAAGTATATTAGGACAAAGAACATTATGCGAAAAGAAGGGATCCCTTATATTATTAGTTAGGATTATCAAAATGATCATCATCTGCCTAGCCTTGTTCCAACTATGTTGGGGTCGGCTTCCAGTCTAACCGAATGCAGCTGAATACCAGAAATTTTATATGGAACGACTGCCTATCTGACCTCCACAACCCAGTTACTGCGTAATACTACGATATCAGTTGATAAGACTGGTTGTCAGACTTTCGAGCTCCTGACTACCCATAACGACTGTCAAAGATCCACGAATGACAGCCGGGAACCAACGGCTTAACGTGCTTTCCGAGGCACGGCGGGGTCTCGGTATGTAAAGATGGTCACCCATCCACAGACCAACCGCGGCAAGCGTAGCTTAACCTGATCGATCGACCTGTGCGGCTGTTATTATTTAGCCACGGGCCCCTCCTTAATAGTATATATTAGTATGGATAAGAATCGTAACAGGTGGCTTTCTGTAGTTTCTGCCTACTCCAATGGAAAGATGGCGTGAGTTTGATCGTAGCAATATTTCTTCGAAAAATTACAATCGTGTTATCTCCATTCGCTATTTATTTGCCAAATATGTGAACAAATATGAGTTTATGGAAAAATAACTTTAAACCCTACACAATAAAGTTCAGTTTACGCTATAACTTCAAAAAACATTTATAACTTTTTCACATAATAGTGCTTAGTCACTCTGAAATCAACTTAATTACCATCAATATAAAGTTGATATTTGTTAACTTGAAATAATATTAATTTGAAACAGGTTTGAATAGATTTTAGGTAGGTACTTGCTTTCAATTGTACGAAATGAACTCGTATCTAAAAACCTGCTGAAAATACATTCGTAAGTTATGAAACGAAAACGTATAAAAACATGAAAGAAATATAAACGCTGTGTCTTAAATATAACCTTGTGGGTCTTCATTCAATATGGGTGCCACAGACTAGAAATGTGTTTGAGCTTTTCGAATTCTAATTATACCTATTCATTGTTACCGATTCAAATTTCATTATAATGTAGTTAGTTAAAACTTATTTATTCAGAGCAGTGGTGTCCCAGTGGTAACGGCCGCGACTTACGAGTTGTAAATCATAGGTTCGAACCCAGACAAGCGCTTTACTTTGTGTAAATAATTTCATCACCACTGCTCTAAAAACGGTGAAGGAAAACATCGTGAGGAAACCGGCATGTCCTAGAACCAAAAATTCGAAGACATGATTGTGACATCTTTCAATGGGCCCGCGTGGTAGATTACGGCCCACTCCCTCTCGAAGAGAGGAGGCCTGTGTCGCAGTAGTGCGAATATTTTAGACTGATTATTTCTGACAAGTCTAAAATGAAATTACATCCTTCAGAAGATATGTTCAGAAGCATTATCCTACAAGTAAAAATAATCTTAACAAAAGGATTACTTAATTTACGGGAATTTACTTCTTAAATTCATTTACTCACTGACAGATAACGCACTGTTACCGTCTTGGTCTAGAAGTATGAAAATTTGCCCAATAGTAGATTGTTTGAAAAGGGAGCAAACAACTATTTTGAAGGCGAAAGTGTTTCTTTGAATCCACAGCGCAGCGAGGGATTCGTACAAAGTTCGTGATTGATCTCTTTGGTGACTTGAACTTTTACTACTTAACAATATCCACATTCCAAATTCAAATCACTTTTAGTCCTTAGGGATTAAAGAGCTATTTTAGTCCCTGTTTACGAAGAATACACTAAAGTTCATTTCAAATAAACTTGCGATAAAGTTTGTTCACCTCCTTCTACTAATGTATCCGAATATTTCCAAACCATACGAAAAAAATGTATGGGCAGTGTCGGTAACACGATCAAAACAATGACTTACTCCGTGTTTGGTATTATGAAACTCAACCGATGCAATGTTAGCGACAGTTTTGTATGACGAACGATATCATCTATCGTAAGTTATTTGGACTTTTTGGTACAGGGTGGTTGAATGACATTTATCGCAAGTTTATTTGAAATACACTTTATCTCTTTTTGAATAGATGTGATAAAAAAAGTTTTTTATACAATGTGTAGACAACAATAAATAAAAAAACTGGCAATATTAAACAGTATTTTGGAACGTATTGTATAATAACTGTCGTCATTTTTGCCGACGTCAAATCCTATCGGGGCTCGTAATAGATAAACAAATCAATTGATAACCTCCCACTCTACAAAATACAATTAATCCCACCCTTTCCTTAATTGATTTTACAGCCGGCCTTCCATTTGTGCAATAAAATTGATGTCCCCACATCTTCATTAAGCCTTAATGAGTTCGTTAAGACTTAAGCGCCCACCGACTCATAAAATAAACTGACGAATAAAGAACTGTAGGGCCTTATCACACTGGCGACTTTTCCAGCGCGTTACCAGCGACACAGATTACTAAATACACACATCAAAAGTGTCTAGGGATCAAGCATTTTTATGCGGATTTCTTGAGATTGAGATGTGGCTTTGTAATAAATTTATGATTTTATAAATTTATATGGATCCTTTTTGGTGCATTTCATAATTTGAATCAGGAACTGTGAATCAAATTCGAGTAAAAGATGAAAATCAGCTGTCAATATTTTCCCTATAAAAACATACAACGCATTGAAGACATTATTAGTGCTACTGTTTCCCTACTACTGATTAAAACCAACGTTATTATGGAGCGGTGACGTCATTTAAGCAGGGAAGAAATGCTCAGAGCCGTGGGAATGATAGAAGCTGGTTCCCGGCAACGTACTGTGGCTTTAGCTCTGAATACAAGTCAGAGTGTTATCAGTCGACTTTGGACACGTTACCGAAGCACTGGTACCGTGGCTGAGCGCCATGGAGGACGGTATCGCTGCACCACACGGAGACAAGACCGATACATTCAAATCTTAACTCGAAGAGCTCCAACAATAACCGCCATGATGTTAGCCGTGAGGCTTCATCACTCTTCAGGGAACTTAATTAGCGACCAAACAGTCAGAAACCGCTTGCATGAAGTGAACCTTCATTCCCGAAGACCGCTACGGGTACCACCTATAGCAATGCACAATCGTAGGATTCGATATCAATGGGCTCTTGAACACAGAAATTGGGCAGAAGAACAATGGCGTTTCGTGTGCTTTTCTGATGAGTCTCGTTTTGGTATGAGACCGGATACAAGACGAATACGACACTGGAGAACCCCTAGACGCCAACAGCGATTAAAATCCTGCCAGGAAGTCCATCCTTATAGTGGTGGAACCATCATGGTATGGGCGGGTATTTGGATCGGCGGAAGAACTGAGTTGATTTGGATCAGAGGCAATCTCAACGCTCAAATTTATGCTGAGACGATTGTATCAGACGTCATCGTTCCTCTACAAGTGCAAATCGGTCCCTTATTTCAGTTAATGCATGATAATGCACGACCGCACACCGCAAGAGTTGTAAGACAGACTCTCGCCGCAGCTAACATCAATGTCCTGCCCTGGCCTGCTCAGTCGCCAGACTTGAACCCGATTGAGCATGCATGGGATATGCTACAGAGAAGAGCTCTGCCGAATATGGAGGGTATCCAGTCGCAAGAAGACCTTTTTTTGTTGTTGCAACGAACATGGGCGGCCATTCCACAGCGTGATTTGGATGAACTCATTTTGAGTATGCCAAACCGATGTTCTTGTGTTGTTAGTGTTCGCGGTAGAAACACGGATTATTAATTGTTTAAGTTACCCAATAAAATTTTAAAGAAAACTGTTATTTCAGTCTTTTTTAGGGTTCCGTACCCAAAGGGTAAAAACGGGACCCTATTACTAAGACTTCGCTGTCTGTCCGTCTGTCCGTCTGTCCGTCTGTCCGTCTGTCCGTCTGTCCGTCTGTCCGTCTGTCTGTCACCAGGCTGTATCTCAAGAACCGCGATAGCTAGACAGTTGAAATTTTCATACATGATGTATTTCTGTTGCCGCTATAACAACAAATACTAAAAACAAAATAAAATAAATATTTAAGGGGGGCTCCCATACAACAAACGCGATTTTTTTGCCCTTTTTTGCTCGATATCAAAAATGGCAACAGGTAGGCACTTGAAATATTCACAAAATACTCAGTTGTATTTTAACTTTAATAATAAATAATAAAATTAAAATAAAATAAATATTTAAGGGGGGCTCCCATACAACAAACATGTTTTTTTCGGCGTTTTTGCCTTGTGGTACGGAACCCTTCGTGTGCGAGTCCGACTCGCACTTGGCCAGTTTTTTCGAACTTTTGTGTTAGTGGTTCAAATGTCAAAAATCCCTTTATTAGGAAAATGGCAAATTTCTTTATTAATGCAAAGGTGACTTGGTTTATCGTTACTGTGACAAACGAAAACACTTTATTTGATGAATCCTTAAAGAAAATTTTAATTAATATCAATCAGGAGAAAAGTTATTGCAAAAATATATGTTGATCCCTAGACACTTTTGATGTGTGTAGTTACTACGTAACAGATACTTCACTCAGTAGAAAATTTCCAATACCTACTGGTATAATACCCTACTCCGTCGCATTAGCAACCGCTGCATGCTAAAATGTGCCTAAATGCTCAAGCGTACAGTTGTGATTGCTTCCCATCGCGCGATCCCACAGCAATCGCAGGGCTGCCTCTTCGATAAAATTAAATTAACATAACTATTTGTGTCTATTTTATTGAGAACAGTGAATATGTTCTGACTAGGTGGTAGTTTAAAATTGTATCGCTTATAAAATATTTTTTTTTTATAAATTGCTGCTGACTGTGCAATACATCTAAAACATGACATGACATCTTCATTGACAGGTAAATGGAAAAATGTTACGTGTTTATTCCTTCTTTTACTTGATTTGCACTCATCTACTGAACATAAGGCACCAGACGGCATCGTAGGTACGCGCACAAACGAATGGAACGATTAAAATTGAACAACGTGCGTGCTCTTAGCTTGCGAAAACCGCACTGAATGAATTTGGTCCGTAAACGGCCCGAGACCGCTCGGCCGGGCTACCTACCGCCCGGCCGAGCGGTTATGGTGCGCAAATGCATGGAGTGACGGAGGCCTGCCAGCGAAGCGATTGTTTAACACGCTCGCTGCGTTCGCGTAGCGAGCAAGCTACGTATGCACCACGTGTAAGCCGCGTTTCCAGAACGAGAGCGGTTGACGTGAGACAATCAATCAACTCGGCCTATCGCAGTCCACTGCTGGACATAGGCCTCTCCTAGGCTGCGCCACAACAACCTGTCCTCCGCCTTCCGCATCCAGTCTGTCCCTGTCACCTTTTTGAGGTCGTCTGTCCAACTAGCTGGGGGGCGTCCCACACTATGCTTGGCGAACAATTGTCCTCCACACCGAATTTCGGCTATGGCAGTCAAGCTCAGCGGAGACTGACTAGCCTTCTACGCGGAAGATATTCACTCTCATAGTCCGATGGGACGGCAATCCGACACGACCGAAGAAAGATCAGGCGTAGGACCAACGGCTAATCGTGCTTTCCGAGCCACGTGAGTGAACAAGAGAGAGCGAGACAAACGACTGTACAATATTGGGAAAAGGCGGAGAACACGTCGCGTAGTCGCGGGTAGCTCGCAGTCGCTACGCAAGCACAGAGAGCACATTCGCAAATCGTCTCACTGCAAACACGCTGGCAAATCGTCAGTGTGACAAGGCTCTTATTCATCCGTTTACGGCCGGACTGCACCACATGACATACCTAATTTTAATGGAGACGTTAAGTGTCCGTCAGACTGACGGACACTTAACGTCTCCGTTAGAATTGCACAGTGCCATTTGTCGGTTAAGAGGTCTTGCAAACATCAAATAACTCATTATTTCAAGGAGCTCACTCCTTGGCGGTAATTGTCTGCACGCAGTCAGTATTTTTATTGCTCACTTAAAGCATTCTCTTAATGGGCTATGATCCTATCTTTTATTCTCTCTACGTACGTACGCGGTTGACTCATGATCGTTAGAATACATCGTGACCAATCACCTAGCCTTTAATAGGCTAAGTTAGCTTGTGTGTCGGCGACTTTAATAGGCTAAGTTAGCTTGTGTGTCGGCGACTTTAATAGACTAAGTTAGCTTGTGTGTCGGCGACTTTAATAGGCTAAGTTAGCTTGTGTGTCGGCGACTTTAATAGGCTAAGTTAGCTTGTGTGTCGCCGACTTTAATAGGCTAAGTTAGCTTGAGTGTCGGCGACTTTTATAGCCTAAGTTAGCTTGAGTGTCGGCGACTTTAATAGGCTAAGTTAGCTTGTGTGTCGGCGACTTTAATAGGCTAAGTTAGCTTGTGTGTCGGCGACTTTAATAGGCTAAGTTAGCTTCTGTGTCGGCGACTTTAATAGGCTAAGTTAGCTTGTGTGTCGGCGACTTTACTAGGCTAAGTTAGCTTGTGTGTCGGCGACTTTAATAGGCTAAGTTAGCTTGTGTGTCGGTGACTTTAATAGGCTAAGTTAGCTTGTGTGTCGGTGACTTTAATAGGCTAAGTTAGCTTGTGTGTCAGCAACTTTAATAGGCTAAGTTAGCTTGTGTGTCGGCGACTTTAATAGGCTAAGTTAGCTTGTGTGTCAGCAACTTTAATAGGCTAAGTTAGCTTGTGTGTCAGCAACTTTAATAGGCTAAGTTAGCTTGTGTGTCGGCGACTTTAATAGGCTAAGTTAGCTTGTGTGTCAGCAACTTTAATAGGCTAAGTTAGCTTGTGTGTCAGCAACTTTAATAGGCTAAGTTAGCTTGAGTGTCGGCGACTTTAATAGGCTAAGTTAGCTTGTGTGTCAGCAACTTTAATAGGCTAAGTTAGCTTGTGTGTCGGCGACTTTAATAGGCTAAGTTAGCTTGTGTGTCAGCAACTTTAATAGGCTAAGTTAGCTTGTGTGTCAGCAACTTTAATAGGCTAAGTTAGCTTGTGTGTCGGCGACTTTAGCCAGTGAGGTAATTGCGTAACAGTAACACACTATCAGTAGCATAAGTAGGCTTTCATTTTGACAGTTCAACAACATCCATTGCGTTATTACGTTCTTGAGTAGACATATTTAATAATGGTAAATTAATAAGCTTGTGCGCTAAATATGAAATATTTAATGGCGTTAACACATGAATATTTTACCCATCTCTCTTAATTAACGCACATTCATAAGATTTGATTGGTAGCATGAGTATGGTGTCGTATGTCATCTTTCTTGGGTCCAACGGTACCCAGTACCGAGCCGGCCGTTAGATGTAATCAGGCCAGCACTCTAATGATAGGGTGCTGGGCTCTGAGATCTAGTCTAAAACGATGAAGCTATCATCATTTTATATGTAGCGACTCCTTCACCTTACATAACCTAATTCATGGGGAATACCAATTATGTAAGGTCTATGAACTGTCAGAATTAAAGGCATTGCCGTCGATTGCCATTATACCTATGTGTGATACGCAACTACCTCGCAGGTCTTCAAACTGAAACCAAACTTTAATCGTTGGAGTTTATACGATATCCCTTATCGTGTGTCACTGAAAATCGATTGATATTACCAGCCAGTACTATAACATATGTTATTTACGACCATCCATATCACCCCCACGTAAGTTATCGGCTGAATATGCAAATCCAGCGCTGAAAGCGCTTAACCTAGTAGGAAAGCGGCGGTAAATTATCTCAGTACATTTTATATGCAAATCCGGTTATGCAGCCAAGCGGAATTGTATCGAGACGCTCATTCAGCTTTATTTGAAGAAGTTTCATTATTCATGGAGTTGAACGATCTTTAAATTGACAGTTACCTACTTAGTTCTATATATTGTTGCTTAATTACGTGGGTATAGTATCCAAAATAGGTATTAGTATCCAAAAATGGTCGTGAGATTGATCAACTTGAGTTTTTTTAAGATTTTATCTTAACTTTTGTGTGTTTCCTTTGATAGCGAGTTTACAGCCAAACGTTAAGAAATCGGACTATCAAATGGAACTCCACACAATAGACAAAAAAATCTAGAAATGTTTGTTTAATAAGAAGTTACGTTCCATTCTATTTTACACCCCATTTACTATCTCTTTTCTCCTTATAGAATATAACTCTTTACTTTTCTCCCTTTCCAGGACGCCCACTACGAATGGAGCGAAACAGACATCTTATCCCACGGATTCAGCGGCCTAAGCCTTCACAGACAAGACAGCCTCACACAGCGTCCATTAGCAGCTCTAAAGAGAACCGGCAGTAAAGGCAGTGCCTACAGCCTTCGCAGCATGAGGAAAGAAATGACAAAGCCTACCACACAAGTTGAAAGGCCTCCTACGATACCTGACGCAGGATTCGGGACGCTAGAGATAAAGCTCACGTATGAGAATCCGACCTCGTCGTTGGCCGTGACGGTTCTTAGAGCGAGAGGACTGATTGGCATGGATATGACTGGGCTGTCGGATCCGTTTTGTAGATTAGAAGTGTTGCCTAGAGGTGAGTTGTTAGATAATAATAATTGTTTTGTGATTCATGAAGAAGCCTCCTCGTGTAGCGCAGTTTGTTCCGCCAGTTACTCAACTGAACCGAGCGCTCGGCGCATCCTGGACAGTCACACCCAACACCTTATTTGACTGGCCAATTCTTCCCTTGCGGTGGTAGGGCTAACGCCCGCCTGGTTTGCGACCACCCTCCCACCGGAGTCCGGCATCAAGCAGTTGCTGTGTTTCGTCTGTTTAATGAATGAATGAATGATGAATGAATGAGTAAGAGTATCCCACTTACATAACTATTATCTCATCTTCCAGAGGGATCCTACTCCAACAGACTGCGAACGAAGACGGTGCACAAGACGAAGAATCCTGAGTTCAACGAGACGCTCCACTTCTTCGGCATCACCGAGTCAGACCTCGCGGTCAAGTCCTTGGAGATTGTGCTGTTTGATGATGACAGGTAAACCCATTACTCTAATCTCATCTGTCTAACTGTGGAAGAAAACATCACCGTAAGGAATTTGGCACTTCGAATAACAAAAAAAAATTGTCATGGTGCCATCTACCAATCCGCTCTGGGCCCGCGTGGTGGATTGCCGCCCATTCCCTCCCACAAAGAGGAGGCCTGTGCCCCAATAGTGGGAACAATAAAGGCTAATAATGATAAAGTGGCCTTATGGAGGCTATTGGCTAGATGAGCGTAATGGGGTGAAAATTTCGCCCGTCAGAGACCGTCAGAGTGCGTCGAAGCGAAACGTTCGTCAAACTAAACGCATAACATACTACTGAGATAATAAAGATAATAATGAAATAAGAAAGAAATAAAAATATATGTAAATGTTTTTGCAACTGTGACTGAGAGCCGAGAGGGGGTCTGAAAAATTCGAAGTGGGGCTAATAGGGCATGTGGGGTATCATAATCATATGAAAGAGCGCAGTTTGCACATTCTCAAACATTTTTTCTTTTTTTTTAGGCCGCATAGTTTGCGACTTGCGATGAAAAATTTAAAAAAACACCGTCCCCCCCCTTATCTTCGAAGTTTGCAAAGAGAAAAATCTGAAATATTTCTATGTGATAGAACTTTATGTAAAGATTACAGGGAAAATAAAACGAAGTCTCTAAATAGCACACTTTTTCAGAAATCATCAACCAAAGTTACATTAGTTCCACTATCGGTCAGGAGATGGTACTGACCTAGAACTGCAATATTCTACACAGCAGTGCAGTGTTAAAATTCTCTGATGAATACGTATAGGCCTCGCCGATGAAAATTTAAAATCATAATTGATGATGATTGAAAAATGATGGTGCGCGAGTCCAACTTGCTCTTGCCCGGTTTTTTTTTTTTTTGTTGCGATCTTCCTAGAAGTTTTCTAGACTTATTTCATCATCTTCATCTACCAAAGACTATATAACCACTGGACTATATAACCAAAGACTATAGAACTAGAACCAATAGTTATATTTTCTATGGTCATCTACCTAGCCTTTTTCCCAACGAAGTGGGGGTCGGCTTCTAACTTTCTAGACTTATCTAAGAGACGCAAATAACACCGTGTGACGCTCGTTTGCCTAACGGGGCGGTATTGTTTTTTTACATTTTTCATCAAAAATCGAAAACTCTTTCATAAGATAGGTACCCCACATGCCGTAGTAGCCACACTCATATTTTTCAGACCCCCTTTCAGTCCTTGTTGCAAAAAGTATACATATATTTTTACTTCTTTCTTATTTGCAAAATAGTTGGACAAACGTCATCTAAACTATTACAAATTTTAAGTTGATAGCATTAGTAGTTCTTGAGATATCCAGCTGTGACAGGAGTCTCACAATAAGGGTTCCGTTTTACCATTTTGGTACGGAACACTAAAAATGGAAGATCAAGCATGGGTAATAGGCATTTATCAACTTAACTCTTCAGACGACAGAAGTAACTTTTTTCTTCACAAGTTATGTGTATAGAATCATAAAAGTTACTAGAACGTGCCTGGAATCTCACGTAACTAAAGGGATCGATGTCAAGGCTCAGAAAAGTATCTGAAACAAATATTCTTCAAATAAAACGTGTAGGAACATTTTTTTATAGATACTCACTATCCGTTATTTTCGAAGCTTTTAAGAACGCAACGTCACGCAGGTTGACAGGTTTAGTCTAAAGTAAAATACGAAATACGTCCGTTTAAAACGGTGGTTTCAAACTAAGTTTAAAACATAGTAGACAGTGGTTTGAAACGAATTTCGTATGACCTTTAAACGTCTTTGGTAGAAAGGCCTGCGTTGCAAATTGCAAACTAGTGGCAGAAGAAAATGTTGGTTTTAATCCGTGTGTAGCAGGTATCTCGCAATAACAAAAACTTCAAGGTCACCTTGGTTTGTAGACTGGTTTTCAACCGTGTATATAGTGCTTAAATGATAAAATTATTATAAAAAAAAGTAAGTAGTCTTCAATTCTTCATAGTGCAGATGCTATGGCCCTTTCTTCATTTGAACCTCAGACCAACAAAAAAAGATAGACAGCGCGCCACGAACATTAAAACTGAAGCCACCTTTTTATCTATGTGTGAATCGAAGGCTTGCCAGTTGTTAAATGTTTTCCCTATAATTTGGGGATATTTGTGCGAGTAGGAACTAGTATAATATTGTACGAGTAAAATATTGGTGAGTATGGTATTGGTATTAATTGGAAACCCAAAATATTCAATACATAAAAAAGAAAATAGGAATATAACTCGAAGTAACAAATCATTTTTATATGTATGTATTAATCGAATGGGGAAAATTAAAATCGTATTATGGCAACCCCCGCACCTTATGTCACTACTTTCGTTCGTTGAGGTTTTTTGTTCCAAGTAATCTAAAATTTAATATTATAGAAACGATATTATTTCAAGTACTTACAAGTGAAAAGTGATTCCGTGAGACTTTTTATGTGATTTGCTGTTGTTTTTGCAACTTTTCACTGCACAGGAAGGCATAATTATATTTTTTTAATCTATGTTAACTTGACGACGACTCGTGACGTACTAAGAGCGATGAGCATGGTTTTAGTGTAGGTGTGTGCGTGAACGTGTATGTTTACTTGCAGGAGCACGGTTTTATGGCTTCACTTTTGATGTTCGCGGCGCGCCGTCTTTCTTTTTTTGTTGGTCTGAGATTTGAACCGGCTTCAATAAAAGATAAGAATGCATTTGGCGAGTTTTTTTCTATAGTTTAACACTGCTTTCAGTCAGAGACTTTTCGAAGAACTAGCTAGGAAGTCTCAATATTGCATAGAATGGTACAGACGCCAGCACATCAAGCTACCCGAAACTGTCAAATTTTCCCAATCAACTTTGAACCTTAAGCTTGAGCGATAAAGTTGAAAATCTATTAAAGAAATTTGACAGATTGTAGTAGCTTGATGTGCTGACGTCTGTACAAAAATCATTCAGCCTAAAAATAAGGAAAGAGTCCATCTCTTATCGCCACTGATGACTGACCATATTTTCAGACTGAATATTATGTTGTATTATAAGCATTTTGTAAGCCTGTAAGGTATGCCTCCAACATCGCCCGATGTGTCAAAAACTAGGTCAAACAGAACACTTCACTTTTCCACTCCTAGTAACTCGAACACGCGTTTAGTGAAACTTCAGTCTAATAATTTACTTTCAACAAAATCTGATCGTTTTCGATTATAGGTAGGTATTTAATTTTATTGTTTAACTTTTTGATTTGATAAAAGAAAAAAAACCGGGCAAGAGCGAGTCGGACTCGCGCACCGAGGGTTCCGTACAAGTTTGTGGGTATGTAACTACAAATTTACATAGGACATTGCTTCTTGCCAAATTTCATGATTCTAGGTCAACGTAAAGTACCCTTTTTTTACCCGGTTTTGATTCCCTTGCGAGTGTCAAAATTATGCGGCATAAACGGGAAATAAACGCCCTTATCTTTTGATTGCGTTGACTTAGAAGTTTGATTTTTTTCACTGTTTCAAGGGATTGCAGCGCTGGGTATTTGATATTAATTTCAACTTGATAACTATACGCGTTCCTAAGAAAAGGTGGTCTTGACAGACAGACAGACGGACAACGAAATGATCATAAAAGGGTTCTGTTTTTCCATTTGAGGTAGGTACTTACTACCTACGGAATCCTAAAAATGATTGCCTTTTTAACCCTTGCACTTCGAAAAGTTTTTAATGACAGCATTGTTAACTGTCATGTCACCGCGTTCTTATTTTTTTTTTTCCGAAGCTTCATTCATTTGAAAGCAACAAGAGTCATTGACAGCTAAACAATTTATACCATACCCTATACATACACAGGCATTTCTACCCTTATTTAAAACAGTCTTTCTATTCTCATCAGATACGGCTGCGACGAGATGGGCTCGGCGACAGTGGCGCTACGAGAATGCACGAAGTCCCCAGCACAACTTCGACTAGCCCTGCTAGGATCCTCGGGCTCCGAACCCACCGGCCCCAGGGTTCTCCTGGCTCTGTGCTACAGTACTAGAAGACGGGCCCTAGTCGTGACCATCTGTAGAGGAGCTGACCTGCCGCCACAAGACAGCAATGGATACTCGGATCCGTTTGTTAAATTGTAAGTTGTGAGATGAAGAACGGCTGTTTTTATTGACCGTTTTTGCACTAAAGTTTAGCAAACATTGCTTTCAGTAAATACGGAACAATGGTACATACGGTACTTGAAGTTGTAAAGAAATCAAAATAATCCAAAAGTATTTTTTCATAAAACTAATCACAAAGACAGGTTGAGATAATATAGAGCGATGCCTATTTTGATGCAACTTTTTTTTATTTCAGGCATTTGGACCCGGACCCTTACCACAAGAAGCACAAAACATCGATAAAATGGCGAAACCTAAACCCAGTGTGGAACGAAGAATTTCTTTTCGAAACTCGCCCAACTGAACTTTCCCGCCAAAATCTGACATTGACAGTTTGGGATAAGGACTACGGCAAACCGAACGACTTTTTAGGCAGCCTAATTTTGGGAGCGAGTTCTAAAGGAAGGAGATTGAAACATTGGATGGATTGCATAAAGTTTCCCGACCATCGTCACGAGTCTTGGCATTCATTAACTGATACGCAACATCTATAGTTATTTTTATAATTTATGGTTATTTGCATGTAAATAGGACGTTCACTATAATCACATAACCAACCCATTACCCACCCTTTACCCAACCCTCTCGTATTATTATTGTACTCTTTGACCCAACCCGTCTTATTTCTTTGCAAAGAGATTTAAGATAGGTATGTGCAACTTTAAATGTCTTTGTTTCTTTGCTTTTTCGTTGGTAGGTAAATAAAATTACATTTTTGAAGCTGAATTTACACACAAATGACCTACCAATAATTTTTAAGTTTTAAATACTGGAAAGCTCCAAAATAATTGAACATT
Source organism: Mesoligia furuncula (assembly GCA_916614155.1). Classification (NCBI taxonomy): domain Eukaryota; kingdom Metazoa; phylum Arthropoda; class Insecta; order Lepidoptera; family Noctuidae; genus Mesoligia; species Mesoligia furuncula. Next base: position 25,156,161 of record OU744810.1, on the reverse strand, counting down.
TAACAGAAAATTATTGGTAAAAGTAAATGAGCTTCTAAGCAAAAGGGTGCTTGTTAGATTTGTAAATAAGAATATTTAGTTAGGTATAAACTGTTCATTGAAAAAAATAGCTTCTGAATGTTCTAGGTGTACATATTGTGACAAATTGACAATGAGCGCTCTTTTGCTAGGTATGTACCAAAACTGTTAAAAGAACTGTCAAAATTGTTAAAGTAGTATCAAAATTATATTTATGTACGATTATATGAATAAACGATTATATTTACTAATAGACTAAATTACAAAGTTATCGATAAAAATATAAATCGGCTCCCTGTTTGAAATAAAAATGGTTATACCTACTAAACCATTCTAAACAGGAAGAATTCATAAAAGTTTAAATGTTATGTAGAGTTTAATATCAATGAATGTGTAAAACAATACCTATAAATTAACGATGTATGTTAAGTTTGAATCCGTACTAAAGTTAGAGTTAAAAGTTGTTGAAAATAATAATTTCCGTGTATTTTTGTACTTTGCTGTTCCAATTTGCATGTGCCAAATGTATCTTTGAAGATTAGTAATTAAGCTAACGACTGCCTTTATATTATCGTGTACCTACCTAATACTGTGAATTAAACATGTTTCGAAAAGAATCGCTGTTTATTTTGTAAAATAATAGAAACCTATTTAAGTACCTACATACTTTTATGTATAATATTATCTTTCATAATATTATGAATGTGATGAATATGAGTTAAAATTAAATCAAATTTAATACCTAGTGTGATTATTTTTTACTAATAATTTTGCGTTTTTATGAAACACACGGCGACTTACTTTGATCGTAGGCGACTTGCTCACAGCTTCGATTTGCTCACATCGCTAGCACACAGATTTTGACATCGTTAGCGACAAATCTGCTTTCAAAGTTTGTGTGTGGACGTAATGTCGCCAGTGAGTCGTCAGCGATCAGAATCGTAGCGTGTGTACCCAGCATTATGTTGAGAATAATACAAACTGAACTAAGATCAAACGTAGGTTTAGAAATGTATAAATTAAAATCAATTAAATTATAGTAGCACTAACAAACAATTTAAAATGATTAAAATCAAAACTTTATGAAAGCGGACAATGATGAATGTTTGCAAAAAACGAAACGCACAACTCGACCGCAGTAACAAAACGTATAAAAAAAAGTTGTTTTGTGAACTTTTTTGACATGTAGGAAATCGTGAGAAAATCGTATTTTATTCAAAGTAGTGACTATAACTTGTTGAATTTAACCTAATTTTGTTAGTTATGTGTTAATTTAAGTTTATTACAGTATGGCGTTTCTGTGTCCAGTTAGAATTAGAAGGGGGAAGAAGAAGAAATGTAAGTATCGAGCTTTCATTGGGAACTTTTCAAGTCAATGACCTCAGACTTTCTATATAATTATAAATATATAAAACTAGTAATTTCATCCTGTTTCACCTGACAACCTGTATGCCCAATACCCTTGACCGTGAGAACCTCAATTTAGGTATTGTAAATGGCTGGCTAAATAAAAAAAACATGATGTACCATAGATGCAAAAGTTTTTGAATGTGGAATTCAGACAGCCTAAAACTTTTTGAATGAAAAGTTGTTAAAAGTTATTTATTATGTTTAGTTATTTATTTATATCCTAGATTTACATTTCAAAACTTGTTCTTATTCATTGTTCAACTATTATTTCTATTTAGAATATAGTATCAACTAATAGTAATAAAAAATAACTTGAATCTCTTAAAATTCAATAAAACTGTTCAATAACAAGTAATTGATTTACCAGATATGCTTGATTGATTGCACTGAATACAATCATAGTCTTATGACTCACAACACAAACACCACTCTCATTATTTTATTGCAATGTTATGAATCAGATAAATTGTATTTGGTAGTGTTACCAAATTTTATTTACAAAGATTCAATGTACGAAATCAAGTATTTATTCAAACAAAAATTAGACTTAAATTTCTATAATGTCTGCCTATAATATAAGCATTTGATTACATACATAAATACATTAGTATGCAAAATTAAACTGGATAACTTTAGTGAACAAAACTTGTTTGACTAAACCTGACTTATTTCACTATTTATCATGAATCTCTCTATTTAACATTAATTCCACATCAACCATCTTCTTTCTAGCAAGCAGTGGTGACTCAGACAAAGACTTATCACGTCCCGGTTCAGGACTAAGTCCTGGCATGGGACGTATCACGGGCTCAGCCAGCATAGAGACCCTAGTAAGGGTTGGCATTGAGAAGGAGCACGGCCTCAGTCCTGACTCCAAGATGGTGGTGCTCCATGACTTTGCTCCTTGTGTTGATGATGAGTTAGAGGTTAGATAACTTTTTTGTATAATTTGACTGTGCTTTATATAAATTGAAGCAGCTGTATTTTTTTTATATGTTTAGTAACTTTTACAATCAAGTATACCTATTTGCTTAAACCTATTATTATTAAATTGATCTACAAAACATCAGTTAAACTAACTTTAGCTTTAAAAATGTATAATGTTATTGAAGCTCAAAGCAGGCTTAGAAGCCTGGCTTACTTCACATATCCCTTTCGACTGCCGTTCCACCATATCGACGGTAAAAAGGAAGTAGGGCATAAGCGACATCTTGGTCTAAAATGAGTTTATACCTATGCATATACCTATGCCATCCTATGTAAAATTTTCCGCTCTTTCGAATGAGCTTACTCCCATGACTACAATGACTTTTTTTGGAGTTTATGCCCTAGAAAAAATCATTTTCACGTCAGATTTTCTAAATTTTAAAACTTTGAATGGCTCTCCTGAACATTTCATTTTTTGTCGCTTCTTCACTGTCGATATACATACAATATTTTAGACTTGATCCCATACTAGCACTAAAAAATATTTACATTGCAGATGAGTAATACCATAACAGCACACATGTCTTCCCAAAGGGTTACAAGGGATAAGCAGTGGTGTAAAATAACTGACAAAAAGTGGGTTTTTGCCAGTTATATTTAACCCCAAGCAAAAGGGTAGTCTGTGTGGTGCCAGACTTAAAGAATAGCACCACCCCATACTTCCTGTGGGTGTCGTAAAAGGCGACTAAGGGTCGTACCGGAGAAGGGGCAGCAGCGTTCTCTATGCATTCCACCACCTTACTATACTGCGATCGCCAACCCGCCTGCCAAGCGTGGCGACTATAGCAACCCCCCCCAACTTGGGGGAGGCCTATGTCCAGCAGTGGACGTCTTTCGGCTGAAATGATGGTGATGAAAAGGGTAGTCCAAAATAGTCTCACCTGAGCCTATTGTAGGTGTGACAGGGATCCAGACCCAATCTCCCAACTGTAAAGTGTTATGTTTTTTGTGGCTTTTTATCATTATTGTATTTTAGTCTTTATGGTATTCATGTTATGGGTCCTTGTTGCCTAAATTACATGATATATTAAGTATATAATTTTCCAGGTAAAACGCGGCCAAATAGTAAACGTATTGTACCGTGAGAATGACTGGGTGTATGTTATTGTGGCGGAGTCTCGACGGGAAGGGTTTATCCCGCACTCGTACTGCGCGCCCTGCGAGCATCACGACCTCAAGAAGAAGCTGCCCAGAAGTCGATCTCCCACTGACTTGGCGCATCGAGATGTATCACAGTGAGTACAGATTCATACAGGCTTCATAGTTGTGTCACTGTGTAGCTCTGATGACGATGCAATTTCACCCTGAATCTATTGTTTGTCCTGTCCCATTTTGTTTCATCCCATTTTGAAAGTTTGCAAGGAAGTTTGTTGTTTTTTCCATGGGGCACACAGCTTGTAAAATATAAACATTAGGATTTTTTTCTACAATTTACAACTTTTTGTGGTCGTGGCTTACCAAAATCGACTCACGCTGCGAACATACAAATATTAATCTCATTCAATAGTTTTTGCAAAACAAGTAAACTCATTCGCCATTCTATTGCCCATTGCATATTATTGAAACCATCACTACAAACTAAGTTACCTACTAATGCCTTCTACCCCTTCCCAGATTATCCGTATCGGACGGGGTAACAAACGACGGGCACTCCGAGTTAGGCAGCGAGGGAGAGGCGTGTCCGTTCAGCAAGGATCCCTCCGGACGATACGTTGTGCTGTACACCTTCACCGCTCGAGACGAGAACGATGTGGACGTGGAACGTGGCGAGTTTGTGACTGGTAAGATCTCATACGCCTGTAATTACACCTGCAACCATATCCTTCTTCAGAACACAGCAACACTGCTTTGTGGCAGAAATTATGTGTGGTAGTAATTCCCAAGGCAAGGAAACAAAGAGCTCACGATAGACAGATCTGTCGGTGACTTCAGAGCCATTTCTTGCATGCTCATAACTGTTCTCTTTGACTCTTTAGAACATAATCTATATTATTAATGGTAAAGCTGAAGTGTACCAGTCGCTTTAATTTTTATTTTGCACATAGATACTTATATCCAATTCTTGAGAAATCGCGTCGCGCGCTTTTTGCGCGCCCTTAGGTACCGAGCAAATAGAACGCTAAGCGAAACGAAGTAATTGGGTACTTCGTTAATGATGCGATGCGATGCAGTTTGTCGGGGCCGAAATTTCACGCGGACGAAGTCACGGTCAGAAGCTACTATTGGCTGTATCATCAAAATACCCATTTTTTTTTTCTTTTTAAACCATTTTTAGGCCTTTTTCAGTTATGTTCCAAAGTATAGATTCCAATGACAAGAAAATAATATTTTGCAAACTTATTTGTTTCAGTTCTGAACAGAGAAGACCCAGACTGGTACTGGATCGTGCGCAGTGACGGACAGGAGGGGTTCATACCCTCAGGCTTTGTGTACCCTGCCGTTGTTCAAGGTAAACAAATATTTTAGCACTCTTTTTGCACATCTCAGGACCATTATGTAGGTTCCCAGACCTTTGGTAAGCATACGAGGGGCCGATGCCAACTCGCAGAGACCCTTTAGACGCTCGTAGAGGAACTGAAGCACCAACCGTTGATTATTCCCGTATGCACTGTGCAAGTGCACCCAAGGACAACCCCCGGTTGGTGTAGGACTATAGCATATGGAAGCAAAAAAATTATTGGAGTATGGGTTTGAGATGGACTGTTTTTGTTTTGTTTGGAAGGATTATGGCCCGTGCCTGACCAATGTGACCTGTGTATACAGGGTGGAAAAAATCAATGGGCCTTGAAGGGAAACCACTTTAAACCTATATGATAGATTATTTTACTTAAAGGAAACATTCCTTTATTTTTAAAAAGAAACAAAACTGCTTTCAAAGATTTCTCGACAGGGAATCGACCAGCTAAACATTAAAAAAATAAACACTCGCTATTTTACTTACTAAATAAAATTATAATATACTAGCTGCGCCCCGCGGTTTCACTCGCAGATGTCTCGATCCCGTGGGAATATCGGGATAAAATGTAGCATAGATGTTAATCCAGGGTGTCAGCTACCTCCATACAAAATTTTATCAAAATTGGTCCAGCCGTTTGAGTGTGAAGAAGTAAAAAACATATAAACACACACACACACTCACAAACTTTCGCCTTTATAATATTAGTGTGACCACTAACTATAATTTAACTTTCAGCAACACAACAAGACAACACGCAACCTATCCTGTCCCCGCCGCCAACAAACCCTAATAACACGTTGATGAACAACAACAACAAACTCAACAACGCGACGCCACAGGACAACGACGGGCGATACCACGGCACCGAACTAGTCATGCTCTACGATTATAAGGTACTTATTATCAACAACAACAACAATACCATCAACGGCTTCAAATGGCGACAACCTGGCTACCAGCGCGCTGACTAGCTCATATATTATACCTCCGCTTGAGCCATTGTCACATACTCACAAGTACGTTGATTCATTTCGAAAAACAAGGGCTTGAAAGTTTGTACGAAATGCCGTACGGCGTAAACGCTCTTAAAATCTAGTAGTAAAAATCTCATCTCAACAACAATCATACTTGTCAAAAATGTAGGAAAATTACAGGTATTTTTGACAGTTTGAGACTTAGATCAGACTGTGAACGTTAATTGCTCCTCTGATGTGCCCTTTTTTTTTATTATGTCATTTATTGTGTACCACCCGCGCTATTGAAGTAAGGAATTGAAAATGGCTGCAAAGAATAGGAGCTTATTGTTTGGGATGGTGTCTTTGGCTCTTCAATAAAATAGTGGACTGTATAATAAATGATGTATAATAAACTGCATCGGTTGGAAACACAATAAACAATCCCGTTCGCTTACGATGATGGTCTAACGGTCACTGGGCGGCGCACAGTATGATAAATGCCTCGAAAAACGGACATCGCTTTTTTATTCTTCTAATCGATAGTATACACTGTTTTGAATGCTAGAGTAGAACTCCCAAAAACCAATTAAGCTTAGAACCAGAGCTATATTTTTTTCAATATTTTATTCTGGTTATCCATAGAAATCAAAAGAATAGTATTATCTTATTATATATGCAACGTTTTTATGTTTTAATTATACTATGTGATAAAGCCAATTATCTGCTATTTTTAGAAACAATTTTTTTTTTTTAGATGTTATTTAAAGCAAGCTACGTCATTTTTTCTGTAATTTTGAAATTATTTTTTTGCGCAGGTTCTATAAGGTAGTAGCATTTTATTTTCACACACATTATTGCTTAGGATTATGATAACCTGCCAGTAAAATATCAGATGCTAAACACAAAGGAATTCGGATTTTTCGAGTTTCGATTTTTTGTTGTTAGGGTTTTCACAAATCAAAAATCTGAAAGCAAAAATATTTTAATTTATAATTCTTAAAATTATGTAAGTATTACTCATTAAGTATAAACAGTAGGTATAGAGGTACCCATAGGAAATTTAATGGCTTATAAAGTTTTCTTGGCTTAAAATAATATTGTGAAGTTCATAAATTGCCCTTAGTGGCTGTTTGTAGGTATACTTTGTAAAGTTTATTTTGTTTGACGTGTATTTAATGTATTGTTATATAAAACCGTTTGATTTAAAAATATTTTTTATACATTTACATAATTTATATTTTTTTGATGAAGGGGTAAATGTGGTATAGGGAAGGGGTCTGCCCTCGTCAGGTTATAGTCTCAACAGAAATTATTTATTGTATTTTTTGTGTTCTGAGAAAGACAACCCTATTATCAGAGAAAAATTTGAAAACCATAGAATCATAATATCTTCGATTTCCTGATAGATTTGCATCTGATTTTTTTTACAGTTAATAGTACAGATCTGAAGTATATTTTAAGATAAATATTAGGTGCTACTGACAAAAGATGTTTGAGGGAAAAAATAAAAAGGAATAAAGATAAAATCAGGCATATTTATTTTTCTATTATAGTGAAATCTTTTCTGGTTCGCCTATATAATACCTTGCATATAATGTCAATAAACTTCAAAAACAAATGTTCAAATATTTGCATCACATCATTTATTTTTGCGTTTTTCTGTAAATCCAAAAAAATCTAATAAAAATTATAACTCTGTTTTAAAGTATATTTAAGATCCGGGAGTTCTACTCTCGCATTCAAAATAGTTCATACTTTCAATTAATAGAATAAAAAAGTGATGTCCGTTTTCTGAGGCATTTATCATACTGTGCGGCGGCCCGCCGTCCGGTGGCGCGCGCGCGTCTCCGTCCCGCGCGCCTCCCCCTCCCGCTTTCGTCTGCCGTGACACGTTCGCGCGTGAACACTTATCATACCCTTTCATTCGACAGTATGATGCGAGAGCGAATGATTAGCGCCGCCATTTTAAATTCTTGGTTATTGTTTTTAGTGGAGTAAATACTTATTCTTTTGTTCCAGGCGCAAGCCCCGGACGACCTGTCCGTGAAGCGCGGCGAGTGGGTGTACGCGGACCTGACGCAGCAGACCGTGGAGGGCTGGCTGTGGGCGCACGCGCCCAAGTGTCGCCGCTCCGGGTTCATCCCCACCGCTTACGCGCGCGCGCCACACACCACGTCACTTTGAAAATTGCATAACGTCACCAACATGTCCAACGTCGGCAACGTGTCCAACGTCAGCAACGTGTCCAACGTCGGCAACGTGTCCAAAGTCAGCAACGTGTACAGTGAATGCAACGTCGGCAACGTATGCAACGTCAGCAACGTGTACAACGTATGCAACGTCAGTAACGTGTACAACGTATGCTACGTCAGCAACGTATGCATGGTTTCAGTGGGTCACATGAATGAAACCTGGTTTTAGTGCAGCAGTGCCAATTGCGTCATAAAGTTTTCTGTTAACTATATCTGACTAGACCTTTTTCTAACTACCTTAGGGTTTGCTTCCAGTCTAACCGGATACAGCTGAATCCGAGTATTTCAAATGCTTATGCTGCCTTAAGTTATAAATGTCTATAAATAGTAACTTCTAAGGCAAGTGCAATAATATCGTCACATGTTCGTTCGGTGCACCCTGGCCATTCAGCTGGTTAATATTTTTTTCACAAATTTTCATATAAGCGTTCGAGAGAAAATTTGTATGTCTTCAGGAAAACATTTTCGTTGTTTAGTTTTTGATGATTCGGGTAAATAATAACAGCCGCAAAGGTCGATCGATCAGGTTAAGCTTCGCTTGCCGCGGTTGGTCTGTGGATGGGTGACCATCTTTACATACCGTGACCCCTCCGTGCCTCGGAAAGCACGTTAAGCCGTTGATCCCGGCTGTCATTCGTGGATCTATGACAGTCGTTACGGGTAGTCAGAAGCCCGAAAGTCGGACAACTTGTCTTACCAAGGGGTATTACCCAGTAACTGGGTTGTGGAGGTCAGATAGGGAGTCGCCCCATGTAAAATAATGGTACTGGTACATGATCCGGTTAGACTGGAAGCCAACCCCAACATAGTTGGGAAAAGGCTAGGCAGATGATGAGTTTTTGATGATTTGGTACAGTTAACAGATTACTGCATGACGATTTCCAATTTATCTTACGACGTAATGATTATAATACAGGCAGGGCCTTGTTATGTATGTAGCTCTAAATTTATCCAAAAATATTGTCACTCCTACCTACTTATTTAATTTTATTACATTTTATGGCCTGATTTTTCAATCATCTGATAACTTTATTCGAGGAATAATTTTGAAATTTTAACAGATATTTCATACAAAAACTGTCAAACGTCGTTTTATTCCTCGAATAAAAGTTATCTGACGATGGAAAAATCAGCCCTAAATTTAACAAAATCCGCAATAACACTTTAGAACATGGGTCCCCAACCGGCGGGACGCGCCCTCCTTGGGGATTCTAGTGACGCGGCTACAAAAATAATAAACTATAATACTTATTAATTAAATTTTATTTTCTTGGACGTTAAGGCTAGATTCCAAAACCCAAACGTTTCATAATACCTAAGTGCTGTAAAATGAGCTTTAGCTTTTCTGCATTAATCAACAAAATAAGTTTTTTTATTTCTGTATGAATAGTCGGAAAGAAAACCGAACGTTTCCGCGACGGAAAAAATATTTTGAGCTTTCCCTTACATTCTTAAGTTTTTCAAATATCGACAAAATAACAGGGGGGCGTTGTGTTTTTAAAAGAAAGTTATGAGGCGCGTTTGTTAAAAGGTTGGGATGCTCTAGAAAGTTTCGGTTATAAATTTATAATACATATAATTTAAAAATCTTCCAATTAGAGTAATTAATATTCTAGTTTGGAATAGATCTTCCCCAGTTCAACTCTGCCATTTGCCTGTGTTATCATCTATCCATCGCCTAAATCTTAGCCTAAAGCCATATTCTATGTAAATTATAGGAAATAAGTTTCGTCTTCCCTACTATTAAGTATTTCATTCCATTATTTTAATATTAAATCGCTATATATACTCGAAATGTCAATGTTTATGTAAAATATACTCCGTCCAAATTCGACTGATTTTGACAATACGCTTCATACTTTTATATGAATAATTTTAAGTTTAAGATTTGTATGTAATTTGTACTTAATTACTTATTAATAAAATGGTTTTAAACTATTTGTTTAGTTTCTTTATACGGTGACCTGCACATTTCATCAATTTGTGCTAAATTTGGATTTTTTTTAAAGATTTTTATTACAATCTATCAGCCGTTTGTATCTACCAGATGTTTGGTATTGTTAACGGGTTTGTACGGAAGCCGACCAGTAACTGCTCCGTTTATGCCTCTTAAATAATGTTTTGTTTCAGAAATCTTTCTTTTTAGTCTTTTAGCGTCTGTTTGGGTGTTCATCAGGTTTACTGCTAGCATGTTTGGATGGTTCGTGATTCGCTCTTCGTACGCTTTTCTCCTTTCTGAGATTTATTCTTTAAGTTTTGATACAGAGGTCGTGATGGTCTCTTATTTATTTGAGACATAGCAAGTTTAGTAGTGATAATCCGGTGTATAGATTTTTTTTAAATGTGGGTATAGATGGTCCAGAATAGTTATGTACATACCACGGGTGATAGTGTCACATCCAAGATACTTGGCGTGATCCTCTTGCGGTAGAGGTGTTCCATTTAGAGCGATAGGGGGACATCAAAGACTATAATATAATGCAGTGTAAGGGGACATGTTCCTTTCCTCTCACCTGGACGGATTTAGTTTCGTTGGTTTTGTTTCGCCAGTCTATTAAGCCATTTGAATCAAGACTATTTTGAAGCTTTTATGCTGCAACTTTTGGTGAAGTGTCCATTGAAAGAATTGCTGTTTCATCGGCAAATGTTCCAGTGACCACGCCTTCGGTCACTGGGAGGTCAGCTGTGAAAAGCAGGTACAGCGTTGGACTCCTTATACTGCCTTGCGGGACTCTAGCTTGAATAGTATGTAAGGAAGTTAACTCTTCTCTTTGTTTTTCAAAAAAGTGTCTGTTGCTTAGATATGACTTTATAAAGTTGAGGAAGTTTATAGGCAGGTTCCATTTTATCTTAAACAGTAGTCAGTCATACCCCACATAATCAAATGCCTAAGATATATCCAAAAAAGGCTGCAGCACTGTACTGTTTTAACTCAAGAGCTTCGTTAATATGTTCCACTAATCCGTGTACTTCTATGGTAGGTGTACTGCGTTTTCAGCGAAAGCTTGATGATCAGGTAACAGCTTATTCGGAGACAATCTACGCAAGATAAGAATCTCCATGGTTTTCGAGGGAATGGGCAGCAGACAACCTTTTTTCGATAAACTGTCTAGTGATCATTATTTGGTTATATTCAACACCATGAAAAGCTTCTTTACGGAAAATTAATTCTCTACGTCTAAATGATTTTTAGTTTATATTTAATCGAATGTGTACCATTTAGTTCCTAATTTATGTATATTATATCGACCTTATATAATAGGGTATATTGTACCGATCTTTTTTTTCTCGTCTTTATGCTCAGTGTGTATCAGTGGAAACTTGTAAATGGCCTCCAATTTCATATTGTTTGAACACTATAAATAAGCAGAAGGTTTCCCAAAAAGAATAAAACAAAAAGGAACTTTCCACTAACTATAATATAAATTACAAAAATCAATTCAATTCTAACACGATATTCTTCTTCTTTTTCTTAGCTTGCTGTTTAATGTCATCGTTAATCTTCCATTCATCATACTGCTGCTCAACTTTCTTAATGTCTTGTTCGGTAACAGTGATTGGCAGCTTTAGTTCAACTTGTTCACTCCTGATTAATTTGAGCGCATCTAATTTCTGCTGCAAGTAAGGTCCTTGTTGACTTTCGAGCAAGTTTCTGAATTCGGACAGTTTTTTGTTGCGAATATCGTCACAGTGCATCTCGGTGAGTTTGCGGAGAGATTCCTTGCGGGATAGCTTGTGGAAGCATCTGGAAATTGTATAAATATTATTAATTTGTCGCAATGAGGTGTGTGTTTGTGGGATGATTTATGTTACACCGTCACGGGCGCGAGCCGCGCCTAGCTGTTCTGTCTGACTTTTTTTTTCTCTTTGCTTGACTCCTAAGGGCCCAAGTGTGATTTTAAATCGCCTTTAGCCTTCTTCAAGAATTGAGCTATCAAATGCAAAAATAATTTTTCAAATCCAACCAACAGTTCCAGAGATTAGCATGTTCAATTAAACAAATAAGAATAGTATAGATACATAATTTTCTACCTGCTCAACTTTTCTTTATACAATAAGGATAGCAATAAATAAAGTCCTCCAGACCGTATTTCAGCCACGGCGGACAATCTCAACGGAGACTACCCTACGGCGCGGGAGATATTATAGTGCACAAGAAGTCTGCGCGCCCAATTCCCTCACTCTCATAGTCCGATGGGACGGCAGTCCGACACGACCGGCGATAGATCAGGCGCAGGACCAACGGCTTAACGTGCTTTCTGAGGCACGCGAGTATCACACCGCCAACTTCCAAGGATAGCAATATGACTTAAGATGGAATGGTAAATGAGAACTTCCAAGTTGGACACTATGACTAGAGGATTACAGATTTATTCCAAGATCCATTATTTGTTATTTCTAAAGATCCATTATTTTTTTTTTAGTTTTAAATTATGTACGTAATCCTCTATGGTCTAGTGGTTGCAAGCGATACTACTGAGAACGAGGTCCTGGTTTCAATTCCCAGGTTAAGCAGTGTTATTGTGTTTTTCCATCAAACATTTTTCTGAATTTGTGGCCGATTTTTAGCAATAAGGCTCGCCCTCTATTAGATAGGACTTAAGGTGAATGGGTAGTTGAGACCGCGAAATTCAAATTTTCCTACGTTTTTTGCAATTTGCGGGTCAGTGTCAGGTTGTATCTTGATCAAAATATGATTCGCGACAATAACAGGTACATATGTAGAGAATTATAATCATTAGAATCTTTATCATATATTTCTAAGTTAGATTTCTACCACCTACCACCAATCTCTTATGGAAAAGTGTTAGTGGTAGAAATCTAACTTAGAAAGATGTATTAAGAGCGTTTACGCCGAACGGCATTTCATACAAACTTTCAAGGCCTTATTTTTCGAAATGAATGAACCGATTTTAATTAAACTTCATACGCATAAGCAGGATACAAAGGTCTAAAAAGTTAGTAGAAACCATTTTCAAAATGTCTTATTTAAAAAAGATAACTGGAAATCTCTATTTCTATGGAAAATTTAAAATCGGTCTAATTTGGCTGTAACACTATTTTTTGAAAATGTTTTCTACTAACTTTTTAGACCTTTGTATCCTGCTTATGCATATGAAGTTTCATTAAAATCGTTTCATTCATTTCGAAAAATAAGGGCTTGAAAGTTTGTATGAAATGCCGTTCGGCGTAAACGCTCTTAATGATTCTAATGATTATAATTCTCTAAATATGTACCTGTTATTGTCGCGAATGATATTTTGATCAAGATACAACCTGACACTGACCTGCAAATTGCAAAAATCCTAAGAAAATTTGAATTATGCGGTCTACCACTATCCCCTTAAACATATCTGGTGAAATGTGTACTATAGGGCCACCTCTGACCTCTGTGTCACCCTTCGGTTAATATTGGCATGATGTTACGTTATGTTAAAAACTGTTCACTTACTCTGGATGGCCTTTGTATTCAATATTGAGTTTCTCTAGTAGCCATTCAAACTTCTTGTAGTCATATTGTCTCAAGAACTTCAGTAGCTTCTTTCTTTTGTCAATACGTTCTTGTACCAGTTGCTGAAAATTAAATTATTATTTTGTTGTTTATTTGACATTAATAAAATTGTTATTAACTTCTGCTAGGCAAGCTTATTAAGTTCGGTATCAATAGAAAAATTAATTGTGTCTCATTAGTGACAGTTGAACTCTTATCATACATTAGAGTAGATTTTAATCAAAACAGAAAAGATTTTTTAAACATTTTGTACAAGGAAAAAAAAATGATGGACAAAAGAACAATACTACTATTTTAAGACCGGGCTTTCTTTATAAAATGCTATAATATTCTGTTACCTTCATTTTCTTATTTCTAGGAAATTTATCCATGGTGTCCTGAAGATACCGTATCTGTCCCGTAAGAAATGCAACTGAAAACAAAATAGTCAATGTAAGTCTTCCTTCTTGTAATAAAAATATGTTGCTTTTATTTTGTATCTCTAAGATACTACTGTTAAATTAAATAATATCATACTTTTAGTTTCAGCAGTGCTCCGGTCGTACTGATGTCTTCGCACTCTATCCATTAGCTCCTGTTTAACCAACCGATTGTACTCCTTGCGACCAAGGTGGCCCACTGAGAATATCTTCTTCACTGCTTCCGAGGCACTGAAAGGTGGTGTAAAATAAATATAGAAAAGAATCAATTAGAAAATCATAGTTTGAGTTTGTACGTATATTTGTGTAATTGGAATACAATTGCTGCAATGGGATAGTTCATTTGAGTATTATTTATTTTATATCTTTATAATATTATCAGAGTATGCACATTTTTCTGTCATAACTTCAGTGGTTGTATAAAAAGTTGTGAGCAGCTGACAGAAACTAACTGATCATTGCTTGTCGCATTAAAGCAATAGCAAAGGAAATGTTACTTACTCTTTAATGTCCTCAGTTAAAGCATAATCTTTGCCAATGGCGGTCTCAGGAATGGGAGGTAGGCCTTCCAAGTCTCCAGACCTCTCTGGTTTGTACGCAGGCACGTATTCTGGCCTTACCCATTTTAAATTGACTGTGTGTTTGATACCACGAGATTGCACTATTGAACAAGCTAATCGCCGCAACATTGCGACAATCTTAATACAGTACTATTGATAAATTAAATTATATTTCTGTAGCCACCTAACCTCAAAACAAGTCGATCTTATTCTTATATGACATTGACAAACGTCAGACACACGTCAGATCAGGCAGACAGTTGTTTTTTAAAATTGCGTTCCTGATATATTCAAGTCGTCGGTGTTGGTAGTTTGAAGCATTAAATGAGTTTATCATCGTGGAACAGGGTGATATTTTTTTAAGTGCCAGCAGGTTTCAACAAAACGTATTCATGTAATTCAAGTCAAACTCTTCCGTAAAATGTAAGCCCAGCTACGCAGATGTTTGTGTCTTGAAGTGAAAATAAATAAAATCGATTCACACCGCGAATTACAGAGCTAAGCTAAGCGAGCTAACTGAATATGGGCCACCTTTCTCGAAGCTGGAGCCTGGAACTGAACTAAGTTTTGCGTGCACTCAGGTATTCTAACCCGCAAGGTTATACCAAGACAAGGTTTGCTCTTGGTTTGGACTGCTCTTGAGAGCTTGCGTTTTTAAATAGGAGACTGAACCAATATAATTGGAGTTGGATCAAGATTTTGTTTGCAAAATATTTAGTAGTCTCATTTTATGGTATGCTAGTTGATAAATTATTGAATATTGCCACAAAGAAAACGGGTATCAAAATAAAACAACATTTCGTGAACATTCATTTATTGCTTTGTGAGTATGAAACCTCAAACTTACAAAAAAAAAATAAGCAATATTTTGTACTAATGTACCACTCCACATGACTGTACAGACTACAATATACGAATACATTCTCTTTATATACAGTTTTAGGACAAAAAAAAAAACATTACAATAAACTAATAAAAACAATCCTGTTTTAACCGGGTGAATGCCGTAATACAGAATACAGAAACAATTAAAAAGGTATTGTGTCTCGCGACGATCCACGTTCCCGGCACACGATTATAAAAAATACAAATCATTTTGCAACATTGTAACATTTTTGAGTACCTATGGCAGTGATTTGTATCATTAGGGAGGTTTTATTATGAATTTATTAATTTCCAAGACATTTTTGAATATGTTTTAACTTTAAATATAGTGCCATCCACGAAGATGCGCCCACTCTTCTTCTTCTTCTTCTTTTAATCGCTAGTTAATTCCGCTAGTGTTGTAGTTTTTTGATACACACCAATTACCCACTAATAAATAATTACTTGTCTGTGTGGTGCCGCGGACTTAAAGAATAGCACCACCCCATACTTCCCGTGGGTGTCGTAAAAGGCGACTAAGGGGCGTACCGGAGAATGGGCAGCAGCGTTCTCTATGCATTCCACCACCATACCATACTGCGATCGCCAACCCGCCTGCCAAGCGAGGCGATTATGGCAACCACCCCCCCCCTTTTGGGGGAGGCCTATGTCCAGCAGTGGACGTCTTTCGGCTGAAATGGTGGTGGTGGTGATGGTAAAATAATTACTATGTATCGACAAAACTACAACACTAGCGGAATGTTGCACACTTGTTCTGTAAGCAATTAGGAAGAAGAGTGGGGCGCGTTTTCGTGGATGGCGCTATCTGTACAGACGCCAGCACATCAAGCTACTACAATCTGTCAAATTGCTTGACGTGCTTGCGTCTGTACTATGAGCGGTCGCTCATAGTACAGACGCAAGCACGTCAAGCTACTACCATCTGTCAAATTTCTTTAATAGATTTTCAACTTTATCTCTAAACCATAAGGTGCAAAGTTGATTGGGAAAATTTGACACGTTTCGGGTAGCTTAATGTGCTGGCGTCTGTACGTTTTTTTTTAAACCGGCTTTGCAAAGCCTACCCTGTTTACAGCCAATTTTTCGAAAGATTTTAAACACCCTGGAAGTTCACATTCTGGAAGTTTAATTAAATTTTGTTTGTTAACAAAGTTATAAGAACTAAAATAATGTGGAATGTAGTATAAAACATACTTAAACATAATGTAGATTTTAAAAATAAACTATTAAATTAAGAACAATTTTAAATGAATGTCACTATAGTTTAGTTTTAGGTTCAAATTCTGCTAAAACCTATTTTTAAATCACTACTATGAAACATTGATTTCTGCCTACAAAGAAACGAATTTAAGCTAGAAATTATTTACTTAAATTACATATTTTGAATTTGGCACCATGGTTGTTTACATATAATGTTGAAAGCATGTCGCTCATTTGGTAGTAGTGGTCAAAATTTATGATTTTTTAGTTAATAAAGTTGTGTTAAAAAAATTAGGCTAAATTGAATTTTAATTAATATCACAATGTGAATATCTGCCCTCTCTCTCTTACTACAGAGCTTAGAGAAATGATGTTTTTACAGTAAACGGAGCGCAATTTTTTCAACACAACTTTATTATTAACTAAAAAATCATCAATTTTGAGATAATGTCGACCTTGTAGCAAATGAGCTATTGTCGACCTTGTAGCAAATGAGGTATGTGTATTTTGCCTATAATAATTCATCGTTAACAATCATTTCATAACGGAGAGATTTTATGAAACTTGTGCGCATGCATGGGCTGTTTGTCCGCATTGGCGAACCATTGTGTACAGGCAAAAATGTTAATGGTCTTTGACTCTTATGTTTTAGTAAAGTGTATACAAAAATGTGCATAAAACTTCAAACGCTAACATTTTTGTCAACTCTAGAACCACAGCGTGAACTAACAAAGTAAAATTAATTTAAAAATAAAACTAAAGTTTTTTAGTTCTAAGAAAAACTTAGCAGAATTTGACACCTACATTTACCTAATCCACAAAACTACAGTTATAGAAGAAATAGACAATAGATAGATTTGCACACTGCTATTTTTAATTTATAAAATTACCCACAATGTTATTTTTAAGTTTGAATGAAATGCAAATTATTTTTGTGTTAATATTTTGAGAAAGTTTCCTTCGTAAATTGTCTTTAAACAAAGCATTTTAGATGCTTATAAAGAAAAGTTAATTGAGTTTTAGTAATGGGCATATCTGCTATCCTTTTCCATAGACAAGTAAAATCTAGGAAAAAATCCGAATTTTAAAACAAATTTTCTAAGTCACAATAATTAGCATTTCACAAACCCAATATCAACTATATCATTTAAAATTTAAAACATTGTTATAAAACAGTAATTTTAAACTGTCTACGTAGAAGGAATGCGACCACTGAAACATTACACAATGAATTCATTCCTATTACAATTAAAAAAATCCTTAATTTTAATACTGGACATCATTTATCTACTTATCTTAAATCATCTTTTATAAACACGAGATATAAAATGTCTTTCAATCGTAAATTCTTAACACTAATTGGGGCGAAGTTAACTAGACATGCGATGTTTTGTTATAAATTAATGCCTTGAATGTGTTAAAATTCTGAATTTCATCACACTGCATACCATTGTCTGTGTGGTGCCGGACTTAAAGAATAGCACCACACTCACACTTCCCGTGGGTGTCGTAAAAGGCGACTAAGGGTCGTACCGGAGAATTGGCAGCAGCGTTCTCTATGCATTCCTCCACCATACTATACTGCGATCGCCAACCCGCCTGCCAAGCGTGGCGATTATGGCAAACCCCCCCCAACTGGGGGGAGGCCTATGTTCTGCAGTGGACGTCTTTCGGCTGAAATGGTGGTGGTGGTGGCATACCATAAACAAGCCTACAATGTTCCCACTGATGGGACACAAGGCTCCTCGCTCTTCGAGAGGCAGTGGGCTATAATCTACCACGCGGGCCCAGCGCGGGTTGGTAGATGTCACGTCTTCGAATTTTTGGTTCGAAGACATGCCGGTTTCCTCACGATGTTTTCCTTCATCGTTTTGAGAGCAGTGTTGATGAAATTGTTTACACAAAGTGCCTGTCTGGGTTCCAAACCCATGACTTACAGTTAAAAAGCATCAATTTATCCCCAAAACTTCCATTTAATATTACCTAGCTAACCCCGCCATTGCGTAAATACAAAGCAATAAATTGTATTTGAAAAATAAATAATAAACATAATATAATTAATAACATAATATCTACCACGGACTAGGTGAAAACCTTATTCAAAACAACGGGAGACATCAAATTAAATTAGGAACAGCACCAAACGTTATTTTTTTGGAATCGATATAATCACATGAAATAATAATTAACACACATTTTGATATTTGTTTATGTTGTAAACCTTTTTTGTAGTTTTGAACGACTTTTTTTGAAGACTGTACTTTAATAGTACAGTCGACAAAAAAAAGTTAAGACTAACTTTCACAACAAATACGTTAGTTAGACAATATAATAAGTATAATAATAAGTTGGTTAGACATTTCATAATGCCACATTACAATAAATATTATTTTGATATTATCTATATGGAAGATGGAAAAACTGACAAACGTTGGTATTTTCGCGTAATAGAAAATTCTCATTTTATCGAAACTGCACAAATTATCTACCTACAGCCATTTTTTCCAGTATTCAAGCCCAACAAATACGGGCTATATTGAGCACCTAAGCTAAACCTAGTCACTCATTAATCTAACCTCCAAATACTCAAACACAACTTACCATCGCTGAACCTCATGCTGTCTCTTTCACTTTAAGGTGTATAGTTGAGACAGAAACACTTTTACGAACGTCATAAAGGTGAGTTTCGTTTGAGTGTTCGCGGGTAACTCAGTTATATGCACAGTAGTGCATTGGTGTTATATATTAGCTAGTTATTTATATATTAATGCTACTTATGTACATTATTGTTGTAAAGGCAAGAGCTATAGGTCGCGCGATAGCTGTTTTTATATACTTATGAATGTAAGAAGTTGATAACGTCATAACAAATAGATTTTTTTAAAAACCTTCGGAAGTAAAAGGGCACATAGGGGGCAAATATGTTTTGATTTGTAGATTCAAATTCTAATTAGAAATAATTGATATTCATCTTTACAAAAATTTGGATTTGAATAGAGAGATTCGTGACTATCTTTCTAGACTATGTGCTCAAAATATATTTGAGTGATTTTTAACTTTATTGCTGCCCCACAAACAATAATATAGTGTCCAGCAGAAATATAGATACACCTAGATAACGCAAGAGCAACTATTTCACGTGCCCAGCTTACGTACAAAAATCGTAAGCTCCACTTTCGCGCTCAGTCCTGTAGTATTGCTGGCTGGCCCCGGGGGTGGGGCGAGGGGGGTGCCGCACGCGGGGGCGACTTTGAATCGATTTGATTTCCCCATCATTAAATAGTGCTTGTGACGTCATAGTAGGAACGTAGTCAAAAAATGGCACGCTTGGTTTTCACACAGATCGTTGTACTTACGTTATCTAGATCTATCTATATCTGTGGTGTCCAGCTTGTCCAGTTTCCTACACGCTAGAGGAGTCGATGGACGCTACTGAAGGTGCCAAGATCATAGCCAAATTCTGGGCTGACTGTATATAGATAACCATCGACACGCTAAGAAGACTTTAGTGCCCCATCCAAAAGGTTTCCATTATTCCTATTATAACTATTTTGCCTGACCATTCATTGTTATTTATTAATAACACTAAAACTGCCCATATTAAAACAAAATCGTCTGTTAATAATACAAGAACCTGCTCTAACTATAACACTGAGTCTAAATGTTTATACCATTTGAATTTTGAGAGAAAAACATTGATAGCAACGCACCTTATATACATAGCTTTATGTACAGCTAAATTATTGCCATTTACCAACCGTCCTTAAAAAATGGCTACGCTCTTTGGTAAGGCTTAAAACCTTTTTGAAGTATTTTTTGTCTGTGGTTCGTCTCTGAAGATTATTTATGGTTTTTTAAAGATGAAAGCGTTACTACTGGAAATTCTACAAAATGCCAAGCCGTTTTGTGTTATAAACAAGCTCATTTTGTCTACAATATGTATGTACAATACAATTTAACATTATATTATGTTACATAACGTTTATATACGCCATTAGAACGGTAGGTAGATAAGGTAAGGTGTAACACGGTGCGCAACGTTCAAGTGCAACGTGTAGCGTGTTACTGTAACATGCGTGTAACACGCGCGAGGGGGCGCTACTACCGACGCCGGCGCATGCGCTCCGATGGCCGCCGCCGCGCTGGAACATTACACGTAATAGAAAATGAGTAATGTATATCCAAAATTTGTAACGATACTAAAACCTAAAAATACCAATAGCGTTGCAAAGAAAAACGTTATAGAATTTCATTTTCGTAGAACCATATTTGTCTATGTGGTGCCGGACTTAAAGAATAGCACCACCCCATACTTCCCGTGGGTGTCGTAAAAGGCGAATGGGCAGCAGCGTTCTCTATGCATTCCACCACCATACCATACTGCGACCGCCAACCCTCCTGCCAAGCGTGGCGATTATGGCAAACCCCCCCCTTTTTGGGGGAGGCCTATGTCCAGCAGTGGACGTCTTTCGGCTGAAATGATGATGATGATGAGAATCAATAAGTAACGTTATAGGTATCAGTAACATTAAGCTTGTCCGCTAATAACATTACAGCGTCGTTCATATTGCAATTTGTTCAATGTCAAAAATTTCAATATTTTTTTGTAGTATGCTGTTTTTTTACTCTCCTGTAAACTTGTCATTTTTGACATAGAACTAATTGCAATATGAACGATTGCAATTTGTTCAATGTCAAAAATTTCAATATTTTTTTGTAGTATGCTGTTTTTTTACTCTCCTGTAAACTTGTCATTTTTGACATAGAACTAATTGCAATATGAACGACGACAGGTGAAACGTTACAGATTCATTTGTTACGTTATTCTTCATACTTTTTCGTCATCTTTTATGTCATGAAGCTGGCAAAGTTGAGTATCGAAACGAATAACGGTATTATATCGTTATACTAATAATCATATTGTTAGTGAACAGTTTAAGATTTCGTTCCGTTTGTCAGTACCGTTATAGCCAAGGAATTAATTTTGTTACGATCCTGGTGGAACGGTACAAATTATTCGGTACTGGAACGTTATTTTGAGTAACGTTATAAGTCCCTGATAATAATATCGATACACTTTGATAACAGTGCTTGCATTATTTTATATGTAAGAATAGACAAAATAGAGTTGTACTGCTCTGTAGTGGGCTCAAACTACGGTCTTCAAAAACAGAAAAAATATGTCAGAAAAACCCAATTTGACACTGTTCGATCCAAGGATGGAACCCAGGATGGTAGCTACGCTTGCAGATAGTAGAAAATACTTAACCAAAAATCATTAAGTATGTAAGAATGGTATCTCTGGCCTTCGTGTGAGTTTTTTCGACTCACGTTCGATTGGGAGCGCGTTAGAATTTTGTATGGGAAATTAGGTTTCTCCTAGTGACCACCAGGTGTCGCTATAACTTTTTCCCATGTAAAATTCTAACGCGCTCGCAATCGAACTTGAGTGAAACAACTCACACTTAAGCCTCAGGTGGCGTTCTGTAGTTTCTGGCGACCCCCATGGTAAATAGGCGTGAGTGTTCATACACTAACACACACACTAGTTAAAACACACACACTAACACACTAGTTTTCATAAACTCAATTTGACTCAACAATCTGAGAGTCGATCCCAGGATCTAGGTTCTTGCAAATGTAGACCAATAATAATAAATATTATAATTATTTTATAAAAATATTATTATTTATTTATAATTAGTGTTTTCGACCCAAGAAACCACCATTTAAGATTACTATTTAATAAGTTTATTTAAGATTAATATTTAATACGAGGGGCTTGTGGCTAAGAAATAACAGCCGCACGGTTCGATCGATCAGGTTAAGCTACGCTTGCCGCGGTTGCTCCGTGGATGGATGATCATCTTTACATACCAACTCCCCTCCGTGCCTCGGAAAGCACGTTAAGCCGTTAGTGTCATTCGTGGATCTTTGACAGTCGTCAGAAGCCCGAAAGTCTGACAACCAGTCTTACCAAGGGGTATCGTATTACCCAGTGACTGGGTTGTGGAGGTCAGATAGGCAGTCGCTCTATGTAAAATACTGGTATTCAGCTGCATCCGGTTAGACTGGAAGCCGACCCAACATAGTTGGGAAAAGGCTAGGCAGATGATTTACTACAGCATGGTGCTATTCACAAGTAAATGTATAAGGAACAAATTAAGAATAAAAAGATACATACCGATAGCAAATAACGCGTCGCCCGGCGATCGCAGACCCTATTCCCGTTTCTTTCCCTTCTTCTTCCCAATTCGCTGGCTATAATTCTGCGCAAACGCATTCACTATCGACACAATGAAGTACACAAACATTACAAACACGAATTTCCCTAATAAACTGGATAGAACCGAGCCTTGGTTGTCTTCGGGTGACGCTGATTCGTTTTTGTGTAAGCGAACCTTCTGGTCGCGCAGGAATTCTAGAAGAGGAGCCTCTAGTTTTGGCCCGATGTAGGGTATCCTCTCTACCCACGAAAGGACTTGGCTGTAAGAGAAAAAACATAGGTCAGTAACTTAATAATAGAGAGAGAAAGAGAAAAACGATGAAAAAAGAGAGAAAACAGAGGTGAAAATATATGAGGGGTCCGTGGCTAAATAATAACTAAGCTAAGCTTGCCGCAGTTGGTCTGTAGATACCCTCCGTGCCTCGGAAAGCACGTTAAGCCATTGGTTCCAGCTGTCATTCGTGGATCTTTAACAGTCGTTACGGGTAGTCAGAAGCACGAAAGTCTGACAACCAGTCTTACCAAGGGGTATCGTATTACCCAGTAACTGGGTTGTGGAGGTCAGATAGGCAGTCGCTCCATGTAATATACTTGTATTCAGCTGCATCCGGTTAGACTGGAAGCCGACCCCAACATAGTTGGGAAAAGGCTAGGCAGATGATGATTTAGAGGTGAAAATAGAAATAACAATGTTGCTACTCGGTTTCAGTTGAGTAAATGGAATTAAATAACAGAGATGATGTTTTTTCTTCACCATTTTTGCTTTATAATAAAAAAAAATAAAGTGTTCCGAAAAAATATTATCCTTTTACTTGTTGCATGCAAAGTCCACAATTGCTCTCATGAATGTAGACACGCTGCTTACTTATGGAAAGATCGTAAATAATGCTTGAACTAAGCACGTTATAAAAATACTAGCTGCGCCCCGCGGTTTCACCCGCATAAGGTCGATCCCGTGGGAATATCGGGATAAAAAGTAGCCTATACGTTAATCTAGGGTGTCAGCTACCTCCATACAAAATGTTATCAAAATTGGTCCAGCCGTTTGAGCGTGAAGAAGTAACACACATATAAACACACACTCACAAACTTTCGCCTTTATAATATTAGTGTGATATTGTATTAAAAAGCTACTTACGCAACCAAAACCTCATTAAAAGCGATGATAACAAACATCTTCTGTATGTGCATCTTGATGACTGCCTTGCCAATCACCGTGGCACCGAAGAAGGTCCAGAACGGCACTAAAAAGTGCCCGCAGGTCAGGCCGGCCAGGTCGAACAGGGGGTTTGGTACCGACGCGCAGGCTAGGATGCCCACGAAGCCCACTTTCTGGACCAGCTTTTGTACCATTTGTTTTGCTCTGGAAGTTAAATGTTGGAATTAATTAAAGAGTTCTGTTTTGTAATTATTGAGTTGATAAAAATACTTTTGTGCGGACACTTCAAAGTGGAGTTTTGGGAAAGTTTTTTTTGTGGTTGACAATTCATTACATCATTCATTAAGTACTATGGACAGGCCTCCGTCACTCCATGTACTTGCGCGCTATAATTCTCTACCGCCCGGCCGAGCGGTCTCGGGCCGTTTGCGGACCAAATTCAGTGCGATTTTCGCAAGCGAAGCGCACGCACGTTGTTCAATTTTAATCGTTCCATTCGTTTGTACGCGTACGATGCCGTCTGGTACAACCATTTAAGTATAACACGTGTAACTTCTAAAGATTTTTTTAAATTTTAGTTACACACAGACCTCTATAATTATGTTTTAGATGTATTGCACAGTCAGCACCAATTTATAAAAAAAAAATATTTTTATACGATACAATTTTAAACTGTAGTCATTTTTATTCAGTAGACATTTTAGACATAGTCAGAACATATTCACAGTTCTCAATAAAATAGACACAAAAGTAACTATTTAGTAATCTGTGCTATTAAGACGTTGAAAACAATTTGTAGGTACCTAATGACAACAAGAAAGGGTTGAGACAACTTGAACAGCAATGGTCGCCATCAAAAAGTATTATTTAACAGATTTTTATTAAAAAAAAAGTTATAGCTAAACAAAATAGCTAAATAAATAAAAACGTGTGCGGTCAAATATTTTTCAAAGACCAACAAGAATAAATAAATGTTAATTCTATCAATGACGCATACGCATATCATACATTGCTTCAAACAACAAAAACTTACATATTATTGACATTTGAAATTAATGTTCATACATACATAAAAAGTTAACGCTTAATATTGATAACAAAAAATTATAAGCCACTATTGAACAAGTTCTAATGGACTTTTTTGATAAGTTCAAAGAGACCTGAGGTTCTCATTTTACTATCTTGAATTCATTAATTTACTAGCTTCCACCCGCGGCTTCGCCCGCGCGGTATGTCGATAAAACCTATCCTATGTCCTTCTCCGGGATGCAATCTATCTCTCTGCCATTTTTTATCGACATCCGTTCAGTGGTATAGTGGCGTGAAAAGGTAACATACAGACAGACAGAGTTACTTTCGAAATTTATAATATTAGTATGGATTTCTTCGAAAGTATCACATAACAAGAAAATCTATGACCAAATTGAATAAGCAAAAAAAAACATTATGGTCCCTTTTAGACTCAATATTCGCTTCGACAATCAGATCTATGTTTCACATTAGAGTAGTAACATGGAATCACAAGTTTAAAATATTTCTGTCGTCAGGCCGAAAACGTTACCTAATATTTAGGGTTCCGTATCCAAAGGGTAAAAACGGGTCCCTATTACTAAGGCTACACTGTCCGTCTGTCATCAGGCCGCATCTCATGAATCGTAATAGCTAGACAGTTATAATTTTCACCGATTATGTATTTCTGATGCCGCTATAACAATAAAAACTAAAAACAGAATAAAATATATATTTAAGGTGGCTCCCATACAACGGTGTTTTATTCGGCGTTTCTGCATTGTGGTACCCTTCGTGTGCGAGTTCGACTCGCACTTGGCCAGTTTTTTTTTTTCATACTAGCTGCGCCCCGCGGTTTTACCCGCATAAGTTTTGATCCCGTGGGAATATCGGGATAAAAAGTAGCCTATATGTTAATCCAGGTTGTCAGCTATCTCCATACCAAATTTTATCCAAATTGGTCCAGCCGTTTGAGCGTGAAGAAGTAACAAACATATAAACACACACACACACTCACACACACACTCACAAACTTTCGCCTTTATAATATTAGTGTGATGGCCGCATTCCATCGGTCCCTTCGCCCCACGTCGTACTCCTAACACACTATGATAGATCGCTTTTAGCGATAAGACCGCCCATTGTGTCACCCTTTGTACAGTTTCTAGATTTATATGTCTGTAATTTATATGGTGTACATAATAAAGAGTATCCTATTCTATTCTATTCTATGACACCTCACCTGCCAATCCTGGAGTCGTCGTTCGCAGCCGCCAGCTCGGCCACGGCCCCGCCCGACAGCCGCGCGGCCCGCGCCATGAAGTAGGGCGGCAGCTCCCCCAGCGCGGTGCCGACACCCCACAGCATGGACTCGATGCGCACCTTGGACATTATGTTCCATATCGTCACCAAGTTGTTCGGGTCGATTTCAGCTGGACATATTATGCTGGAATAGAAACAGAATACGATGTAATACTCAAATTAGGTCAATGTTATAGCGATGTGATATTCAACTTTAGTCCATATTTTATGCACTTAATAATTTACAATACCAAAAGTGTTATAGAGAAATCATCACTAACAAACTTCAATCAATGTGATATAACATTCAATTTTGGCCAATTATGGACATCATCATTTCAGCCGAAAGACGTCCACTGCTGGACATAGGCCTCCCCCAAAAGGGGGGGGTTTGCCATAATCGCCACGCTTGGCAGGCGGGTTGGCGATCGCAGTATGGTATGGTGGTGGAATGCATAGAGAACGCTGCTGCCCATTCTCCGGTACGCCCCTTAGTCGCCTTTTACGACACCCACGGGAAGTATAGGGTGATGCTATTCTTTAAGTCCGGCACCACACAGACTTAAGACATAATACTAAATAAAACGCGCGCAATCGTTAGCTGTATTTAAGAGACTCGTGAAGGAACATTACTCGTTGTTGTGATCTTGTTTTCGTAGCTGCAATAATCTGTAGTCATCATTTATTTTCGTTGTTTATATGTATATTTAGTATGTATTTATTTATGTATCTATTATACAGCATTATACATGTATATATCTATGTATCTATTATAGTATATTATTTTGCACCACTAACAACCCCATTTTTTATATCCACGCATTCACTGTCCATTCCAAGGTTGCCTGGAAGAGATCGCAGAAAGCGATAAGGCCGCCCATTGTATGTTTTGTATTAAAAATCGTATTTTTTTGTTATGTTTTTTCTGGTGTACAATAAAGTATATATAAATAAATATAAATAAATAAATAAATACTCAATATTGAAAAATTTATAAAAGCATCACACTAAACTTTGGTCAATACTATAACGAAATCATACTCAACTTTGGTCAATCACACTAATATTAAAAAGGCGAAAGTTTGTGAGTGTTTGTGCGTGTGTTTATATGTTTGTTACTTCTTCACGCTTAAACGGCTGGACCAAATTTGATAAAATTTTGTATGGAGGTAGCTGACACCCTGGATTAACATATAAGCTACTTCTTATCCCGATATTCCCACTGGATCGACACTTATGCGGGTGAAACCGCGGGGCGCAGATACTACTACATTTATAACGAAATCATACTCAACTTTGCTCAATATTATAAATAAATCATTTCTTTTCTCCATAGCAACAAAGCCGTTATATTTGCAGTAATTTGGAACATTTTAACAATAGGGACAACAAAGCCATTATATTTGTAGTAATTTGGAACATTTTAACAATAGGGACAACAAAGCCATTATATTTGTAGTAATTTGGGACATTTTAACAATAGAGACAACTAAGTCATTATACTTACTCATTAGGATAAGGCGGCTCGGGGAAGTTGAGCGAGCCGCACTCATACGCAGCCAACGTGACGCTCGCGATGTGCGGGCCCAGGTACATCAGGAACGTGTGCAGTCCCGTGCCCAGGCCTACGGAGCTGCACACGCCGAGTGCCACCCACCAGCCCCACCATGCTAACGTACCTATTAATACCTGGAGACAGACAAGATAAAAATTGAATAGAGATCAAATCAAATTTATTTCTGAACCAAAAAGTTTTCCATTAGTTGGTGAGAGCCTCCTGATAAGCAAGTAATGCCTGTGTTAGGAGACTCCGCACTTCCACATCAGTATATATTTTTTGTTTTTTTTTTAAGAATGATAAATATTGAAAAGAGTATAGAAGTATGAGGAACAGGGTGTAAAGTTCAGCACTCATACTCTATAGAAAAGGGAGGATCCTCCGACCAGACGGGTGTTGTGTTTGGCGGGCACAAGGCAAAAATGCCGAAAAAAACACGTTTGTTGTATGGGAGCCCCCCTTAAATATTTTTTTTATTTTCATTTTATTATTTATTATTAAAGTATAAATACAACTGAGTATTTTGTGAATATTTCAAGTGCCTACCTGTTGCCATTTTTGATATCGAGCAAAAAAATCGCGTTTGTTGTATGGGAGCCCCCCTTAAATATTTATTTTATTTTGTTTTTAGTATTTGTTGTTATAGCGGCAACAGAAATACATAATTTGTGAAAATTTCAACTGTCTAGCTGTCGCGGTTCTTGAGATACAGCCTGGTGACAGACAGACGGACAGACAGCGAAGTCTTAGTAATAGGGTCCCGTTTTTACCCTTTGGGCACGGAACCCTAACAAGCTGTTCTCGATTCGGTAAGAGCTTCAACTTTAGCTATTGTATGAGCGAAATTAACACATTATTAGGTTGTATAAATGTCATATTCGTAATAGGATAAATAAATATTATTTACCTGTACATAAGCCTGATGTGGGCCGCTAACGTAGTAAGATACACCTGTAGATACCCCTGCTAAAAATATCGTCAGCGCCAATAATTTGTACGCTAATAACCTGGAAAAAAACAGAAACATTAATTTAACAATTTTTTTTACCATAGTTTTTTTTTGTATGTTCAGTCTCTGACATTCCTAAGGCGAATGGGTAGTGGTAAACCGCGAAATTCTAATTTTTTTACGTTTTTTGCAATTTGCAGGTCAATGTCAGATTGTATCTTGATCAAAATATGATTCGCGACAATTACAAGTACATATTTAGAGAATTATAATCATTAGAATCATCAATTTCATTAGATTTCTAAGGCCCGGCGCCCATTATCGGCATCGGCAAGGAAAAGGATCCTTCGGCATCCTACATGCAAGCGCACACTATCGGCAATTATGCTTTGGCATGCTGCAACGTTCTTAAGGATGACGAAGCTCCCTTAAGGATGCCGCCCCGAGTGTTGCCTCGGCGCCGGCGGCGTACCGAAGGTTGCAGAAGGATGCCGAAGCATACCGAAGCATTCTCAAGGCTGCCGATACACCAGCCTCAAGCATACCGAAGCGGTATTTTTGTTCTTACGACCACATATCACAGAAATTTCTACTTTATTGCCATTATGTTATAGTATATTGCTATTTGCCACCTAAAATCCTCAGTCGTACCGATGCCGATAATGGGCGCCGGGCCTAAGTTAGATTTCTAGCATAAGCACATTTCCATAAGAGATTGGTTCTTATGGTACAAAATGCTTGATAGTGACAAAAGTATTGTTAATTACCCCTGTACTCCTGTGGAGACCAATATGATCAGCTCTTTGAAGAAGTAGTCCAGAGTGGTGAGGGGCCGCCTCCATAGCACCAGGCTATCACTGTCCATTGTTGTGGTTTTGCTCCTGCTGCAACAAACATGACACTTATTATGACTATATTTGAGATTAAAGGCTTATGTCTGTGTGGTGCCGGACTTAAAGAATTGCACCACCCTTTACTTCCCGTGGGTGTCGTAAAAGGCGACTAAGGGTCTTACCGGAGAATGGGCAGCAGCGTTCTCTTTTATTCCACCATCATACCATACTGCGATCGCCAACCCGCCTGCCAAGCGTGGCGATTATGGCAAACCACCCCCAAAATTGGGGGAGGCCTATGTCCAGCAGTGGACGTCTATCGGCTGAAACGACGATCTCAAGGTCGCCAGGCAAAAACGATGATGGGTGCCTTATGTTGATATTTTAATTAACGTGCAAAACCTTGCTTTTCTACTGTATGCCTTGAAGATATATCTTTCTATTGGATTTCAGCATATGCGTATGTGAATTATACGAATGAAATTTGTGAACCATACGAAAAATTGTATCTGGGGCCACGGGTCAATGCCAAAGTAAAGAAGCGAGTCAAACCATACTTTACAGAAATCTCCGGCAACCCATATGCGGGCCCTATCGACGAATGAAAACGGTTTTCTGCAGGGAAGCCTGCATGCTGGCCCTATGGCATGCGTTACAGAAATCTCCCGCATCCCGCATACGAAACCTATCGACCAATGAATATGTGCCTTTAGTCGATAGGTAACCACTGCAGTATACGGAGAACCTGCTCCACACGTTTGGCAGTTGGTTTGATGGCTCATTTTCATTGGGAGTGAGTCTCCGCACTTAAAGAATGTCTGTGTGGTGCCGGACTTAAAGAATTGCACCACCCCTTACTTCCCGTGGGTGTCGTAAAAGGCGACTAAGGGTCTTACCGGAGAATGGGCAGTAGCATTCTCTATTTATTCCACCATCATACCATACTGCGATCGCCAACCCGCCTGCCAAGCGTGGCGATTATGGCAAACCCTCCCCCCCAAATTGGGGGAGGCCTATGTCCAGCAGTGGACGTCTATCGGCTGAAACGACGAAAACGAGTCTCCGCACGCATTTTACCGACCGATTAATTTGATTGGTCGCTACGCCCGCTACGGGAATTCCCCGCAGGCGGTGTACAACTGTACAGTGTCATTGATTTATGACTTTCATTAGCTGTAACCCCCCCCCCCCTCCCCCCCCCCCCCGCCTGCTGTATATCGACTGAGTAATCGACCAATGAAAATGAGAGTTAAACGATCTTAAAAATATTTAAGAATAATAGCCACCATTTTTTGGTGCTTCAACCAGTTTTTCGTAAAGGTCCAAAAATAAAGTAATCGATTGGGTCGAACTTCAAGTTTCAAGTTATTACATAAAATGCCCCTTATACCATGGTTATGTAAGAAAGAAGTACGATTTGACCTTTAGGAAAAGCTTACACCAATTTATCACAACGGAATTACAGTGGAAACCAGTTTCGGTCAGCCAGATTATTTATATCGACGGCGACGTTATAAAAGGAACTCGACGGTCTATTTCAGTGCAAAACCTTTTTTAAGGATTACCTTCAGTCTTTCACGTTCCAAATTCAATGAATTAAGTACCATTTTCATTTATCAAATCGGGGAAGAAGTGCCGCAACAAATCAACAACCTTCCTTAGCAACAAGTTTCTTATTTAATTTTTTTTTTTTGCTGTATGTCCTTTACGCTCCAACTTATAAGTTTGTTTGTTTGAACGCGCTATGTCTGGAAAAAGAGCAGTGGTGGTCCAGTGGTATCGGCCGCGACTTACGAGTTGTAGATAGGTCGTAGGTTCGAACCCAGGCAGGCGCTTTACTTTGTGTAAATTATTTCATCACCACTGCTCTCAAAACGGTGAAGGAAAACATCGTGAGGAAACCGACACATCCTAGAACCAAAAATTCGAAGACATGTGACATCTACCAACCCGCACTGGGCCCGCGTGGCCCTCTCACAGAGAGGAGGCCAGTGTCCCAGCAGTGGGAACAGTATAGGCTGATTATGATGTCTGGAAATGAAAGTCGGGCTTAAAAAAATCTTTTAGCCTAATTCTTGAAGAAGTCTATAGAGCTATTTAACATCACTCTAGGACCGTTAAGAACCGAGCATAAAAAAAACTGGCCAAGTGCGTGTCGGACTCGCACACGAAGGGTTCCGTACAACAAGGCGAAAACGCCGAAAAAATCACGTTTTTTGTATGTGAGCCCCTCTCAAATATTTATTTTATTTTAATTTTATTATTTATTATTAAAGTAAAAATACAACTGAGGATTTTGTGAATATTTCAAGTGCCTACCTTTTGCCATTATTGATATCGAGCAAAAAAGGGCAAAAAATCGCGTTTGTTGTATGGGTGCCCCCTTAAATATTTAATTTATTTTGTTTTTAGTATTTGTTGTTATAGCGGCAACAGAAATACATAATTTGTGAAAATTTCAACTGGCTAGCTATCACGGTTCTTGAGATACAGCCTGGTGACAGACAGACGGACAGACGGCCACACGGACAGACGGACAGACAGCGAAGTCTTAGTAATAGGGTTCCGTTTTTACCCTTTGGGTACGGAACCCTAAAAAAGGAATAAATAACGTAGATGATATTTTGAAGTGAAGACCTCTTTAGGCGCGTTGGGCACTTTTTTGAGATGGAAAAAAACAATTGAACTCGCGCCACTGTTACCGTAAGCGACACCGCGCGTGTTTTGTTTATAAGACGATTATAAAAATACCCGCTTCGGATGTGTTCGGCTGTCCTCGGGATGTACTCGGTTTTAATGTATATCCGATATGTCAGTGAGTGATTGAGCGATGGTAAAGTATTCCGTTTGTGTTTTGTTTTCACTTTTGTCGGCACTCCCGGGGTTGTTCTTCACCATTTTTGCCTTATAATAATATCAGTGCCTTATAATAATAGCAGTATCAATTGTCTGTGTGGTGCCGAACTTGTCTGTGTGGTGCCGGACTTGTCTGTGTGGTGCCGGACTTGTCTGTGTGGTGCCGGACTTAAAGAATTGCACCACCCCTTACTTCCCGTGGGTGTCGTAAAAGGCGACTAAGGGTCTTACCGGAGAATGGGCAGCAGCGTTCTCTATTTTATTCCACCATCATACCATACTGCGATCGCCAACCCGCCTGCCAAGCGTGGCGATTATGGCAAACCCCCCCCAAAATTGGGGGAGGCCTATGTCCAGCAGTGGACGTCTATCGGCTGAAACGACGAACGAACGACATCATTCAGTCGGATTTGCCTTAACACAGAAAGTGTTCGGGTTTTACCCGGACACTATTAAAAAACCGGGCAAGAGCGAGTCGGACTCGCGCACCGAGGGTTCCGTAACATCCGGGTTTATGCATAAGGTTTATGTTTATGAAATTAAATGTTTTTTTTATTTTTGAGTTGATTGAATGAATGGTAAATTGTAGTTTACGATTTATGACGTATTAAAAAAAACTACTTACTAGATCTCGTTCAAACCAATTTTCGGTGGTAGTTTACATGGTAATGTACATCATATATTTTTTTTAGTTTTATCATTCTCTTATTTTAGAAGTTACAGGGGGGGGGGACACACATTTTACCACTTTGGAAGTGTCTCTCGCGCAAACTATTCAGTTTAGAAAAAAATGATATTAGAAACCTCAAAATCATTTTTGAAGACCTACCCATAGATACCCCACACGTATGGGTTTGATGAAAAAAAAAAATTGAGTTTCGGTTCTAAATATGGGGAACCCTAAAATTTATTGTTTTTTTTCTATTTTTGTGTGAAAATCTTAATGCGGTTCACAGAATACATCTACATACCAAGTTTCAACAGTATAGTTCTTATAGTTTCGGAGAAAAGTGGCTGTGACATACGGACGGACAGAGACAGACAGACGGACAGACAGACAGACAGACAGACATGACGAATCTATAAGGGTTCCGTTTTTGCCATTTGGCTACGGAACCCTAAAAACCCCGCCCGGCCGGATGGCAGCCTTACCTACAAGCAAAAGTCACCAGCGCTTTCATCAATCAACTGTCATGCGCCGCTATACACGCTAATTCATAGAGAAAGCATAAAGATGGCCCATCAGTGGCCACTAGCCAAAGAGATTTAAGATAGGTACAATAGAGGGGCCATGCAAAGAAATGTCTTAGAAAAACTGTGATCCCATGTCTCAGTGCCGCCATCTGGTAAGATATAGCATAATTAGAGCGGCAATTTATTCAATTAGGTTGAGCTATCGCCCGGTAGATGGCCAGTGTGGCCAGTGTTGCCAGATACGATTTTCAATTCATCGATTAAAAATCGGATCGGTGGTGCCTGAAAAATCTAATATAAATCAAATCAGTTAGATAAATATCGAAAACTAAACAAATTAGGCAAAAATTGACTCAGGCAGAAAAAATATTCTAAGTACAATTTTATTCGCTACTATTCATTGTCCGTGTCACCGTCTATGACAGCGTATCAGTTTCAGTGTGTGTTTTTAAGTAAGTAGTTATTTACATTTTAAAACAAAATAATTTTAAATGCGCCTGCTTTGCCGCCGAACTATTATGCTTTTGTGTTTTATATTGCTTTTTGTGTAAAGTAGACCTTTTTTGCAATTGTCGGTTGCGTTTCGTTTTTTGCAAAATTATTTTTTTACACTTTTGTTTGCAAATATTTGTAAATCTTATATCGATATACGTATATCCGAGGCGAGGTCCAAAGTCCGTAGATCTATGGATAAATCCGTAGGTCTGGCAATGGGTGACACTGAGTACAAACTATAAAACCTGTGGTAGGGATTTTACCAAGATTCAAAGGTATCGATAATATTGAAAAAAGTTAGTAAGACAATTTTTTCGCATTTGAATAGATTGAAATAAGTGCCAAAAAATTAGGAAAGCAATAAAATTATCCATAGTTTCAATGTTTACAAATGATTTATTTAAAAAAAATATTTTTTCATACAAATTACTAAATTATCGTTATTATCTTTATATGTGTGTGGTATAGTTAATTCTTCAAAAGACCATTTCAGTATGAGACCATACTGTAATGGTCTTTTGAAGAATTAACTACTTGACATGATCTGACCAAGATTATATCTGGACCTCTTGAGTTTGTTTTGGCCTTTCTTCTCTGATTAGTCAGATAGGAAACGCCGACCTCATCTAGTTTTTAAAATATGATTGATGTATAAAAGTGTCTGTACAGACACCAGCACATCAAGCTTAGTTTTTAATTCTTCTAATATTATAACCCTCTTTTATAAAATCAATTAAACATGGATCGATTTTAAACTGAATGTTACTTGAATGAATCGATTATTTTGTCACACCACTATATTAATTTCGTTAAAAAGTGGTAACACTTAAGCTGTCATTTAACCCAACTATAGTAAAGTTACTCAGCAATAGATGGCGTTTAATACAAAATAAATAAATTTTCTAGATTTTTTTATGAAAATTATTTAATTCTAATTACTGAGTAAATATAGATAATACATACGAAAATAAACTGAATTTAGGTCCAGTTGTTTTACCATAACGAGACTTGCAGTAACGTAATGCGCAACTCGGCATATTTCCATACAAAATATTTTTCTTTTGTTGGACACGAATGCGTCAATGCGACTTGACGCGCAGGCGTACCATACTAGACTGAGAGACTTGTTACGCCTAGGTCACAAGTACCGGGACACTGTTTTGTTCGCAATGTCCCGTCTATTGTAAATACTTTAAATGTATTTGCCACTAGCCAGTCACCACTATCAACAGCTGATCTCAAAAACTATATGGAACTTTCTCTATTATAATCACTGGCGTAATTGGTAACTAGGTTAAGTCAGTACGTACTGCGCGGCAGGAATTAGAAATCTGAAGCGTTTCGAAGGCTTGATTTTGAAACTTGTTTTTCGTAGTCTGGTTAACAGTTATTATTCAGAATAATTCAGTTATTATTGACTGCCCCGTTGGTCTCGTGGTTGCAAGCGCGACTGCTGAGCGTGAGGTCCTGGGTTCGATTCCCGGGTCGGACAAAGTGTTATTGGGTTTTCCATTAGGAATTTCTTAGTGAGTTTGAAAGTCGACGGTTTAATACCCCCGTGCCTCGGAAAGCACGTAAAGCCGTTGGTCCTGCGCCTGAACTGTCCCAGGTCGTGTCGGATTGCCGTCCCATCGGACTATGAGAGTAAAGGAACAGAGAGTGCACCTGTGTTTGCGCACACACTTGTGCACTATAATATCTTCTGCGTACCTGGTTAATCTCCATTGAGATTGGCCACCGTGACCGAAAACGGTCGGGGAGGCTATTACTATTATTATTCAGAAACTCGGTAGTGTGCTTCCCCTAGCCAGAGAATTCCTGTGGCCTTCACAAGGTCATCGGTCCACCTTGTGGGAGGCCTTCCAACGCTACGTCTTCCGGAACGCGTTCACCACTCCAGAACATCACCAAAAAGGTCACTATAGTTATGAAAGCCTCCTAGGGCGATCCCATCTTGACTTCTGAACCTTAGGACATAGTTTCGAAATGGCATTTCCTTGTAATAGGCACTGTGAGAGTTCTCAGTGACCTTTGTAGCGTCGATACTATGAACTATTCAACGTCGGTAAATATCATAGGGCAATGTTGCCAGAAAGCTACAACTCTGACAGCTTGCACGATCCCTATGAACTAAGTAGGAGTTGCTTTCGTTTTGAGGCCTACGCAGGCCGGGACGGCATGGCAAGGGATTTAATTTTTTACTAATGGACATTCAAACGTATCGATAAAGAAGTAAGTACGACATAAATTGCTATGCTTTAAAATGATGCTGTGGCATCGAAAGGGATTTTCATGCACGGCATTGAAAGACGCGCCACGGGCTCCCGCGGCGGGATGCCGTGGCGTCCTGCGGTAGGCAACGGCATGCCAAGGACTCCGGCGCTCGTTGTGACATACCGCGGGGGTAGAGAGGCGGGGAAGCCGCTGGAATCTAAGCGGCCAGTGTGCGCTGACTGACGGCAAAATCCCTTGTCATGCCGTCCCGGTCTGCGTAGGCCTTTAGTCCCCTGCAAAAACCTAAAAACTAAAGAGTTCGCCGAAAACAATAAGTCGATGGCCAGAATTTGATAGATGGCGAAGACTGCCGACTATGTTTTTACTGTTGCAGATGGCATACCTCATATTAAGCAATAACATCCTCGAAAGGGTCCGCTGGCCCGGAACATAAAGGGCTAAGGAAGGAACACGGGTGGGTTTTAGTCAGTAAGAGTCTGACACTCCCTTGTGCTCCACCCAGAGCGGGAGGAGTCATTTGATGATATCCCATCCGCAAAAAAAAAAAAAAAAAAGCAATAACATCTGCATAATAATCTATCATCCATATGATACTAATATTATAAATTCAAAAGTAACTCTAGTCTGTATGTTACCTTTTCACGCCTAAACCACTGAACGGATTTCGTTAAAATTTGGCAGAGAGATAGATTGCATCCCGGGGAAGGACATAGGATAGTTTTTATCGACTTACCTCGCGGGCAGAAGCTAGTATGTTATACAGAGTTATTGGAAAAACACCAACAACCTCTTAAGAGGTCACTGTACTCATCATTATGAACAACTTTTACTATGGGAACAAACCTGAAATCGCGAAAAAAATAAAAAGCAGTTCCCTACATTTTAACGAGAACGAACATAAAAAATGTAGGGAACAGCTGATTTTTTTTTCGCGACTTCAGGTTTGGTCCCATAGTAAAAGTTGTTCATAGTGTTGAGACAATAATAATAATATCGTTTATTTATAAAAATAGTGCAGATTTACAATAACTTATCTTAAAAATTATAGAGGACATCGTTGCTCATTTGCCTGAACTAGGTAGAACCTGTGTTTTAGGCTAGAAAGGTGCTTAGAATTTTAAAATATAAAATTAAAAACCGAGAAGACTAATTTAAAACTAATACTAACTTAAAAGACTAACATGTTTTATTTACAGACAACGAGTAAATCCTCTGTATGATATGCCAAGTGAAAATTGCAGAATAACCTTTTTACAGTCGTAATTTTTATTACAATGACTTCTTATGAGGTTTTTGGTGTTTTTCCAATAACCCTGTACTTATATAACTGCAAAACCTCATTTACTTTACAGCTCGTTACTAGGAGAGAAAGTTGCAAAGTCTCATAGCGACTTCACCTACCTATTTGTCTGACAACTATTACACCTACAAGTTATCCTGTCACTCGAGGTACGGACATCGAACGTAAGCAAATTACCTATTTTAGCCCGCATAGACAAGACCATCTACGGTCCAATATTATTTCGAAAAAACGTATTTAAAAAAATAAATCGACTTCAAAAAGAAATTAACTCAAAATTATGAAATAACTTTAATTTCGGAAGTCGGTGTCTTGGGGTCTGTATTTTAGTTTTTCGCCACCGACATACGAAATTAAAGTTATTTCATAATTTTCTGTTAATTTCTTTTTGAAGTCGATTTATTTTTTTAAATTACTTTTTTTTATTTTGTTATTTTTAGTTTTAAATAAAAACTGGAATATTTGTTTGTAATAAGTAGTTTTGTTGTAAATATTGCACTAGAATTTGACCACGGTTTTGAGATGTTTTCCTTTTGACACTACACCCATAGCTCGTATCAATAAGCCAGGCCGTCACACTTACACGTATTAGTCCATATCTTGAAAATTGCTCAATCGAATTCGATGAAACTTGCACTGGTTCCTAAGATGAAGTAAATGTAAGCCATCAAAAAAAATGGTCTCGATCCGATTAATAGTTGCGGAGAAATGCGTGAACAAACATACATACATCTATAAAATTTTGTATATTTGTTTGGAAGCCCTAATAGGCTGTCACATGTGAATATAATGCAGTTCCAATCCAATAATATTACATACACAGACATACGTGTCGAATTGATAACCTCCTTTTTTTTGAAGTCGGTAATAAACAAAGATCAAAGCAATTATCTACTACAAATAAACGCCAAGGGATGCTCCGGAAACTTTCAAAGTGTTTACAAATACAAACAGTGCAAAGTAAACTGTTGGCTGATGCCTTAGGCCATAAGCACACGGCGTATTTTAAACGCGCAGACGACGCACGATTTAGGAACGCACCTTTTCGGCGCCGTAGATGCTGACTGTTTTGGATTCGAATCTCGTTTGAAGCGCGTATACGCAGGGCATCTGCTCGTCGTCAGCGCGTTTAAAATATGCTGTGGGCAATAAGAACACTGCGTAGGTATTTTAAACGCGCAGACGACGTGCGATTTAGGAACGCGCGTTTTCGGAGCCGTAGATGCTGATTGTTTCGGATTCGAATCTCGTTTGAAGTGCGTATACGCGAATCATCTGCGCGTCGTCTGCGCGTTTTAAATACACCGTGTGCTTACGGCCTTACGTTTCCTATACCCCTGAACTATTTCCATCGCGTTTGTGAAGTGAGGACGATGCATGATGGACACCACTGTTTACGTTACTGGAGTTCAGTGCCAAGAACTGTCTTCTATATCTATTCTGATCGATCATGTTAAGCTACGCTTGCCGCGCTTGGTCTGTGTATGGGTGACCATCTTAACATACCATGACCCCTCCATGCCTCGGAAAGCACGTTAAGCCGTTGGTCCCGGCTGTCATTCGTGGATCTTTGACAGTCGTTACGGGTAGTCAGAAGCCCGAAAATCTGACAACCAGTCTTACCAAGGGGTATCGTATTACCCAGTAACTGGGTTGTGGAGGTCAGATAGGCAGTCGCTCCATGTAAAATACTGGTATTCAGCTGCATCCGGTTAGACTGGAAGGCGACTCCAACATAGTTGGGAAAAGGCTAGACAGATGATGACATATTATAAATTAAAGTTGGTTTTGGTATTATGTCTGTGTGACCGCGTTATTCTTCGGTGGTTCTTCTTCCACGGTGGTTTTCACCATCAATCAATCAGTCTGCCTACTGCGTAACCTTTTCCCAAATATTATATTGGGGCGAACTTCCAGTCTTACTGGATGCATTGTCTGACCATTTTGACATTCAGCGAGATTAGAGAATTTATACCGAAACTACCGTTTAACTATACCAAAACGCGGAGATGATGCGGAGGAATGAGGCAAATATCGTCAGGAAAGTTTTGATATACGGCTATACAAGTATGGGAAGACCAAAGAAACGATGGATGGACTGTGTGAAAGATGATATGGCTAGAAAGGGAGTGACTACCGAGATGACGACTGATAGTAGAAGTATGGACGACAAAGACATGTCGCGTCGAACACAAATAAAGGGGTATTCCTCGAAACGCACCAAAAGTATTCCTCGAATTGCATCAACGATGAAACATGGAGAAGAGGCTGAAGAGCATGAAGGATTCGTAATAAATGATATCGATAGACGTTTCATTTGGTGCGTTTCAAAATTGGTGTGTTTTGAGGAATACTCCCAAATAAATTGGGAGGCAGGAGAATGGTAATGAAGAACACAAAAGATACCATACCATAAGCAAATTTATTAAAGTTCTTGTACTTGGGCCTATCTTAAACGACGCAAATAGACT
The DNA here is from genome assembly GCA_916614155.1 of Mesoligia furuncula. Lineage (NCBI taxonomy): Eukaryota > Metazoa > Arthropoda > Insecta > Lepidoptera > Noctuidae > Mesoligia > Mesoligia furuncula. The sequence goes on along the minus strand of OU744810.1, from coordinate 25,115,918 downwards.
ATAAATACTTGACAATTTAAGTGTTTTGTCTGTAGTACATGATACATAATTATTCAAGTATATAATTGTCTGCGACGTATACATATATGGATGCGGGCCTCTAGACAAATTGTATTGAGGTAGCCACAGACCAGTCTAAGATATGGAGTATCGGAGACTTGTGTAGGTATATCTTTATTAAGAACGACCTGACAAAACATTGAATTTTTTTTAGAAGCTAAACTTATTAAGTATCCATAAGTTTAATAATAATGATCCCTTCCTCAAGTTTCTTTTGACAACTCAGTGGTTCCCTTTAGTGACAAAGTTAAAAACTTGGGGATATTTATTGATAAGGACTTCTCTTGGACTGCCCAGCTACAGGAGGTTAGCCGAAAGCTATTTGCATCCGCTGCGTCTTTGAAGAGATTGCGTAATCTCCTACCGATTGCCACTAAGATTGGGCTTGCACAATAGCGTCTTCTACCCATCCTTGACGATGCTGATGTCAGCTATCTTGATCTTACCCAAGACCGACTCGATAAACTTGAGCGGCGTCAAAATTTTTGTACAAGGTTCATATTCGGTCTGCGCAAATATGACCACGTTTCCGAATTTCGTGTAAAGCTCAAGTGGTTACCGGCCGGAATGCTCATATTCTTTCCCTTTTGTACATTGTGCTCTTTTCCCCTTCCACCCCTCTCTATCTCAAGAAACGTTTCCAGTTTCTTTGTGACTCCCACAAGAAATTTTTGGGTCCGCGTCCACTCGACCCGCTTAGACTCGACCCGAAGAATATTTCTGTTTTGATAGGCGTAAAAACGTCGATGTATAGTCAGACCAAAAAGTGTCGATTTAATGCTTGAATCTCACGGGGGATTATCATTACAATCTTATAGCACGGTGGTATTTATTGAATCAATCTTTAAACGTGATTATAATTATTAGGTTAACAAGTAGGAATAGGAACTAACTTCTAAAATGTAAAAAAAAAACATGTTTTCAGCACAAAATCAACAATTTCTTTCTATAAATAATCGACATGAAAAAAAAATACAAATAATTAAATAGTTTTTGAAATAATCAACGCGGGTCGAGTGGGCGCGGACCCAAATTTTTAAGGTCATTAAATAACTTGAAGCTCAAAATGCCTATGCATTCCACAACTTTCTTTGATAAATCCTTTACTGTCCAGGCTGCTCGTTTTTGAAATGCATTGCCAGTTGATATTAAACGCGCGCAGTCGTTACATGTGTTCAAAAGACTCGTGAAGAAACATTACTACTTGTCGCTGTGATCTTGTTGTCCTTTCTGCAATCATCTACTGTCTTCTTTAATTTTCGTTGCTTATATAATTTAGTATGTGTGTATTTATGTATCTATAATTTTGGATATGTATTTATCTGTGTTAGTATCTATTTTAGTGTATTGTATACGTAATATTTGCACCAACGACAGCCCCATATTAACTCACTGTCCATTCCTAGGTTGCCTGGAAGAGATCGCAGAAAGCGATAAGGCCACCCATTGTATGTTTTGTAATGTTTGATGTATTCATGTTATGTATTTTTGTGGTGTATATTTTATAAATAAATATTACCAACATTACCAACCTCTTAAGAGGTCATTGTACCCATCATTATGAACAACTTTTACTATGGGAGCAAACCTAAAATCGCGAAAAAAAATCAGCTGTTCCCTACATTTTGACGAGTTATACGAACATAAATGTAGGGAACAGCTGTTTTTTTTTCGCGTTTTGTTGATGAGTACAATTACCTCTTAAGAGGTTGTTAATGTTTTACCAATAACTCTGTATAGTTAAAGATGAAGAGCCTGTTTTCCAAAAATAAATGACCTATTTTCAACACTTAGAAGGACAAGACAAACTATTGACTAAAAATGCTAAAAACCAATTCTCTAATGCCTTGTTTAACGTTCTTTCCATCGTTCTAGAAACATCTAATTTATTAGAGTAGGTTAAATAAGGGTACTTATTGATGCATCTAATTTTGAATAGTGGTATCTATATATAGGACCGCCCCCCTGGCCTAGGTGAGGTCATCCTTTGAAGCGCGTGTTAAATATTAAAACGTAATTATTAGGTAGGTACCTACGAATGGCTTTTTCCACGTGTAGCCTTTACACTAGATTCTAGAATCTTCTTGGTATTTCTGCCCGCGACTTCGTCCGTATGAAATTTCGGCCCCCGATCCATCGCATCGCATTCCATCGTTCGCCTGTGCTACTACTTCGTTTTCGCTTAGCGTTCTTCCTAACTTTCTTTCGTTTTGCTCGACTCGTAAGGGTCGAAGCGTGATGTTAAGGTGCCACTAGTCGATATTTTTTCCATACAAATTTCGGGAGAGTATCACTCCACTGTTTGACATTGAGCATCCAAAGTCAAACATGATATCGGTTTAACTTATTATTCATTTCGTCTGTACGGAAACAGAATAGTAAAATAAAAAGCCATTAACAAAGATCCGTTTTTCTTGCTATTTTTAGCGTAACTTTGGGTATAAATAAGTAATAAAAAAATGTAAAATCTTCAAAACCAAGTCCGTACCGACAAAGCTCAGTTATCGTAGAGTTCAACAAACTTTATTTGTAATTGATTTATGCAGTGGTTTTTTCATAAAACTCGATTTTCCGAAGCACTTTTCGAATTTTTTTACTCGCCCATCAGTTCTAAACGGTGTTTCTGTGCGTGAGAACTAGACGTTTTTCGTGTAGACTAGCGTCTAACTGCTCATCACTGATACTAGCTCTGTCAGACACGAAGCCAAGTAAGACAGCGTGCTTTTTTGGCATGACCACCAGTGAGTCCGAGCTTGCGACTAGTTTACTTTTTTTTTTGTTTTTATTTATTTATTTCAACAAAGTTACATAGATGTATTTCACAAATCTTCTGCCAAACTGCAGGACAGTTTGTCGGCAGTGTTCTCGTGGACACAATTCTTTTTTTTTTTTCTCTCTCTCTTAAATACCTTCTTCAAGAGTTAGGCTGTCAAATGCAAAAGTATTTTTACAAATCCAACGGGTAGTTCCGGAGATAGGTGTCAAAAAACGCACTATATTTGTACAGCCGTTATTGAGTGTCCGTTCACTGTCTTAGGAAACCTAGCTACGATTTCAAAAGGCTTACCTGATCTCCTTAGGATGTGGGTGGTGGAGTCCGTTGCGCGGGCGCTGCTCGGTGTCGGCCTGCACCGCCGCCGCCAGTTTGTAGTACCCGAGACGGGCGAGCTGAACGACAATATGACCATACATTCATTTATTAGTTCAGTTGGCATACTACAGGATGAAAATCCTATTCATCATTGAAAACACGGTCTAACTGCATAAAACACTCAATTGTCGAATAATTTTCTTTTGGACAGTAGGTAAGGTACACACGGCGACATTGGTGCCGATTCCCTTGTTCACAAACTAAACTAAATTTAAGTTCAGTGCGTTTAGACGAGACATGAAACTTGCCTACTAAAATTACGTCAATTTACGTCAGGTGCCGATTAATTTGACAGGACTAAACTAAAATTTATCTTGTGTCCTTTTCCTAATGAAATAGAAAGAAAAAGATGCTCTGAACTTAAATTTAGTTTAGTTTGTGAACAACAGAATCGGCACTAGTATCAAGCTACAACACCCTAATTGCGTAACACATTATCAATCTCAATCTTATTGAAGGATATTGCCAATCCATTGCTTCGTATGTTCAAAAAATTTGTCTGCTCAACAGTTTAAAGAACGCAATGAATATTGTTGTGCTGTCAAATTGCTACTGATAGTGTATTACGCAATTAGGTACCCCGCTGATTCACATTATAGTCGCATAGCCCTTTTGGCTTTTTATTTTTATTTTTGTTTTGTCTGTTACAAAATTAGGGTGCAGTAAATACTGTGGAAATGTATAGCTTGACATGAAGCCGTGTATACAACAGTGTTTTTAGATCGTATGTTAAAAATCTGTCTTCTCGACTACTAAATCAACGCAATGAATCTTGTTGTACCGACAAACTGGATTACGAGGCCGCGAGTATTATGGGTGTGATATGCGATTAGGCGGGTTTCTTGCGATGAATAATGATGATTCTGTTTTCATCCCGTATTTTGTTGAAAAGCATGACATAAAGGTTTCGGAAAAATATCTTAAGCGGAAAAGAAAATAACACACAAAGAGTGAAGATTTAAAATTTGTGATTTGGTGAATGTTTGGAACCCTATAGTCTGCCATAAGAAAATGCCATCAAAAAATGCCTTTATCAGGCCAAGGTCGCAGCTTCTAACAGCTTTTGGGTGAAAACCCAGAGCAAAAACTCTCAAATATGTTCCTCGGATGTCCTCTAAACTGGGGCAAATCCGGGGACACATGTACGACACCCTAAATCGGAACTTATGCTTGATAGCCACATATTTGCCGGACGAAGTGTCTATCCCCAATCCCCCACAAGCCCAGGGGGTCCTAAAAGGCCACATTGAGCAATACATCTGTAAGCGAAACATTTCCCGAATTCCCACCAAATCATAAGGAACATGGTTGTTGGCAAATGGTTAGGTACAACCCAATGGTGGACCCCAGATTACCAAGAGTAGAGTAGCCTTGAAGTAACTGGGACTTACATCATTATATCCGATAGGTTTCAGTCATTTACTGGTTAATCTTTGTATAATATTAAAGCCAGATTGAGTTCTTATCCACATAACACTCGTTATCATCGTCATGCCATGACATAATGAACAACGGAAACCGCTTTATTACATGGACGCGGTTGCTATGTGCGTGAGCATATAAACTGTTCAAATTTATTTATTTGTCAGAATATGGTATATTACATGGTCTTACATTAATAAATGGTCTCTATCACATTCTGCCACGTGGGGCGCACACAAATACTGTGTATTGTGATTTAATCGGAGTTAACAACTAATGAAATTCTTAAACCCAGTTTATTCGATCGATGGTAGATACTATTGGTGAAGACTCAGTTAAGGAAAAACTTCGCTTTAAATGATAACTTTGTCGAATCATTTAGCTAGGTATTGAGATTTGATCCTTTATCAGAGGACCTCAGACAGAAGCCGGACGTTAGTGATCATAGTTATCAAAGGCAGGCCAAATGAAACACAATTTGAAAAAGATTTTATCTCTTCAACACCTTTTTAAAATTGTGCTAAAATGTTGCATCATTTTAGCACTATTGAGACAACTTAATATTGCCAAGTCATGATGATAATTTGTTTTGCCAGACAGATTATATCGCTCTTACTATGTATGACCATTTTTCATAAGTCAGTATAAAATGCTGCATGTGTACATTGTGCATGGACTGAACAATTGCCCCTAGCATGTTTTGTCTCTGCAAATAGTCTTTGTGAAAACATACACAGCACATAACTTGCTGAGAATTCTACCATACCAAATAAATCTAACAACATGACAAATTGACACCTTGTGAAAGTCGACTGGCACAATAGAATTTACTAGTGGCCATCGTGTATTCGTGCCATAACAATTGAATATGCGATAGTGTCTATCTGGCTTTATATTAGGACAAAATGTCAGAATTTCTTGGGTTTTAATATTTCAGTGATATTGGAGCATCATTTATTACAAAGTAGCTTTTGTCCGCGCCTTCACCCACGCAGGGGATCGTACTACTTTGATAAAAAGTATCCTATGTATGTCCTAACCTAGCACCCTATATGCGTAAAACACAATCAATCGTAATCTGAATAATTTTGAAGCACATTGCTAATCCATTGCTTCATATGTTCGAAAAATTTGTCTGCTCAACACGAAAATAACGCAATGAATGTGGTTGAACTGTCAAAATTAATCCGATTCCCATTGATAATGTGTTACGCAATTGCCCCGCAGGTTATGGTCTATACGTGTGTCAAACCTCTAAATCCGTTTAGCCGTTAAATAAACCGTGAAAACGTAACAGACTTCGCATTTATAATTTTAGTATGGATTTCCATTGAGAACAGTATTGGCCCAGCGGTAACGGCTGCGACTTACGAGTCGTGCGTTCGAACCCAGACAGGCGCTTTACTTTGTGTAAATTATTTCACCACCACTGCTCTCAAAACTGAGAAGGAAAACATCGTGAGGAAACCGGCATGTCCTAGAACCAAAAATTCGAAGACATGTGGCATCTACCAACCCGCACTGGGCCCGCGTGGTAGATTATAGCCCACTCCCTCTCGAAGAGAGGAGGCCTTGTTCCAGCAGTAGGAACATTGTAGGCTGATCTATACACTTACACACATATATTTAAGGTAATATTAGACCTTGGTGTTGGAGAGTCTATTTATAGGTAAATAAGTTCATTACTGCCCCTCGTTGAAGCGATGATGTATGAAATTGAAGTTGACAACATAACTAATACGTGGCTCTTGCGTAAACATTGCGACAGTTACCTAAGTACCTATGTCGACGCTTCTGTTCGTATTTATTCGTTAATAAAACTGTTTTAGATGTCTACTTATAACGATGTAGAAGAAAACAATTGAAGTTGACAACATAACTAATACGTGACCCTTGCGTAAACAATGCGACAGTTACCTAAGTAGGTCGACGCTTCTGTTCGTATTAATTTGTTACCTATTAAAACTGTTTTAGATTTCTACTTATAACGATGTAGAAGAAAATAATTGAAGTTGACAACATAACTAATACGTGGCCCTTGCGTAAACAATGCGAGAGTTACCTAAATAGGTCGACGCTTCTATTCGTGTTAATTCGTTATTAAAACTGTTTTAGATACTGTCCATAAAACGATGTACAGTAAAAAAATAAGTAGGTACGAGGCTGATTTACATTGATCCAGTATTTCAATCCAGCGGAATCCAGTAACACTGGATCGGAATTTAAATTAGCTTCTGCTTTATTTTTACTTAGAGCTGGATACTGGATGCTGGACTGGTTTGAAAAGTGTTTATACAGGGTTATTGGTAAAACAAAAACAACCTCTTAAGAGGTCATTGTACTCATTATTATGAACAACTTTTACTATGGGACAAAACCTGAAATCGAGAAAAAAAATTAGTTGTTCCCTACATTTATGTTCGTATAACTCGTCAAAATGTAGGAAACAGCTGATTTATTTTCGCGATTTCAGGTTTGTATAGGGTCAAATTAAATTATAGAAACTCCGCAGTATTCATAGTGTTGGTACTTATTTAAATATGATGAAACAAAAAAAATATTGAACTACTTAATGTTTTTAGGGTTCCGTACCCAAAGGGTAAAAACGGAACCCTATTACTAAGACTTCGCGGTCTGTCCGTCAGTCTGTCACCAGGCTGTATCTCAAGAACCGCCATAGCTAGACAGTTGAAATTTTCACAAATTATGTATTTCTGTCGCCGCTATAACAACAAATACTAAAAACAAAATAAAATAAATAATTAAGGGGGGCTCCCATACAACAAACGCGATTTTTTTGTCCTTTTTTGCTCGATATCAAAAATGGCAACAGGTAGGCACTTGAAATATTCACAAAATACTCAGTTGTATTTTAACTTTAACAATAAATAATAAAATTAAAATAAAATAAATATTTAAGGAGGGCTCCCATACAACAAACATGTTTTTTTCGGTGTTTTTGCCTTGTGGTACGGAACCCTTCGTGTGCGAGTCCGACTCGCACTTGGCCAGTTTTTTTTTGTGCAACAACCGTCTTATTTATTTAGGTAGTCTTATTTATTTTATTTTATCGTGTTTAGATAACGATACCTATCATGTGTGCAGTTCGCTAACAAATTTAATTTGGCCCTGTATTTTGGTTCAATATCGATCCAGTGACTTTGGATTCCAGCGCTGGATGGAAACACTTGATCAATATAAAACCAAGTTTCTAGTCTAAATTGAGCTATTACACACACACATTCACAAATTACGTCAAAGTCACATAAATATTTATTGCAGTTCGATCGAACGATTGTGGTGAATTTGCAAACACAGGCATTTCTTTAGGTTTAAAGATGTAGGCAAACGATGTTGGGGAAACAAGTGAACGTATATTTACTACACATCATTGGAGGAGTAAGGATGCCCATAAGTATCAAGATATTGAGAAAAGGATGGTGAAGGAATAGTTTAAAGTGCAGAGAACATGCAAAGCTGACTGAAGTGAAATCATAAATAAACAAAAACAATCAATCTAACACCCACACGATAAAAAGTCAATAAAAAAAACTATGACTAAGGGCCGATTTTTCAATCCACAGATAATTTTTATTCGTGGAATAAAAGTGACGTCTGACAGACTTTGTATGGAAGAACTGTCAAAAATCCATAATTATTCTGCGGATGAAATTATCTGGCGTTGGAAAATTCAGCCCTTTGCCTTAGATGGAATATTTCGTTTTAAAATGAAGTCTTGGTTTCATATGTTTGAAAGTTCGCGATATTTTTTTTGGAGGTTTATTACTTTCAAATACGACGTCTAAAATCTCATTTCAAACTTGAATTAATTAAAGAACACAAAACGTAACATCACGCCTTGTTGCACCAATTATTTAATTAATCTGTTTTACAATCGGTCACTTACAATTAAACCGCTAGCTCTCTGTTGGCTACACGCCCTGACTACTTCCTAGTTCCCGACACACGAATGCAATAGGGAGGGAGGAATGCCAATAGCAATTATTGCAAAGCAACAAGCCAACGTAATTTCCAATCTCGTATAGAACAAAAGTATAGCCCTACGCTCAATCTATAGTCCATAGATTGTCCTTGTCCCGTATGTGCTTTATGTACAATCTCCCAAACTTGGGTGTGGCACAAGTATTCGACAAATTATCGTAGTACAATAGTAAAATTAATGTCAAATTCAAAATATTTTACTGCACTTACGAAACGTCGGAAGCTAGGTGCACGGCTAGGGCCGATGCCTGCCATGGTCGCGGGTTGTTCGAAAGAGATACCGTGGCCCCTGGCACAGGCAACTGAAGGAACACGGGTGGGTTTTAGTCAGTAAGAGTCTGACACTCCCTTCCGCTCCGCCCAGAGCGGGAGGGGTCATTTGATGATTTCCCACCCAAAAAAAAAAAAAAAAAAAGGTGCACGGTTCCAATTGGTCGTTTCCTATGGAGAAGAGCCGGCAATCAACTCCACGGTTACTCTTTTTATAATTATTGGTTCTTATAATGTTATCAATTATCATATCACACTGTTAATAGGTATGAGAGGACAGTGTGAGCATCTCAACAAGTACCAGGTACTTAACAATGTCTAACCATTGCAACGTAGGTATGATGTACCGATTGTTAATTTTTTTACCGGTTTTCCCGGGACCCAACACGTAAAACAGCGCAGATTTTGACGCATCAGTTTCCGGGATAGTTTTACGTTCCTGTGAATCCAGCAATAAACTGGGTTGATTGATTGGCTTCAAAGCTTTGTTTGTTTACCAGACAGAGCACTGATTCTGGCACGAATTGTTTGTTGCTGTAGGTATGCCGTTTGCCGATTCCAAAACATCGGGAAAGATAATTGCAGTTCTGCTAACTTAATTTTAATGGCTCTAGATTGCAATTTTACTTAAAAATGCGCCCTTTGACGACTAATAAATAGAGAAGTATGAAAAATTGAATTGATACGCGGCAGTCTGAAAGTGGCACTGGAGCACCTGTGACTGAAAAGTTATGTGGAAATGGATTGTCACGGTATGGGCACGTGATGCGCAGGAATGGGGCACCTAAATGTCGTGAGGATAGTTTTCATTATGAATGTGGCTATAAGAGTAGGGGCACACCAAAGACGAGGTGACTACCGAGATGACGACTTATAGAGAAGTATGGAAGAAAAAGACATGACGTTGCGCCGACCCCAAATAAATTGCGATAAGGTCAAGAGTATGATAATGAATGATGATGAAGCTCGTTCTTCGGACTACAAGGCAACAAAAACTACCATAAACATCATCTGCCTAGCCTTTTCCCAACTATGTTGGGGTCTAATTCCAGTCTAACCGGGTGCAGCTGAATACCAGTATTTTACATGGAGAGACTGCCTATCTGACCTCCACAACCCAGTTAATGGGTAATACGATACCCCTTGGTAAGACTGGTTATCAGACTTTCGGGCTTCTGACAACCCGTAACGCCTGTCAAAGATCCACGAATGACAATCGGGACCAACGGCTTAACGTGCTTTCCGAGGCACGGAGGGGTCTCGGTATGTACAGATGGTCACCCATCCACAGACCAACCGAGCAGTTGGTATTATTTAGAAACACTAGAAACATTAGAACTAGTGTTTTCTTTGACAAAGGGGACACAACATTAAGGCAGTAATAATAAAACAAACACCATAAGTGATTAGGTTCAGCCTAATGACCGTCTTCGCTGAAGACCTTGTCATAGTTGTTACACGATCATTAATTTGCAATTTTCAATCGTAAACATGCTATTTATTTAGGCAATGAATGCTAGATTTCTAGAAACAAAATAATGCATAGGCGGACCCCTTAACTGAGTCATCGCCTGAGGTAGCAGCGCCGTTTGGGGGGGGGGGGGGGGTGATGGTAACTGTTGCGAGAGCTCAGCGATTCGTCAACTTGTGACAACTATCACCCCTCCCGCACCGCGCAACTACCTCAGGCAACGTCTCAGTTAAGGGGGAAGCGCTAAAGGTAGCCCGCAAAATTCAAATTTTCTTACGTGTTTTGGAATTTGGTAGTCAGCATTAGGCTGTACCTGTACGTTGATTAAAATACGATTCGCGACCGTAACAAATATGTATTTACAGAATTATAATCATTAGAATCAGTAATACAACTTGTTAAGTTAGTATAATCCTAAAATGTCAAGATTTCATGAAATAGTCATTCAGTAGGATTACTTGGTCTTCGAGAGTTGTGTTGATGACTCTAATGATTATAATTCTGTAAATACATAATTGTTACGGTCGCGAATCATATTTTAATCTAAGTACGTACAACTTAATACTGACCAGCAAATTGCAAAAAACGTAAAAAAAATGAACTTTGCGGGCTACCCTGGCGCTTTCCCTAGTAATTTTAACACTGCACATTGTGGTGTAGAATATTGCAATTTTAGGTCAGCGCCATCTTTGACCGATAGTGGAAATCATTAAACTATTGTTGATGATTTTTGAAAAAGTGTGCTATTTAGAGACTTCGTTTTATTTTTCCTGTAATCGTAAAACGGAACCCTAAAAATAACATTTTTGCTTTAGAGGTACCTACCAAAAAAAAATGGTTTAAAAATAAAATGACATTGTGAACGTAACAACTATGGTTACGGTTCAGCATAGTGAAAATTTGACACTTTCACCAACCTTACACAACTGGGTGCCTACCTACTTAGACCACTTTAGTACAATCACGAATGAAATGGAGAAAAAATTCTTATTTTTCCCTTCTGCAAAATGTTCTTTCTAATTCCTTTCAGAGTTCAGAACGACAAGTGCGTGACGTGCTTACTACGAGAAATATTATTTTTTTTGGCTTTTTTCCTCAACTTACACATAACACACACACAAAAATTCCTACGTCATGAGTAAAAGAAGGAAAATTGTGTATTTTCAACACTTTGGGTATGTTCTGCTATTTTATCAATTCCCGGCCCTGGGTTGAGTTGGAATAATATTATTTTTTTCTACAGCATGTTGATTTTTATTTATTACAAAGGTACACCACCATGATAATCGGAATCACCCTAATAAATCCAAAACATGGTAAAATAAGGCCTTAGTGGTATTAGTTACTCTTTTTGAACCAACTTATCTTTTTACCGTCTGATCTCGAGACCAAAGTATGAAGCAATCTGTATCACTAGGCTATCGATGCAACTTAGGTGACTGTACCAGAAAATAAAATCAGATAATAATTATTATGACTCCTATAATATACAGTCATAATTTATCTACTCTGTGGTACAGTCCTTCAGTGTCGATACTGCGATAAGCTAATATTATGATTTTATTACTAATATTTTTATCTATTTACTTACGCATCAAGTATAACCCACATAATATTTATTGATAAACAGATTTGGGTAAACTAAAAATAGGTTTTCATCTCTCATACTCGGAAAGTAGTGTTTGTTTGATCCGAATAGCGGGTGGAAAACGCTGCTTCCCACCCTTGGGCGGGAATGTTTCATAGTAATTGATTCCCTCCCTAGGGCGGGAATGAAATTTAAAAATAGAACTAAATTTAGTTAGGTAGTCAGCTTAGTCAGACATACGACACCCTTAATTGTTTATGTAAATATTTATTATGCTACCCATCAAATCTTATGAATGTGCGTTAATTAGGAGAGTTGGATAAAAAGCTCATATGTTAACGCCATTAAATCTTTCAGATTTAGCGCACAAGTTAATCATTTACCATGAATAAATTCGACATACATAGGTACGATAATCACCATTTTGATGTCAGTTGTGGTCGAGCCTAAGAAACATAAAAATTTGAGATTTCGAACATCCTGACTTTACCATAATGGGGCTGTGAATATACATCATTTAATTATTTGACGAATTTATCCATAGTTTAAGGTAAATAAGTAGTGGTAATGAACTTTTTTTGATATCTAATGTCGAAGTTTCGCGCCAATCGTATGTGTTTACATTTTTACTTTTCACAAATTTCACACACATAGATGTAGATAAGATTTAAAATGTGACAAATGTTATTGATAATATTATAAACAACACGAAAATGCCCAGGTTTTAACGTAATATTCAAACACAGGTTCAATAACACGTATTAATCATTACCACTACTCAATTTGTGTTCAAAGTCGCCGACCATTATTGTTTTTTTTTATTGCAGTGATGTGTGAAAGCGATTATTCCAAACAATTTTTTTTTTAAATTTCGATTGACTCGAGTAATTAATATGACGAATGTAATCGATACTTGAAAATAAAATAAAATTATTTTAAGCAATAAATACAATAAGCATTGTTTATAATAATGATTTATGCTTTTCTAATATCATTTCAATCTCTTCTAATATCATGTCAATAACAGACAGGCCAATAGGTACCTCATTTACTGAATTTCGCGCCGAAATGCTTCTATAATTGAATTTATATTCGGAATGCGATCGCTGTTTAAAATGATTTTAATTTATTTGACAATTATTTATTGTGGATTTTATTTTTGATACTTTCTAATAGTTTACTACAGAATTCCCAGTAAACATTTTTTAGGTAGGCTTACGAGAAGTTTTTTTGAGAATGATGATAATTAATTAATTCTATAGATTGGTTGTTCTGCAAACACTTTACATTTCAATACATTTTGTTAGTTTAAAGAGTTTTTATTCAGTTTCTACAATTTTTTTTAATTTTTTTTATTGCGAGTATCGATTAGGCTGTATGCAAGTTTTGAATCGAAATAAGAAAGTTGGGTCAGCACTAAAAAGTGTCACGTCGCAACACAATTTTTAGTAATTTTTATCAAGATTATCGTGTTTTCTAAGTATTTTATGAAAAATGGTAAAAGTAAGAATGCAGACAGAATGATAATAATACGGGGCCTAGTAAGCGGTACGGCCTGCGGTGGTGACACAGAATTTACTCATGTGGCGGTGACGTGGTGTGTTCCATACTTCAAATTTAAAAAAGACTAATGAATAGATTCATGTAATTATTATCAATAAATATTTTAGAAAAACTAAGTACTATTTTTTACTTTCCTTAAATTCGAAATGAAAAGTAGAGTGTTTAACGCGGGTGAAGTCATCAATTCCCACTCGGACTATAGCCGCCCTCGCCGCGCTCGGGCGTCTAAATGCCTCGTATGGGAATTGATTCCTTCCGACCCTTGTATAACAATCTACTATTTATTGATTTCGAGATTTATGAAAACTGATTGACCTTTTCCCGAAATTCGTCACTAACGTGAAAAATAGGCATAGGAATCCACAAGTCCAGAATTTCAACAACTATGTATATAAAATACTAGCAGCGCCCCGCGGTTTCACCCGCCCCGTTCGAAAGACACGTGGCGCCATAGCTATTATCATAATAACGCTATTGTTGTTTTCCTCGGGAACAACACTTTTTTTCGGGATGAAAGGTACCCTATGTCCGTTTCTGTACACCTGACAACGTATATGCAAAATTTCAGGGCCTCAAGTCTGCTATTACAATAATAGTGTCAGAATGGTCTATCATTGATTTCATAATTGTTGATTTTGACAAGTTTGGTAATCTACTAATATAATGGCGTCATTATGACTTTCCAATGGTCAACCACTGACACTTCTTTGGCAATGGCAATGGCATAGTATGGTAATCTCGTACGTTATGAAGAATGAATTACTGACTTAGGCGCAAATCTGCTAAAATTTTTACACTTCCTTTGATCAGTGACCTACCATTAGAACGTCATTGTGCAGTCATTGCTTTTAATTCGTTACGAGTATCGTATAATTTCTGTGCCATTGACCGACCAATGATCCAACCATTATGAATTTAGCAGATTACGAACTTTTAGCAAAATTACAATGGAATGGTGATGGGATCGTGTTGGAATGACGAATTTATAAAAATAGCAGACTTAGGCCCCAGGATGATCGGTTCAGTGGTTCAGGCGTGAAAAGGTAACAAACAAACATACTTTCGCATTTATAATATTAGTTAGGATACCAGAACCACTATAGCATTTAAATTAAACAAAACAGCTTTTCAAATTGTCAAATTCAGTTTCAGTTTTCAAATGTCTAAGTTGTCTAAGAGTAATCTTAGATAATAATAATCAAGATAGAGCTGTATTTACAACATCAACTGCGTGTGCGCAATCAATGCGCAGAATCAAATCAAGTTGACTCGGTTTACTTCTTCGTAATCGAATAAGTGACGTATGTAAGCACATTTTTTTTGTTGCGCTTACGCATGCAAATAGGTACGTGGCGCTAACTGATGGGCGAATAGATGAGTACGTTGAGCACCGAAGCACTATTTAAAATAATATTTTCCTGTTGTTAACACTCTATGCTAACTATTGTTTTTTACCGGATAGGAAGTTTTTGATGCAGATTCGATCTTAGCAACAGCCATTATGACCTTGAATGTAGCTGGATCTACGGTGTGTTTATAAGAGCAGAGGGGGTTCGGATCCGTACCCTAATTGGGCAACGCACTATCAATGTCAATCTGAATTATTTTGAAGGATAATAATATTATAAAGGCGAAAGTTTGTATAAAGTTTGTATAATACAATATCACACTAATATTATAAAGGCGAAAGTTTGTTAAGTGTGTGCGTGTTTTTTTTATGTTTGTTACTTTTTCACTTCACGCTCAAACGGCTGGACCAATTTTAATAAAATGTTGTATGGAGGTAGCTGACATCCTGGATTAACATGCAGGCTACTTTTTATCCCGATATTCGCACGGGATCGACATTTACGCGGGAGAAACCGCGGGGCGCAGCTAGTTTTATTATAAAGGCAAAAGTTTGTGTGTGTGTTTATATGTTTGTTACCTCTTCACGCACAAACGGCTGAACGGATTTGGATGAAATTTGGCACACTGATAGTTTATAACCAAGATTTACACATAGGCTACTTTTTATCCCGATTTTCCCACGGGATTGACACTTACGTGGGTGAAACCGCAGGGCGCAGTTAGTTGCTTCATATGTTAGAAAAATGTGTCTGCTCAACAACGTAAACACGGCAATGAATGTTGTTGAACTGTCAAAATGGAACCCATTGCTATAGTTGCCGGCACGTAACTTGGCAAGACTTTTTCTAGTGGGGGAAGTTTGCGCACGCACAATTTCATACATTTTTATATGCGCGAACTTCCCCCACTACGAAAATCTCTTGCCAAGTTACGTGCCGGTAACTGTACCGATAGTGAGTTTGCAATCACCCCACTGTTTCATTTACTGGTTTACATTATTCTGTTAAATTGTAAAGCTACTGGTTTGTCAGCGATTAATGACAAATGATACTTATATCTGTAAATAACTGTTCCCCGCGGTGTCACCCGCTGCTCAGCGCCTAAGGGTCATACATAGCGTGATGTTATATAGCCTATAGCCTTCCTCGATAAATGGACTATTCAACACAAAAATAATTTTTCAATTTCTAACCAGAAGTTCCTGAGATTACCGCGTTCAAACAAACAAACTCTTCAGCTTTATAATATTAGTATAGATTGGTTCAAACATCACACGTCAAAAATAAATACCTTTAAAAAAAATTATCGTCTTATTACAAAACGAAATCTAATTTTAGACCTAGCCTAAGCCTTCGAGCCAGTTACTCTATTTTAAACTTTATTCCGACAAACGTAAAATTCTTAATGCAAAATTGACAACTTAGACTGGGGTTTAATGTCAGTTTTTGTAATAGGAACTTTAGCTTCGTCGGATTAAGTTCGAAATTTAAAAATGGCTGGATCGTTTAAACCTGGGTCTAAAGATAAATCTTGTTTTGTAATAAGCCCGAATGAGTTTAGTGTTTCCTATCCAATAACTCTGAGAAGAAAGATCGAAACAAACAAAGTCAGAGGTCTCTTTAAGTCTCTTTTAAAGTTTAGACATGATCTTGGTCAGGCCATATTAGGACCTGACCAAAGGCCATATTAGGACCATGCAAATTAGTGTCTGTGATGGTCTTTTGAGGAAA
Organism: Mesoligia furuncula; assembly: GCA_916614155.1. Classification (NCBI taxonomy): domain Eukaryota; kingdom Metazoa; phylum Arthropoda; class Insecta; order Lepidoptera; family Noctuidae; genus Mesoligia; species Mesoligia furuncula. The sequence goes on along the minus strand of OU744810.1, from coordinate 25,099,311 downwards.
GAACCACGAAGATTCGAGTGGACCTGTCAAGTCAGTGCACGCATTTGTCAGTAATCGTCAGTGTTCCCCTCTCTACTAACACTAACCCTTTTCACCAACTGTATTTTTGGGATTAAAAGCTATTCGTCCACTATTTTATTTCCTGATCAGCATATCTGTTCCATATTTAATGCAAGTTTATTTGAAACCGATCATAAAGTATTATAACAAATGTAGATGTTTATTCAATTATGATAATGTATGGTAGAATATGGAACAGTTTTCAGAAAAGCAATGCTTTCAGGGAAACGTTGCACAAATAACGATGTTCATTTGTTTAGCTAAGTCAACTGCAGTTTGTGTTCTTGGTTTGAATTCGCGATCGTCGAAGTTCGGTATTTTGTGGGAATATTTTAATTTACCATTTATATACCGGGTTGTAAGAGGCCCGTAAGTCTGACAACCAGTCTTACCAAGGGATATCGTATTACCCGGTAACTGGGTTGTGGAGGTCAGAGAGGCAGTCGCTACATGTAAAATACGGATTTTCAGCTGCATCTGGTTAGACTGGAAGCCGACCCCAACATAGTTGGGAGAGGGCTAGACAGATGATGATTTTATTTTACCAATTGCTATCTACGGTTGACATTTAAAGTTCTACCATTAGTGATCGTCTTTGGTCTTAGCAACACTTGACCTCGTGTCGAACCGACAATAAAGAATATTTTTCCTGTTATATTTGAAGAAATTGTTTGATCATTGGTCTTTATCACACACGGAAAACGTAAGATAACAATGTGTTAATTTTATATTTATTTTTGCCGATCCGTCTGGGGTTGGCAAGATGCGCGTATCTAATCTACATTATCTACAAAGAAATGAGTAGTATTTAAAATATTCTACACTTGGTTTGTGGTTTGTTTCCGAGTCTGATAGACTGTATGTAGCCTTGTGGAACTTTAAAAGGCATCCCTCCTCGTAAGCAGAAAGGAATGTTCGATAAATGTCATTAAGTCCGCCTCTGTACATTTAAGTGCTTGAAGTATTAAATCGTTTTATTTTTAAATATAATTAAAGAAAAAGAAGCTTTTGTGATATGGACCAGCGTTTGTCTTTTGAGCTTACAGAAACTTATCTTTAAACCGTTGTTAGATAATTCAGCGCCATTATTTTTACTAATAACAGCACTGTAAACAATTCCTCACATCACAGAAAACGTTAAAAAAATCATCTCCTAGTCTATGGAATATTAAAGTAATAAAAAAAAAGTAAGTAAGTATTTTAATACGGAACAAATTGAACAATAACGCGCACAGAGAATATAACTTTCATCGAATTAATAACAGAGTTTACGAGCATTTTATTGGAGTGTGTACACGGAAACAGAGCGCCCTTCGAGTCAATCATAAATGATGAAACGTTTTTCATTGCTGGCTATATCTAACAGTAGAACAGATACTTAACACATGTTTCAATATTTAAACATCGAATCCTCACATAAATACTCACTTATTTGAACTCCTTAGTATTCCAAAGTGTTACAACACTTAGAACAACGCACGCACGTGAACCATAAACTATTTTTTTTTATCACAAACACGAGTACCTAGCTGTTTGATAAAAAAATATATTAAAAATCGTTTATTATTTAAATGTTTGTTGTATAACTGTGTAGATAACTGGTTTATTACGTTGTTGAGAGTGAAATGTCTGACATCACGCCACCGCCAAAACGAATTTCACTTTCGACGAGCACTCTCTCTCTCATTTCACTATCGTTTGAGTAACGGTTCCATTCAATCACAGACGGCTACAAGTAATTTAAATTGTGAACGCGCAAAAAATACTTAAATATCATCAAATATTTTATTTTATTAAAAAACAATAAAATTTGTTATTTCTCAAGTTTAAATAAAAGTGCAAAGAAAAAATCACTGTTGCAAAGTTTTCCCGCCACGAGATATTTAAATTAAGAACTTTTGCTTTTTACCCGACTGCGGCGAAGCCCAAAAGGAGGGTTATGTGTTTGACCTGTATGTATGTATGTATGTATGTATGTATGTATGTATGTATGTCCGTTTCTTTGTTCCCTCGTAACTTCTAAACGAATGAACGGATTTTGATAAATTATACGTCTTTAGATTTGTCTTGGTTGCGCGAGTGTCACTGGGTATATAAAAAATGAAAAAATATAAAATGGCCGATTTTTGGCGCAATATTATGTCTTCAAAAAAAATTATTTTTCTCGAAACCTATCGAGTGGGGTATCAAAATAAAGGGTTTTTAAAGGTGATTACAAAAATATATACAACTTATATATTTAAAAGTAATTTGAAGTGACAAATCGTAAAAAACACGTACCAAGAGCTAAATCGTCTGCGAAATCTTTCACGTTTATTTTGTAAACTAAAAAGCTGGAAATAAAAAAGTTATTTAAAAAAATAAAAAAACCCGACTGCGGTAAAAAACTGAAAAGCTAAAAACAAGCCCATTTTAAATTAAATAAAAGTTGGAAGCAGGCGGGAGCCATATCATTTTTATTATATTTTCAAATTCAAATGGGTCCCGCCTGCTTCCAACTTTTATTTAATTTAAAATGGGCTTGTTTTTAGCTTTTCAGTTTTTTACCGCAGTCGGGTTTTTTTTATTTTATTGTCGGAAGATGTGCGGTCGTTGTGCCAGCACCAAGGAGACTGATTGAAACAATGGATTTAATATACTATATAAATAATGTAATGTTTTATTTATATGCATAGCAATAATAAACTTAGTGCTGATTAATTAATGAAACTAATAATTAAATATAATGAGGGGTTTTTTACATTTGCGAGGAAAGTAGGTAGGTAATGGTTTACTTTGTTTAAAAAAATGAAGATTTGGTTAAAAAAGTAATTAACAAAGTTCTGGCTGCTACGATTCCAATGACTGTCTTTATGCTCTCTTGGCTGTCCTCCAAAAATTTACAACCAAAGAATATTCTACTTTAACCCAACGACATAACATCTTTAATTAAAAACCACAAAATACATAGGTACATTCATAAGGTTTAAATTCTAACAAAGAACGACACAATGTAGTACACAATGTGTAACATTGATAATGGACCCTATGCCCTTGAAATTAGAGTTAAAATTAACTGCGCTAATTAGTTTCCGGAAATAAACGAGCGGTGGCGTGATCATCGCGTGCGTTTGCGCAGGTCCACTGACCCGTATTCGTTGTATCGTTGTTTTGTTATTGATTTAGTACATTGGGAAATGATAATGCAGTTTTATTTTGTCGCTGAATATCACTAAATCTTTGTCTAAGTTTTTATAGATTATCTTAGCGTGGTAAGAAGTAGTTCCTCCTCTTCAGCGTCGGAGATGACAACGTCTAACAGCGGGTCGAGAAAGTATAATAATGTAGCGTAGCAAGATAACCAGTATAGCTTCTTGGAAATAATTATTTTGCGAATGAATAAGGTGAGCAAATGGTTATGGCAAGCATTTGTAATTCCACATTGGACTCCAAAATAGGGTTTTGATACTTGGGATGCTCAAATAGAGCTGAGTATTATATACCTATTACAATTTGAAGCAAGAGTCCAGGGTCTGGTCAGGTTAGAGTACCTTCCATTTCGGAAAATTAAAAACCAAGTACAGGTACTGTAACAAAAAGAAGCAATGACATCTAAAGGGGATCAACTATGAGATACAGTGTGAAAAAACCGGGCAAGAGCGAGTCGGACTCGCGCACCGAGGGTTCCGTAACATCCGGGTTTATGAATAAGGTTTATGTTTATGAAATTATTTTTTTTTAAATTATTTTTATAATTGAGTTGATTGAATAAAATGTAAATTGCGGTTTACGATTTATGACGTATTAAAAAAAAACTACTTACTAGATCTCGTTCAAACCAATTTTCGGTGGAAGTTTACATGGTATTGTACATCATATTTTTTTTTTAGTTTTATCATTCTCTTATTTTAGAAGTTACAGTGGGGGGGGGGGGGACACATTTTACCACTTTGGAAGTGTCTCTCGCGCAAACTATTCAGTTTAGAAAAAAATGATATTAGAAACCTCAATATCATTTTTGAAGACCTATCCATAGATACCCCACACGTGTGGATTTGACGAAAATTTTTTTTTTTAGTTTCAGTTCTAAGTATGGGGAACCCCAAAATTTATTGTTTATTTTTCTATTTTTGTGTAAAAATCTTAATGCGGTTCACAGAATACATCTACTTACCAAGTTTCAACAGTATAGTTCTTATAGTTTCGGAGAAAAGTGGCTGTGACATACGGACGGACAGACAGACAGACAGACAGACATGACGAATCTATAAGGGTTCCGTTTTTTGCCATCTGGCAACGGAACCCTAAAAAAGGCGTGAATTCGTCAATTTACAGCTTTTAGAACGGTTTCACAATATCAAAGCCTATTTATTTGAGCTGCAATGTCGGATAATTAAGTACCTATATAATATGTTTTATTTTGCTGACTTAGTAACGCTGTGGTGAGCAATTAGATTTGTTTAATTTCGATTCAGCGAATGTTAGCATACTTATACAAATGTCAAATAACTCATAATAAATTAGTTCGTTTAGAACAGAACGTTTTTCCCCTAAAAGAAAAAATTTAATTACATAATTATTTTAAACACGCTGTATTGTTTGATAGCTAAGATTTTATTTTTCTTTTTGTCAATTCTTAGTTTTTTCCGTTTTCTTTTTTATAAACGTTTAATTTTGTTACTACACTTTACTTACCTATATTTAATTTTGAGTTCATCACAAAATTACAACTGAATAAATATAAACAGTAACTTTCCGAGTATCCGTTCGTTTCATAACCGTGTCCAACAATTTGCTTTATGTATTGTTTCCGTCGTCAATTTAGCCATCAATTGAATAACTGAAGCTTAGGCTCCGTTCACTTTGGTTAAAAACGCGAGTTTCTACGGGAACTTACACGAAGCATCAATTAGTAATAAGACGTTGAGGAGGAAGCCAAAAACGGTGTTTGGATCAAATATCCAACTATTGTAATAAGACTTAGCGTAGAGGTGGAAGCCAAAAACGGTGTTTGGATCAAATATCCGAACCACTACTTTTTTTTTTTTTGCGGTTGGGAAATCATCAAATGACTCCTCCCGCTCTGGGTGGAGCGGAAGGGAGTGTCAGACTCTTACTGACTAAAACCCACCCGTGTTCCTTCCTTAGCCCTTTATGTTCCGGGCCAGCGGTAACCCTTTCGGACAATCCCGCTGACCCGGCAGGCATCCGAACCACTACTTACGTAGTAGGTACGTAAGAGATGAACTCCGTTTTAAATTGTCAATAAAGGGTACAAAACGGAACCCTATTACTAAGACTTCGCTGTCTGTCCGTCTGTCTGTCACCAGGCTGTATCTCAAGAACCGCGATAGCTAGACATTTGAAATTTTCACAGATGATGTATTTCTGTTGCCGCTATAACAACAAATACTAAAAACAAAATGAAATAAATATTTAAGGGGGGCTCCCATACAACAAACGCGATTTTTTTGCCCTTTTTTGCTCGATATCAAAAATGGCAACAGTTAGGCACTTGAAATATTCACAAAATACTCAGTTGTATTTTAACTTTAATAATAAATAATAAAATTAAAATAAATATTTAAGGGGGCTCCCATACAAAAAACATGTTTTTTTCGGCGTTTTTGCCTTGTGGTACGGAACCCTTCGTGTGCGAGTCCGACTCGCACTTGGCCAGTTTTTAAACGGAGTCACGATTCTCAGCAGTGAGAGAGCGATTAAGACGCGTTATTAAATGTGTTGAGTGAGGGAGAAATGTCAAAATGAAATAAATAGTATTAGAATTCACGGAAGCATTTTTCTAGGTTTAAGAAGATGTTTTCCCAAGTTTTGTGGCAGTCAAGTCCAAAGACTTTATTAAGTCCCAGTACAGATTTTTTTGTGGAACTCAGCATTATTTTATTTGCATTGATAGCATTGTTTTACGTACCCAGCATTATTTTATCTGTACATAACCTACCGATAGGATCATAAAATACGTTGTATCCTCCTGTTTACATCTTGCTCGATTCTTAGACGTGCGATATCACAAAACGCGTCAAATTCAGTCTAGACGTGCCCTTAAAGCCTTACTGAGAGGCTGTAAACCGTAAGTATACCTAACACCCGTACTGTAGTAATACAACTACGTCGCTCTCGAATACGTTGACATAACATCACGCCTGTAATTCCCCGAAGGGTACGGCAGAGGTGTACCTTAGCATGTACATTGTACATGGTCCCATGCAACAGGGGGCAACCCAATTCCCATCAACCGAGTACAAATCCAGACTCCAGGCTGCTACTGAGAAATTCTTGATAGAAAAACACTTTGGCCAACCCAGGACCCGTCATGCTCAGCAGTAGCGCTTGCGACCACTAGATAGACGAAGCAGTCAGTTAAATACGTTAGAATTTGTAAATAGATTTGTGCAAAACCATTGACGCTCCTGTCGGTAATAGATAATTGCAAGTGTCATCTGACTCTCAAACCACCTGCTGTTTAAAACTAGCTTCTGCCCGCGTGAAATTTAACCCTCTTAGGGGTGGAATTTCGAAAACCCTTTCTTAGTGGATACCTACTCTTCACAAAGAACACACCCTCCAAAAATCATGTCTCTAGGAACAGCGGTTTAGGCTGTGCGTGGATCTCTCAGTCAGGTCATTGAATTTTATATAAATATAAGATAGATTACGGCTGGCAACAGCGAGTCATAATCATAACACGAGAGAATTATGTTATCAGAACAAGATGCTGCACATTCATTATAACAATCGGCAGAACTTGCCATAACACAGAAAAAATGCAGCCATATTGAACTCTGGGCTGCTATCGACGAATGACGATGCTGTGGAAGTTTTGGGCAACAAAAATTTAATTCACCGAACAATAAGACCTGCTATACACCTCTGCCTCCCCTTTTGGAAATTGTAGGCGTGATGTTATGGTAATGTCAGTCCTTCAAACGCTTGGCATGTTCACAGTTCACACGTAAAAGGAAGAAAAGATAAATCTTTCCATTCCGCACAGAGTCATTCCTTAGCGTCATGCTCGCGTCAACTTCGATTATCTTCGAGATAACGAGTGTTTTAGTAAACAGTAGACATGTACCTACTAATTATTTCGTCATTTACATTATCATTTCATTCGGTTTTATCTCTTTAACATGGTGGGAAAACTTGATATTGGAACGGGCTCCAAACGTTCCTGTCTTGTAGCCACTTAGAATGTCATATTGCAAAATTTTGTGCACTTCGTTCTTGGGCAAGTGCTATGTTCACGACCACTGGTCAGCAGATATCCTTAGAAGGAAATCCAATAGGACAACATCACATAATTCAGCCTATATTGTTCCCACTGCTGGGACCCAGGCCTCCTCTCTTTTTGAGAAGGAGTGGGCTGTAATCCGCCACGCGGGCTCAGTCCGGGTTGGTAGATGTCACAAGTCTTCGAATTATTGGTTCCAGGACACACACCGTTCACATTCACCGTTTTGATAATGACCGATTGTGATGAAATTATCCCGCTATGCTATGCCCCATTCGATACCGTAATCGAGGTTCGAGACTAAAACGAAGTGATGGAAGTTGAGAAGGCGCGCAAGAGCAGCATGAAGAACGTGAGGGCGTCCAATTTTTTTTTTGTTTCAGCTTAAAGAAGAATGAAGGTTGAAATCGAATGCTAGGTACTCATTATTTTCAGGGTCAAGAGCTAATATTTGTTTCAAAAGAAAAAAAAAAGCGTTACTTCCAACCCCGATGCTTTAATTAAATTCTTGGAATATTAATTAGTGTTTGAAGTTAATGAAAGTTTTACTATTTATTTGTAGATGATAAGTTTTACTACCTATTTGTAGATGATAGCTACAGCGTTATTAGATAAAAGTCTTCAATATGCATTCCTTATAGTAATTATTTTTGTTTTTAAATAGTTTAAAGTAGTAGGTATAGACAACATTTAATTATCTTGGCAGAAGAGACGGAAATCTGTTACCTATCTTTCACGAGTTTACGAGGCAAAATTTACCAACATCAAACGATTTATTTTAGTGCGTAATCGATCTCTATAAATTCAACTGGTATCTATTTGAATTGAGAATATACGATACTTCTCGTCAATCGATAATCACGCTGTTATTTATTCATTCTGTTTAGTTTCTTTTTTTAATGACAGAGACAAGCCATAGTGTATACTGAGTCTAGTTAACTTTTTTATTAGGATTTTATTTCCCGCTCTTTTTGATTTTCGGCCAGAACATCAAAGCGTTTTATTGAAATAATGGAGTGCGTACCTATCTTATCGAACAAGGCAGACGGTTTCAGGACCATAATAAAAAAAAAAAAGTAAAATTAAAAAAAAGTAGAATTAAAAGTACTCCAGCAATGGACGTCTTTCGGCAGAAATGATGATGATGAATAAACTTTTATTTTATCTACAGTTTACACCAGTTTTTATGGTTCCGTTGCCAAATGGCAAAAAACGGAACCCTTATAGATTCGTCATGTCTGTCTGTCTGTCTGTCTGTCCGTCTGTCTGTCTGTCTGTCCGTCCGTATGTCACAGCCACTTTTTTCCAAAACTATAAGAACTATACTGTTGAAACTTGGTAAGTAGATGTATTCCGTGAACCGCATTAAGATTTTCACACAAAAATAGAAAAAAACAATAAATTTTGGGGTTCCCCATACTTAGAACTGAAACTAAAAAAATTTTTTTTCGTCAAACCCATACGTGTGAGGAATCTATGGATAGGTCTTCAAAAATGATATTGAGGTTTCTTATATCATTTTTTTCTAAGCTGAATAGTTTGCGCGAGAGACACTTCCAAAGTGGTAAAATGTGTCCCCCCCCCTGTAACTTTTAAAATAAGAGAATATTAAAACTAAAAAAAATATATGATGTACAATACCATGTAAACTTCCACCGAAAATTGGTTTGAACGAGATCTAGTAAGTACTTTTTTTTTAATACGTCATAAATCATCATCATCTGCATAGCCTTTTCCCAACTATGTTGGGGTCGGCTTCCAGTCTAACCGGATGCAGCTGAATACCAGTATTTTACATGGAGCGACTGCCTGTCTGACCTCCACAACCCAGTTACTGGGTAATACGATACCCCTTGGTAAGACTGGTTGTCAGATTTTCGGGCTTCTGACTACCCGTAACGACGGTCACAGATCCACGAATGACAGCCGGGACCAACGGCTTAACGTGCTTTCCGAGGCACGGAGGGGTCTCGGTACGTAAAGATGGTCACCCATCCACAGACCAACCGTGGCAAGCGTAGCTTAACCTGATCGATCGACCTGTGCGGCTGTTATTATTTAGCCACGGACCCCTCATAATACGTCATAAATCGTAAACCGCAATTTACCTTTTATTCAACCAACTCAAATATAAAAAAAATATTAAAACATTTATTTCATAAACATAAACCTTATGCATAAACCCGGATGTTACGGGACCATCGGTGAGCGAGTCTGACTCGCTCTTGCCCTGTTTTTTTTATTTAACTTTGGTATATACTGGGAAATTATTATTTTCCTTGAAATGAAATGCAAACACAAGTGCTTCATTGTGTAAATTGTATAATTCTTGCGTAAGCCGAGTTGATGTGCTGGAGTGACTACCTAGTGTTTATCTTTCGAGCACGGAAGTAAGATGACACAACAGCGTAGGTACTACACTGTAGTAGGATAATTAATTATTTTATAAGTTACACAAATATTGACGACTGTTGACTGTTCTACGTGCCAGAGGAGTCTAGCCAAAGTGACAGCTGTTGTTGTCCATTTTCTACTCGCCTTATATTCCGAGCCGCTTTAGAGTTTGAATCGGGATATACAGACCCCAGTACATCAAGCTACAACAATCTGTCAAATTTCTTTAATAGATTTTTAACTTTATCGCTAAAGCATAAGGTTCAAAGTTGATTGGGAATATTTGACAGTTTCGGGTAGCTTGATGTTCTGGCGTCTGTACAACCCTGTATAATTTTTATAAGTGGATATGATTTAAATATTTGTAATTTCGGAATGTTTGCTTATTTACTAGTTACATAGTGAGGAAACCGGTTCCTTCTAGAAACGAATATTCGAAGACATGCGACATCTACCAACCCTCACTGGGCCCGCGTGGTGGATTACGGCCCAATGTGTCTCACAGAGAGGCCTGTGTATGTCGCAACTTGCAGCAGTGCAGTGGGAACACTATTGGCTGACTTAGCATGTTTACGCTTACTTAGTTGTTTTGATTTATTCTATATTCAATAAAGTAAGGAAATATACGACACAGGTGTAACTCACTTTATCTGTAAAAACAGCGCGTCTGACAATGACTGACCTTAGGGACTTCACAACTTGTGAAGTCCCTAAGAATATTTTTGTGTACCTAGTTTAATTTTCCTGTTCAGTTTTATGTAAACATTTATAAGATCAGTATTAAGTATATGTCGATTAGGTACACTACATACTATCGAACACGACTACCGGAACTACGGATTATTAGATGTGGCGCCCACGCGGCCTGGATGGCGCAAAGTTTTCGTGCCGTGTGTCATCGCCCTTAGCAACGACAGACAATGGGTGTTTAAATTGTTTAAATTATATCCTTCCCGTAAAAGAGAGGTGAAGCTATTGTAACACACTTTTTTATGGAACATGCAGTCGGAACAATTTTTTTCAGAACATTGATTTAATAAAAATAAGTTAAATATTGAATGAACGCTACCTACACAAATAATTCACAGGAAAAATATAAAAATCTGGCGATGAAATAAAAGTGCAACAAAAAATTAATACAAAAACGCAAAAAAAAACTGCAAAGCAACATAAATGATGCAACAATTACAATTGTTACTAGTTTATTATATATATTTACAACTATCATAAATAAATTAGTGCAATAACATTTATAAAAAATTGAATTTTAGAGCAAAACATTGATCACATCACTAATACACTACTAAAATTAAAAAATTAAAGCATCACATTACAACCGGCAAAAAAAAAGGAAAATGAAGCACAGACACAAACGCAAACAGCTTTATACCAGCTCATTTTTGTTGCCTGTAGCCCGCTGCCCCCGTTTCCTGCATTCGGCCCGGAGCTGTTCCTTATTCATAGCCGCTAATGCCTCAGGACTAAGGTTCTGACGGGTCCTTCCATTGTCAGACACAGAGTTCTGACGGGGTATGACCACTGAATTGGCGTTATTACGAGCACGCCGTGTACCCGCCATATTCGATATATTTTTATTATTCCTGTTTAATTATATTTTGTGTTGTGTCTTCTACACTTTAATGTTATCCCTTGTCTTCTTGCCTTGCAGAATTGTGGAGAAATTGTTGATGTAATAAATACATGTTGTATTGTAAATATATATAATAAATCACTCATAATTATTAATATTACACTGTATTAAAAATGCAAGTACATATAAATATTGAAATAACTACAATTAGTTACCTACGTAAAGTAAATGTAAACAGAATAAATTATAGGGGTTTGTTTGAAGAGAAATAAACACAAAATGAATGATGAAGAAAGAAAAACTTATAATGGGTAGATAGGTACCTAATGGAAATAAATACATAGGAATAAACATTGCTGACTTTGAACTTTGACATGAATGGTCCCAGAAAATGTTTTGTATCACTATGATGATTATGTATAATGAAATGATAAGATATATCTCGTATTTCTACGTAATATAAACGATCAGTTGAGACTAAGAACGTAATAATAAATATTTTTATAGAACAAAAAGTATAGGTAAGTATGATTTAATGGTGAAAACGCACTGAGTTGTTAATTAAATCAAATTAATGGTAAGTTTGCACGTAAATATTTGCATGAAACGGCGAAAATTACCCTCATCACAATGTTATTGATTATTTATGTTCACTCGAGCGTAACATAATCGTTTGTTGAGAAACATTGATTCCATACATGGAGGGCATTTTCTAGCATATCAAAAATAAAAAAGCCATTTTCAGCCCCTAATAAATTAAGCGTAAATTTTAAAATATCGGAAAAATGTTTAGGGACAGTCAGCGGAAATTAAAAGGTAACATCTAACCTATCATAACATTTAAAAATTGTATTCAAAATATACTCACATTCGCAGTAAATCAATAACAGTTTGGTTAACGATTCTCAGTATTTATTTCATTCAATTTGTATTTATTTTATTAGAAACAATGTTTTTCTCACACAATATCCTTCCGTGAAAAGCAAAATGTTGAAGTTTGGAAAATTGTTGCCATTACTAAAGAAAAACTCCCAGTTTTGTGAGTTTATCTCGCCCCCTACAGTTAACTCGAGCTTCAACAGGACTAACAAAGATATTTTTAGAAAGTGTTAAAGTGAGGGACAATTTGAACGTGATAATAAAATTAACTATCATGTATAGTAAAAACATATATTACTTGTTGCTTCCATTGTTTAATCATGTAAAACAAACAAGTTCAGCCCGAATTTGACCCGAGTTTGAGTAATATATATTTTATATGGTAATACTATTCTTAGCACTGACGTGTATTTGTTTTCATAGACAATATTAGTGCAGTTCTTAAACCTGATGCTAGGCGATTTTTATTATTCAGAACAGATTAGTAAATACCACTAAGTTGCAACAGTTAAGCCATTAGCATGATAATAAAGAGTTGAACTGTCACAAATCCAAATCCTGGGCAGTAGCTTGCTGGTAAGAATTTCCTAAAGGAAATTCCACTAACACAGCCCGACCCAACGATTAACGACTCGACACCACATAACACTGAGAAAACTAATACTGAACCCGAACCCGTTAATCTACAGTCGCACATTTGAGTTGTGATTGTAACCAATAGACCTACAAAGTACGCAATCAAAAGCAATGAGACTTCGTCTGTGAGCAATGACGTGCATTGGCAAAGTTAAGTTTTACGCGCTTATCTTTGTATCAGTTGGATTTGAAGAATTATTTCTGCACTGGATAGCCCAATTCATGAGGAAGGCTATAGTTAACTTCACGCCAGGATTCTTAGGAGTCGACAAAAACAAAAAAAAACAGAAATAACATTGAGCGAAAAAAGTACCTAATAGCGCGGGCAGGTTATGTGATGCGGCAGATAGTTAGAAACTGTTACACAACAAAATAGATTTACTTTTTGCAGCTCAGAACCATGAACTCAAAGTTTCTGTATTTATTTATTGATTGATTAAACTTTAAGCACAATATAGGTACAGGCTGACTTAACTAGTCGCTGCCCAAATGTAGGACACCGTAAAAAACTACGTTTTTTGTCGCACAGTTAGGCGTATTAATAAAATATAATGTAATGTACAGTAGGCTGCATCAATTGGGTACCCCAGTTGTATGAAAATTTTAATACAAATAGGGTACCCAATTGATGCAGCCCACCGTACATAAGCCAGAAAAAATTAAGTGTATGGTCAAATGTTCAAAGAAATAACTTTTCAAAAATATTTTAAACAATCGTAAAATAGAGCTAAATTTTTTTCCGTCGCATAATTCTCAAAACTTTGAGCCTAAACTACCATATTTTATGTAATGACCAGCAGGGCCCCGCGGTTTCACCCGCATAAATGTCGATCCCGTGGGAATACCGTGATAAAAAATATCCTTTGTTATTCTGATGACATCGTCATCTGCCTAGCCTTTTTCCAACCATGTTGGGGTCGATTGTTGCCTATCTGACCTCCACAACCCAATTACTGGGTACGATACCCCTTGAAAAGACTGGTTGTCAGACTTTCGGGCTTCTGACTACCCGTAACGACTGCCAAAGATCCACGAATGACAGCCGGAACCAACGGCTTTTAACGTGCTTTCCGAGACACGGAGGGGTCACGGTATGTAAAGATGGTCACCCATCCACAGACCAATCGCGGCAAGCGATGTATGTATTCATGTATAATACTGTAAAGTTTCAATAATCCGTTTAGTACTCTAAGCGTGAAAGAGTAACAAATATCCATCCTTCCATCTATCCTCACAAACTTTTGCGTTTATAATGGATAGTAGGAATACAATCAACAAAAAAAATACCTACCTATAAATTATTCCACTGAGCCATTATCTGTTTTGGTGGTCATTCGGTTCAATGAGAGGTTTTCTTTTGAGTATTAAAAAAAAAACATAGTTTCCAAGAACCCTGAAGATGGCGTTGAACTGACTACGTTACTAGGTGCCAAAAAAACGCTTGGAAAAAAATGCATTGCGTCACGTCATATACGCTCGTTGAGTGACAGTTTCGTTTGCTTTCGTTTTACGATCTCAAAATGACATCCAAGTGAATTAATAAAAAAATTATGTGATGTTCCATTCCTTGCAGTAACTTACCAAGTTTAGCGCCATCTATCCAGCGACTAGGGAAGCGAAAAAAAAAAAAGAAAAAGAAAATCCCTCATTAATATCAAACGCATCGTTGTTTTGACTCTTATTTGTTGCCGCAATGCGCTATTGTCAACGCCTGAAAATTTGCTTCTTACTTACCGCGCCATAATGCCTTATGCATTCTCTATCAGTCAAACAAGAGTGGGTGCATTAATTTAAGCTTACTAAACAAAATGCTAGACTAGAAACACCATTGACATATAAAAAGTATGGACTGGAAATACCTACAAAAAAAGGGTGCATACCTACAACTCGTTTTGTCGCATAAAATGGCTGCCACTGCTAGGGTTGTACCAATCAAGGAACATAGGTGTTACTATTATCGAGTATCGATACTAAAAATATGAGTCTTACTAGTTATCACGTTTGGATAATAACTTACTAAATTAAAGTCCGTTGTAATTACGGTTGCCAACCATACTTTATAATAACGTATCCTACTTTATTTTCGGTATACTTTACAGTTTTGCATAAAAATAAAGTGTGCGAAAATACTTTATTTATAATCTTTTGTGATGCGTAAAACGAAAGACTCATGGTTAATTACTGAACTATTTATCGATAGGTACATACAAGTCAAAAAAGAAAATCTTTTATTAGAGTTAGAATTTTCGGAGAAAAATATTATATTTATGCTTAAGACAAACAAGTTGTGAAGACAAATGGCAATATAATAAGATACCTACTTATAAATGCATCTGATAGCGTAAGTACCAAATGTAACAACTCTCTGTTACCGTCACTTCAGCTTTCACTGAGTTTTTTCGGTAATAAATCTGCAGTGGCGAGAAGAGAGAAACAGATAGTCCATAAATTTAATAAAAAAGGAGTTATTTATTTATTAAAATCAGTACCAGGTACATTTTGAATACATTGTAAAAATTGTGGAGTTTCTTGCCAGTTCTTCCCCATAGGAAACAACCAATTGGAACCGTGCACCTAGCTTCTGACGTTTCCTAAGTGTCCATGTAGGTTTATGTGAAATAAAATATTTTAATTTCGGTGCTGTGAACCAGAGGCCGGACCTGGCAAGATCACTCGGACCGAATAGGACACAGAATTACTTATGTTCACATCGCAGAATATGCCGATAACGTTTCAGCGGAGAAAACTATTACGGCAACGGTACAACACTATTCCATTTGACATGTTATTGTAAACAAACAAATGAATTAACAAAATATACTAAAATGGTCTATTATACGGAAATGAACCCAAATATCAATACTTTAGCCATAAATTCATGATCGCGTTACAAATGTATCATCGAATGTGTATTATTAAATGTATTATTGCATGAAAACCGGCTACTAACCTGTGCAAAGACATTAGAGGTTTATTTTCATTCTTTCTTGCACCACACTTCACAATACAACACACAGACATGTTGAATTGTTGTTTTCCAACATTTGCATGCAGTTTTAAAAGGTAAAATCCTTGTAATTTTCTCGCAAATCTCAATAATACAAAAAGTAAACAACCATTTGACAGCAAAACTACCACGAAACTTGTCGCAAAAGATGGCTGCTACGGCACCTTACCTACAACTGTACTACGTCACGTCAAAATGTTGCCAAAATAAGCAACAACTTAAAATATTGTTGTCTCTTTTATCAAATACGATTACCTTATTAGAAAGAACGAGACAAAACGATATTTCGTATTCTGAATCATATTTCACTCATATTTGTATAAGCAAATGTATGTATAGAATAACGCGGCCTCTCCATGTTTTTCCTATCTCAATGCTAGAAACACTGGCAGCACTATTGGACACTGACACTGACAGTGACAGTACCTGTTTACCTGTTTGCATAGAGTAAATAAAAACACGGACGAAACGCTAAATTCCTATTTATTTTGAGTTTTGCAAAACAGCATTGTTGTTTACGAGTTAATTTTTTACGTTGAAATGGAAGATGAATGATGATAATATTAACGATTACATTCCCTCTCTTTTGAACCCAAGGGAAGTGAGAAAAGGTGATGGTGGTTTCTCTCTAACGCAGGTAGAAAATCAATGCTTACAATCGGTCATTTAATAAAGTTCTAGAATTAAGAATAGACAAAGTTCTACCTGAAACTTAGAAAAAGTTTTCATCACAGTTTTGCTAGGATCAGAACGATCAGTAATAATATTATTCTTGATTTTGGGTGTGATAATGGGTTAACTACGTGGTCAAAGGCCTTGAACTCTCAACTCACACGTACTTGTAAGAAAGAGCCCATTTTCACCCATTTTGACGTCGACTCGGTACTACAAAATATTGTTATGATGGATTCTGAGTCTAATTTATTAGCAATGCTTGCTCTGGTTCTAATATTGCGGCGAAGAAGACGACGACGGGTAAATAAAACATGATTTTTCATAAATTAACATAAACATCATCTCGAATCCTTAAAGCTACTTGTCCCAATTTTTCCCTTTTTGATGCCATGGAAAGGCCAAAAATGGTCTAACAATCATGAAAACGGTACGACTTTGGTATCTCTGACAACGATTTAAGGGGTGAGGGGGGGGTGGGGGGTGGGGGGAGGGGGGTACTACCCCCCCTGTGAAGGAAAAGTTGCGGAACCCCCCCCTTTTTGAGATATGACCTTTTTAATATTCCAACCTCACTTTCGAATTTTCATGTATTGACATCTATTTAAAGGTCAGAAAAGCTGGAGGATGACAAATAAAATGAAGAGGGAAGTACCAGCCCCCTCCCCCCCCCTTTTTTTTCATTTTCGATATTTACAAAAATGTACCTATGTGCTTAGGCTTAGTCGACGGAGCCCCGCTACGCGGGGCTCCTACTTCTGGGTGGTTTAAAAAAAAACAACCACGAAGGGGATGGCGGGGTCTTTCAGACCCCGCCATCCCCTTCTAACCTAACCTGTCCGAGTCGGGGTGCCCCAAGTCCCGAGCTCGCTTCGCTCGCTCTTGCATCCTATGTTGTCTAACCTGACCGTGTCAGGTCTGCCCTAAAAGAATTCAGTGACAGCACAAAATGGCGTCGTTTTACGACTTTTACGTTTCGTTTCACATATCGGCAATAGTCGGTAAATTATTATAAGTGTTTATAATTTAATAACACTGATTTAAATCAGCGAAATATAAATAATATAATGAAATATGCATAAAAACTCATAACTCACTAATTATACATATTTATTTCATCATTATTATGAAGTTAAACATTTTAGTGCTTTGACCTTACATAAAACGAAACGTTCAATGGTGAGACCAAATGTCAAAAGTAACAAAACATTCCTTAATTTCTACGTTTTTGATTATTTTTTTTCTCGTAAACCATTTATCTCCGCAAGTTAAAACTTTGCGTGGAGGCTTCTAATAATATGATCTATCTGTGAAAAAAATATGGACCCTCAACTCGTTGGCAGAGATACCAAAACTTAGCCATGAAAACTAAAAGGCTAGTTCCCCTAACAATGTTCGCATGTAGCTTTCGCCCGCGTGTAGTTCGGAAATTATTCCACAAGAACATACTACCAAGACCAAAAGTATCCTATGTCATAACCCAGCTCACGGCCTACTTGTGAGTCAAACTTCACTATTCAGTGATTAAATATAGTAAAGTAACAAGTCAGGCAGACAATTACTTTTGCATTTATAATAATAGTATGGATATGGATTTTACTTGTGCCATGACTGGACAAGTTGGATAACCCAGTTATACAACACTTTACCCCTTGGCTTAATAAACACTGATGGCCACCATGACTAAACTGACCATATGTCCCGTTTTGAATGGGACTGTCCCTTACCTCAGTCACCTGTCCCTTTGTCCGCAAACAAAGCTTAGGGATGCTAAATAGTCCCGTTTTAAAAAACATATTGTCACCTTAGAGTGAAAACCTCGGGAATGCAAATACCAGTTTATGCATTTCGGAGTCCTTTAGTATCGAACAGTTCTGGATATAAAAGCGGGTTAAATTTCCATATTAATTCATAAGAATACAGAACCTCCTTTTTTGAAGTCAGAAAAAAAAAAAAAAAACGCCGTACAAAATTTTACAACGCAGTTCTTTCTTCCTCCTGAAAAGTTGCTTCATTTACACTTACGAGGTTTTCACTCTAAGGCGTCGATATGTCAGCGGAGATTTAATAAGAATGGTGAACCGTGAACCGATGATTAATTTTTATTTTTCACAATTTGTTCAAATTTATTTAAAATATTTCTAGTTGTAATGAAACCTTGACTATTTATTTTCAATTTTCATGCTGAATGGCTATTTTTGTAGAATAAAAATAATTATAATTAATCTGAATTACTGTATAGTGAAGAACACTAATTTTATTGTACCTACATTTTCTAAATAAAGAAAATTAGAAAGTTGTGTTTATTTTCATGTAACCAGCTAACTGTCGCTTATAATCCCATGTCCTGTTTTGAGTTAAAAAATAAATGGTCAGTTTAGCCATGACCCATGCACAATGGTCCACTTGAACGACTAAGTGCGGAAACCAAACCCGTAGCATAGACGCCCTTGGCTTACCAAAGGGTATAGTGTTACGGGTGTTACCCAGTAGCTGGGTTGTGGAGGTCAGATAGGCAGTCGCTCCACATAATCAGTGGCATCTGGTAAAACTGTGGGCCGACCCCAACATAGTAGGAAAACGGTAGGCAGATGATGATGGATTTCACTTGTCATGGGACCCTGACCTTATTGTATGCCCCTCTTATAGGATGGCACCCCATGTTTTTAAGTTTTCACCACTGCATGCTCAGGGTGATCCTGGTGCCACTACATTATTCAGTAGAAAGTCTTCAGTAAGTAGTTTCTTTAGTTCATTCTTGACTTCCCATCATTTACTTGGAATGATGTGATATGGAAGGCAAGCAAGAATAACTCTTCTACTGTTGGTATTGGTGAACATTTTTGAGTCCTGTTTTTATAGTGGTTAGAAAACAATAATAATTTTCTTAGGGATGTAACTGGCACAGTGTTAGTAAATATCTTTCTGTGTGTAGCAATATGGTGTTGCTGGTGCATAATGTTTGGCTCCAGAGAATTCTAGCTCTTATAATTATAAATCTTTTTATTATATTGGGATATAAAGTAGCCTATATGTTAATCCAGGGGGCCAGCTATTGCCATACAAAATTTTATCAAAATTGGTCCAGCCGTTACAGCGTGAAGAAGTAACAAACATATAAACACACACACACACACCGCCCATTCACAAACTTTCGCCTTTATAATATTAGTGTGATGGCCATTTTCACGCACACCAAAATGAATGCCTAAATGAAACAGTATTAAGGTGTTCACATGGGCATTATTATTTATTTTGACTAGTGTTAAAAATAAAATAAAATCATTAATTGTAACACAATCCTGTTCACATCTACTGAACCTTGTCCCAATTCAAGCATTACATATAAGCAACTTAACAGAATATTATTTAATTTAATATTTCACAGAACTCCTTTGTGAGCCGATCGTCCCTGTCGTTGAGAAGAAGTAACGGATTGAAACTGAAGCCGAAACAACGAGTAAGTGTTAAGTGTGTAATACATTAGTTAATTAAGGACCAAAATTTCAATCTTCACATAGATTCAAGACCCCTCTGTGCTTCGGATAGCATGTTAAGCCGTTGGCCCTGGCTGTCATTCGTGGATTTTTGAAAGTCGTTACCGGTCGTCACTAGCCCAAAAGTCTGACAACCAGTTTTACCAAGGGCTATCGTATTACCCAGTAACTGGGTGGTGGAGGTCAGATAGGCAGTCGCTTCATGTAAAATACTGGTATTCAGCTGCATCCTTATAGTCTGGAAGCCGACCCCAACGTAGTTGGGAAAAGGCTAGGCAGATGATGATTTCAATCTTCACATACATTTATCTGAAGAATAGAAATTGCGGACTAAGGCCGCGTCCTAACCAAAAACTATCGTTGCATTAGTATGCGATCGTCGCGCTCTTTTATTATGAATGAAATTCACCCTCCTCCCCATTCACCCTCTTAGGGGTGGAATTTTGAAAAACCCTTTCTTAGTGGATACCCACTCTTCACAAAGAACACACCCTCCAACTTTCATGTCTCTAGGACCAGCGGTTTAGGCTGTGCGTTGATATATCAGTCAGTCAGGCTTTGAATTTTATATAATAATATAATTATAGATCATGGTCGCGCGGTTAATCAAGTCGTGTTTACATACATACATAAAGTCACGTCTTCTACCCTTGGGGGTAGGCAGAAAGCCACCTGCTACGATCCTTACATACACCTTTTGCGTCTCTTTTTTGTCCCCTCCCGGTGTTTCCACTCACATCTGCCTTGTCAATGCCGTTTGTAAGTCGCGTCTCATTCATCCTCTCAACATGATCAAACCATCAAAGCATACTCTTTTCGATTTTCGTCACTAGGTACATCTTCTTCTAAACCGCATTGTTGTCTTATCACCAGTGATCGGAGTAGGTAGATTGAATTGGGGTCATTGATCCGAAACGTATATATTAATATGGACATTACTCCGGAATTTCGGAATTGGTTGATTATTAAAAAAAAACCGGATCTTAGGTAGGAATTGTTTTAAAATGAGCAATATTATATTCTTCATAATTTTTTTAACCAACCACCAATCAGAACAAAGGATCATGGGTGGTGCACTAACCGGTTATCAGAACAATGCGTACGCCCGCCGACAACATGCCAGGTAGCTCACTCGTTTACTTCGGTTCGTAGAGTGCGCTTCTTTGTTTGTTACTGTGTTGTGAAAACGTTACGTGAAAACAGAAAAATAATAAATAAATTTAGTTTTGATACCTTCCTTTAAATTTTGAATTGAGTAGTAATAGTATCACTACTAACATTAACAATATTTAATTGGATCCGGAAATACAGGAATTACTTTCCGGGAAAATGGCTTATCCATGTTATTCTTTCTGTGGAGATTTATGATACAAGTACCAAAAATCAATCAACTTACTCCGATCATAGCTTATCACATAATTCCTCACCCTATCATTCATAGTCACACCACACATGCTTCGCAAGGAACGCATTTCCACAGAATTTATTCCAAGTCGCGTTTGTACGTCAAAATTCATAGTAGTTCGTAGAAAATATTACAAACCGCCATATTTATTCTTACCTTATTTCAGATTCACCCAATAAACAAGGAAAATTCTCAAAATGTGCAAAACTTGATTTCCCAGCGTACTCCTACCAAAAATATACCAAAAATACAGCCAGCTGTCGACAGAGATAGTCTAGGATTCTCAGCTATCGAAGATCTTCAGAGTGAAGCAAATCATTTTGAGTCCTGCTCACTCACTGTGGCTAGTGCTGTACCAGCTCAAACCAAACTTTTGAATAGACCTAATGCACTGCACACATGCAATAGACCTTTGATTTCTGTGTCTTCTCACACAGAATTAGACCAAAATGTAGACTCGAAGAGTGGAATTACGGTCATTCCTAATGTTACCGAGAGACCTACAATCTCAGTGTCTTTCGGCATCGACAACTGCCAAAGTGTAGATATTAATTCCAAAAAGAGTGCCCTCCACAGGGTAAAATTCTCACAAAGCAACGATAACACTTTGGTTGATTGTGAAATCGTCGAAGGTTCTCTAGCGAGCACGGAAGAAAGCGATCTTGACGAAAACATGAACGAACTCCTTACACCCAATTCACTAAAGAGGACCGCCGTCACTGTCAACTTGGAAATTAAAAAGAAAAAACCGTCATCCACAGAGACAGCAGAAGACAAAGTTCTAATTTTAAACACAAGTGCCATCGAGAAGATATCCCATGTCATCGTTCAACCACCAAATTATAAATTAGTGAAAGGGAACATTTTGGACAAGAGTAAATTCAAAAGCGATAGTAAGAGAAACTCAGTGGTAGGTTTAAAACTCAATAATGGAATTGTGCGTGGTAACCTGAGGCAAAAATCCATTGACAGTTTTTTCCCGAAAAGTACGAATGTTTTAAAACTCAAAGTTTCGGAAGGACGGAGTCTAGCCGACCCTGTGTGTGACGTGAAGGCTCGAGTGAATGAAGATGGTGATGAGGAGGTCATGAGTAGAAATTCGGGTATCGCGGATGCCATTAAATACGATAGAAATCGTAAGTTATCTCTGAAAGGAACTCCTCGGGTTGAAAATGAATCGTCAAATAGATCGGCTAGGATGCATTCCCCGAGGAGGGAACGGTGTGCCAGTCCGGAGGTTAAGACTTCGTGCTCATCACCCCGCGGGAAATCAGACTGTCTAAGCTGCCACAGTCCCCGGAAGACGGTAGAGTCTATACAGTTCAGTTTGCCGCCCAAATCTCTGTCCACG
Source organism: Mesoligia furuncula (assembly GCA_916614155.1). Lineage (NCBI taxonomy): Eukaryota > Metazoa > Arthropoda > Insecta > Lepidoptera > Noctuidae > Mesoligia > Mesoligia furuncula. Next base: position 25,076,591 of record OU744810.1, on the reverse strand, counting down.
AAGAGGTCTGTCTCTACCAGACATATACCGCATCACAAGATTGTCGCAGGTATGTTATCCAAGCTTTTTGTTGTGTTGTGTGATACGGTGTTTTTTTAGTGTGCTTTAACGATTCATTTACAATATGACCTTATTTTTTAATTTAATCAGGTAGAGGCTACTGCGTTTAGGATTAATCTGCCAAATTAGTAAAGTGCTTATGTTCAGTATGTGTTTATATATGCGTGCCGTTTTGCCGCTGGTTGCAAAGAAAGGTGATAGCAGAGTCAGTACTTTAACACCATCGACTCTGCAGATTACCTTCAAAGCAAAATGCACCTTCCAGTAACCTAGAATCGCAGGGTGAATCTCAGAATTGTTTGCAGGCACCCACTTTGCAGTCGACGCGTTTTCGTACGGAGAGATTCCGAACGTGAAACATTACTTCCTCACGCATTTCCACTCTGACCATTATTCAGGGTTGAAGAAAGGCTTCAACAAATTCTTGTTTTGTTCGAAAATTACTGGTGAGCTTTTTGGATTATTTTTTTGTGTTTTTCAAATGTCGTTTTAAATGGTATGGGGGTTTTAAGGCTTGTGTTTATATCTTGAGGCCGAAGTCACACAGCTTCATTTCGCAAAACTGCTAAATCGGTTCAGGGGTGTCTCCAAATTCGAGAAACTGACTGTTTTTCTATTTGTAAGATTTGTTTGCCACTAAGGTACATTAGCAGGACACAGTGATACCTACTTTATAGTTTTGTTACACCTTAGAACCTGTGTTCACAAATAAACGATATTTTATTTAATGATGTCCTTAAATTTAAAGAACTGTTCTCAAATCTCAAGCAAGAATTTTCCCCCGAATATACGAAACTGTCTCCAAATGTTGTATACTGCGCGCAACGAGTTATGAGCGCTGACCTTGAAGAAAACAATCGTCAAAACCCTTATCTCTTAGTAATAAGGGTTTGTTTCGCTTGTCTTTTTCAAGCTCAGCGCTCATAACTCGTTGCGCGACTTGTAATGTTCGTGTAATCTTGCAGCGGATTTGTGTATATCGCGGCTCGGCGTGACTCCTAAGTGCATCCACATGATTAAAGTCGACGAGACCATTCGGATCGACAATGTGGAGGTGACAGCGGTGGAAGCCAACCAGTAAGTACACTTATGCTTGAGTTTTTTTAAAAATATTTTTCCTTTTTTTAACCACAATGGGGATGCTCTTGGTCTTCATTACATTTGATGGTAGGTAAGTGATGATCATGCCGAAGATGGAATCCTCAACCACAGAACTGGCTAACTGTTAACATTTAGTATTTGTTGTTATGGCGACATGGCTGGCCATGGTGGTAGCTAGCCAGGCGGACTTAAAACAAGCACACCACCGAGCAAGCCGAGCAGAAAATTTTGCGCCCGCTGGGAATCGAACCCGGGACCTCTGGGTCTGAGACAGGTGGTCTCACCACTAAACCACCACAGAGAGCTTTTTAAGTAAGACTTAGCCCGGCAAGTCACGTTATTATTATGAACCCATGTATGAGAATGACGTTTGTTGACGCCACGTCAACATAATGCCCATAGGTAACCATCAAACTGGAACCTAACAACTTTGTTTGTCGGCAAACAATTATACGGTGTAGTGTTAGTATTTCCCCAGAAGCAATGGTGACCCCTTACTTCCCGTGGGTGTCGTAAAAGGCGACTAAGGGTTTTACCGGAGAATGGGCAGCAGCGTTCTCTATTTATTCCACCATCATACCATACTGCTATCGCCAACCGCCTGCCAAGCGTGGCGATTGGGGGAGGCCTATGTCCAGCAGTGGACGTCTATCGACTGAAACGACGAATGGTGGCTCAGTGGCAGAGTAAATACAAATGAGTAGGATATCTTCATACATACGCACCGAACACGATTTGTACGTGAGCGCGCTCGTACGTATGCGTCGTCGCACGCACATACTGACAAAATTTGTCGCTGCTAAAGGCCTACGCAGGCCGGGACGGCATGGCAAGGGATTTAAATTTTTACTAATGAACATTCAAACGTATCTATATAGAAATACGACATAAATTGCTATGCTTTAAAATGAAGCCGTACGTGGCATCGAAAGGGATTTCATTGCACGGCATTGAAAGACGCGCCACTGGCTCCCGCGGCGGGATGCCGTGGCGTCCTGCGGTAGGCATCGGCATGCCAAGGACTCCGGCGCTCGTTGTGACATACCGCGTGGTGAGGCGGCGGGGGTAGAGAAGCGGGGAAGCCGCTGGAATGCCGCGGTATCTAAGCGGCTAGTGTGCGCTGACTGACGGCAAAATCCCTTGCCGTGACGTCCCGATTTGCGTAGGCCTTTAGTATTTCCCCAGAAGCAGTGGCGGCTCAGTGGCAGAGTACCGTTTGTACGTGAGCGCGCTCGTACGTATACGTCGCACGCACACACTGACAAAATTTATCGCTGCTAAAGGTGCGCCAGTCGTGGCTACGCCGCGCTGCGCCGTACGTAATACCGCCCGCGGTAAAATGAAAAAATCTAATTGCCTAAGGTGGGAATCAAACCCACGGTTTGTGATGCGACTCTTAACGTTAGAAAATTTTAACAACCACTTTAATTATTTGAGGTTATTGTAAAAATATATTCAACTAGCGGTCGCCCGCGGCTCCGCCCGCGTGGATGACGGTTTTCGCGACAAAAAGTAGCCTATGTGTTATTCTGATTTATATAACCTATAGCGGTCCCCCGCGGCTCCGCCTGCGTGGATGTCGATTACCGCTACAAAAAACCTAAGTTTGATCCCATGTGTTCAACTACCCAAAAGTAAATTCAGCATTTTAGCCGACAAACAGGCAGATAAACAAACAGACTTTGCATTTATTTTATTAGCAGGATAAGATACCTTCATGTGTTAAATATTGTTTTAAAGGATAAAATGTTTGTAAAAAAAGTTACTGAATTAGAGCTTCCCTATAAACAACATTTGATGTAATTTTATCTTGTGGCAACAAAAAATATTGATGTTCGGGAGACCCAATTCGTGATAGGCCAACGTACAGTTGGCCATGGGTAAAGCATTCCTTTCGTAGATCAATCCCTACTAAATTGAAAGTTTGGCCCTGGGACTTGTTAATTGTTAATGCAAAAGAAGTTTTCACCGGAAATTGAAGTCGTTTAAATGGAATTGGTACATCGGTGGGAATCATCGTTATCCGAGGAATGTGAGCTAATTCACCAGCAGCAGGGCCGGTGATAATGACAATTTAAAACAATTAAATTGTCGTTTAATTCCTTTATAAGTAGCCTCGTTCCATTGCACATATTGGGAGGGCTCAAATTTCTGAGAAGCATTATTGGCGTTCCGACTTTTAACGACAGTTGGTGAGGTGGCAGTCCAGCGGGGTTGAGAGAATTTAAAAATTCCTGTGGGTAATGTACTACGTCTTCGATATTAGTGACAGTGTCTATGGATTTATAATGCTTAACTTGACCCGGGACTCTTTGCATAATTAAATTGTTGTTGACACTATTGCTCTAGAACACAGCCAACGAAAGTCATTTCCATGAAAGTTTTCTATGCCAGGGTATACTGCATCTATCAAGCTTTCTAAAGAATGGACTATTTGACCCAGAGACTCATCCAAAATAACGGCATAACTGCTGCTTATATTTGGAGACGGAAAAAGTCCTTCTCCAAGTTTTAGCAGTTGTTGTGAGAAATTGCTATGCGTATCTCCATGAAGATGAGCTCTCATATTGGTCCGTAAATTCAAATGTTGAACAGATGTCCAAAGGCTAGACGATTTCAAGCACGCCTTCATAATATCTGCTCGCGTACCTCTGTTAACAACTGGAAGTGTCTGTCGAAAGTCTCCAGCAAATACGAAAGTTATACCACCCATGATAGCAGCAGAGTTTCTGAGGTCTTTTAAAGTTCTGTCCACAGCCTCCACATGAGCTCTATGACTCATCGTGCATTCATCCCATATTACAAACGATGCGTCTTGTAGCAATTTACCAAGAGGCCCATTTTTGCGAATAGAACACGTTGACCGTTGGTCTAAAGATACGGATATAGGTAGTTTGAAAGTAGAGTGAGCAGTTTTTCCCTCGTTCAAGAGAGTTGCAGCAATTCCTGACGAAGCAACTGCAATCGCTATCTTCCCTGATTGCCTTATCTTAGCAAGTACCGAGAAAGGTCTTTCCTGTGCCTCCTGGCGCATCCAAAAAAATAATTGGCCCCTGTTATTATTCACACTGTCTACAATAGTTTCAAAAGCATGTCTTTGATCTGGGACTAACTTTGGTACATTGTCATTGACAAACGCTGTTAGAACGCTGTTAGAAGTTATTGTACTGTTGTATCATTGTGTCCCTAGTATTGTTCTGTGTACGAACTGGAGAAGGTAATCCAAAGTCACTTAAATTTTTGTCATTTAATTCAAGTAGTTTATTTTCAATTTGTATCAATCCTTCATTATAAATGTCTTCACTGAAAGATAAAGTAAAATCTTGATTTTGCTGTCTGATTCTGTCTAATATCTTCACATAACTGACCTTTGAAAGTATCCCTTAACTTCAATGGTTCCGATGGCTGACAAAATAAAAGTATGACTACGAACAACTCCCTTAGTTTTTTTGGACACTGTGAAAAGGAAGCTAAGTTTAAAGTGTTGCCCCAATGGTCATCGTTTTCAAGTAAACGTCGGTCACGGCAAGCTGGACCACGCGTCTGAGCCGCGCGTGTACTACCTTAGTCATAGACCTAAACTGGGGTCCCGCATCCGCACCTCCGCCTTGGTGACGCCTAGTTCGCCTGTCGCCACGGGCCGCGGAGCGCAGAAATAGTATTATATTGATTTCGCCATAACTTTCAAACCACACGTCCAATTTTAATGAATTAAAGACTATTACTATCTACATAAACAGTACTTTGTGAAAAAATAGTTTATTTTGATAAGGAGTAATGACATGTGTAAAATAAATGCGTTTAAATAAAGTCCTAAAAATATTCAAGATTTTTAAATAAAAAAATGTTTGTTGTGCTTAACTCGAAATAGATAGGTATAGTGTGTCGCGGACTTTTGTAGATATTTTTAAGGTCTTTAATTAATTAGAACATTTTATGGTTCTATCTTTTATAGTTTAGGCGGCGTACGCCAATTAAGGAACTTTTTTGGATGATTTTTACACCTTGGGTCCGAAAAAACCAAATATCTTACGGGCCCCTATTTTTTCTAAAATAAAATATAGCCTATGTTACTCGCAGATAATGTAGCTTTCTAATGGTGAAAGAATTTTTAAAATCGGTCCCGTAGTTTTTGAGTTTATCCATTACAAACAAACAAACATACAAACAAACAAAAATACAAAGTTTTCCTCTTTATAATATTAGTGTAGATTTCCGAATTTACAGATTATAATTTTCATGGTAAATGAAAAAGTAAAAAATACTTTATAGTGCAAAAAATACAGGGAAAATTGTTTTGTCTAAAGATTGACTATGCATTTTTGACGATTGAATAAACTATAAGTGACAGCTTTACGTGTTTATGCTATTATCGCTCGCTCGGGGCTCAAGTTGGCTTTCTTATTTGTTTTTTTTTTATGTCAGTGGTAACGGCCACGAGTGGTCGTGTTTTCGAACTCCTACAGGCGTGCTTTACTTTGTGTGAATTATTTCATCACCACTGCTCTCAAAACGGCGAAGGAAAACATCGTGAGGAAACCGACATATCCTAGAACGAAACATTTGAATACATGTGACATCAGGGGCGTGCACAGATTTTTCAAAGAAGGTAGGCAAAAAAAAAAATCTCACCATAAATACTGCGCTTTGGTTTCGGTTCGTCGTCTTGTCGATCGATGATGTAGGTAATTGCCAAATGCCAGCTTAAATATCCATAGATTGACGCTTATTGGCGTCTCTGTCGCTCGTAGTTCCGAGTTGACGCGAACAAAAAGGACATATTATACGACAAATAAAAACTTTTTACAAAAAAAAAACAACCGTCTTCCAAAAAAAACACTACAAATTGAAAAATAACTTTCATTTCGGAAGTCGGTGTCTTTGGTTCCGCATTTTCGTTTATTGACACCGACTTCCGAAATTAAAGTTATTTTTCAATTTGTAGTGTTTTTTTTGGAAGTCGGTTGTTTTTTTTTCGTAAAAAGTTTTTATTTTTCACTTTTTAGTGGGTCCGTTTGTAATTTATCTAAGTTACAATAGCCTAATGTCAACTGCTCATCACTTGTTACAAAATATTGCTTTTCCCGATGTTGGGACGTTAATTGTTGAGGAGTTCTCCTGGTAAGAACCAGGAGAACTCCTCAACAACCACTCACCATACGCTTTGTGACGAGCATAAATTGCTTAGCAACCTTAATAAAGTAATCGAATCGCAACCCGTGAAATATTTGTCATTGAGTAGTTCCAATGGCCATCTGTGGTCTTCTTCATCAGCTCCACTTTACCAAATGATGATTTCCGAGAGCAAATGCTCAAGTTATTTAAAAAAATACCCAAATCGTTATAGCTTTGCCTATAAAATCGGTCCACAATTGGCGGAGCAATTGCGTAACAAACAAACAAAAAATTTTTGAAGTCGGTTAAAAATAATGGTCGTCTAATTAGGTATATTGAAATGAAGTAATGCTACTTTCTAAAATAGATACTTGCATTGCATAGCCAACTTCCGTTCGGGCAAGTTCGGTGCGAATTCGCCTGTTCCTCGGCAGTTTTCGTGTTCTGCTCTATGAGAAACTACAGTAAAGACACTGCCTATTATCGCAGTTGTGTGCGTTATTTTTTTCATTGTGTGCCACGTAGTTATAGGCGCGCACACACTCATAAAATCGTATAAGCACGACTGACCGCGAGAGCACACATCTAAACATTTAGTGACGAATAGTTTGTGTCTTCGCCGTTGAGATTGTGTGGCGCCAGTGCAGCGCGAAAGGATGCGAAATCAGTCAAATCTTAATGATACCACCGACGCTCGGTAGGTGGAGCTGATTTATGATTTAAGAATTTTTATATTTTGTTAAGTTTTGTTTATTGACTTACTTATGTAATATTAGATCAGTTCTCCAAGGTAGACACTGTCTTTATCACTCTATGGAATGCCCGCCCCTGTGTGACATCTACCAACCAGCACTGGGCCCGCGTGGTGGGTTAGGGCCCACTACCTGTCACAGAGAGGAGGCGGGAAAATTATAGGCTGTTTATGCTAGTAAGGTAATAGTTCTCTGTCTATTGTGCTCCCTTTGCTAGTTACGACGGCAGCATTAAGTCAGAGGGGAATTTTCGTCTTCCTTTGCTAGTTGCTACGGCAGCATTGTCAGAGGGGAATTTTCGTCTTCCTTTGCTAGTTGCTACGGCAGCATTAAATCAGAGGGGAATTTTCGTCTTCCTTTGCTAGTTGCTACGGCAGCATTAAGTCAGAGGGGAATTTTCGTCTTCCTTTGCTAGTTGCTACGGCAGCATTAAGTCAGAGGGGAATTTTCGTGATTTTCAGAACGTTCGCAGTCAGGGGGCCTAAAAAGGCCACTTTAGAGAATCATAAAAGGATAACATTACGAATCGTAATATGGCGAAGACAGTCCGTGTTTTTCTTTTTTTCGCTGCACTACGTAGGTATAATCAAAGAAATTGGGATTGGATTTGGATCGGATTGATTGGTATTTTAGCACAGCAAAAAAAAAAGAAAAATGCTTCACCAATGGGATTTGATACGATTAATTTAACGGTTAACTGTCCATTATGTTATCCTTTTATGATTCTGTCAAAGTGGCCTTTTTAGGCCCACTGATCTCAGTCTCAATCTGTCAAAAATACCTCTAATCGCACTAATATTATAAAGGCGAAAGTGTGTGTGTGTGAGTCTGTGTGTGTGTGTGTTTATATGTCTGTTACTTCTTCACGCTCAAACGGCTGGATCAATTTTGATAACATTTTGTATGGAAGTAGCTGACACCCTGGATTAATATATAGGCTAACTTTTTATCCTGATATTCCCACTGGGTGGACACTTACGCGGGTGAAACCGCGGGGCGCAGCTAGTTTCCCTATATTTTTGACATTGATTGTCGCTTAGATGAGTTTGCGACTAGATTTTGAACGGACTTGACTTCGCCTTCTTTTTATTATATTATTATTATATAATTTATGTACATGCAAATATTGTAAAACATTTTAAAAGAGTAACGGTGGAGTTTCTTGCCCATTCTTCGCCATACGAAAACTACCTTTTGGAATGGGCGACTAGAATCAATTCTATTTTAGTAATTTTTGACGTTCAAAAGTGCCTTTTATGTGCCTATTTGAATTAAATGGTTTGACTTTGACTTTGACTTTTTAGGGTCCCGTACCCAAAGGGTAAAAACGGAACCCTATTACTAAGACTTCGCTGTCTGTCCGTCTGTCCGTCTGTCTGTCACCAGGCTGTATCTCAAGAACCGCGATAGCAAGACTTGAAATTTTCACAAAGTATGTACACACATCAAAAGTGTCTAGGGATCAAGCATTTTTATGCGGATTTCTTGAGATTGAGATGTGGCTTTGTAATAAATTTATGATTTTTTAAATTTATATGGATCCTTTTTGGTGCATTTCATAATTTGAATCAGGAACTGTGAATCAAATTCGAGTAAAAGATGAAAATCAGCTGTCAATATTTTCCCTATAAAAACATACAACGCATTGAAGACATTATTAGTGCTACTGTTTCCCTACTACTGATTAAAACCAACGTTATTATGGAGCGGCGACGTCATTTAAGCAGGGAAGAAATGCTCAGAGCCGTGGGAATGATAGAAGCTGGTTCCCGGCAACGTACTGTGGCTTTAGCTCTGAATACAAGTCAGAGTGTTATCAGTCGACTTTGGACACGTTACCGAAGCACTGGTACCGTGGCTGAGCGCCATGGAGGACGGTATCGCTGCACCACACGGAGACAAGACCGATACATTCAAATCTTAACTCGAAGAGCTCCAACAATAACCGCCATGATGTTAGCCGTGAGGCTTCATCACTCTTCAGGGAACTTAATTAGCGACCAAACAGTCAGAAACCGCTTGCATGAAGTGAACCTTCATTCCCGAAGACCGCTACGGGTACCACCTATAGCAATGCACAATCGTAGGATTCGATATCAATGGGCTCTTGAACACAGAAATTGGGCAGAAGAACAATGGCGTTTCGTGTGCTTTTCTGATGAGTCTCGTTTTGGTATGAGACCGGATACAAGACGTATACGACACTGGAGAACCCCTGGACGCCAACAGCGATTAAAATCCTGCCAGGAAGTCCATCCTTATAGTGGTGGAACCATCATGGTATGGGCGGGTATTTGGATCGGCGGAAGAACTGAGTTGATTTGGATCAGAGGCAACCTCAACGCTCAAATTTATGCTGAGACGATTGTATCAGACGTCATCGTTCCTCTACAAGTGCAAATCGGTCCCTTATTTCAGTTAATGCATGATAATGCACGACCGCACACCGCAAGAGTTGTAAGACAGACTCTCGCCGCAGCTAACATCAATGTCCTGCCCTGGCCTGCTCAGTCGCTAGTATGCTACAGAGAAGAGCTCTGCCGAATATGGAGGGTATCCAGTCGCAAGAAGACCTTTTTTTGTTGTTGCAACGAACATGGGCGGCCATTCCACAGCGTGATTTGGATGAACTCATTTTGAGTATGCCAAACCGATGTTCTTGTGTTGTTAGTGTTCGCGGTAGAAACACGGATTATTAATTGTTTAAGTTACAAAATAAAATTTTAAAGAAAATGTTATTTCAGTCTTTTTTTCGAACTTTTGTGTTAGTGGTTCAAATGTCAAAAATCCCTTTATTAGGAAAATGGCAAATTTCTTTATTAATGCAAAGGTGACTTGGTTTATCGTTACTGTGACAAACGAAAACACTTTATTTGATGAATCCTTAAAGAAAATTTTAATTAATATCAATCAGGAGAAAAGTTATTGCAAAAATATATGTTGATCCCTAGACACTTTTGATGTGTGTATTTCTGTTGCCGCTATAACAACAAATACTAAAAACAAAATAAAATAAATATTTAAGGGGGCTCTCATACAACAAACGCGATATTTTTGCCCTTTTTTTGCTCGATATCAAAAATGGCAACAGGTAGGCACTTGAAATATTCAAAAAATACTCAGTTGTATTTTAACTTTAATAATAAATAATAAAAATAAAATAAATATTTAAGGGGGCTCCCATACAACAAACATGTTTTTGCCTTGTGGTACGGAACCGTTTTGGCCAGTTTTTTTTTGCAAGAATCAACTATGCTTCCCAGAAAGCTGACTTTACATATTTTACTTACGTAGCTGTCCTGGTGCTATAATGCTGGTGTTCACGTTGCCCAACGGCAAGACGTTGCTGCACACGGGGGACTTTAGAGCCGCGCCAATCATGGAGTCCTACCCTATATTCTGGAATAAGGACATACACACCATTTATTTGGATACCACGTGAGTATCAGCTGTATTTATAAGGTGAATTCAGATTAAAGTACTCAGGGTTCCGCTGATGATAGCCATGTCCATAATATCCCCCCCCCCCCATATATAATAAAATTGTTAGATGAAGAAAGTGCTTTTCCCAATCGAAGTGTTTCATAAAAGTGAGCATTTGTTAAGGTTTTAACTTTCGAATAGTGGTACAGGCAGTTTTGGGTCAACATTTGCACACTTTGCGGCAGTCATTCAATGTCTACTAACTGTAAAATCTACTAACTGACAGGTGTTTACTAACTGACAGTTTTATCTCGCCTACTGTCCTTGAAGCGGGGCGTATAAATTGCGCCCGCACGCCGTAGCTTTGTAGCGGCGGCAAAAACTGCAAAAAATGTATTGACCCAACACTGCCTGTGGTTTACAGGCAGTTTTGGGTCAATACATTTTTTTTCAATCAATTGGTCTATCATAATCATGACTGGATAAATTTGTCATTAATTAACTGCGTTGCCCATCAGAGAAGGACAGTAAGCCATGGCGTAAGACTAATTACGAACAACACGATTGGATCCAACAGGGGATTGCCAATACCATTCATTTCTTACATTATATTCTTTTTCGTTCACCTAACTAAAGTGTGTGACATTATTTTTTCATTTGTGTACTGCTGTAGTGTCCATTTCCTAAGGTCTATTTTTCCAACTTTAGGTACTGCAACCCACGTTATGACTTCCCGACTCAAGAGCAAAGTCTAGAGATGGCGCTGTACATACTGCGACAGAAGAAGGTGGCGCTGGAGAAGGTCGGAAAGAAGTTCTCGTCGGTCCTGATAGTGTGCGGCACTTACACTATCGGTGAGTGTGTACTATATATCGTCTAGAGATGGCGCTGCACCTACTGTGACAGAAGAAGGTGCCGCTGGAGAAGGTCGGAAAGAAGTTCTCGTCGGTCCTCATGGAGTGCGGCACTTACACTATCGGTGAGTGTGTACTATACATCGTCTTGAGATGACGCTGCACCAACTGCGACAGAAGAAAGTGGCGCTGGAGAAGGTCGGGAAGAAGTTCTTGTCGGCCCTCATAGTGTGCGGCACTTACGCTATCGGTGAGTGTGTACTATACATCGTCTAGAGATGGCGCTGCACCTACTGCGACAGAAGAAAGTGGTGCTGGAGAAGGTCGGGAAGAAGTTCTCGTCGGTTCTCATAGTGCAATTACACTTCATATACTAATTTTGGAATTGACATATTTTCCTGGATGAGTTCTACTTCTATTTTTTTTGGGCATTTCAGTCCTTGATTTCAGTAAATTAGGGGCAGCGGTAGCCCAAACAGGCACTTTACTTTGTGTAAATTCTTTCATTACCACTGCTCTCAAAACGGTGAAGGAAAACTTCGTTAGGAAACCGGTATGTCCTACGACCGAAAAATTCGAAGTTATGTGACATCTTCCAAACCGCACTGGGCCTGCGTGGTAGATTACAGCCCACTCCGTCTCATCCAGCAGTGGGAACATTATAGTCTGACAATGATACTGTATGAAGGTATTACTTTCCCGGACAATCTCAACTACTTCTTTTGCGATTTCAGTCGATTAACATCATAATTTTACCCCTCAGGCAAGGAGAAGTTCTTCCTGGGCATGTCCCGTCGCGTGGGCTGCACAGTGTGGGCGTGTCCTGAGAAGGACCGCGTGCTGCAAGCGGTGGAGGGGCGCAGCTTCGGGCACGCGCCGCCACACTCGTGCCAGCTGCACGTCGTGCCCATGCGCGACCTCACGCACGAGGTGAGTGCACTGGGTACTGTGGACACACAGAAGGGCAGAATGCATGAGCATTAAAAAGTTGGTTCCGACGAGGCCCGCAGTGGCCGGCACCAGTCGGGGGTTGCGGAAAGATCGTACGTTCCCGCGAGCCCCGGCGTAGGTGTAAGATGGAACACCGGGGTGGTTTTTAGTCAGTAAGAGTCTGACCGACCCCGCCGCCTACCCCAGGGCGGCGGACATACATGAGGATTTTCCATCCACGAAACGAAAAAAAAAAGGGTTGTGTTGGGTTGTTATAGGTGGAAGGAGGGAAGGGGGGCCTTTGCCATGCAATGGGACAGAAATGGCTGTTAATGATAATAATAATAATTGGGTTGCAAGCTCTTTTGTTTATATTTTGTTGACCAGTTGTAATGCTGGCTTAAAAAATTACGGAGACGAGTACTGAAGTCCTACAGACTCACTCACTTGCTTCTCAGAAATCAGTCAGGTAGGAAATGCCGGCGTCACCTAGTTTTAAAACATTGACGTGTAAAGTGTCTATGATCTACTTACAAAATAAATATCACTGCAATTCACACCAACCATCCAATTTATAATTTTATAAGCTTAATAAAAATCCTTTGTCTATCAGAAACTCCGCAGCTACCTGGATAGTCTGAAGGGCGCGTTCTCAGAGATCGTGGCGTTCAAACCGAGCGGCTGGGAGAACGGGAAGTCTTCAATTGTGGAGAGAGACATGGTCACCATACACGGTACCTTTAATTCTTATTATATGACGTAGCTATGTTCGTTAGAAACTCCGCAGCTACCTGGACAGTGTTCAATAAAAACGGGAAGTCTTCTAGTATTGAGAAAGACATGGTCACCATACATGATACCTTTTATTATTATTGTGTGACGTAGCTGATCTGAATAAAAAAAGCTTCTATGTCTTAGTGTACAAAAAAAAAATCCGAAAATAGAAATTCCGTTGTGAAAGCTATACAATTAACATTTTTTTAAACATATTAATAGTGCAATGGTTATAGTCGCCTTTGCACAAGGTTGGAATGGCTCTTGTGATGGCTTCTTGTGAACCTCAGTAAAAATGGTCTTAAACAGGCAAAATATGTTGCAAATTTTTTTTTTCCTTGGTGACATTACAGGTTATTGTTTGATGCAAATAAATAATTTTTAGTCTTCATCGGAGTAAAGTCTTCTAATATTGTGATTGTAAACGTTTCTCTGCTTCTAAATATTTTCATTGATTTCAGGCATACCTTATAGCGAACACTCGAGTTTCTCGGAGTTGATCCGGTTCGTGAAGTACCTCAACCCGAAGCAAGTGGTGCCCACTGTCGACATCTCCGGGGGAGTCCGGGCAGTGCAGGTACACTTTATAATATTTAGTTTTCTTGTACGAGTTTAGTTTGTTTGTTTGTTCCTTTTCAGAATAAGTGAGGGTGCAAACCGTTGTCATAAAAAAAAAATCTGCTGTTTCATGCTAAACTTTTTTTAAATAACCGACAAAAAAACTCCAACGCAGAAACAGGTTTTAAAATCATGTACTGCATCTATGGTAACAGATTCCGCATCGATATCCCCGCCACCCAGTATTAATCTTCCATACGTTCCTTAGACAAAGAAAAGTATAGACGGCGCGCAGCTCCATTTCATTTCCACAAGAAAAGGATAAAGTATTGAGTTATTATAAGTAACAGAAAAGGATAAAGCTATACTATTTCCGTCTCTCAGTGCGTGCCAGTTTTTTCAAGGCAGCTACTTATGTACGTTCATCTGTGGCATCTTTACTCTCCGTTGGCATCTTTACCTAAGCATACCCTATACTAGTTCCTATTAAATATTTTTTTGTCTGTGGCAATTGACGCAATTTTAGACATATTAGAGCTGTTTTGCATTAAAACAAAACAGTTATTATGTTATGAAAAACACATAGCATTGGGTGAAGAAGCAATCTAAAATTTAGTATATAAATGCCTTAATAATCATAAAAAACGTACCTCGTAGTTCTTGTCTTTGTTACCTGTGGTTCTTTTCCAAGGCAGAAGTCGGGCCATCCTTGGCCACAGCTGTCATTTTCAAATGTCATTCATAGAAGTCTTCAAAACTCAACAGCAAGCACATTGCTCCAATGCTATGTGTTTTTCATAACATAATAACTGTTTTGTTTTAATGCAAAACAGCTCTATTATGTTTCCTTCCAAACACATAGCATTGGGTGAAGACCTGTTTGATATCTGCTGGTGAAAGAACACCCGAAGGATGTAGACGCTATTTGAATTATGGGCGGATTTTTTTAAAAGTGTACCTTAGGTTTTCATGATGTCCCTTAAGTTTAATGTTTTTTTTATTTACTTAAGTGCAATAAACTAAGATTTTTCAAACGTGTCTTGATTGAGCATATGTTTGGTAGCATTTCTGTATTTCTTTTTTTATTGTTTCTGCTTTATTTATAACTTTTCAGTACAATTAAATGACTAAAAAGTAGGTTTTTTGTCATGTCCCCTCGTCAACTAGTAACTTAAAAAGTAGAATAATAGTTTAATTATCAGTATGTAGATTGATGTAATTACATTATAAGACGGCTTAAATAATATATTTCTGATAAACCTAGTTATAACAATTCATTAATAACAAATTAATTTTAATTTATTTTTTAAATCATAGTCTGGAAATTTGACCGGGTGGAACTTTCCCGTGAGTAACGCGAATTTAAGTGGTTTTAAAAAAATATTACTAAATTTTAAATAAATTTTTTCGTTGGCAACATTACAAAGCTGTCTGATTGACTGCCGCCATCTTGACAACAAATTTTCTGTCATCGTGCACAACCGCTACAAGGAGGACGCGTACAGTGTATAGTATGCATAAAATACATCCAGTGACTAGCGGCACTTTTTAAAGTAATTGAACAAGTTTTTACACGTTTCCTACTTAATTTACCAACTGTTAGTTAATAGTTTTATAAATTGTTGCATAATTTCCTTGATATAACGGCAAATCATGGAAATAAAAATGCAAACATATTTTTTGTCGGACTTTCGTTACATTCCACTGACTAATTCTGACGAAAACGTGTACACTTTTAAAAAAATCCGCCCTTATATATTAAATGAAATTAATGAATATTTCTGTATGTACTTATTCATTAAATTTTGAAACCGAAAATTAAAGGTTTTCAATTTCTTGATTCTAAAAAATTCAAAAATTAACATATCTTCCATAAAATGTAATATATTGTTAACAATTTGCCTTATAAAGGGTGAACATAAAATATAAAGCTATAATGATAATTTAAAATCAATGAGATCTAAATTGAATTAAAATAATAATCTCATTCATTATTAAAGGATAATTGGATCACTCATAAGATCCTATCTATCCTTAATTAATCAAAAGTACAAATATTTTTGAATCTCAAACTTTATAAAGATGTGGGAAAACAAACTCAATGTTTAACACAACAAAGTCAAAATCCCATTGGAACTGAAATTTATTTAGGACCTTTTATATAACTATGGTTTATAGATTAATCCTCGCATGTAAATGAAGTATAATTCTATTCATTTACCAATTAAATTGACTTAAAATATGAAAATATCATTTAAACAAACATATTTAAATATTTTCATTGAGAATTGAAAATTCTCATATGATACAGTCCATATCTTCGTCCCCCTTCACCGAGAGGAGACCTTTGTCTCATCAGTTGGAACATTATAGGCTGATCATTCTAAGTACTCTTGAGGGATAGCCCTCTCCTTAACTACTTTACAGAAGTAATCATTCTGTAAGCTTAGTGGTTCTTCCAGTTAGATTTTTTCTGATGAACTAATCACCAGTCAGCCTCCCGAAGGCTACCACAGACCTCTTCTGACTTCATGGAGGCTCCTCTAACATAGTTTGTTTAGAAATCTTTTGAGCAAGTTTAGACACACCTGTTATTGTAAACCAAAATCAACAATGATTATGGTAGCTTTTAAGTAAATTCTTTGTCAGTGTCTTTAAGCCAAATCTTGGGCGCACTTTGCTTAGTTACCCTACTTTTAACATCTCTTGCATACTGACAATTTGTATTGTAAGTATTGTACTCATGTTTGAGCAAACAAATGATTGTCTTATCTTATTTAACATTTAAAAGTTGTGGGATGTCTTACAATATTAGAGTATGGAAATCTCTGCTAATCAAGGGGTAATTTTTTATTACATACGGGTGACTTTCTAAATGGACAAGAAACTGTCTAGATGTCATGCAATCTACACTATGAGTCTATGACATTCACCTCTGAATACGAGCTTTATAAATAATTATTGTGGATCTTCAACTACATTTGAGCAAGTCCCTTACTCATCTACCAAATACTGCCCTTTCTCACCTGACTGCCCTCCCCCCCCCAAATTTTCCAAGCTAGGAGTTGCAGCTTGTCAGGTCTAAGAGGTTCTTACTTAGTTCTTGTATGGGTAGTTACTGGCTCTCTGAGACCTCTTGTCTCCAAGTAAGGGAGCCAGGCACACCGGATCCAGTATGGAGGGATTTATACATAGTACGTCCCTGCCCCTTTTCCGAGTTCAAATGACTGAGCACTCGGTCTTAAATTGGGTGAAGAGAAACACCCAGCTAGTCAAAACTGTCACTTCTGAACAGAATGCATCGCAGAAGCTTGCCAAGCCATCATTTGAGTCTCCTGTGATGTAATGTCGCACAGCGGCCGACTTATCTGACGCGAAAAGGTCTACATCGGAGACGCCCCACTTTGAAACATGGCCTCCGAGGCCTGGGGCCTAGAGCAACAGGCGCCAATCCGGCTGGTCTGTTCCTAGATAAGCGGTCGGCTAAGCCGTTATTATACCTTTAACCTCCCCGGGAGATAAACCGCTGACAGAGTAATTCTAGTGTTCAGCTAATCTGCTAACTTCGTCATTTTGTAAGTTAGGTTCAGGATCACTAGGGATGTATGTACCCTTGTTCGTTTATCCTAAGTTTGCGACAAATGGTCTGTTGACGGATTGAGCTAAAATACAGCACTCTGAAGACTGGCTTTGGCTGATTATTACTGCGTATATGGCAAACATCTCTCAAGTTAGAGTGCCACTTTTTTCTGGTTTGGTCAAGTTCCTGGCAAGAGTAGAATATTAGAATATTCTTTATTATGTACACCATACAAACTACAGATATAAGTGTAGAATGTTTTACATAGGGTGACTCAATGGGCGGTCTTATCACTAAAAGCGATATTTTAAAGACCTCTTTTGGATGGATATAGTAGCCCTTTGGGCTCCTTACCCTTCCTCCACGGCATGTGTGGACAGGAAGTGGGTTATCCATATATAAAGGAACTGAGCTGTGGTCTCTCAACAGCCACTGGCCACCACATTAACTCTTGACAAACCAGTGGAGCAACCTTTTTTCATTTGTCTTGGTCTGCTCTTCTCAAATATTTTTTGATGACAAGCATTCCAATAAAAGGATAGCAAAATTTAGCTTTCTGAACTTGTCTCAGAGAACAAAATCTCTTTATTAGGAGCATTGATAATATTATCTTCCTTTCTACCTTGCCTGCAGGCTGCAGGCAGGCTGTGATTGCTATCAGTGTTCCATAAAAGGCCTGGATAATTCTAACTCCTGATTGAGATTTAGAATTAGCTTTGGAAATTCATTTGTCACCCAAGCTTTGTTAAGACCCACAGTCTCCGAGCCAGCTTTTGCTAGTGAGACAGCAAAAAATTATCTCAACTAAATAAAATAGATATTGCAGATTAAATTGTTACATGCAAACACCACAGGGTTGCAAATTGTCTGCCACTTAGTTGGCTAATGCTACAATTGTCCCGGGAACTGAAGAAAAGCCAAAAGAGGTGTGTTGTCAATTCCCATATTTCTCTTGGTTCTAAAAGACTCTCCGGAGTCGTTGGTGTTAACTATGGCATGAACAGCTTCCCTTCATTAATACATAATTACTTCCGTTTAACTTTTTAGTAATACCGGAGTGTAAACAATAGGCTATTTGATTATAATATCATAATCTTAGATATCCGCATAGATTAATATGATTGGTTTAATAGAGATTTGCATTAATTATATTAACTAAAGATACTTGTATCTCAAAATAGAAATGTTTTGAATATAAATGTCTTCCAGATTTGACTTCCTGTTATGATTTTCAGTATGAAACGGAAACAGGTTTGCAGTCTTTCATTCCCAAGCTTTCGACATGGTTCTTTAGACAGCCTGAATCTTGTCTCTAGTGTGTATCTTGGCCTAGTTATTTTAGATATGATCCTCATTTATCATGTTTCTTTTTATTTTTTTAATAAAATAACTATTTTCTTATATTAACCAATTTTAAATTATTTATTGCCAATTTTAAATTGTGAAGTGGATGTATTTGCTCCACTGCAAATATAATAAATATCTAAATGATAGAGGACACTTTGATGAATGCCAAGAAGATCCTGATGGTCCTGTTCCTGACCATAACTATAAGATTTCCTTAAATATTACAAAATACAGCAAAAAATATACAGTATAGCATAATAAGTTATAAGTAGTTATAACCTTGTTTAAATATTTAACATTTCTTATTAGTTATAAAACTTATGTAATTTTTAATTATTCATCTTAATGTTCTAATTGCACATTAGAGTTAGAGGTCCTGAACCTCTTCAATGTAAGTAACAACTGCATACTGCGTGAGAGCAATGAACTAAGTAATTACACTCCTGGATAGGAGTGTAGTGACTACCTCCAAAAGGGGTAGGATACAATCCTAGTGGGTAGGTTGCTGCTCAATTAACAAATGTCTGTAGAACTACTTAAGCAGCTAGCTCCTTTTCTCTAGACCCACATATTAGAGATCCCAGCCACACCTCCCTCCGCGGGGGCTAAAAATTGTTTTTATTTTTGTTTCGTGGCCTATGTACTCACTCTCAGTGTGTCGAACAGATAGGGTAGGTGAGCATACATGTAAGGTTTACTTATAATGGATTGCTTTTCATGGTGGAATGTCAAAGAAAAGCCACCGCTTGCTTAGCTCCTCAAGACATTCAGTATTTGCTTTAGGAATTACTACCTAATCATCATATTTTTACACTGAAATCCCTTTCCATAACTTGTAATATTCTTTAAACACAAAAGGGTTGTATACAAAACAACACTGCACTTCTGTCTGAAGTACCTACCTAAATAGCAAGAAACAGATTAGAAATTTGTTGATAGTATTTTTGATTAAGGTTAGTGATATAATGTGTCTTAATAACAGATATTCAGCACTAACTTGGCTTACTGGCTACTAATTCAATTATAAAAATGCGTAGGTCGGACTTACAGGAAATCGTTTCGATCTCTTTGCCTTGTCGTTCGGCGGTGGGAAAAGGGGTGTCTCAATCCTCCGAGGATGACGAGAGTTTTTCCCCACTATTGCGCTTAGGAGAATCACTCAGGGTCGCTACACACGGTTCCTCGAAGTAACCGGTGACCACGTATCTATAATTTGAACCTTCACTCTCCGTTTCGTCATTTCGCTGACTAACGATCAGCGCAACACTATATATCACTTACCACAATCACTATTATTCACTTTCTTTAAAGTTATACCTGAATATTTTCTAATTTTCTATGAAAATTAACGAGAGAAAATTTTTTCCGTACGTTGGCGGCAAAAATTTTAGACGCTATGAATGACATTTGAAAATGACAGCTGTGGCCAAGGATGGCCCGACTTCTGCCTTGGAAAAGAACCACAGGTAACAAAGACAAGAACTACGAGGTACGTTTTTTATGATTATTAAGGCATTTATATACTAAATTTTAGATTGCTTCTTCACCCAATGCTATGTGTTTGGAAGGAAACATAATGGTAGATTTTATAATAAATTGTGGTATCCCAAAAAGTTTTTCAAGCTAGCAACTTCGTTAATTGTCAAAATAGTGTACTTTTTTATTCTATGTGGTCAATTATGTTCGTTTTTAAAATTTTCGGGGCAACTTTACCTATATATTGGTAGTGCTCACATAAACGAAGATGGTAGCATCAAAAATGAATAGATCGCTTTTTTAACGCCAGGACCATTGGTAACTTGACGTCGCGTGCACTCTGGGGGGGACATTCAATGCAAACTGTAAGCTAGGTAAAGTTGCCAAAAATGTGTCATTTTTACCCAGCTCATACTCTTGGCTATTACAGTGATTCTATGTGAGATTTAGTAGAATTAAATGGTTCAATCAAAAGAGGCATACCTTAGGCGTACCTTTTTGACAAAATAAATCAATAAAAACTTAAACAACTAACTCCATGTTGGAGTAGATTGTATAAAAGTCAAAAATTATGGTAATGTTGCCACAGTTGACAGCTCATGATAATTAAGTTAGTTTTTTGTCTCATGTGTGACCACGCTACCCGATGCTCTATAGCTTTCTTACTCTAAGTTACGTTCGCTTTAGGTAGAACCATGGACTTGTCTATGGTACAATTACATCGAGGTCTATTGACGTCGACAAGTCCAAACTGATATCTGATCTCTCAAAATGTGATCGATTGTCTATAATTATCGATCGATGAACGACGCATCTGTATGCGTAACCGTCGACGCGTGTTGCTCGTGTTTATACACACTAAGACCGACAACCTCCAGGTAACCATACACGATGTCCATTTTGATAAATATTTTATTTGTCCATTACAGAAATACTTCCCATGTCCACTGGTTCACAAGGAGGAAATCCAGTGCCAGAGCAAAGTGACTGACTTCTTCAGCATACAGAACCAACAGCAAGTCCCGGCCGTCACCTGAACCTGAGGTCAGCACGTTTTCATAAAACGTACTTGTTAGTATTACTGATGTGGAGGCGATAATACGGGGTATTCCTTGAAACGCACTAAAAGAATTCATCGAAAAAAAAATTTAAATATTAATAAAAATATTATAATTTTATTCCTCGAAATGCATCAAAGATGAAACAGAGAAGTGCATGAAGGATTCGTAATAAATGATATCGATAGTCTTTTATTTGGTGCGTTTCGATGAATACCCCGATCAAATGATGATGCTATAATTTTCGTAAGACCGATTTTTTGTAGGCAGTACTGAATATCATTATTTAGGTTCGTGACCTCCACAACCCAGTTACTGGGTTATCATACCGCTTGGTAAGACTGGTTGTCAGACTTTCGAGCTTCTGTTTTCCCGTAACGACTGTCAAATATCCACGAATAACAGCTGGGACCAAAGGCTTAACGTGCTTTCCGAGGCACGGAGTGGTCTCGGTATGTAAAGATGGTCACACATCCACAGACCAACCGCGGCAAGCGTAGCTTAACCTGATGAATCGACCTGTGCGGCTGTTATTATTTAGCCACGGGCCCCTTTACTTTCTAAAGGTATGACAATAATAGTTGTTTTTCTATCCTTTTCAGATGTGATCTGGATGATATTACAGTAAGCTGCCATTTACTTCACCAGTCTGTGATTTTTGATATTATTGTATACTAGGTTACTATTTATAAAAAGTTGATTGATTTGTATTAAAAACTTATTGAAGTATGTGTTTTTGAATATCAATAATCCTTCCAATACCCGAGACATTTGATTATGAATCGTTTGTGCTTTAGTAGTTTCTGATACATTGATTACCATTAAGTTATTTTGCATCACATTCCAAAGCACAGAAAAAAAAAAAAAAAAAAGCACTGATCTTTATTCTCATTCTAATAAGGTTGTTTTTGGGTTGCTGCCACGGACAAGTCTGACAAAATCAATGTGATCTTTATTCTCGTTACAATAAGGTTGCTTTTAGATTACTGCTATCGAGAGGTAGCTAAAATTATTGCATAGGTAGCAAAAAGTAGATTTAAAGTATTAAACTTTTAAGTAGGCTGATTTGTAATCCAAGCCTTGGTCCCTCCGTCTTGACGATAACAAAATAACTGTGAACGGACTGTACCAATAAAACGACAAATACAATTTAGATTCAAGTCACAATTTTATTTTCTAACTTAGTCGTGAGCATGTTACAGAAGAAAAAAAAAATGTTGCGTTCGCGTTTAAAAACAAAATTAATCTTTATGCCGTGTTCTACTGTAACATGTTCATAGTCAGAGGCTGGTCGCAGCTCCCCGCGCCGACGCAGGTGCGCATGCGCGCCAACAGGAAGCTGTACCAGTGTTTGACAGCCGGCAGCACAGCGTCCACTGCGTTTGACAGCTCGAACTGGTCGCGGGCTAAGTCGTAGATCTCTACGAAGTTCTGGAAAGAAAACATCATGTTAAGAAAGGATTTTGAAAATTCACCCCCTAAAGAGGTTAAAAAGGGGATGAATGTTTGTATGGAGTTGGCTCGGATATTATCTCCCGGGAACGTCTAAGAGAATCCACCCTAAGCCTATAAATTCAGTTTATCCAACTAGAGCTAGGGTGGATTCCGCGTATCCACCTTAATGTTTGGCCAGACTGGGGAGCGGGCGCGGCGCGGCGACCTCAAATATATTAACTTCCTTTGAGTGTCCATAGTGGGCACGCGGGCGCGGTGAGCGGCGGGGGGAGCGCGGACGGTCCGCGCGAGACCGGTTAGTTCGAGCTTTTTTTCTAGTAAAAAATAGTCTTCTTCATCCATATTATATTTTGACAAACACTGGACACGAAAACACGCAGAACGCAGCCGCGCTCCAGTGCGAACAGGCAGAGCGCGCGCGTTCCCGCACCCGCGCCCATAGATTATACAGTATATTATTGGTATAGATAAGCCACTCTGTGTCCAAGGACGATACTAACTTTTCCCCACGTCCTAGAGATGGCGTTAAGGAGCATGCTAGCTTCCATACGCATCCAATAGATGGCGCGCTAAAGGAGGTATTATAGGTACTACTTTTAAAATAAAATTTTAAGTTTAAGCGCTAAGAAATAATAACTTGATTTAAAATACTTCTGATTAAGTTTACACTTGTGATCAAAAAGTATTCTAAATCAAGTTATTACTTCTTAACGCTGAATTGATACCTATAAAAGAAAAACAGAAAACATATTTTTCAAAATTTATTTCTTAACTCTTTTTTCTCTTATTACAATATTCAAATGCTTGCAATTTAACAAGGTCATTCCTATCAAAACTCGAAATCTTTCCATTTAATAGTAGCGTTTTACCTTCAAACAAAACGCTTGTTGTGTCCGGAGACTCATTCGGGGTCATAAACATTATTTGAGTCTAGCATCTTCCGTTTTCGTGTCACATCTATATAGGTATATGCAACTATCTCCTTCTTGACAACACTATGATGACGTATTTCCGCCCGCGTTCACCAGGTGGCTGCAGCGCGCCAAGTCGTTCATTGTGGCCTCAAAAACCTAAAACTTGAGAAACCCAATAAAACCAGGCAGTCTTTAAAATTATGACCCCGAATGAGTCTCCGGACACAACAAGCGTTTTGTTTGAAGGTAAAACGCTACTATTGTGTCCTTCGGCCTCATTCGGGGTCATAAACATTATTTGAGGCTTTGTTTGTTATCGCCTGGTGAACGGGACGCCAATGTGTTGTAAAAGACTAGTTAAATTAGATCAAGAAATTATTATAAGCAAAATAAACATCAATGTAATTACGATTGCATTGCTTTAACTTAATCATTGTTAATTTTATAAGAAAAATTACTAAACATAGTACCTACCTAAAAATTTTATGACAGAGCAAACAAAACATGTATACGTACCTCAAATCCATCATCATGTATATATCTTTGTATAAACTTACCATGTAAAACTTATTATTATTCATTGATACAACATCTTATTCATAGAACTCAAACGTCTTGTAGGATCATCCAAATCACAAAATAATATATTATATTTAATCAGAGGTAATTTTAATTTATTGGCTGAAAAAGATGAATCAAGGAGCTTCCCTGCGCTGGAATCACTTCCTTCCTGTAATGTTTTTTGAAAGTATTACCAGATCTCCAATTAGCTCGTGCCATTATTTCATCTAGAGGTTCATTATCCAACCAACTTCGTGAAGCAACTGCAGAACGAAAACTACCTGGAGTAGCCTCAATTCCGGCTTCCTTCAAAATCGACTTAACCCAACCTGCCAAGATAGTTCTAGTAGCTGGCTTAGCTTTTCCACATACAGTGATAAATAATCTATCGCTAGAACAAAGCAAACGACGCGGTTTTCCAATTTCTATAAGTTTTTTAAGCCAAAGTACCGGGTCAAGCGCCTCATTTTCAAGATTCCCTAACAATTTCCAACCTGACTGTACGTAAGTTTCTGAATCAGTTTTCGAACCAAAATGCGGCCAAAACATTATGCTATTCTCACCTACTATACACCTGTCTGGCGAGACACTTAGTAATGTTAAATCGTGTATCCTACGCCCTGAACATAATAACAGTAAAACTGCACAAACTCTTGAAATTTCGAATGGACTTTGATTTTGAAGAGGCCTACTGCTCAACCAACCTTCCAAAGACTGAGGATCCCAAACTGGGGGTGGACACTTCTTAGGCTGTTGTAACGCTATAGCTTTAATCATTTGTTTAACCAAAATGTTTGAACTTAATCGGACCTCACTCTTTGTATTACATAAAGTGGACACAACCGATTTATGAAGTAAAATAGTACGATAAGATAATTTTTCTTTTAGGTGCAAATCGGCTAAATATCGAGCCAATTCACTGCCTGAAGGGTCTGAGAAATTTATACCAAACCTGGAACACCAATTCAGCCATCTCTGCCACGCTGGCCTATACGTGTTTAAAGTAGACGACCTCCAACCTTCTTTCAGCAGACGCTTTTGCTCTTCAGACCAGTCACCTAAGGATTCAGACCACCCCCACATCTCCATACTTCTAAAACCAGCTCCTTCACTCGAGGTGGGGGCTGCCCGGTCCTCGTGTCTACTAGCACTTTCGATAACCTGTGAATCGTGAACGGAGGCGCGATCGCTCTGGTCTTCAAGTCTACTCTCCAGAATGCTCGAGGCCACCTCGGTGCAACTATCAGGAATATACCCCGAGCCTGATTTAGATGCATTAGGACCCGGGGTATCAAACTCGGAGGCGGAAAGACCCAAGCCAGACGGAAATCCCATTTGAAGGCGAACGCGTTGTGTCTCCATGCTCGCCGATCTCGTTGATCTAGAGTTACATAACAAGGCACTACGTGGGCTGTGCTGGAGGCAAAAAGATCTATCTGGGGCACACCCCACTTTGCAAAGACAATACTGGTGAATTCGGGGAGTAGATGCCATTCTTGTAACATCGAGTGACGCGACAGACGGTCTGCGACGTTGTTGTACCTGCCTGGTATGTGATGGGGGATTACATGGATGTCGTACTTTTGAAGAATGTAATAAATTTGATATATTAACTCCATCAAGATCCGCGACTTGTTTCCCCCCTCCTTCCGCAAGTACGCTACAACCGCCTTGTTGTCGCACTGCAGAAGTAGAGACGTGTGGCTCAGAGACGGAGCGAATTCTAACAAACACTTTAGAATAGTTAACATCTCTTTGTGGTTCGAATGAAGCAGCTCTTCTTCTTTTGTCCACTTGCCCGATAGGTGAAGACCATTTAACTCCGCACCCCAACCTGTATCTGCTGCGTCTGTGGTCAAAAAGTTTTTTACCTGTGGTGGATGAAGCCTGGATTTCTCCACACAGTGAATCTTCCACCAACTTAATTCTGCCAGCACCTCCGCAGGCAAGGGGTAAGTCGACTGAAATGGCATTTTTAGGACCAGGTTGCAATAAGCCAGTAGGTGCCGAAAATTCAAACGACCCATTGGAACTACCAGACGAGCAAAATTTAGAACGCCTATGACACTCTGTATTTCTCGAAGAGACGCCTTCCGCCGCCGAAGCAACTTTGATAAAACAATTTGCATGTTCTGAATTTTGTTTTCTGGTAAAAATTTTTGATTTTGCCACGGATTCCACATCAAACCCAAATATTCTATTATTTTCTGAGGGATAAGAATCGATTTCTCTCTGTTCACCTGCCAACCCAGCAGGCTGAGAGTTTGAAGGACAACGTCGACGTGTTTTATAAGTGTCAGTCTGTCCTGTGCTACTAGGAGATAATCGTCGAGAAAAACCACTACTCGAATGCCTAGATTCCTGAAAATCTCGGCGGTCCAGTTGGTCAACGATGCAAATACCTTGGGCGCTGTCG
This sequence comes from Mesoligia furuncula, assembly GCA_916614155.1. Lineage (NCBI taxonomy): Eukaryota > Metazoa > Arthropoda > Insecta > Lepidoptera > Noctuidae > Mesoligia > Mesoligia furuncula. The sequence goes on along the minus strand of OU744810.1, from coordinate 25,050,217 downwards.
CCAGGCCAAACGGCAAACAGGTCATTTGCAGTAACTGATTTCGATACAATAGACGGAGAAAACAACGGTGGGCGGGTGCTACATTTACGTGGTTGTAAGCTTGCCTGAGATCTATTTTGACCATCCAATCCCTCTCCTGAATGAAATCGGGAACTCGATTGACCGAAATCAAACGAAACTTGCTTATTTTCAGGTAATTGTTTAAGCTTTTTAAATTGAAAATTGGACGGTAGGTTCCGTCGCTTTTGAGAATCAGAAAGAAATTTGATATGAAACTCGGTGTCAGGGGGGCATATTCTAAAATTCTCTGTTTCAACAAATTTTGAATGACTGTGTCCATCTCCGGCGATGGTGGAGTAATATTGCAACGTTTCACATGCCTTGGCGGGACCAGAGGCGGTTTCTTTAGAAATGGAATACGATAACCCCTCACTATTTTTATTAATGGTTCTGGTGCCCCCAGTCTTTTCCACTCCGCTACATGATTTTGTAAGCACCCCCCCCAAAAATCCTGATCTGAGTCAGAACTTTTTATTGAATTTAGCCGAGACCTTGCCCCGTTGAGCATTGTTTTGCGATTCATTTTTTCTAAAACTATAGGGCTGGTAAAAGCGTTGTCCGGCCAGTTGTCCTCTCGGTTGAGGACGAAAAAATTTTGGATTATTACTAAACGGGTTCATTGCGTGATAATTATTATAAAAGGCTCCTGCACTCTGAGGAGGAGGAAATCTATAGTTCATCGTCAGTGCCGAGGCGCGACTGGACGATTGATATCCACTAGGTCCAGGGTACGCCGCCTGGGATCTAGGGGTTTTCTTTTCTTGCCCAGAAAAATTACTTTTATTTGCATAAAAAATCTTGTTAACTCCGCCATTATTCTTAATAAATTCACTAAAAGGTACTTTATCAAACAAAAATTCACTAGACGGCGGTATTTTCTTTAAACACGGCTTAAATGATTTATCTCTTAATTGCTTAATGAACACTTCGCGTCTTTGTTCAATTATATCGGCCCTACGGCCACAAACTAGTTGCAAACAATCACGTGAAATTTTTTGATAATCACTGGAAAAAACCTCTTTTAATTTTATTGTCAATTGTTCTGGGTCCATGCTACCTGTATCCTTAGCCCAGTCCACTATCTGTCGAAAACCCTGTTGCATAGCGTCGCTTTGCATTACCAGTGCGCGGGTTACCGCGCCAAGAAATTTATCCGCAGACGGGAGATGGGTAACTTTTTCTAAAGATTTGATTTCATCGTTTACTTCAAGGTCGACATATCCAGGACGAGCATTATAAACCTTTTGTGATTCCACATAACGAACATTATTCCAGTTATCATTATTAAAATATTGAATAGAATTGAGCAACTCTAACTGATTAGATGGAGTTGCCGTGACAGCTGGCTCCTTTAATTGCGTTGCCAAATCAAAATCAAATGATTGAACTGGTACAGGATCTGAGACAGGTTCTGAAAACCTTTCTGTAACCGGTTGATCATGTACCATTTCGGAATCTTCGCCATTATATATCGGATTATCACAATCATAATTTTCATTTCCATAATACATATTATGAGGGTAGAAGTATAAATTTTTCAAATCACTGACCTGTTTTGCAAGCTTTTTGATTACCTTGCTTTGTCCTCGATGACGCTTACTCTTCTTCTTCTTACTCACCTTCTTCCTCTTACGGGATTTATCTACCTGATCAACCTCTAAATCCGACGGGGATGATTCAGAAGAACTTGAGGAACTTGATGAATCCGATGACGAATCAGATTCTTTACGATTACGCGGCTGTATTCTATCCGCCATCGTAAGAAAATCTAAACTATTTTTTTTTTTTTTTTTTTTTTTTTTTTTTTTTTTTTTTTTTTTTTTTTTTTTTTTTAAGAAGCTATCACTTTTCAATTACTTTAACTTTTTTAAAAACCAATAATCTTTAATATTTATATTTCTAAGCATATACCGAACGCTAACAGCGTTAACAAAAATAAGATAATAATTCCATTAAAATTATTCGTTTCCAAGAACGCCAACTTTTAGATGCGAACCGTCCGAAAAACAGGACGCCAATGAACGACTTGGCGCGCTGCAGCCACCTGGTGAACGCGGGCGGAAATACGTCATCATAGTGTTGTCAAGAAGGAGATAGTTGCATATACCTATATAGATGTGACACGAAAACGGAAGATGCTAGACTCAAATAATGTTTATGACCCCGAATGAGGCCGAAGGACACAATAATCTATTTACCCCGAGACACCAACTGTGTACAATCAATTTTATAGAGAGATCACAAATAAATTTAACTAAATCACATTTATGTCTATTACATGTAATAATATTAAAATCACATGCACAATCAATAAAAAAACGAATTTTATGAATCAAAAATTTTGATTGAGGATTATCACGGAGGCATGCAACAATCATATAATAAATGTCATTCATTAAAGTTATAAAATTATCGTTTGGATGAAATAATGATTTCTTTGTATAATCAACTTCATAATTAAACGAATCTAAATCAATTTCTGATCTACACAAATCATTTAAACAAACATTACAATTCTTGAAAATTTTAGACTTAGATTTTTTAATCACATATCCCGTAACATATTTTTTTGATTCGGCGTGCAATATAGAATCATTAATTTTAATTTCGTGCATTACATGAAGCAAAGAATCAACCTTAAATGCAAAATCAGAGCTTTCAGAATCATGACGATTGGTTAAAATCAAGTGTGATAATGATTGCATACATGAATTATAATCTTCTTCACAATTTGCACCTGCAGAATGGGGTGAATTAAAATTATTAATAATCAACGTTTTAAATGCATTCATAAATTGATTACAATCAGGATTAACATTTCTAACTCCATTACTTCTAATACTACTAAATAAATTTTCTAGAGGATCTTGATTAAAGTTTCTAGTTACTAAATTAACAACATTGTGATTTAATAATAAATACTGCCACATTTCTCTAAAAGTCTTAATATTGTGGATCCAATTTCTAATTGAAGGAATCGACTCATATCTTATATGATCAATGTTATTTCTACGATAAATTGATTTAAACTTGATTGATTCTAAAATTGGGAGTAAATCAGTCCACAGTTGGAAGTGAGGGGAATTCCTTTTCACACAGCATTTATATATTTTTGAATCACCTTGATAGGAATGACCATTGAAAGAATCAAATAATTTATCAAATATTAACAAAAAATCAGCTGTATCTTGACACTCCTGTGGTAAAACTCCATGTCCTGAAAAAAAAAAATACAATTATGTTCTGTAAGTTTTTTTTTTGTAATAAGAAATTTTCAGTTACAGCTGAAATTAAGAGTCTTCCTCATGTCTCATCTTAGAAACTGCACTCAGTAATTTGATCAAAAACTACTCTAAGTTGGTCTACCAGGTTTTTATTTTTCTACTTCAAGCAATTTCACATGTCTATAAATATTATATCCTGAATATTATATCTTCCGGAGTCCCTGTGGTCATTATATCGGACAAATTATCGTATGTCATAAAGTCCTGACAATTATTGTTATTATTATTCAACAAAGACTACAATATAATGCGGTGTTATTCACGGTCGCCAGTTGTAATAACCGGACGTATGTTTCCTTACACACATATTAGTTTTTTGTTTATAAATCGGGGCTGCTATACGATTTCGTCAACCAATGAGAATTCAAAAATGTTGTATTGTCCTGTATCCAATAAGCCATTCGTTCACTTTGCCGTTTTATCCGTTATTAAGGACTGTGGTATAAATATGGCGGCCTCAGGACGATATGCGTTAAATTGCCTCTTATTACTCCTATGTATTATTGCTGAATTAAATAAAATGTAATAAATAAACACCAGCTAAATGTAAGTATAAATTATTCTAAAGGAAATCCATTCACACTTACTTGATAAAAATCTCATTGCAGAAGACACTCTTTGACTAAATACCTGAGCGGCTAATTTAACTTTCATTTTTTTAATTTTGTCCTTATCAATATGTCTCTCAGTTAGTTTATTTACGAGACGAATTTCATCTTCGCCTACGTCCACAGCCATTAACATTTTTAAGTGTTCCCATTTTGCCCACTTCTCCACCCCATTTTGTGTAAATTTAGCATCTTTAATCAAAAGATTATTTCTTACACCTTTAAGTAGATGGGGTGAATCAAATAATGGGAACACTTTAACGTTGTTTACCTCAAAACTTGTTTTATATTCCATAGGCTTCTGTTCAATGGCATATTTTTCTGCTGTTTCTTTTATTAAATCTTTTATGGTGGAAGTATTTGATGAACATTGATCACATATAGTGGCAACAATTCGCAGCCCTGTGTTGTTTATTTCTTCTATAATTTTTACTAAAAGTTCTTTTAAAACACTTTTTTTTGTGCTGTTTTGGCAAAATGTAAAAGAAATGGTTTGTTTTGTTTTGGATTTAATACCTTTAATCATAAAAACTAGCGCATGATCTGCAATATTATTGTTTTTATTAATGCCATTGTCTTCGAAGCCTATGATTTCATTTTGGGAAGCGTTATATACGAGACCAGGCGACAAAGACACTTCGTCAAATAATAAATTTACGAGTTTTTTCTGTTCTGGCATCCGCCGAACTACATTTTTCAAATTTTCTAATATTTCTTTATCATCATCATCAATGCCTGGTCTCATCCTAAATGCCCCAAGTATTTTTTGTAAACAACGTTTTGAAGGTAACACAAACATTTTTTGTAAAAGTTTATAGGCTTTTGGACTCTGCTTCATAATAAAATTGTTAAGGACATAATTTTTTCTTCAGTAGTGTAGCGTCTCCCTCGTGGTTTCTTTTTCCACTTCATTTGCATTTTCATGAAAGTTTGTGCCGCATCAGGTAGTTTTTCAATATATTTCAACATTTTTTTGGACATAGTCATTTTTTTAGCTACGCGTATTTTTCTTGATTGCGATTTGCATTTCGCCCGTAGTTTCTGTAGCTTCTCGTTTAGCCTTACAATGGCCTTGTCCGTGGGTTTCAAATAACATGTTCTCTTAGGGTCTGTAATAAAAAATAATCCAGTTGTATCCAATGTTTACTACCTACAATCCTACTATTATGCTACTTCCTACTTATCCTACTAATATTACAAGAATAACACATGGAATCTATGCGGCTAAAAGCTATAACTGTTTTCGGCATTTATGCGGGCGGAGCCGCGGGGAGTAGCTAGTCCTTACTATCCTTTCTAATAATATAAATGCGAAAGTAACTCTTGTCTGTGTGTTACGCACTCAAGCTTAAACTACTGAACCGATTTAAATGAAATTTGGTACAGTGATAGTCTAGAGCCTGAGATAGGTCATAGGCTACTTTTTAATGCGAATAAAAATGCTGCCGAAAATCACTATTCCACGCGGACGAATCCGCGGGCACAGCTAGGACAATGTAAAAATAATTACTCACGTGGAGGTACTGTGCGCGTTTTCGAGGAATCATCAACGGCTGTTGTTGGTGGTCTCTCTTCATTTGGCAGTGCAGTTGACGTCGAAGCTCCTTGTCCACCGAAAGCTGTAAATATATATGAGAAAATTGATTTAATTTATACAATAATAATTACATATCACATATAGTACAGACATTATTAGAATTATTAGAATAGTATATAATTTCCAGTAGTGAAAACCAAGTGGGGAGATTGTTACACTGCCAAATAGTTATTCAACAAATAGAGAACATAAAATCTTAAAAAATATCTTAAACTGTATTTATATGAAATTATTTAAACAGTTTAAGATAACTTGAAGATTTTATGGTTGTGTGGTATGGGTATATCATTATCACGCCTGTACGTGTATCGTTCCAACATTTCTTTAATTATGTTTTGCTCCCACTTATAAAGGGGGCTGTTATTGAGAATTGAAAAAAAAAACTGGCCAAGTGCGAGTCGAACTCTTACAAGAAGGGGCTGTACCATTAACCAAACAAACATATTTGTTGTATGGGAGACTCCTTTAATTTTTAATTTATTCTTGTTTTGTTGTTGTAGCATATAATACACATTCTGAGAAAAAAATCTGCTGTTACCCTATTATGGTTCATGCGACCGGCCGATACGGCCTGCTGACAGACAGACAATTATGTATACACCTTATTTCTATGCTTTGTTTAGGATTCCTAAGCATAAGCCAGTCTGAGTTCACAAGACGTAGAATGTTATTGTCAGACAGATATCCATGAAAAATTGCATTGCTTGTCTAATAAAGACATAATAACAGTAAAACTCATAGCTCTATGATATGAATTTGATACTTACTTGGAGCCATTATATGTCTTAATTCTAAAGAGTCAATTCCAGATGTTGCTGGCAACCTCTCTTCATATGCAGCTGATGTTGAGGGCTGTTCTTCAGTTTGACTCAAAGCTGTGGATATAAATGAGAAATGCTTAGTTATTTCAAAATTGAATAAATAATTTTATAGATGCAGTTCATTTTGTAAGCAAACATTTCTTATCTAGAAGTAAAAAAATCTATCAACAAAGCCAGCCAAGTGCGAGTCAGACTCACACACAAGGTTTCCGTACCATAAACTGACAAAAACATATTTCTTATATTTAATTTTTAACATATTTTTTTTTATTTATTTTATTTTTTGTAAGAAGCAACAGAAACACATTTGGTGAAAATATCAGATCTGAGACAAACGGACCGACAGAGTCGGACAGATGGATAGCGGAGGCTTAGTAATAGGAGCCTTCAGGTATGGGACCCTAGAGATATGCTGTTTGTTGGTAAGCGCTTCGCTCAACAGTGACTCAACCAATCACTGTAAAAGTTCATAGCTCTAGTAAATGTTTCTTTATTGAAAAGGTTTTTAGAGATTAAATGCTTCTTCTGCTAGATTAGATGCAGATGCAGATGATATCAGTTAACAATGAGATACTGCAGGCAGTTAACAATAATAATAGCACATATTTAAATAATTATTTATGTAGAATGGTATGTATATACTTACAAAATATATTCAACGTCAGTACTGCATTTTTGGTCAAGCGATGACTTGGTAATTGAATTTTTTTTTCAAAGTGCCTGTAGCATAACCGAACATTGTTATAAATATATTCATTGCCTCGTGCTGAAGTTGCTGGACTGAGTATGGACTTCCATTGATTAAACTTGTTTGTATGTGGATAATCACATTTAGGGTAACGGTGTAGGGGACCTGAAAATTAATATTCCTATTTGAGTGAATCCTTCACAATTCAGAAATTGTAGATAAATTTTATTGTGATTACCTACTACAATGTTTATAACAATAAAAAAAGATGTAGCTTGGTGCACAGCACATTATAGCAAAAGTATTACAGATACGTAAAAAACAGAATTACACTGATAGAATAGAATATAAAATTCCTAAATGAAATAAAGCTTACCATCAACCACACATCCAAAATAACACTTTAATTCGTTTGCTTTCGGCATTATAAAAAGTTCACGTCCCAGGTCGCAAACAAAAACAAAGTCCGTGTAATGAAAAGCCAAGTTATCAGGTTTGCAAGTAATCGGTGTCACAGTAACAGGCCAGGTCGTATCGTAAGCAGAGGTCGCAAAATCCGTTAGCACGCCAAGTCGTATAAAAAGCAAGGAAACACAATAAACCAACGCAGAGAAAACTTGAAGAAAACCGAACAATGGCTGCCTGCAAAAAGTTTTCCCCCCGACATTCGGATACGGAAGTACCTACAAAAAGTTGCCATTACATAAAAATATTTTCATTTCACATTACCAATTTTTTAATAAATAACAGTATGAAATAAATCAACACAATAAATAATTATCAAAATATCATAAATTTGTAGTATATTCATCACATTTATTATTTCTAATTGTAGAATTTAAATAGTATGTTACCTGTGTTCTTCTACTGCTACCATCTAGCGACTAATTTTGTAAATTTTGTGGGAAATTGGCTTCCACCAGCAAAAGAGGGCGCTTTTATCATGTTTTTTTTGGAGTTTGAAAATTGTATAGAAGTTTCATGGCTCTGCCCGCGCCCGCCCCGCTCCCCAGTCTGGACGGACACTTAGGGTGGATAAACGGAGTTACCGAAAATAAATACCGCAGCGCTGAAGGTACGTAGTACGTTCCCGTGGTATAATTACCGATGAAGCCGCGGCCAAAAATTAGCGTTTGTTCTCACTTATTCGATTCATTAGTTCGATCGTCGAACTAGTGAGAATTTTTTTCTAAATGCCCAACACTAATTTGTCCGCATGTTAATTGCATTTGATTTGAACGCGAGTTCTGCGAGTTTCTGAATGATGCTATAAAAAAAATATAAATTAGGAGCTATGCGAGATAACTGTTTATTTTTTTTTTTGTTTACTGTTTGTTTATTTTTTTTTTCTTTTTTTTTACATTTCCATTTTTATTTTTGACTAATGATCATTTATTACACATAAAAGCATATTTTTTTATTAAAATAAATTCGACGGTGGAACGAAATGAGAAAAAAAAAATCTCAGTAGTTCGACGATCGAACTAATGAATCGTACTAGTGAAAACAAACGAAAATTAGTAGGATATAAACAAAGTGCTTTTAAAACATTAAAACCTTACTTCTTTATCTGAGAACTCGCAGTATTTCATGTTGATCCTGGGGCCGAGGTGTCGCAGACAGGCGTACGTGTTGTTGCGAGAGTCTTGGCACTTGCAGTCGTATTGAGGGTAGCACTCCTGGAAATTACAATATGTTTGTATGAAACTAGCTGACCGGACAGACGTCCCGCCGCCTTCGGGGCCAATTGTGAATGTACCATCCAGGGATCCACTCAAACAAGAAAAAGTGCATCAAAATCGGTCCAGCCGCTTGGGAGTTCAGTGACCTATTTAATAAAGAAAGAAAAAGTATTTATTGCGACTCGTACAGGAAGCTCACAAACTAAACTAAACAAAGTCAAAAGTAAAAAACTAAATTATATGAAATAAAGAAAATAACAAAAAGGAAAATGAAAGGAAAGTCCTATACGAGGCCAAAAGGCTCCTATTTCAGCATGATGCTGCGACATTTAAAAAATAAATATCGCAGCGTTTGTACAGACGCCAGCACATCAAGCTACTACAATCTGTCAAATTTCTTTAACAGATTTTCAACTTTATCGCTAAAGCCTAAGGTTCAAAGTTGATGTTCTGGCGTCTGTACTATGCTGGTACTGGTTTACTAGCAGTTTAGGATAAACCATCTTAAGGGGCTTACATGACCTAAAGCGCGGTCACTGTCGGACTGATCAGAAATGCAAGAGAAGCGCGATGACACAACCCTGGTGATTTATTGCAAAATATGAACCAATTATTTAATTACAAAAAAATATACTTATTGTTTGGACTAAAAAATTAAAACAGTAGTGTTTTAGTATGTTGCTTGTAGAATAATCTGACAAAAAATCAGAATGATTGTATGGTTATATATGTGGTTATGTATTGTATGGTAGTATGGTTTTTATTGTAAGAAGAAAGTTTTTTGAGGTATCTTCATGATTTTTTCTATCGTATCAAATTAGTTGTATTATGTTTTCAACACACTATCTACCTAGCATATATCCTGAAGAATATCATATATTTTTCTGATTTTGTTTACTGTAGTCGATCATATACCTACTTTTATTGTTTCTAAAACTTGCGTGTTTTGCGTTTAGGTCCTGTAAGCCCCTTAATATTATTTTGACATGTCTTGGCTGTTTTTTATTTACATTTTCCGGCGTACGCGTATGTATGTAGCAAAAGGCAGTATGAATAAGGATCGCAGCTGGTAGTGTTCTGTAGTTTCTGCCTACCCCCATGAGATAAGAAGAAGGTAAGGAAGGAATATGTAATCTGCAATTTGCGATTTATTTGCCAAAAATGTAAACAAATGTGAGTTCATGGAAAAATAACTTTAAATCCTACACATTAAAGTTCAGTTTACGCTAAAACTTCAAACATTTTTTTAACTTTTTCAATAGTGGTCACTCTGAAATGAACTTAATTAACATTAAAATAAAGTTGATATTTGTTTAAATTGAAATAATATTAATTTGAAACATAAGCTTGAATAACCTATAAGTATATTTGCCATTATCCTACCTCCAAGTAGTTTTATCGCAACCTCAACTCCTCAAAGACTTACTTTGGCTAGAAAATAAACATACAAAACATATACTTACAGCCAGTTGCTGTCCGTCATACTTCCACGGACACTTTTCGTCCACGGAACCATCCCGACCCTCACCTTGATATTCCACCAGCATATACCTAGATGGACAAAAATAGTCGTTGCATGAAACGGGTGAGCGTCATGTGACTTTAATTGCATTGACAAAGTTTAAATTGCAATTTTTCATCATCATCATCATTTCAGGTTCCTGCGGCTTTCACAAGGTAGTCGGACCACCTTGTGGGAGGCCTTCCAACGCTACGTCTTCTGGTACGCGGTCGCCACTCCAGAACCTTTCGGCCCCATCAAGCGTCTGTTCTGCGAGCAATGTGCCCTGCCCACTGCCACTTAAGTTTGGCAATTCATCAGGCTATGTCGGTTACCTTGGTTCTCATGCGGATCTCCTTATTCCTGATTCGATCACGCAGGGAAACTCCAAGCATAGCCCTCTCCATTGCCCTTTGGGTGACTTTTAAGAGGTCAATATTGTCGAATCCGACTCGGCTGGGCAGCGTTCGGGAAGCTACGCAATATCTTCTCGTCCCACATACCGCAGTGCCTCAAGACGAAAGTCTTTGACCAGTGCGTGTTGCCAGTGATGACTTATGGCACTGAAACGTGGTCGCTCTCAATGGGCCTCATAAGAAGGCTAAATTGCAATTTTTGGTCACAGCAAAATACGACTTTTATAAGAAGAAAATGAAATCATGTCCATCATTTAATCAGTATTGGCAAATTATTGGATTGTGGTAATAATATTATTTCGGCTACGGCGGCTAATCTCAACGGAGAGAAACCTTCGGCGCGAGAGATACTATAGTGCACAAGTGTGTGCGTGAGGGGCCCGTGGCTAAATAATAATAGCCGAACAGGTCGATCGATCAGGTTAAGCTACGCTTGCCGCGGTTGGTCTGTGGATGGGTGACCATCTTTACATACGGGTAGTCAGAAGCCCGAAAGTCTGACAACCAGTCTTACCAAGGGGTATCGTATTACCCAGTAACTGGGTTATGGAGGTCAGATAGGAAGTCGCTCCATGTAAAATACTGGTATTCCGCTGCATCCGGCTAGACTGGAAGCCGACCCCAACATAGTTGGGAAAAGGCTAGGCAGATGATGAAGTGTGTGCGCAGACAGGTACACTCCCTCTTCCCTCACTCTCGCTACAGTAGGAAGTTGGAGTCGCTCTTTGTAAAAAAAAGAGGGTGTGGGCTTATGACCACACGATAGAAGTGATTCTGTTTATCCTAAACTGAAAATATCGCTAAAAGGATAAGGGGCTGTTAATGAGAGGTTTTTCTTTTGAGTATTAAAAAAAAAACATAGTTTCCAAGAACCCTGAAGATGGCGTTGAACTGACTACGTTACTAGGTGCCAAAGCCAAAACGCTTGGAAAAAAACACATAATATGCTCGTTGAATGACACTTTCGTTTGCTTTCGTTTTACGATCTCAAAATTACATCCAAGTGAAATAATAATAAAATTATTTGACGTTCCGTTCCTTGCAGTAACTTACCAAGTTCAGCGCCATCTATCCAGCGACTAGGGAAGAGTTAAAAAAAAAGAAAAAGAAAATCCCTCATTTATTACGTAAGACTATTTCGACCAATTTCTGACCCCCCTCCCCCCTACGTAAGAAAAAATACGACTTGAATGAACCGAACTGAACTGAAGCTTACATTGGCTAAAGTGACAAACCTTTCCACATCTACACCGTCATTTTCCTTCACCAAATCAATGGCTCTCCCATCCATTTGTGCAGGTGGTTCCAGGCCAGCCAACTTAATGATGGTGGGAGCCAGGTCTATGTTCAGTACGGGCTGCAACCTTGAGGAGTTGGGCTTTATGCCGGGACCCTTGATGAGGAGAGGCACCTTGATGTCTGACTCGTAGGGCTGACGTTTGTCGTACATCTGGGAGAATTGACCTGGAGACGAAGATAAAAGATTTGATGTAGATAGAACGTGAACGAAGCAGGTCTTGTACGCTGTAGATTTGTAGACCATATTCCATTTTATTAAGTATCTGGTACTTGTTAACAGGCCTACACTGTTCACATACCCATTAACGCTTAGTCTGCCGGAACGTAGATCTACGCGAGACACAATGTCTTTTTAATTGTGTCTGTAATTACACAAGCGGTTAAGGGGCTTACATGACCTAAAGCGCGATCACTGTCGGACTGCATAGAAAAGAAAGAGAAGCACGATGACACGACGCTGGTAATTTCTTGAAAATTATGATGCGAGTAATTAATTACAAAAAATCTATTGTTTGGACTAAAAAATTAAAACGTATGTACGTAAACTTTTAGTATGTTGCTTGTAGAATAATCTGACAAAAAATCAGAATGATGGTATGTATATTAGTATGGTTTTTATTGTAAAAAGAAAGTTTTTAGAGGTATCTTCATGACATTTTTCTATCATATCAAATTAGTTGTATTATGTTTTCAACACACCATCTACCTAGCATATATCATGAAGAATATCATATATTTTTCTGATTTTGGTTACTGTAGTCGATCATAAACTTTTATTGTTTCTAAAACTTGCGTTTTTTGCATTTAGGTCCTGTAAGTCCCTTAACACTGTAATTTGAAAACATTGTAAAAACCAATTATTATTAAAAGAGTATATAACCGTGGAGTTTCTTGCCGGCTCTTCTCCATAGGAAACAACCAATTGGAACCGTGCATCTAGCTTCTGACGTTTCATAAGTGACCATGTAGGTTTATTAAAAAAAAAATTGATTTTGGGGTAAGTTCATGGGCTCGTGACTTAGTTACGACAGCTGTAGGTACGGGTCGATCAAACATTTAACCCTAAGGCAAACATTTATCCACCAAAGCGGAGAGGAGACGAGACGAGAGGAGATGTGTTTTGAATAACCAATCAGATTTCGTTATTTCCACATCTCCTCTCCACTTAGCTTTGGACATTGATCTAGCGGAGAGAAGAGGAGATGTCTCATTTTTCTACAGAATTTTGAGCCGCGAGCGAGCAAGCGGCGCGGCAGAGCGGAGACGTGTGTAGTCGGCCGGCCGGCCGGGCGGCGGCACCCGTGCTCGCGCGCCCTGTTCCCCGCTTCCTTCTCCCCGCGCGATAGAGTCATTTCCATGACACATCTCTGCTACGCACAGCTCACATCTCGTCTCCGCTACGAATCTCCTCTCCGCTGTGGTGGAAATAACCTGCCAGCTTCGCAGCACATCTCCTCTCGTCTCCTCTCCTGTCCGCTTTGGTGGATACCGGGCCTAACGTCTGCCGGAACGTAGATCTACGCGAGACACAATGGCTTTTTAATAGTGTCTGTAATTACGGCACACGAGCGGTTAAACTACGTTTGCCAAGCTCGGTCCTTAGATGGATGTCCATCCATTGTCCATTCGGATACCCTCCGTGCCCCAAAGGCACGTTACACCGGCAGTCCAGGTTCTCATTTGCAGAGACTGTTACGGGTAGTCATTCACTAGGTCTAGGTGGGTAGGTCAAGGACGGACTTAGCGGTTTTGGCGTACTGTGTAATTTAATTTTATTTTTACGTTCAAAAAGCGCCGATTCTCAGCCTAATTTGAATAAATGGCGTTTGATTTTGAGTCAGAAGCCCGACTTTCTTTTTTTGGGTGGGAAATCATCAAATAACTTCTCCCGCTCTGGGCGGAGCGGGAGAGCGTGTCAGACTTTTACTGACTAAAACCCACCCGTGTTCCTTCAGTAGCCCGTGCTAGGGGCCACGGTATCTCTTTCGAACAAACCGCGACCCTGGCAGGCATCGGCCCTAGCGGACCCCGTCAGTTAGTGAAAGTAACAATAAAAACTGCCGATTTAATAACCAAAAATGACACTTTAATCAACAACACTAATAATAACTCAAACACACTTATTATAAAACACAATTGCACTACTGATCGCTTTAAGTCGCACTTGAAGATCGCTTCGGATGTCTTCGCTTGTATCGCGTTATCCAAACTGTCCCGGTCGTGGCGCATCCCGGCCTTATATAGTGCCACAGATAGTTCTAGAACCTTCTATTGTGGAAACATCTAGAATGTTCGAGTACATACCGGCCCCGACTAACCAGATGTCGATAGTTCGAAATTTATAACACGATCTTGACTCGACTACTACTCTACTACTGCTACTCGATACTAGATGGCGCTAGTGGTAACTAAGGTCACCATGTACCAGGCTTTAATTGTGGCGCGCCACAACGTTTGATGATGAACTTACCGACATGATATCCGTTGTCGGACGTGAACAAAATATACGTGTTGCCCAATAGGGCCTGCCTCTCTAGAGAGCCCACTATATCGGCTACCATCTCGTCGACCGCCAATAGGCTCTCCCATCGGGAACGGTACACCCGGTCCAATTCGGGGATCATTGACGCGGGGAGCGGGGAGGGAGGCATGCGTATTAGCCAGTGTTTGTCCTGGAATATGATAGAGAGAAAACTCTTTATTATGTACAGTCACGAGCATAAGTTTGTATACACTTGGCTTTATTCAAAGGCAATTTTCTCCTTTAGTTTTTAATGAAATTTTATGCTATTACGAACATAATATTTTCGAACCCATAGGTTTATGTAAAGTGTCGTATTTCAACGTTGCATTCGTCATTTCACGAAAAAATCGCAATTGAAAGTTGCCAAGTGTTGACATATTAGTGCTCGTGACTGTATAGGTAAGGTAGAAAAAAATTCAAAGCATTTATTTCAATTAGACCTTGTACAGGCACTTTTGAATTGTCATAAAAGTAGGTATACTATACATACATACATACTCAGCCTATAATGTTCCCACTGCTGGGACACATGCCTCCTCTCTGTGAGAAGGGGTGGGCCGTAATCTACCACGCGTCTTTTAATTTTTGGTTCTAAGACATATCGGTTTCCTCCCGATGGAGGAAATGTCCGACATATCTTAGAACGACAAAATTATTTCATCACCACTGCTCTTAAAACGGTGACAATCGGTTTTCCTTCACCGTTTTGAGAGCAGTGGTGATGAAATAATTTACACAAAGTAAAGCGCCTGTCTGGGTTCGAACCTACGACCTACAACTTAGAGAGTGGTGGCCCAGTGGTCACTATAGGTAGGTAGGTAGAGTTGTAGGTATACTATATTCATTACAAATCTTCTGGGGTTTATTAATAAACGTTGTTAAAGTTAAGAGACATTTGAGGCCTACGCATTATTCAGACCGGTCGAGGTCTTATTTAGACTGGGGACGACATGGCAACGGATTTAAATTTTCACTAAAGGACATTCAAACGTATCGATATTGAAATACGACACAAATTGCTATGCTTTAAAATGATGCCGTGGCATCGAAAGGGATTTCATTGCACAGCATTGAAAGACGCGCCACGGGCTGCCGTGGCGTCCTGCGGTAGGCAACGGCATGCCAAGGACTCCGGCGCTCGTTGTGACATACCGCGGGGTGAGGCGGCGGGGGTAGAGAAGCGGGGAAGCCGCCGGAATGCCGCGGTATCTAAACGGCTAATAGTGTGCGCTCACTGACGGCAAAATTCCTTGCCATGCCGTCCCGGTCTGCGTAGGCTTTTATTCATTATTCAACTTTAAGTAACGTTTATAAATAAAGCTGTAAAAAGTAGAAATATTACTTAAGGTGACACAATAGGTGGTCTAATCGCTAATAACGATATATTAAAGACTTTTTGGATGGATTTAAGGTGAATGCGCCAGTGGTAGACCGCGAAATTCAAATTTTCTTACGTTTTTTGCAATTTGCAGGTCAGTGTCAGGTTGTATCTTCATCAAAATATGATTCGCGACTATAACAGGTACGTATTTACAGAATTAGAATCATTAATACATCTTTCTAATTTAGATTTGTACCATAAGAAATATCTCACGAGGAAAAGTGCTTAAGGTACAAATCTAACTAAGAGATATTTTAGTGATTTTAATGACTGCATGTAAAAATGATTGCAGGACTTACCTCTGCAGCAATATTAAAGTTGGGATGCCTGACAGCTGTCACGTTGCTGAACTTGCCCTCATGTCGTGGCGCCGGAGTGAACGGCTGGTGTGGCGCTGGTGGGGCTAATACCATCAGGAATGGTTCCTGTTCCGTCTGGTTCTCTATGTAGCTCACGCCTAGCTCGCGCTGGAACATACCAATTTCAATTTTATAACAATGAAGATAAAGTTTAAAATCATAATAAAGTTCATGTTGACGGAATAGAGTGTATACGATTGTAAACTTTATTCTTATGAGTTCAAGGTACATTGTTCTGTGAATAGTGGAGGAGGTCTTATGCGACGCTGGTGGGGCTGTCACCATCAGGAATGATTCCTGTTCTGTTTGGTTGTCTATGTAACTCACACCTAGTTCCCGCTGAAAGATAATTCGACTTTATTTGTACGTTTTTAAGGTTCAAAGTTGGTTTGAAGACTTGAGTAGACCTTCACTACATAGATTTAAGACTTTGTTTCTATGAAGGTAAGGTACAATGTTGAGTAAAGGGTTGGTATGAGTGTGGTGCCGTTGAAGCTAATACCATCAGGAATGTTTCTTTCTATTGCGTCTGGTTCTCTATGTAGCTCACATAGAGTTCAAGCTAAAATACACTAATTTGTGCTTTAACTTCACAGATTTAAAGTCGTATGAAGAATTCACTTGTAGTGTACCTATACGATTTTCGACTTTATTCCAATACTTTTGAGGTAAGTTATTCAGCGAATGGTTGGTAAGGCGCTGTAGCTTAAAACCATGTGGACAGGGTCCAGCTCTGTCTGGTTTTGTATGTAGCTCCTACTGAGCTCGCGCTGAAAGTAATACTGATTTTGAACCCAATATTAATAGGATAAGGTGCAAAATCATATCGTACCCTTATGATATTTTTATGTTGATTTTGAACTTTATATTTTAACTAGCTGCGCCCCGCGGTTTCACCCACGTAAATGTCGATCCCATGGGAATATCTCGGGATAAAACGTAGCCTATATGTTAATCCAGGGTGTCAGCTACCTCCATACAAAATGTAATCAAAATTGGTCCAGCAGTTTGAGCGTGAAGAAGTAACAAACATATAAACACACACACACACTCACAAATTTTCGCCTTTATAATATTAGTATGGATACTAGCTTCTGCCGGTGACTTCTGCCGGTGACTTCTGCCGGTGACTTCTGCCGGTGACTTCTGCCGGTGACTTCTGCCGGTGACTTCTGCCGGTGACTTCTGCCGGTGACTTCGTCCGCGTGACTTCTGCCGGTGACTTCGTCCGCGTGACTTCTGCCGGTGACTTCGTCCGCGTGAAATTTCTTGTTTCTCCGACCCAACCCGTCGCATCGCATCAGCTGTCCGCGCTATTACTTCGTAATAGCGTTAGCGTTCTTTCTTGCTCTTCTCCTAAATAGCCTATAGCCCTCGTCCAGAATTGGGCTATGAAATTCGACCGGTAGTTCCGGAGATTAGCGCTTTCAAACAAACACACTCTTCAGCTATATTATTTGTACAGTCAACAGCAAAAGTAGATGATCAAAATCAGAAATTCAATACTAATAAACGGAGTTCGCGTCAGAACTGTGTGGCGTCGAAGTGATTCAAATCACTCAACGCCACACAGAAATCACTTCGACGCCACAAATTCTGAGGCGAACTCCGTTCATTAGTATTGAATTTCTGATTTTGATCATCTACTTTTGCTGTTGACTGTACCTATGTTGGACTTGAAGCTTTGTTTTTATTCGCGAATGGCACAAAAATAAACAAGTCCTAATATGAATAGTTGAACAACCTCGTCTTTTTTTAAACCAGACGGTAGAGCTAGGTTATCACAACAGATTATAATTTTGTGACGATAAATTATATTTATTTCTGTAAATTGTTACCGACTTCAAATAAAAAGGAGGTTATCAATTCGACACCTATGTAAGTATGTAATATTAATGGAACTGCATTATATTCACATATGACAATCTATTAGGGCTTCCAAACAAATATACAAAATTTTATGTATCTATGTGTGTATGTTTGTCCAGGCATTTCTCCGCAACTATTAATCGGATCGTAACCATTTTTTTTTATTGGCTTACTTCAACTTAGGGAAAATAGTACCTACTTAGTAGTTTCTAGTTTTTTTTTTATCATTGTTCCTCTCAACCAATGCACCTGCCATCCAATCTCTTCACCACCCTTGGTTGACTGGTAGAGAATGCGTTAGGCATTAAGTCCGCCTTTGTACATTTTTTGTGCGAAAACGTGTTTTTTTCGGTGTTTTTGCCTTGTGGTACGGAACTCGTCGTGTGCGAGTCCGACTCGCACTTGGCCAGTTTTTATCTATTTGTATTATCAATATTTATTGTAATGCAATGATCTCTGTAGCACCATGAAGCATGAGGCTTCAGGGGCTAGTGCGAATCTTGGGAATCATTCGATTAATCGAGTCTGGTCAAACCACCCAGCGGTGCTATTCTGTAAAAATCTCACCGTGAAAACTTAGGTGAAGTGAGCGTGGAGTGAGCCGTCAATTGTGTCAATTCCTAGCAAAAACAAACTCACTTCACCTAAGTTTTCACGGTGAGATTTTTACAGAATCGACCGGCTGGAGTCCGCGCATTTCATTAATAAAAAAAATACTTACAATAACATCAGTAAGGTACTGGTCAGTGGAGGCCGTGGGTACTCCGTTGTTCGAGATAGTGTAGTTATAGTACACTGAGTTGCCGACGAGACCGTGCCACTCCGTCCAACCAGGGGGCACCACCTCTGGACCTCCAGCATCTTTGGAGCCATACTGTAAATTGAACAAAAATAAATAATTTAGGTGCCGGAAAAACCTTTAAACTAGTAAATATAACTCTGAAATCGCCAACCCGTTTTGCGCAAACGTGGTGATCATGATTATTATTATACTAGCTGCGCTCCGCGGTTTCACCCGCGTAAATGTCGATCCTGTGGGAATATCGGGATAAAAAGTAGCCTATATGTTAATCCAGGGTGTCAGCTACCTAAATACAAAATTTTATCAAAATTGGTCCAGCCGTTTGAGCGTGAAGAAGTAACAAACATATAAACACACACACACTCACAAACTTTCCCCTTTATAATATTAGTGGGATTACCGTTAAAAACGAATCAAACTAATGAGCTAGTTAAGATTTAAAAACCATTTTGGTATTGCCTACTTGGCTAGGAAATGATAGGTAGCTTCGTTAAAAAAATCGGCAAAACACAAGTATTTGGTAACCGACTTCAATAAAGGAGGTTCTGTATTCGACCCGTTTGTATGTCTTGTATGTCAGCGACTTTTAAGTATAGGAATCAGTCTCAATGGTAAGAAGATGGCTGAACATTGTCAGATTAATGTCTTGTAATTAATTTTGTAATGTGCTTTTTGTTTGTGCAGAATAAACTATTTTTCGACGCTATATGCTCGCCATGAT
Organism: Mesoligia furuncula; assembly: GCA_916614155.1. Classification (NCBI taxonomy): domain Eukaryota; kingdom Metazoa; phylum Arthropoda; class Insecta; order Lepidoptera; family Noctuidae; genus Mesoligia; species Mesoligia furuncula. Next base: position 25,030,605 of record OU744810.1, on the reverse strand, counting down.
AACCAAATAGGTACGGTCAGCAACAAAACTCCATCAACACTGTCACTTTTACATGTTATTAAATTGACTACAATTTCCATAAATAAACTGCCTTTTAGGTTTTCACATAATAGCAAAAGGTTTATATTCAAAAAATTGTACATACTTCTGCTGCAATTTTGAACAAATATTTAGCTTAATAACTAAGATTAAAAATACTGAAGTGTTAATCGACTTTTGTTGCTGACTGTACCTCGGTAAGTCTTGGCAATGGCAATAGCCTTATAGAGGTATGAGGAACAGGGTGTAAAGTTCACTCATACTCTATAGAAAAGGGAGGATCCTCCGACCAGACGTGTGTTGTGTCTGGCGGGCAACTGACCTATGATTCATGTCGGGCCGTTGTATATGCTAGTTGCGCGGTAAACTCTGCTTGCGAGATGCAGGATTTCGTGTGACGTCAGTATGACGCGTATTTCGCATGTGGCGTTTGTAGATACCGCTACAGCCTCATAGGCTCGCCCCCCATTACATCATACATACACTGACAAAAGTAGTTTTCGTCTTTCTGCCTTCCCTAAAGGGAATATTGGCGTAATTATACAAGGTGTAACAGAATAAACGCAAGACCTGAAAGTAGTTTGTTCATCATTGATTACTGAATCGATTTCAGTAATTTTTGACATAGGTATTTTTTTCAAAAATTGTGTTTTTCGCATACTGCTCGCAAATTGAGCCAAAGAAAAATAAATCTTATTTCAAGGCAATAAGACTCAATTTTAAATGCATAAAGTACTGCTATGTTAGCATTAAAAAAATAAAGTGTTGGTCATTATATTATGCTTTTAACTCAATACTATAATTGGGGTGTATGAGGTCTTGCGTTAATTATATTACATATATTGTATGTACGCATTACTCACCTCATTCAAATACTTGCCAGCATAGAATGTCTTGTACCCAGCATCCTTCAGCGCCGTCGCGAAGGTGTAATTCTGCAAGGATTGCCGCCAGTGCTGTCCGTAGCAGCCACCTCGTAAGCTGTTGTTGATCGTGTAGTGGTTGTGCTGGTACAGCCCAGTGAGGAGGCTCGCGCGGCTTGGACAGCATATCGGGGAGGTTACGTACTGAAATGGAGGGTCATGTTAAGATGGTGTTGGGGTTTTATAGACTGTGTGTGTCCTGATGTGTGCGGGGGCAACGGGTATTTTTAATGAAGATTTATTATTGATTATGACTCGATTGTATTTATTTATAAAGGTATATCAAAAATTACAAGCATAATTAGAACGTATAAGAACGGCGCGAACGCACACCGTCCAGAGACCCTCCTGAGACAAGTGAAGTAGACGGAAGCGGACGTTGCAGGCGACGAGGTGGCGCGCCGCGATGCGGAGCGCGCGAGAAACGATTGAAGCCAGAGTTGCCCGTCGCGATGCATAGATGTCGCTAGCAGTCGCTTCTTAACAATGGATTGGCGGTAAATGTAGGTACCTACCTAGGTAATTTCGTAGCTGATTTTTTTTATAGGTGAAAGAACTGGCTGATCTGTTAACAGCGCGTAACAGACTGACGGTAGCAATGTCATTCATGTTGACAGTTCAACCACATTCATTGCGGCATTAACGTTGTTTAGCAGACAATGTTTTAAACATATGAAGCAATGTATTAGCTATATCCTTCAAAATGAATTGTGTTACGCAATTATGGTGCCGATTGCTGTTACCCTATATTATATTGTAGTCGTTATGTGTTAAGTTCATTTATTAGGGTTCCGTACCAAAATGGTAAAACGGGGTTCCGTTATGGTGAGACTCAGTCTGTCTGTCTGTCTGTCACAGCTGGATATCTCAAGAACTACTAATGCTCTCAACTTGGTTTTAAATGACGTTTGCCCAACTATTTTTCAAATAAGAAAGAAATAAAAATATATGTAGGGGGTCTGAAAAATTCGAAGTGGTGCTACTAGGACATGTGGGGTATCATATGAAAGAGCGCGGTTTGCACATTCTCAATCATGTTTTATTTTTTTTTCAGGCCGCATAGTTTTCGACTTTTGATGAAAGATGTAAAAAAAATACCGGTCCTTACCCTTATCTCCAAAGTTTACAAAGAGAAAAATCTGAAATTATTCTATGTGATAGAAGTTTGTGTAAAGATAACAGGAAAAATAAAACGAAGTCTCTAAATAGCACACTTTCTCAGAAATCATCAACAAAAGTTACATTAGTTCCACTATCGGTCAAGAGATCGCGCTGACATAAAACTGCAATATTCTACACCGCAGTGCATAGTGTTAAAATCCTCTGACGAACATACTAACATAGGCCTCGCCGATGCAAAATTAAAAACATGATGGTACGGAACCCTCGGTGCGCGAGTCCGACTCGCTCTTGGCCGGTTTTTTTTTATCTTTACTCGGAGACTGTACAGGATTCGATAAACCACTTGGTTTTTTTTGTAGACGGGTTAAAATTCGACACCGTTTGAACCATGCGCTCAGTTTTATTACACGCCAAATTAACTACCTATTGTTTGTTGCCTTTATCTACCTATTACCAGGAAAAACACCTGCATCCCAAACCTCAAACATTTTGAAATAAAATTCTTAATCCTTTGCTTCATATGTTTGAAAGATTCGTCTGCTCGACAATGCAAATAACGCAATGAATGTTGCCGAATTGTCAAAATGAAAGGCATTGCGATTGTGTATCACGCAATTATCCCGCTGCATACGGTTCAGTACGTACAGAACTGTAGTAGTAGTCGTCCTAGGACTGAACAAATCGTTCAGGTACCTATTTGTAATCTATTACAAGTACTTTCAAATCTTTAAATTATTGTCCCCACTTGTAACTTATCTAGCGTCGACTAATTGTGGCGATACCCGTATATGTTCCCATGGTTTGCGCTCGAATCGTAAATTATCTATTTGTTCGATTCCAGCACCAGAAAATACTATGGCACTTCTAGAATTTGACGATCTGAAAAGCGCCAATGACTACAACAAACGCATTTGTCAAGTGTGTTTACTTAGGTCGGTTGCTAAATTTTCTGATAAAAACTTGAACAGGTTGGTGGATATGTGTGGATCCGATTCCTACTTACCTACCGCTTATATCTCTGTTTGTGTTTTGTTTTCAATTCTGTCGGCACTCCCGGAGTGTTTTTTTTTTTTGGTGCGCGGTGGAATTCCTCCATCGCAGCATCGTGGGGGTGACAGAGGGGCATGAAACCACCGCGGTGTTCCACCTTTACTATGGCCAGGGGTGCTGGATTCGCATAAGCATTCACCGCTCCCTGACAGGCCTCGACCCTTTCCTCAGCGGGTCCCACATCTCCGTGCGGCCATTCTTACGATGGCCGCACAGACTCTCACTCAAACGACGGACGCCTCTGGTACAGTCAACAAAGGAGATAAGTATACAGGAGCGTCACATATAGTTGAAGTTTACTAAGAAACCGATGGAAGTTCTGGACTGAAATTTAATTTAATAATTGAGCTGTTTGTTTTCTATTAATAAAATTAAATTTTATTCGAGAACATCTATCGGTTTCTTAGTAAACTTCAACATAACTATATCCGACGCTCCTGTATACTTATCACCTTTGTTGACTGTACCTATACGTACCTAGCTAGCGCTCACAAAAACCTTCACATTGCGTGCTAAATACGTTTCCGAAGCGTGGTAATTATTCGATTTTATGGATAATCAAGTTTTGGCGTTGACTCGACCATAGAATAGATAATTATACCTATCTAGTTTAGATAACACTTACCTAGTTCTGAGCCATGGGATAAAATTAAATGAGCATCATGGTAGTCGAGAGCAGTGTTGGCCCAGTGGAAAACAGCCGCGACTTACGAGTTGTGGTCGTAGGTTCAAACCCAAACAGGCACTTTAGTTTGTGTAAATTATTTCATTACCAGTGCTCTCAAAACCTTGTAGGAAAACATCGTGAGGAAACCGGCATGTCCTAGAATCAAAAGTTCGAAGACATGTGACCCCCACCAATCTGCAATGGGCCCGCGTGGTGGATTACGGCCCACTCCCTCTCACAAAGAGGAGGCCTGAGTGCCCAGCAGTGGGAACATTATTGCCTTATTATGCATTGTAGGTAGCGCATTTACACATATCTACCTACCTGCCGGTCGATTCTGTAAAAATCTCACAGTGAAAACTTAGGTGAAGTGAGTTTGTTTTTGCTAGGAATTGACACTATTGACAGCTCACTCCACGCTCACTTAACCTAAGTTTTCACGGTGAGATTTTTACGGAATAGCAGCGCTGTTCTAGTTTTTATCAGAAAATATAGCAACCGACCTGTGTAGATTAGAAATAGGTACCTGAACGATTTGTTCAATGAAGTCGGTTAAAAAAGCCAAAAACGCAAAAAAAAAGCCCAAAAAAAAAGCGCGGTAAAGCCAGCCCTTGGGTCACGGGAAGTGTTACAACCAGAACTAATAAATACATTCAAATTCTTTATTGCGAACTAAGTGTGCAGAGTTTTGAAGATGTTAACAATAGGTTAAAAACCCCAAAAAACCGAAAAAAACGCGTTTGTTGTATTAGCCCCCCTTAAATATTTATTTTATTTTGTTTTTAGTATTTGTTGTTATACTTAGCGGCAATAGAAACACATACATAATTTTTTTAAATTTCTGTCTAGCCATCGCGGTTCTTGAGACAGCCTGGTGACAGACAGACGGACGGACGGACAGACGGACGGACGGACACACGGACGGACGGACAGATGGACGGACGGACACACGGACGGACGGACAGGCGGACGGACGGACACACGGATGGACGGACAGACGGACCGACAGACAGACGGACGGACAGACAGCGTAGTCTTAGTAATAGGGTCCTGATTTTACCCTTTGGGTACGGAACCCTAAAAAGTATGTAATAATTAACTACCTGTTAACACTGTAAATTGAAAACATCGTAAAAGCCAATTATTTTTTAGTAGGTAACCGTGGAGTTTCTTGTCGTCTCTTCTCCATAGAAAATGACCAATTGGAACCGTGCACCTAGCTTCTTAATCCGACGTTACATAAGTGCCCATGTAGGTTTATGTAAAATGAAATATTTCGATTTTGTTCTGGTGGTGTGAACTACCTACCAGCTATCTAAGAAGCCTCTGTATGTAAATGGGACACCAATTCTTGAGACAATCTGTCTCCATTTGTCTCAAGAATGGGTGTCCCATAAAATAACTGCAGCTGTTCATCTTATTTCTTCGCGTACCTACAATATTGAATGAATGCTTACGTAGTAGCCCATACCAGTAAATCGTATTGACATAAGCACCGTAATGGCACTTTTTTCTATGGTAATGGTCTATTGTTTGACGCACGGATAAACAAAACAACTATAGTCGGACTTTTAATTAGCTGCAGTAAAATGACAGCATAAGTGTAACATAAATGCCTGAAATTGGCGTCTTTATGTTTCGCGGCCATTAACCAAATCTTGTTTTTCTAGGACAGAATAGTGTAACAAACGAAACTTATTTGACATGCATATCTCTAAACTCAGTCCGAAATGAGTTATTATGAAGTGTCATTTTACTGCAGCTAATTAAAAGTCTGACTATAGAACGCTTTGAGTATTAAACCAACCGGAGACGCCACGAGTACTAATATCTATGCAAATAAGTCTGTCACTTTCATCGCGGGGGACGAGGGAACGCAATAATATCTAGGGGAGAGTAGCCCAAAACGGGTACGCTAAGGTTGATGATAAATAAAAACAATTTATAGATACAAATTGAACATTTATTTGTACATTTTGAAATGTTTAGTTATCAAGGACTATAAAATAAATAACATATTTAGTAGTTTTGTACATTAAGATAAAAAAAATAACAAGAATCTTTACCATTCGAATTACCCGTTTTGCCCGTAGGGGGGGCCTAAAGCAGGTAGGGCTTTTGGGCAAAGCGGGTAGGGGCTGAATTGCATGAGATCAACGTCAATCAATGACTAGAACTGTTTCATAACAATCATAACTCAGATGGAGCTCCACCAGGATCATCAGCTACTTACAGTGATAATGGTTGGATCAATGGACCAGTATTCTTGGAATGGTTGCGGCACTTTGTAGACAACATAATGAGTTGGCAACGTAAACAGATTATCCATATGAAATAGATATTCAACTAGCTCTAATTCTTGAGCTGCTGTAAAAACTGTTGTGAATCTTCCTCTTTTTTTGACATCCTTTCTTTACATGTATCTGTAAAGTCGAAAGGTTGATGCCATATTTTTTTGCTGCACCATTGACGGAAGTTTTAAGAGCTTCTTCTATCTCAAGCTTCATAACTCCCTCATCACACGATGCATTTGCAGTCTTTCTTTTGTATTTATTAACCATCTGCAAAAACAAAAGAACTAATAAGCAGTCAATGATATACAGGGCAAATCGAGTATGGGCAAAACGGGCACCCGCTTTACCCCTACCCTTTTTGCCCACAAGCATGTATTTTTTTCAATCGACTCATATCCTTAAAACCGAAATAATAAACGCCAACCTATTACACAAATAAAACGTCTATTTATTGTAAAATAATAACAAAAAACTGGTAAGAACATATTGTAAACCATTTTCGAGTATTCAAAAGTAATGTAACTCAATTTTTTTTAGTGGAAATAGCAAAAAACTTCTTTCTTATCTTACCGTGAACTCGTGTCCGCCAGAGAAGCGCGCCGACTCCCTGTGATTGGCGAGCGGCAGGCGCCGCGCACTGCACGCTCACATTCTTATTAGCAATAACGGTGCGCAAATTAAAAAGCATACCCGGTTTAGGCGGGCTACCCGTTTTAGGCTTACCTCCCCTACACTAATGCAATTCGATCGCGTTGTTACGCGCGCACATAAAACAAAAAACAAACACAAGCATAAACTATACGCACACATGTATATAACCGCTATGACCGGCGGTCTCGTACCTTTGGCAGCGGGGATCGCCTGACAATGGCGCCTCCAGTTGGTTTTCAAAGATAGAACGTGGCTTTAATACGATCAATAAGTGCATGATTGGGTTAGTTTTCTAATTTATCATCAAACTAGCTTCTGCCTGTGCATTCGTTCGCTTGGAAGTCGTAAGATACAAAATATACTAAAACAACAGCAACATTTTTATAAAACTCCCTTTGCCTTGGACAAAGAAAAGTATAGACGGCGGGTAGCTCCATTTAATTTCCACAAGAAAGGGATAAAGTATTGAGTTATTATAAGTAACAGAAAAGGATATACTATTTCCGTCTCTCAGCGCGTGCCAGTTTTTTCAAGGCAGCTACTTATGTAGCTCATATTAGTTTTTTGTCTCATGTGTGGCCACGCTACCCGATGCTCTATATTAGCTTTCTTACTCTAAGCCCTTTGCCCTCTAGCCACCGCATCGCTATTTCTTCGTTTTCGCTTGCGAGTTCTTTGCGAGTTTTTTGCCTTTAGCTCGACTCCTAAGGGTCGTGGCGTAATGTTAAATAGCCAATAACCTTCCTCAAGAATTGGGCTATCATTTGCAAAAATAAATTTTCAAAAACCGACCGGTAGTTCCAGAGATTAGCGCGGTCAAACAAACAAACAATCTTTTCAGCTTTATTATAATGGGTTATAGTTACCGGCACGTAACTTGGCAAGAGATTTTCGTAGTGGGGGAAGTTCGCGCATTTAAAAATGTATGAAATTGTGCGTGCGCAAACTTCCCCCACTACAAAAACTCTTGCCAACTTACGTGCCGCTACTTGTACTAGCTGTTCCCCGCGGTGTCACCCGCTGCTCAGCGCCTAAGGGTCATAGCGTAATGTTATACAGCCTATAGCCTTCCTCGATAAATGGACTATTAAACACAAAAATATTTTTTTAATTCTAACCAGTAGTTCCTGAGATTACCGCGTTCAAACAAACAAACTCTTCAGCTTTATAGTATTAGTATAGACTTACCGAATTAGTGAAAGTGACGCCTTCATTTCCGATAAACCGCTGCACACTCTTCATTGGCGTCTGAAATAAAAAAGAAATAAAACAGCACAATGTTCCTAAACCATTTATTTGCACATCACTGTACTAACCATTCCGCCCAACACTACATCTTGATCGTCCGTCAATATCAACACGACATTCGGCTTCTTTTGTTGACAAACACTGACTCCGAGGAGCGAAAACAACAATAAATAATTTAACATTTTTATGTATATTCTTATAACTTATTAGAATAGAATTTATCGGAGTAATGATTTTGTTTATTGCGGCATCGCGGGCATTATCTCGAGGCCGGCGCACTCGCTTGCGATCACTACGCCGACTGCGAATATACCCACGCTCTTAACCAGTGACCTGCAGATAAAAAAAAAGTAAACATTAGGTAGGTACAGATAAAAAAAATAAGTGATCATAACTTGATGGGCTTTTTTTTATGGGACTGTTGTTAGTGTGTTCATGCCTTTCGTGTTTGTTATCATTTTAACTTTGAAATTGACTTTGATTTGATAGATCAGATACTCATTCATTTATTTTTATAGGTGTTTTTATATTATTACTAGCTGACCTGGCAAACATTGTTTTGCCATATAAATTATTTCTAGCTGCCCGGCGCTACTTCGTTTGCGTGGTGTCCTACCCCTACTCCTATCCTACTCCTACACTACTCCTACCCTACTCCTACACTACTCCTACCCTACTCCTACACTACTCCTACCCTACTTCTATCCTACTCCCATAGATATTTATATTATTTTTTGCTCTGCGTAAGAACCATCCTCGTACAAGGAATATTCTAAAAAAGAATTGGCGAAATCGGTTCAGCTGTTCTCGAGATTTGCGCTTAGCAACACATTCAGCGATTCATTTTTATACTATAGATTTATTTTTATGATTTTACATATACATAGCAAAACATTTCCAATTTCTATGTGTTCTTACCACAAATAAATTAACTTCGAATAGACATTGAATTCTTTAGCTAGAGATTTTTGCAAGTTTTATGTTTACATAATATTTTCAGATAAACAACATGTCTATAAATGATAAACTTTGCTACTTGAACTTGATACAAGATTAACTACAAATAACAAAGTATTTGCATCCTTCTTTTAAATAAAATTAGAATCATTTACTTTCTTTTTACGATTGTTTTATTATTCTTAATCCATTGAAGGACACTGAGCGAGACACAGTAGAATTAGTATTATTGTGATCAAGTCTGGGGGTGTTTAGTGTCCCACAAATAATTAATAATAATGTTTAATAGTATTTTTATGTTTGGTTGTATTGAGTTAATTTGTTGTGACATGAATAAAAATAATGGTGCAGACGCCAGCTAATCAAGTTACCTGAAACTGTCAAATTTTCCCAATTTTGAACCTAGCGATAAAGTTAAAAATTTACTAAACAAATTTGACAGATTGTAGTAGCTTGATGTGCTGGCGTCTGTACATAAATAAATATGAATTTATCTTTGTTGACATTGCATTCACAAGACACAATAGTGGACATCGGATCAGTTGCCAAAAAAAATTTAAGACTTTTCAGCATGCTGATGATGCAGCATCTTGATGAAAAATCATACCTAATCATAGGAGAGAATAGTTAGGTTATAAAAAAACCGGTCAAATGCGAGTCAGACTCGCTACAAATTTGTTGGTAGGTATGTAAATAGTTTACCAAGGTATTATTTTATTTGTCCTCTATTTGGAAACACTTGGTTGGCTGTCTACCATCATTATCATCATCTGCTTAGCGTTTTTTAACTATAGTCTTTAGCACAACGAATTAGAACCAACAAATCACTGTTCAATGTTAGCAATGAGGGTCAGTTCATTTTGAGCAGTTCAATCAATAAAATATACTTACAACGATTTGGTAGAACATAACTCTCTCAACAACTACATTGTCTGAATGACCTACAAGCATCTTTCAGTGAACTTACTGACGAAATCTACGTAATTCTTAATGTTATAAAGCAAAACAGCGCGGAATACCACATTTTTAAAAGAGGTTATAGTATTTACTCACCACTTGAAAGGATCGTAATAAAAGTCTTTCACAAATGTTACAGCACCTTTTTTGCCCATTATATGTTTTATTAGATTGACGGATCTATAAAACCTAACGTATTTACGTTAAATTTATTCGATGGAAGGAAAAATCGATAAACCTTTGGAGGGTTACGAAAACAATGTGACAGCGACAGTGACACTGACTGATGCTGACAGCAGTGACAGACAGCCGACGGGACAGCTTTGGCCGCTTTCCGAATTATAGCTATAGTCGCTCACAGCACACATCATCTCACATGCGTTCCGATTTAGATTTTACGATTATGACAGCTGAGAGCTGTCAACAATTCAGAACACTCGTGAACTCGTTCACAGTGCTTACTCAATGTAAAAAGGATATTATTACAGTATTTCTTTGCATAAACACCACATCCCTTTTTCAGTTCTTCTTCTTTTGTTAGGTGGCGACTGTCAGCCAGAAGCACAATTTCGAAAATGCCACGGTAGTTTAATTTTAAGATGATGTAACTTTAAACAAAACACACACTGACACATCCTTACACACACACTTTCATTTTTTCACTCACGGTGATATTATTCTAAGGCATGGTCGGCGTTATCGCAAGATGGCGCATGTCATGACGTCATCTATGACGATTCACGTCACGGGACATCGTTAACGCGCTCACGGTAATTCGGTACGGGTTTAAGCACGCTCACAACGATTATTTCCCAACTCGGAACGCAGGGTTTGTTGCACTTGCGGTGTTGCAACGAAGGAGTCTTTTATTTACATTTTCATTATGGTCACCTACTTATTTTTCGGTTGTGGTTACAGTGGGTCCAGTCATCATCATCATCATTTCAGCCGAAAGACGTCCACTGCTGGACATAGGCCTCCCCCAAAAGGGGGGGTTTGCCTTAATCGCCACGCTTGGCAGGCGGGTTGGCGATCGCAGTATGGTATGGTGGTGGAATGCGTAGAGAACGCTGCTGCCCATTATCCGGTACGCCCCTTAGCCGCCTTTTACGACACCCACGGGAAGTATGGGGTGTGCTATTCTTTAAGTCCGGCACCATACAGACAAGTCCGGGTCCAGTATCTTAACATAAATGCAGCAATGCACTGCCAAGAAAACAACAAAAGTTATTCCAGTTTGCTTTATAAGCCACGATTAGGTACCTACTGTAGTTTTTCTCAGGATTTTTTCTTTTTGTTTCTTGTGATGAACGGATCCGCTTACTAATGACGGACTTACTAAAAACGGACCTGCTTACTAATGAAATAGGCAGCACGACCACTAAATAAGACTATAATTATTACGAAATTACTCCAATTGAATAAACAACACAAATCAAAACAAAAAAAGATTATTTATTTATTACTATTAACAGTTTTTAAAACCCAGTTTGTGTAATGGGACACTTTTGTATAAACGCCAGGAAAGTAGCGATGTCCACAAGAATACCCAAAAGACACGATGCCTACGACCAGGCCTTTGTATAATAATGGTCCTCCAGAATCTCCGAAGCATCCATCGGGGCCCCCGGCATCCACCCGTCCTGCGCACATCATGGAGTCTTGAATCACTGCACCAATAGTATTATATCGCATGGCGCATATCTTTTGGTCTATTGTGTATAGAATTGTGTGTTGTAATTGTTCGGGCTGCGGGCCGTCGGTCTGGAACAAAAAAATATTTTGTTATTTATTATACAATTATTGTAATGAGTAGGCCGACTTCTAAGCGCTTGATTCGTTGAACGACGTGGGCCACGTGCAAAACGTTTTTTCATCGATCGAAATTGTTGTTTTTCCGATCGATTATGATAAACCAATGTTTCCTCATGATGCTTGAATTACACAAAGAAGCATTTTTTAACTCGGTGTACGAAAAAAGCCTAGCTAAAAAGCTTAATTAGGTGTAGTTAACACACCTGACGCTCGGAACCCACGCCGACAGTGTCAGTTTCATTGTTGCTACCTGGCTGCAGTAAATTAGTTCCAAAAAAAAAATACAATTAATTTCTACTACCATGAAACTTTTCCTATACCTAGTAGAAATTAATTATAATTAAATTATGCGGCCCATTTCGTTTACCGTATGAATTCCAGGCCAAAAAGACTGGCCCATAATTGGGTGTCGTAAAAGGCAACTGATGCGATTTCACATTTCAGAGGTTTGCATTATCGTCCGAGTTTGGGGATTGCGCTTAAGAAACGTTAAATGGCCCATTTTATATTAAAAAAATTGGTAGAAACTATAGTTCAATGAAATACGTACCTCTTTAACTCCCCATCCAACTAGGGTACAAAGAGAATCAGTCTTGATTTCTACTCCTGGTTTTATAATAGTCCCTTGCTTCACATTACTGTTAAACGTAAATTGTCTTGAAACCACGACTATGGCAATGTCATGTGTGTAGAAATAATTGTCGAAACCTTTATGCGTTATTATAGTTTTCAAATTGTGGAGCACTCCTCCTCCAGTCCTGTATGTTGATCCAACTCGAATCTTCCAATACTTCGGGTGACTGTAACTGCAAATTAAGAATTTATTTTCAACCGAATAATGAATTCGATAACTATCAAGGTCAGAGAGTGCCTTCGGATCTTTGCGTAGGTACAATACAAGAGTACCGCTATGAGTTTTAGTAAAGAGTATAACAGCCTCACAGGTCGATCGATCAGGTTAAGCTACGCTTGCCGCGGTTGGTCTGTGGATGGGTGACCATCTTTACATACCGAGACCCCTCCGTGCCTCGGAAAGCACGTTAAGCCGTTGGTCCCGGCTGTCATTCTTGGATCTTGACAGTCGTTACGGGTAGTCTGACAACCAGTCTTACCAAGGGGTATCGTATTATCCAGTAACTGGGTTGTGGAGGTCAGATAGGCAGACTCTCCATGAAAAATACTGGTATTCAGCTGCATCCGGTTAGACTGGAAGCCGACATCAACATAGTCGGGAAAAAGCTAGCTAGGCAGATGATATGAATTTTGTTAAGTTTTCGGGTAGGTAAATATTTTATGGTGGTACGGAACTTTTTGTGTGCGAGTCAGAGTCGCACTTGACCGCTTTTATTATAGTTAGACGTTTTAAGATTAAGTAAAAAACGCCGTTTCTTGTATGGGGACCCTTTTAACTTTATATTATTTGTAGTTACAGCCAGTGCCGGATGAGCCCATAAGCAAATTAAGCAATTGCTTAGGGCATCACGTCTCAGGGTGCCCCCCGAGACGTGACCTTATGGTGCCCCATAAGGCAGAAACAGCGCCGACACAGTATTTGCTAGCATATGAAAGGCAAGGCTGTTTATCAGCAAGATATTACAAGACCCAAAGTCACTCTAGCTAGTAATGTGCGCCAATCTTCACAAATCGCTCGTCGTTGTTTTGATAAAATACGAGGTGACTCGTGGATAGGAGGGCCTACAGGCGTGGATTGCTTAGGGCAGCAAGGAGTCTTAATCCGGCGCTAGTTACAGCGGCCATAGCAATACACACTCTGTGAAAGTTTCAATTGTTTAACTATTACGGTTGAAAAGATATAGCCCTGTGACAGACAGACGGACGGACGGACAACGGAGCCTTAGTAATAGGGTCCCGTTGACACGCTTTGGATACGGAACCCTATGTAGTTACGATAAGAACACGATTTAACTATAGGCCGACCGCTTAACTGAGACGTTGCCTGAGGTAGCTGCGGTGCGGGAGGGGTGATAGTTGTCACAAGTTGACGTTGTCACACCCCTCCCGCACCACGCTGCTACCTCAGACCACGTCTTAGGCCTATAAATACACCACTCCGTTAGGTACTTTGGGGATGCTGGTTCTAACCTAACCTAACCACTCTAAAAGAATATTATTCTTACTTCCTGCCAGTATTATGGTTGTATTGAAAGCAGTGCGCGGCTGACAGCACATGTCGTGACGTCAGAATGACTCCAGCACAGTGCTGCACGAATTCGTCCGTTCCCCACGAGTCGAGCAGCAGTTGAGCGAGTATTGGATAACGGTCTATCTTCGTTGGAATGCCTTGGATCACTCGAGTTAGTATGTTGTAGGAGTTGAAGAATTGGGCGTTCGCTGGAAAAAAAAAACAGATTTAAAGTAAGGATGTTTCACACCTGTTACCAGTAGGGGTCCGATCAGGACCAGGCCCGTGCCGGACGGCGCGTACGTGTTCCACGCGCGCCTCAAAGAGATGTCAGCATCAGTGAAGGGGCCCGTCAGCGCCGAAGCCTGCCGGGTCAGCGGGATTGTCCGAAAGGGTCCGCTGGCCCGGAACATAAAGGGCTAAGGAAGCTAGGAACACGGGTGGGTTTTAGTCAGTGAGTCTGACACTCCCTTCCGCTCCACCCAGAGCGGGAGGGGTCATTTGATAATATTTCTAACCGTAAAAAAAAAGGCGTAGACAGATGTTACAAGTTACACTGATTATTGTCGTTTATCTGCAGTTTGCGCGAAACCGTGCATGTTTTGGAAAAAAATAATTCTTTGTTTGATTACCTACATACCACTTTTGGAGTTGGAACTTTTTTTGGACTTTTAATCGTTCAATTTACTAGCGAAACCTCGCAGACGTGTTATGTATCAAATACTTATCTGTATCTTAACATGACAAAACAAAGAAAACAAAAAAAAATATTAGAAATCATCATCATCTCATCATCTGCCTATTAGTCTTTTCCCAAATGTTAGGGTCGGCTTACAGTCTAACCGGATGCCGCTGAATACCAGTATTTTACATGGAGCGACTGCTTAACTGACCTCCACAACCCAGTTACTGGGTAATACGATACCCCTTGGTAAGACCAGCGGGCTTCTGACTACTCGTAACGACTGTCAAAGATCCACGAATAACAGCCGGGTCCACGGGACCAACGGCTTAACGTGCTTACCGAGGCACGGAGGGGTCATGGTATGTAAAGATGGCCATCCATCCACAGAACAACCGCGGCAAGCGTTGCTTAACCTGATCGATCGACCTGTGCGGCTGTTATTATTTAGCCACGAGACCAACAAAAAAAAAATTGATTAAAAATCATGAAATAAATTTATTTTTTGTTTTTATGTAGGTACCTATACATATATCGAAATCCAACGCGTCTGTCGAGTTTCCATAGCAAATTTAATTGGAGACCCTGTATATTTTATAACCCAACATAGTTAGGATCAAAGAGATTTAAGATAGGTACTTTAAATGTCTTTGGTTAGGATAATGCTTGGCAGATGATGAGAGCACTAACAGTCTAACATTCTAATGACTAATTTAAGACGACGATGGAGACCTCAGAAGCCATTACTTGGGTGATAAAATTACATACACTCGAGTTTTCAAGACGTTAATAACGTGAGAGAACGGTAATTTTAGTAGGTACCTACGCTTTAGCAGTAAATCGAGAAAGCCGTAAGCTTTCTTCAGAAAGTAAAAGTCTTTGAGACTGTCCTCGTGTGCTTTTCACATCTTCGACAGATCAGTAGGAGATATAAAAATAGATTCCGATTATAATAAACTAGCTGTGCCCCGCGGTTTCACCCGCGTAATTGTCGATCCCGTGGGAATATCGGGATAAAATGTAGCCTATATGTTAATCCAGGGTGTCAGCTACCTCCATACAAAATTTTATCAAAATTGGTCCAGCCGTTTGAGCGTGAAGAAGTAACAAACATATAAACACACACACACACTCACACACACACTCACAAACTTTCGCCTTTATAATATTAGTGTGATTATTCAAAGTTAAAAGTTCGCGACCACATTCGCAAGAAGCTGGTAGGTAGTAGGTATCATCATCAATTCATCACTGATCACACCGCTAATGTTTTTTCATTGTTTATCTTATTTCTTTTTAGTAAGTATATTTGTGTATTTATGTATATTTAATCCCACAAAAACATTTCATGTTAAATGTTGCCAAGACGAGACCATGTAGCCTCGCACTGTCAAAAAGTAATCAGATCTCATGTAGAGCCAAGCTTCTAACTCTACACGCCCTAACTCTACAAGGCCTAACTTCGCAAACTCTACTCCTTAGTCAAAATATATGGCTTGGCCGTTTCGTTACTACAAGAACCTTTAACAGTATGAGAGTTTTTCACCTTACGCTCATGTGAATGTAGCGAAATGGCCAAGCCATATATTTTGACTAAGGAGTAGAGTTTGCGAAGTTAGGCCTTGTAGAGTTAGGGCGTGTAGAGTTAGAAGCTTGGCTCTACATGAGATCTGATTACTATTTGACAGTGCAAGGCTACATGGTCTCGTCTTGGCAACATTTAACATGAAATGTTTTTGTGGGATTTCATTTCTTTTTGTAAGTTGCTTATGATATTTATACGAGTATTTTTTCTGTTGTTCATTTTTTCTTTCATTTTTTGGGGTTTATTTATAACAAGGACCCCCTATATAAATTTTCAGATCTCTAGCATACAAACTTTCACCCCCTAGTTTAAGGGGTTGGGGGGGGGGGGGGGGGGTAAAAGTTTCAAGTTTTAAGATTTTTTTGTTGTTTGTGTACTATTACTAGCTTACATACCAAATTTCAGCTCTCTAGGACTTCAGGAAGAACCTTAAGAATATTGATGATCATCAGTCAGTGAGTCAGTGACGAAATCGGGGTATTTTAGGTATCAATAAAATCTAAAGTATAAGAGCTATGCAATTGAAACTTTATCGGCCTTATTATAAAACAAGGTTTATCTTTAGACCCTGGTTTAAACCATCGAGCCGTTTTTAAATTTTGAACTTTATTCTGACAACTGTAAAGTTCTTAATGCAAAATTGACAACTTAGACTCGGGTTTAACGTCAGTTTTTGTAATAAGAACTTTAGCTTCGTCGGATTATAGTTCGAAATTTAAAAATAGCGGGATGGTTTAAACCTTGGTCTAAAGATAAATCTTGTTTTGTAATAAGGCCGTTTAGGTTTAATAAGTCAGCCACTGACATCATATCCCGAAAGTTTTGATTATCTGGTATAATCCAAAGCCAAGTTAAGAGGGTTCAAAAGTATGACGAAGTGCTTCGAGAAAAGGTAGGTAGTGCCCTTGCGCTTCGCTTGGCTCGTCTTGGCGGGGGCACTCCCGTGCCCCCAGATTGAGTTTATATTTGTGTTTAATTAGGTATTAAGTAAGCATATTATTATTTACCTACTTATAGTTTTTATAGGTTTTTGCGCATCGTTAGGTATATTATGTACAGACGCCAGCACATCAACCTACTACAATCTGTCAAATTTCTTTAATAAATTTTCAACTTTATTGCTAAAGCATAAGGTTCAAAATTGATTGGGAAAATTTTACAGTTTCGGTTAGGTTGATGTGCTGGCGTCTGTACCTATTTAAAAATATTTATTCTTCAATTTTCATGACTGCACCTACCACTGTCTGTCTCTGCATCACCCAAAGGTTAACCCAAACTCAAAGCATTTATTTCAATTAAACCTTGTACAGGCACTTTTGAATTGTCAAAATTAAGTAGTCTGTCAGTTAGTCAGAATGTTGAAGCTAGTTGAACTCGTAGAAAATGTCTATTTCATTAAGTCCGCGCCTGTACATTTGTGTGCTTAAATTAAGTAGGTATTAATTCAATACTTAATAAATACCTAAATAGTTACCTCAGTTTTATCGTTAGATATTGCGAAATTAATTTAAAAGTAAAATGTATTCAATATGAAGTTTTATGCCTACTTTAACACTGATCATTAAATAAATCGAATCCTTTTTAGCTGTAGATAGGTAAATTTACCCTACCTAGCAAATATTTTTGTAGGTTTCGAACCCGATACCCACTAGCAATGCTAAACCCTTTTTTTTTTTGTTGCGTATGGGAAATCATCAAATGACTCCTCCCGCTCTGGGTGGAGTGGAAGGGAGGTCAGACTCTTACTGACTAAAACCCACCCGTGTTCCTTCCTTAGCCCTTTATGTTCCTGGCCAGCGGTAACCCTTTCGGACAATCCCGCTGACCCGGCAGGCTTCGGCCCTAAGGGGCCCCTCCTCGATGCTGACATCTCTTTGAGGCGCGCGTGGAACACGTGCGCCGTCCGGCACGGGCCTGGTCCTGATCGGACGGTGAGCTACCCATTACTCTCCACCCGCAGGCCCGCGCCTACGGTGGCCGGGAGTCGTCACGCGGCTCCCGACGCCTGGGGCGTCCCCCGCGGCGGCTGAGACGGGAGGCTCTCTCCCTGAACCGTCCCGCCACCTCCTTCGCTAGCATGACTGCTTCGCAGAAGGAGGTGACTGCCTCCCACTCCCTCTCGCCCCGGACCAAGGCTTGCACCAGGGGGTCTACTCCCTAACTCCGTTAACGAAGTAATGAGCCCGTTCGATAGTAGTCCGATACGTCGGAATGAACCCTACTCCCTAACGATTTCGGATTCATCAGTTTCAAACGGAATCATAGACAATATTCGTGAACGAACGACGCATGGTGATAGAGTTGCCCTATTTTACCCGTCGATTACCGGTTTACTTATTTTGTAGTTTTCTAGCTTATTAAACAAAAATTAATACTTTTGTCGTTAGTAAATTACCACATTAAAAAAATATCCTTTTTATTATGTCTTTAAATATAGAATTGAATTATTTTTGCCATTTTTGTCCGGAAACCGGCATCATCCTGTTGATACCTTTGCCTGTTTACTTTTTGAAGGACATTTTCCACAGACTACTTTTGACACTTTCAAATGAAATGTCAAATTGTCAACCGGGAAGTTTTAAAATTTCCAATATTTTATTATGCTTACTAGTTAATTTTGTTTATATGGCCCCAACCGCTGCAGCAACACACGGGCAAATTGAGGCCCTTCTCGATTTTATGGGTGAGAACCATGAATTAGCTCGCGGGTTATTGAGGGGTGCCGACGGGAGAGTTCGCTCAAAACGGCTGTAGGAAAACCTGTGCAACTCCTATAACTCAATGGGAAGTTGCACTAAGTCCGCCTAGCAGTGGCAAAGGGTGAGTTTTATACATTACTCGTCAATATTAATATGATTTTAAGGTCTTGTCATCAGTAAAGTGAATACAATGATAATACGATGAATAGACGATGTGGGTCATTTTATTAATTTTTTATGTTTTATTTTTCTCTCTGTTCTATTACTTGTTTTTTTTTTTTCACTCATGGTCTGGCAGTTTGAGTAATTTATGTGGCCTACCCAAATGTCCTTTCTTTGGTATTGTTCGTCGAATCGTTGAGCTCCTTAAGTCTTGAGTTGAGCTGCACGATTTCTGACAAATGCGTGCACTGACTGGACAGGTCCTCTCAATCTGTGTGGTTCTTTCCTCAAAAGACCATCTCAGACATCGATCTACATGGTCTTCATATAACCTGACCAAGATTATGTCTGGACTTTAAAAGAGACTGTGACCTCTGAGTTTGTTTCGGCCTTTCTTCTCAGAGTAGTCAGATAGGAAACGCCGACCTCATCTAGTTTAAAAAAAACATGATTGACGTGTA
This sequence comes from Mesoligia furuncula, assembly GCA_916614155.1. Taxonomy (NCBI): domain Eukaryota; kingdom Metazoa; phylum Arthropoda; class Insecta; order Lepidoptera; family Noctuidae; genus Mesoligia; species Mesoligia furuncula. Next base: position 25,011,150 of record OU744810.1, on the reverse strand, counting down.
AAAGTGTTTGTACAAACCTACTTACAAAAATAAAATCATTTATCATTTATCATTTATCATTAATAATCAGTCGTCCTCCAAATACTTATCTGTAGGAGTACTTACGAGTATAGTGGTTTTTATATAGCTTCATAAAATTAACCAAATATTCAAATTTTAGGTGTGGTCTGACAAAAAAAAGAAAGAGGGGCCCGTGGCTAAATAATAACAGCCGCACAGGTCGATCGATCAGGTTAAGCTACGCTTTCCGCGGTTGGTCTGTGGATGGGTTACCATCTTTACATACCGTGACCCCTCCGTGCCTCGGAAAGCACGTTAAGCCGTTGGTCCCGGCTGTCATTCGTGGATCTTTGACAGTCGTTACGGGTAGTCAGAAGCCCGAAAGTCTGACAACCAGTTTTACCAAGGGGTATCGTATTACCCAGTAACTGGGTTGTGGAGGTCAGATAGGCAGTCGCTCCATGTAAAATACTGGTATTCAGCTGCATCCGGTTAGGCTGGAAGCCGACCCCAACATAGTCGGGAAAAGGCTAGGCAGATGATGGTCTGACAAAAAACGCCTTGCCAAAAAGGCTGCTGGAGCTGCCAGAAGGTCAGCAAGTGGAGGCCCCTCTGAACCCTCTCCCAAGTGGAATTAAAGATACTATCGATAATGGGAGAGGGTTTTAGAGAGCTGGAAAACGGAGCAAGAGTGCCAGCTTTTCCATTGGTAAGAATTACATTATAATTTATGATAGTAAGTCTGTTCAATGGTAAAAAAACTAAAAGCAATAAGTATTGTATTTATAATTATGAGTCTTTCCCGTAACTTTTTAGGGTTCTGTAGTCAACTAGGAACCCTTATAGTTTCGCCATGTCTGTCTGTCCGTCCGTCTGTCTGTCTGTCCGTCCTCGCTTAATCTCTGTGACCGTTAGCACTAGAAAGCTGAAATTTTGTAGGAGTACGTACTTATATCAGTTACGCCAACAAAGTGGTAAAATAAAATTTTGGAAAATATTTTTTTTTAGGGTAGCTCCCCTACATGTGAAGTGGGGATGAATATTTTTTTCATCATCTACCCCATCGTGTGGGGTATCGTTGAATAGGTCTTCTAAAATGTCTTAGGGGTTGCTAAAATTATTTTACGATTTAATGCTCCATTTACGAAATATTAAAGTTTAAAGAGCAAATTTTTGTTATAGTAGGGCGTCCCCCCCCCCCCTCTAAGAGCTAAACTACTAGCTTGAAAAATCTGGAAAAATTCTCGATGAAAGTGCATTTCATGAACTTTAAAGGAAAAGTATAGCGGTTAAGATAACTTTATTAGTTTAGCAGTAATAGTCGTTGAACTTGGGTGTTGGATAATTTTGTACCAAATACAAAATCCTTAGCATTAATCCTTTAAAGTGACTAAGATAAAGTAGTTGCTTGTTTATAATGGGTAAAGACTTGCATTGAAAACCAAAATATGTTTTTTTTTTACCTATTCAGAATAAAGAACAACAGAATCGTACTACATTGTGATAACGGGCTACTACGGAACCCTACACTGTGCGTGGCCCGACACGCACTTGGCCGGTATTTTTATTAAATAATAATAAATTACAGATAACTACACAATTATATATGTTTTGATGTATCCGTCAATGATATTCAGTTTTTGTTGTACAGCTTCCACCTGTAAGAGATCCAGAGCCAGTAGGTAGCTACCTCACCCACTCATGCTCCTACACGTGCCGACCCACTCTCCCAGGAGCAACTCTCTACATCCACTGAGGAAAACCTAAGATGTACCTACTAACTCTTGATGGTGCATAATGAAAATAAATGAAATAAACGATTAAAGTTAATTCATTGTTTTATTCCAAAAAAAATCCAATATTGGCAAAACTTAGCATGTACTAAACTCTAATGGTAAAATCCCGAAACATTGTCTCTTTTTACCCGACTGCGCGGCGCAAAGGAGGGTATTATGTTTATCAGTCTATATTTATGTACTTTTGTATGTATGTCTTCAAAAGAGGAATTAAATCCGCACATAAGTCCTCGAATTATTCCCGAGTGAGCCTATAGTTCCCTATGAACTCAACGTCGGGAATACTCGCCAACCTAAAGTTTTGGTGAAAATTATATCGACGTTGCCTCCGCTCTTCCTGTAAAGCTTCTTCAATAATTAAAAAAGCCGCCATAGTTCAAATTCTTAACTTTCGTCTACAGCACGAGAACTATTTTGATGTCGTATCAACTGACATAACTATCCGTCGAAACCAATGTCAAGTTCAACTGTTCGGACGGGCAAAAACACATCGGGAGTAGGGACAATTGTCAAATCGCGTTGAAATTCATTCTTCGCTCGGACCCCGAGCGAATCATCCGTCCGTTGGTCATAGGGAGTAGGAAACGCCCGTAACGAAGGCCGAAGTGACGGACTTCGTGCTTAGGGAGTAGACCCCCTGGGCCGGACGCGAGAGGTCGCCGTCGCTGCCGATCGCCTCTACGAGGACACGGCGGTGCTCCGCCCAAGCGGGGCAGACCTCCACCGTATGCTCCACCGTGTCCTCTGGGCGATCCTGGCAATGGTGACACCCGGGCGTTTCCTCCCATGCTAAACCCTTTGCCCAGCCACTAGGCCTATTACAAAAATGCGCGTAGATGCATGATTTCCTTGTTGAAACTGAATTCTATTCGATTTTTTAAAATTATTTATCTATTTACTAGCAGCGCCACGCGGTTTCACCCGCATAAGTGTCGAACCCGTGGGAATATCGGGATAAAAACTATCCTATGCTGGGACTGAAAACTATCTCTATACTTATAAATTTCATCTAAATCGGTTCAGCGGTTTAAGCGTGAAGAGGTAACATACAGACAGACACACTTTCGCATTTATAATATTAGTATGGATGTACAGTGGGCTCCAAAAGTTAGTTGACATTTTTCCACTTCAACTGTAGCACACCACATTATGGTTTAATTTCTAGTTCCAAATGTTTTAACTGCTATAAAGCTCTTTTGACTAAGAGCTGATTTTTCAATCGACAGATAATTTTTATTCGTGGAATAAAACTGACGTCTGACAGTTTTTCTATGGAAGAACTGTCAAAAATTCAAAATTATTCCTCCGATAAAGTTAACTGGCGTTGGAAAAATCAGCCCTTATTTTATTTCACGAATGATAATGATCGGGCGATTGAAAAATCAGCCTTAATTCAACTACTATGACTTATCAATATCATAAAAAAGAATCAAATAAGCCCATAAAATAGGTAACTACCTACCAGTTATTTTTTTTATTTTAAATCATAATGTGTGGGCACTATATGTAGGTATATGTATGGGTGGATAGAAAGACACTTAAAACCTCCACGGGTTTCTTTATTTAAATAGCATTCTACTCACCTTGTAATAAGCACAGGCTCATTAATATTACGATACAACAACGCATTTTGTTGTGAATATTTTGATACTTTAAGCACGGTGTCACTTTTCTCACACAAGCACTATTTGATACTGATCCGACGCAAACACGAAACGATGTGTACTCTCGGAAGGCACTGAACATGAATAATATGGTGAGCTTATTGTATACTACGACGAGTTATCTTGACACTTGAATATAATAATCCAAGCCGGTCGATTCTGTAAAAATCTCACCGTGAAAACTTAGGTGAAGTGACTTTGTTTTTGCTAGGAATTGACACTATTGACAGCTCACTCCACGCTCACTTCAACTAAGTTTTCACGGTGAGATTTTTACAGAATAGCACGGCAGCTTATTATTAAGCTCCACTGCAGGGCAATGGCCTTATAGAGGTACGAGGAGTAAAGTTCACTCATCCTCCATAGAAAAGGGAGGATCCTCCGACCAGAAGGGGGGATTTGTGTCACAGACTCACAGCCTCTTCTCACACAGAGAAGACACGAGCATCATCACGCTTGCTCAAGACGGGGTGGCGATTTCAGACTTTCATTAATGTAAGTCCCTGGTTTTCGCACGATGTTTTCCATAATCGCTGTCAGTAACATTCAAGATAAACGTACTTGAAACATAAGGCTTTAAATACGAGGCTAGGTTTAAACTAGGTATTTCACCCACAGTTCGCCTATTGTTCTCTGTACCATGTGGCCACTCTTCTTATTACTTTTATATTCGGTATCATCCATTCTGGCCTCACCGGCTTTTAATGCTAATCAAATTTTAAGGCTAATCGTTTGTCTTCTGGATGCACATTCTGCTAATAAAAACTCTATTAGAAGCCGCTTTTGGAAAAACCGACAGTAATAGAATAAACGTGAAACTACTTAAAAAAAAGGAAAGAATAAGAGAGATTTAGTATGAGAGACAGAGAGAGAGAGAGAGTTATAAGTAGTTATCCTTCTTCTCAATCGTGTTACCTATTACTCGGGAAGTCAGGTCTTCATTTTCCTACAACACGTCGTCAAAGGCAAGGTGTACAGTTTACGCAGCTTTCGAGACTTGTAAAAAAAAGTATCCAAGTATCAAGATTGCTTCGCATCACATGGGAACTGCAAATAGTGTGTCGCGGTATATTATGAACATCAATCATTTGGAGAGCACTCGGTAGAAACTCTATAAGAAAATTAATCATTAAACAATTTGTTTTAGTCGTAGATGTTATTGTGGTTAATTGATTTTTAAATGGTAGTGTAACGGTTTTTTTTTCAAGTGATATTTAATGAGTTGAGGAAGGTGCTTGCTTTTATGCCGTACCTACTTATCTATTTTTAACTATGAGGATAATGTTTGTAAAATAAGTAATTAGGACCGGTTAAGCCTACATTTAGCCAAGATTAAAGGCGATTATTCGTACATTGACCCGTAGTTAGATAGAATTCATTGGCAGGTATATCCAAATTTAAATAGTTAAGTACAAAATGTTTCGGCGTTAATAAATAACTGTACCTACCTACGTAAACCTAAGTACCTATACTGTTGTGTGTTGTTTGTTAGGGTATTGTGGCGAAGCCTGGGAGAGGCCTATGTCCAGCAGTGACTGCGATGCCATAGGCTGAGTTGATCGATTGACGGAAAAAAGGGTATTTAGTATTCAATATCGTGCCTCGGAAAGCACGTTAAGCCGTTGGTCCCGGCTGTCATTCGTGGATCTTTGACAGTCGGTCGTTACGGGTAGTCAGAAGCCCGAAAGTCTGACAACCAGTCTTACCAAGGGGTATCGTATTACCCAGTAACTGGGTTGTGGAGGTCAGATAGGCAGTCGCTCCATGTAAAATACTGGTATTCAGCTGCATCCGGCTAGACTGGAAGCCGACCCCAACATGGTTGGGAAAAGGCTAGGCAGATGAGTATTCAATATCGTCGCACGTCGTTTTCTGTGATCTATCATTTCAAGAAAGACGTTTACAAATATAGGAGGCATCAGATGTATGATATGATGGGAACAGCATCTTTATCGCAGCAAAGATAGAGCATAGGCCTCAATGATCCACAGCCAAATGTAACGAAAAAAAAAAAAAATTAAGATTGCAATAACAAATCGTATAATTTTTTCAATTCTCTTAAATTTTAAAATTGTCTTCTAACAAAAACTATATACATTTTATACAAACAAACGTATTACCTACTTTGAAAGTCTACTGTGGCCTAAGACTATTTTCTCTTGACACTGAAAGGTGGCGAAAAAAGAACTAAATTCAAATGTAAGTACAGACTAGCACATCAAGTTACTACAATCTGTCAAATTTCTTCAATAGATTTTCAACTTTATCGCTACAGCATAATGTTCAAGATTGATTGGGAAAATTTGGCAGTTTTGGGTAGCTTGTTGTGCTGGCGTCTGTACCGAATTTGACATAATTAACAAAGACATTTCTCGTCGAAGGCAGCGCCACTCCGACACAAGGTGGGCTGAAAATCAGCTTTCATAGACTTAGGGATTTCAATTTTTTCTTGGATACCTGTCTTTTGTTTACCATTACTATGCTCAAATATTCACACAAGGTTAATTTTGCATATAAACGGATGACATAATTTTTTTACGAAAAATTTGTATGAAGCTCGTATGAAAAAACCGCTTATCTTTGAATCTGTCAGTTGAACCGTAATATCCTTACAGCTAGTTTTAGAACTAATTATTTATGATTTTTTGACATACCACATGTAACGATACCTATTTTCTGCAGGATTAAAAAAAAATGAAGATCATTTTTCTAAAATTTTAAATAATACTTAATAAAAAAAACTTGATAAATATAAACAGATAACTTACATAATTATATTTTGAAATAAAAAGGTAAATTACATTAATCGCTCTCGTTGGATTCCAATTCGGAATCAGGATCGAAATTATTTACATCCAAAAAGTCGAATTGAGTTTCCGAAAACTTGACGAGTTAATATTCAATATCGCTCTCGTTGGATTCCAATTCGTAATCAGGATCGAAATTATTTACATCCAAAAAGTCGAATTGAGTTTCCGAAAACTTGACGAGTTCTTTAGTTTCAGCGAAGAAACCCTGGCTTTTCTTTTTATCTAACTATCTTCGTGAACTGATCAAAGGATCAGACGAAAGATCAAGCATATTGAGGATATCGTCATTGGAAGTTTGCCTGCTGTTTTTCCGCGAATGATGTTCCCGGAACCTTCTAAAATCTTTATTACGGGCCTCTGGGGCTTCTTCTGAGAGGCTCCCGATTGGCACAATATCGTTATTGACGATTATATCTGCACTGTGTATCAATAGCTTATGGACAGTCGAAGACATGTGGTACCAGTCTTATGACTCCACACACTTTTCTGCAGTATTGCGTGCATATACATATAATTTTTAAATTTTATAAACATCGATGTGCTACCCACATGTAACTGCTTGCAGAATCACGGCAAAATCTTCGAACAAGCTCTTCATCCAAGCCAGTAACGGCTGCAGTTTTATCGGGGAACTCGAAAAACCTTCTTGCTGTATTGCCGTGATTTGTGGTTCTTGAGCCTTGTTTTACGGTGTCAATCAAAATATTGAGCTCATCTTTAAATTTATCTTGGATATTTTTTTCCTTTCCTTTCTCTTTGAAGTCGAGTCGCTATGAAATATGTAAAAGACACATACAAATTTACCATTGATCATTGTCATCATAAGTTGATGACTCTGACTCACCTTATTACTATTGCACTGTGGGTATAAGATCCTTAATTTCGTCATCCATTTGCCTTTTGTGTGATAACCACTTCTTCGTTCTCCTTTACAAAAGTGGACTGCACTGGACGATAATATAAGGCTGAGCATGGCTTAGGATTCATCCATAAAGCTTTGTCTCCAGCAGTCAGCTTGAGTGGTACCAAGAAGGTCATGAATATACCTACTTGAATCATCTTGTTCCCATTTTCTGTTTATACCGGCTTTGGTTGGAAGCACCATCAAATCCCCACTTAGATTTATTAGGTTTAAATCCTTATTTCTATAGAAAAGGGAGGATCCTCCGACCAGACGGGTGTCGTGTCTGGCGGGCAACTGCCCATCGATTGATGTCGGGACATTGTATACAGGGTTATTGGAAAAACACCAACAATCTCTTAAGAGGTCATTGTACTTTCTTCTCAGAGCAGTAAGATAGGAAACGCCGACCTCATCTAGTTTAAAAAAAATATGATTGACGTGTAAAAGTGTTTGTGCAAACCTACTTACAAAATAAACTCATTTATCATTTTTTTTACTCATCATTATGAACAACTTTTACTATGGGACCATTCTAGAAATCACGAAAAAAACAGTTGTTCCCTACATTTATGTTCGTACAACTAACTCGTCAAAGTGTAGGGAACAGCTGATTTTTTTTTCGCGATTTCTGATTTGGTAGTAGTAGTACTTCATAGATTTTTTTTTTAATACGCTGAAAATATCGTTTTAAGTGGTTTGTCAAAAAGTCATAATTATTTAGTTTTAAAACCTCTTGAAAGGATGTTACGGTTCAACTTATAGTTTCAAAGATAAAAGGATTTTTCATAGGTACGAGCTTCATACAAATTTTTCGTAAAAACATTATAAGTCATCCGTTTTTATGCTAAATTAACATCGTGTGAATATTTGGGCATAGTCATTACTATCCCCAAATATTCACACAATGTTAATTTTTTTTCTTGGATATGACTTTTGTTTACCATTGTAAACAAAAGTCATATCCAAGAAAAAAAATGACATATAAAAAATAAAATCCGAAAGCTGATTTTCAGCCCAACATGCGACATACTAAAATATATTGGGCAAACTGTGCCTTATCGAATGATTCCTTTATTTCGTATAGACAATTGTATTTGGCTGTCTATGCTTGTGTAATATTTCATTATACCTAATAATTTAATTACGTTCTTCATATCTCCATCGAAAAATGCGGTTGAAACTTGCTTCTGTAAACTTTTGATTTTGGCCTTATTTTCTGCATTTAATTCCATTATTTCCTTTTCTGTTTCTGCTTTTTCTACCTCTTCATTCTTCTCCATTATTTTCATTAGGAACTCTTTGTCTACAGATTCAGTTTCTTCAGGGATCTCTTTGCCTCTTAGACGCAGCATGTATATACCTAAAAATAAAGGTAGGTAGGTAAGGTAGTGTTTGATAATACTAACATCTTACTGATGTAATCTCCTTTTTTAGGGTTCCGTACCCAAGGGGTAAAAACGGGACCCTACTACTAAGACTACACTGTCCGACTGTCTGTCTGACACCAGGCTGTATCTCATGAACTGTGATAGCTAGACAGTTCTTTTCACAGATGATGTATTTCTGTTGTCGCTATAACAACAAATACTCACAACAGACTTTCTTATGTAATGATGATGTTCAAGAAGTGCCGATTCGCAGCTTAGTTTAAATAAATGACTTTTGATTTTGATTGTAATACAGGGTGGCGGGGACATTGATGCGCAAACTGTTACCATTGATTCATTACATGACTCTGAACCCCCATCATCATCATCATCTGCCTAGCCTTTTCCCAACTATGTTGGTGTCGGCTTCCAGTCTAACCGGATGCAGCTGAATACCAGCATTTTACATGGAGCGACTGCCTATCTGACCTCCACAACCCAGTTACTGGGTAATACATTACCCCTTGGTAAGACTGGTTGTCAGACTTTCGGGCTTCTGACTACCCATAACGACTGTCAAAGATCCACGAATGACAGTCGGGACCAACGGCTTAACGTGCTTTCCGAGGCACGGAGGGGTCACGGTGTGTAAAGATGGCCACCCATCCACAGACCAACCGCGGCAAGCGTAGCTTAACCCGATCGATCGACCTGCGCAGCTGTTATTATTTAGCCACGGGACCCTCTGAACTCCCATGGACCCCATGTGTTGAAATTTTTGATAATGTCTACGCTAAATGGCCTAGAATCATGTGCTGACTTCATAGTACACTTTTCGCGTCAATGTCAATACCACCCTGTATAATTTCTGGTTTCTTACCTCTTGTTAATGGTTCCAATAATGTTTTGTAAGCTTCATTCACTAGTGATGAATATTTCTCTGAGATTTCTTGCTCCTTCTTATCTCTGAAACATTTTAAAAACATGTTTTAATTACTTATTTCAAACTAAATAACGAATTAAGCTTTTACCTATACTGCTGTACTAAGCACAAAAGCGGTATCTCAAAAAAATAATAATCGTAAAGTTGATTTTTGTGGCATTGGATAGCTTAAAGAAATATGCATCCAATGAGCTAAGCCAAATACCGGTATCTTAATAAAAAAAAAACCCTTTGAAAAGTGTTCCATAACTCAGCTTTCTCACTTAGAGAATAAAAGCAAAACTTCAATTTTCGCGAAACTAGCTTTTCCTGAGATACCGCTTTTGCGTTTAGCATGGCAGTATAAAACATTGCACTTTGTTTTGTGTAACTGGCAAAGTCTGTTAAACTGTAGCATAATCAGTCTATAACATTCCCACTGCTGGGACTCAGAGCTCTCTTCGAGCTTGGGCTGTACTCTACCACGCGAATCCAGCGCAGGTTGGTAGATGTCACATACCTTCGAATTTTTGGTTCTAGGACATGTGGTTTCTTCACAATGTTTTCCTTCACCTGTTTCAGAGCAGTGGTGATGAAATAATTTACACAAAGTAAAGCGTCTGTCTGACCCACACCTACAACTCCACTGCTCTCATTAAGCTGTAAATGTTAAATATTGGTTGCTAGCCTCTATAGTAATAGATACAGTCAGTGGATACTTTAGGTTTACTGGTTAAAGACGTATACTTACTCAAAAACAACTAATTAAATGGATAGTTACCTGTTACCAAACTTATCCGGATGTAAATACTTCTGCAATTCCTTGTATTTTTTCGCTAGTTCCGTTTCATCCAAGTCGTAAGATTCACCGACTCCCATGATCTTGAAATAATTCTCTCCCTTGGCTGGCTGTTGTAATGCATTGCAACTCCCGCAGAATAAAGCATTCTCCTTATTTCGGACATCTTTACCACAAGACCAACATGATGAAAGACGAATTTGTCTGAATAAAGATTGTTTTATCGTTTGGTTTATTATTAGACTTCTTACACTCATAACTTTGAGGTTAATTTATGTTTTTACGAATTAAAAGGACCTTGAAATGGTTACGGTAATAATGTGAATTTTAGTGAGGTCACGATACGTACACATCAGCTACAGGCTATAGTCAACTGATTTTGGCAAATTTTTCAGTCAACAAAATAACTTCGATTATTTTTGTTCGTTTACAATTTGACATTGACAGTTCACAATCAGCTGATTTGTTTTTTTTTTATTCGCCCAAAGGGCAGGCTATAGTCTTTTGACCATACCGCCTCGTCTTCCGTGCAGAATTTCTTATATTTTTATTTATTTTGGACGTAGTAAGTTTAGAAAAAATAATGTCTTTCGTTCAGCTGATTTGCTGCACATTTGCTGTCACTACTTTCAATGTGTAAAGAGTAGAGGGAGTATACCTCTATTCTCTGTCTACGGGGTGTAAAGAGCATAGATAAAAATACTAAATGTACAAGTAAAGAGACAGGCAAAGGCGGAGTAAAAAGTACAAAAACAAACAAACAAAAAATTTTGTAAATGAATATTATGAATAATTTGATTAGGTTATTTTCATTGTACCATTTGGAAAGATAGATAAAAAACCTGTTTTATGATTTAAAATAATTATATGATGAATCTGTCAAGTGTCAATTTCAAATTGACAGTTGGTATTTGGTAAACAGCTTCAGCTTGAGCTTTTATAATTTTCAAGTCAACTCAAGTATTTTCATTTCGTGAAGGCAGAAAGTGTAGAAAGCCATAATCATGGTGAATTACTTCAACATGGACGGCGCCGAATCAACAAATTTTCAGAAGGAAATATCTGGCATGATGCACGGTTTTGGCGACAATCCGAACCCGAACGCGGCCACCGTTGTGTTGGTCGAAAGTATTGTTCAACAACAACTAAAATTCATGATACAAGAAGCCAATCAAAACTGCAACACAAGAGGCGGAAGAGCTATAACTAACTACGATATCATTTTCTTAATGAGGAAGAATATCAAGAAGCTAAAACGCCTACACGACTACCAATTAAAATTGGACCAAATTGACAAAAAGTGTATATTGAACATCGGTACACCTGCTGAGTCATTGATAACGGGGCTGATTGAAGATGAAAAAGACCCTACAATCAGGAAGCGCAGGACCCACATTGATTGTATCAAAGAATTTGATGAGTATGATGAAGTAAGTCAAATTAAGTTTGATTCCATTGATTACATACGGAAAGTGCGCGCCGCAAAAATTACTGAGTCTATGACCTTTGACAAGTATGAAGCATACCATAAAGCTAGATGTGCATCCTTTCGTTCGGGTTATGGTATTGGCAAAGGCTTTATCAAGCTCGAGCGTTGGCTAAATCCCGTGAAAGAATTCAAGATCACCCAAGCAGCACTAGAAGTGTTATGCTTCGTTGCATATGAAACAGTTGCAGAGATCGTAGACGGAGTCTTCCTTGTACGACAGGATGCTAAGAAAAAGAGTGGAGACCCATTCAGCAAGTTTGAAGGCGGACATTTCTGTAACCCGGTCAGTTTGAACAATGCTGTGTACATCAAGTCAGGATATGAGGGTGTACCAGCTATAACGGTTGCTGAAGTGAGAGAAGTGTTGCGAAGATATTATACACCAAGAGTGGGCATGAATGGGCTATTCTATAGAAATATGAGTTTGGATCTGCCCATCAGATACTTGGCATTTTAAAGTGATTAAGATATAAATTCTCTTTTATATCTTTTTATAAAATCTTACTCATTTAATGTAAAATATAAGAAGAAACAGGTTTCCTAATAGCAACCAATGATGATCTCAAAGAGGTCAAGTTAGACTTAAGGCAATTTTGTTAGGGTTGCCCGCAAATTCCAGTTTCCTTATGTTTTTTGCAATTTGCAGGTCAGTATCAGGTTTAACGTTAATCTAAATATGATTTGCGGCCAAAACAAATTATTATTTATAGAATAATAATCATAAAAATCTATTTCTATGCACTATTGAATGACCATTTCATAAAATCATGACATTTGAGGCCAGTTCTAACTTAGGAGTTATATTGCTGATTCTAATGATTATAACTCTGTAAAGTCATAATTTGTTTCAGTCGCAAATCATACTTTGATCAACATACAATTTGACGCTGATCAGCAAATTGCAAGAAAATAAGTAAATTTCAAATTCGCGGCTACATTAGCGTATGGACCCGTGGCAGCGATGAGGACTCAAGAAAATAAATGTTGATGGAATAATATTCATATTTGAGTACCAAGTATTAACTAATTTTAGGCTTTTATTATCTTTATTTGAAACTAGGATTATGTATCCGTGTTAAAGCTCATGTGACTTTGTATTCTCTTAACCCATTACCCGCCGCAGTTGTATATAAGCAACTTATCATTTCTGAGCCCCTAGCACCGCAGTTGTAAATTTGCAACTTAAGTCTCCAAAGTGATTTTTAAACGTATTTTTATTTACGTAGGAGCAGTTTCATAATAAAAATAAAGACCACCGTTGCCATTCAAGGAATTTCTTTCCTTTTCCCTAAAATCACTTATGCAAAGCACCAAATTAACGGTGAAAAAAATGCATAAAACCCATCGCAAAATGCAGGTTTGACCTTAACCTGTACCGCCAGAGTTGTATAAATACAACAGTAGTGATGTAGCACATAAGTTTATTTATTACTCTTAATGCAAACTTTAGTTTACTCAAATAATATACAAATAGGTTAGGCATTCAGAATTAAAAAGTAATTCAATGCTTGTTGCTGTTTGAACCTATTTCTAACTATAATATCTAAAACTGAACATGATTTAAGGTAGATTCATATTACAATTAGATAGACGATTTTTACTAAATTGTATTTTAGTAACAACCCTAGTACTTTAACGTTATCAAAGAAGTCCAGCGCCGGAGTTGTACATATGCAACCGCTTGTGACGTCATAAGCGAACTCATAATGATAATAGTGAGGGTACATCTGTTTTATTTGTTAAGAATTATTAATGAAATAGTGGGTACTTATTTTATTTCATTGGGTCTTGTGGCCGTGTTTGAATCGCAAAATGTCGAGTGCAGAGGAATTAATAAGGATTTTAGAAGGTTACGAGGAAGATGTAGAAGAATTTGTGACCGATAATGAGTTAGAAGAGGAGGAGGTATGTACCCAAAGTTGTATAAATGCAACAATAGGGATTCCGAAAGACGTATTTAGTAGAATTATGAACTATACTCTATCAATGCTTATAGCTTTTTTTATTCGGGTAATTTTAATTATAAGGTTAATGACTTATAAAAAAACATTAGATTTTCGTAAAACGTGTAATTTTACTCTTAAAATCTAGTAAAAAAAATAAAAAAATTGTGAATGGTGCACAACACTATAGTTGACCTTGAAAATACGTGATTGGCGCTAGGGGCACATTTTTTTGCAAGATTATACAGCGGTTAAAGGGTTAAACGAATTAATTAATAATTCAATTAAAAAAAGTTATAATGTTCTTAGAAATAATCTTTAGTACTTCACTATCATACATTTCATCAACCAACTTAAAAAAAAAGGAAGAAGGAGGTGGTTCTCAATTCCTAAGAAGGCTTGCATGGTGGTTTACGGCCAACTCCCTCTCAATGAGAGGAGGCCTGTGTTCCAGCAGTGGGAACTGGGAACATAGGCTGATTATGCTATGCATCGAATTGCTTTATCTTTGTGGTAATTCATAAAATTGTTTGCTATAAATATGAAGTAAGTACTTTTATTAAATCACATTGATATTTTCTATAAAAAGACTTTTCATTAAAAAGCTAAGATGTAATGTCATCATAGAAAAACTAATAATTCTTTATGAAGCGAATCTAGTTTCGGCCGCGTTCAAATACGTGATCGCAGGCGTATGTTACGCCTAATTTTTACTACTACCTACATACAAAAGATAAAATTATAAATATGATAGAGTAATAGGAATAGGGACATATTTTGAATTTTGTGTAACACTGACACTATGAGAGGTTGCGGATGCAGATTTTTCGACATCCGCGGATACGGATGCGGATCCGGATTTTTCAAGGCGCGGTTGTTGTCGCAACCCGCGCTACGTCTGCATCCGCAAGGACATCCGCGGATGCGGACGCAGATGCCCAAATCGATGTGGAAGCTGCGCAATTGCTGACGCGAATGTCCCTGGTTAGTGTTTTATAGTTTTTGAGTATTAAACCAACCGGAGACGCCACAAGTACTAATATCTATGCAAATAAGTCTGTCACTTTCATCGCGGGGGACGAGGGAACGCAATAATACACTAATGCAATTCGATCGCGTTGTTACGCACGCACACAAAACAAAAAACAAACAAGCATAAACTATACGCACACATGTATATAACCGCTGTGACCGGCGGTCTCGTACCTTTGGCAGCGGGGATTGGGATTGCCTGACAATGGCGCCTCCAGTTGGTTTAAAATACTCAAAAGTTTATAGTAATTGTAAAACTGGTTAGTGACATTTCTAGCAAGTAAGTATGTAAGTTTTTCATTCAATTAATCAGCGATGATTATGAAATAAAAGCTTTTAAATTTTTTATTGTGTTTTTACTAGAAAACTGTCATTATGTCGTAATCAACAATTTTTAAATTGTGGTAAGTAAGTATGTTAGGGTTTCGTTCGTGGGTACCTAAATGATAACAGCTGCACAGGTCGTTGCTACGCTTCGGCCGGTTCGCGGATGGGTGACCAAGACCATCCATTGCCTACATATCGAGACCCCACCGTGCCTCGGAAAGCACGGGAAGCCCCCGGGGTTGGTCCCGAGTGTCACTCGTAAATCTTTGACAGTCGTTACGGATAGGTAGTCTGAACTGAAGCCCAAAAGTGACAACAAGTTTTTCTAAGAGGTATCCTGTTACCCAGTAACTGCATGTATGTGGAGGTCAGGTACGAGGTCGCTCCATGTAAAATACTGGTAATCAGCTGCATCCAGCTAGACTGGAAGCCAACCCCAACATAGTTGGGGGAAAATGCTAGATTGATGTTGTAGAGCAGACGAATTTTTTAAACAATTAGAGGTAGCAGTGATTTTCCTTTAGGTACCTACTAAATCCCCTTTAAAATCTAAGGAATTCTGATTCAGATGACAGAGACACTAAACGAAACCTAAATAAATGCCCAAATAACAGCGCGCTGTTGCATTTTCAACTTTCGGCGCTAAGTTGAGCGTTGAAAATTCAACATTGCGTTTTTAAAGTGAATTACACATATGGGTTGCTGTTTTGATTAATTACAGACGCCAGCACATCAAGCTACTACAATCTGGGGGCCTAAAAAGGCCACTTTGGAAAATCATAAAAGGATAACAGTATGAATGATAAAATAGCGAAGACAGTCCGTGTTTTTCTTTTTTTCGCTGCACTACGTAGGTACAATCAAGGAGATTGGGATTGGATAGGATTGGATTGATTGGTATCTTAGCACAGACAAAAAAAAAAATACCTAACTGAAAAATGCTTCACTAATGGGATTTGATACAATTAACTTAACAGTTAACTGTCCATTCTGTTAACCTTTTATGATTCTGCCAAGTGGCCTTTTTAGGCCCCCTGTTTTCTCAACATTATCGCTAAAGTTCAAGGTTAATTGGGAAAATTTGACAGTTTCGGGTAGTTTGATGTGCTGGCGTCTGTTACAATAATTTTACTACCCTAACAAAGTCACGTTCAATTCTTTGATTGACGACGGACAATCTTTTCCATGTGGTACAAAAGCAAAATTTATATTTAAAATATTAACTAAGTACTTCATACATCAGTGAGTTAGGTAAGTACTCGTTTTGTATTCATAAGTTTGGAACATAGTACATAGTCGAGGCTGTTTGTGTGCAATTCACACAATTTAAATTTTGATACAATTTCGCCCATTGCGTGACCACCGAGTCAAATTATTTGGCTCATAGGTACCTACTTAGTTGATAAAACGGCTGGTTTTATCCATTAGCTAATGAAAAACCACAGCTCTATCCTCGTGTTACACGAGGATAGATCGTGGTTTTTCAATTGATCTAGGTAGGTATACTATACCTACCTACACGAGTCGTGTAGGTATACCTAGTATACCTACCTAGATCGATTTTAATTTTCCAGAAAGCGGCAGGGTAGCCCGCCGAATTGTAGGTATATAGGTATAGGTATGTGGATCTAAATATGAATCGCAGTCGTAATAAATATGTATTATAATTTATAATTATTATAATTCGTAACAATAATCAACATACAACCTGATAGGTAGGTACTAGCCTGCAAATTGGAAACTGGCCAAGTGCGAGTCGGACTCACACAGGAAGGGTTCCGTTCCACAAGGCAAGAACGCCGAAAAAAACACGTTTGTTGTATGGGAGCCCGCTTAAATATTTATTTGATTCTGTTTTTAGTATTTGTTAACAGAAATGTACAACATCATCGGTGAAAATTTCAACTATCTAGCTATCACGGTTCATGAGATACAGATACAGCCTGGTGACAGACGGACAGACAGACGGACAGTGGAGTCTTAGAGGGTCCCGTTTTTACCCTTTGGGTACGGAACCCTAAAAAGACGAAGACCTCTTTCTTATTGGCATGGTTTCGTGAAAAGGTACCTAATACTATGTTTGTAAATCGTAATACCACAAAATATAACGTAATTTCTAGAAATATTTAGGAAGAAAACCGCTTTTGAATCTTGCTAAGTGTAGGTAAGGTACTTATTTCTGCTCGTGACTGTACTTACCTACTTAGGTAGGTACCTATCTAGTTCTAATAACTAAAGGCTCCTTCAAACAGGCACGACACGCGATAAAATCGCGCGCGACACAAAGGCACCGCAAGTCGCGCAACGAGCGGTGCCTTTGTGTCGCCTGCGATTATATCGCGTGTCGCGCTTGTTTGTAGGAGCCTTAAAGCTTTGTGTAATCGTGTCCGTTATACTACGGCTACATTGTCGCGATAAGGCGAACTACACTTCGCACGCTCTCCCTAGCACACCGTTCGAGGTCTCGCTGTAAAACTGAGAGCGCGCTTCATCGCGACAATTTCGCCGTAGCATTTTTCGTTCCATCTAAACACCAAATGGATTCATAGAACGAGACAAAGCCTTTATGCCGAATTGAGTAACACACTATCAATAAGAATCTAAATCATTTTGAAAGATATGTATTGCTAATCCATTGCTTCATATGTTCGAAAAATTTGTCTGCCTAGCAACGTAAATAAAGCAATGAATGTTGTTGAACTGTCAAAATGTAAGCCATTCCCGCAATTGCCCCGCAGATGTGGGTTGTGTATAGTGTTGCCAGGTCCGATTTGTTGTAAATCGGTACATGAGGTCAAAAAAATCGGGATTTAGGGTTGCAGATCGGGACAGTAAATAAAAAAAAAACAAGGGGTTTTAAGTCTTTTTGCACAATTTCGAAATTCTCAATATTTGAATATATCCAAAGCCAATAGATGGCGTTCCTTGTTAAAAAAATTACGTAGCGTAAATATACTTACATTTTTTTTATGTTTTTTTTTTTTGTAATTTTTTGATTAATCGGGACATTTAGCGTCCCGATGAGGTACAAATCGGGACGCGTCCCCAGACCCCTGAAAATCGGGACGTCCCGCGCAATCGGGACACCTGGCAACACTAGTTGTGTAGGTACAATGCCGGATTTTGCTCATAATAGATATCTACCTACCTAGGTTTTTGACTTCCACAACGTCTACTTTCGAGAAACCAGTCATTTTATAAATTTTCTTCTAGGTCGTTCCGAAGTGACCCTAAAACAAAGTTTAAAGACCCAATTAAAATAAAACGGAGCTCGGTGACGCCAAACTTTATTAGTGCTTTTGACAGATTTTATTTTATGGACAAATAAAACTATAATTTAATGGTCGAGTCTATTTAAGTTTTTACATTGTGATAATAGTGTGCGAAATAGACTATTATTCTTGAGATTAGTCGCAGCAGTGATTCATATTAATTTATGGTTTAAATTTTACCTAATGTGTTATTGTCGCAAAATAGAACTTAAGGCTCGTACAAACAGGCGCGACACGCGATATAATCGCGCGCGACACAAAGGCACCGCCCTTAAAAGAGTGTCCATGGAGTTTCTTGCCCGTTCTTCTCCATAGGTACCTACGCTTTGGAATGGGCAACTAGCTTCATCTTTCTGACTGACCGACCCCTTGACAATTCAAAAGTGCCTGTAATGGGTTTAATTGAAATAAATGCTTTGAGTTTGAGTTTGCTCGTTGTGCGACTTGCGGTGCCTTTGTGTCGCGCGCGATTTTATCGCGTGTCGCGCCTGTTTGAAGGAGCCTTTATGTCTTTGTAATATGTAAGACTAATTTTTAGCTTTCTCGCCTGAAACACAGGATTATCTAGTTCAGGCACGTAACTACGTAAGTCTTAGGAATATAATTTACATTTATGCAAAACTGTAGGTACTAATTTTTAAGCCTTAGGTATAATTTTTTGAATAAATATCCATACTAATTATTATAAATGCGAAAGTAACTCTGTCTGTCTGTCTGTCAGTGTTACTTTTTCACGTCTAAACCACTGAACGGATTTCGCTAAAATTATAACAGATTAGTGATTGGTGCTGATAGTGCTTTCCCGGACGAGCTCCTTTCCTTTTGTATTGTTTCTTCATTTGTCTTTTTTTACATTGTTCTCACATAAAGAAGCAACAAGAATAATGTACCCAGGATTTTGTAATATCTTGATTTAAAAGAGTGTCCATGGAGTTTCTTGCCCGTTCTTCTCCATAGAGATCTACGTTTTGGAACTAGCTTTAACTTTCTGAATAACTGACCGACTATTTAATTTTGACAATTCAAAAGTGCCTGTATAAGGTTTAATTGAACTAAATGCTTTGAGTTTGAGTTTCGAGTTTGAGAAGAAGAGAAAGAGAACTACTAAATACTACTACAAAAACTTTAAACCTAACTGACAATGCAACACTAACAATTATAGTAGGACTCCCAAGCATACGCCTTGGCTTTTTGAGAGCGGTTGCTTGCAAATTTAATTTTGTCTAGCTGAGTTATAGCGTTCCTTATTGGACGTAGGACGGCGCTCTGAATTAGTAATGGCGGTAGTATGCGAGGTATTTCCTTGAGGTAGTCAATACTTTGGTATAACGGGCTGTATGGGCGCGTTCAGGGATTTGTGAGGGTTTGTATTTGATGTTAGCTTGAGTAATAAATCAAAGGTCTTGATGATGATGGAAAGTATTTCTTGTAACGGTCTTAAGTTATTTTTGATGCATTGCCAAGCTTACAACAGTGTTATAGGATTGGGTTTGTACAAACTTAATATTATAGAGGTATGAGAAACAGGGTGTAAACTTTACTCATCCCCCATAGATAAGGAAGGGTACTCCAACCAGACGGGTGTCGTGTTTGGTGGGCAACTGCCCGACGAATGTTTTTTTTTTTAATAAATGGCCTGTTGCAGTTCAACCTTGTCTCTTATCGTGTGGTTCACCGGGCTTGTCTGTGGATGCCTTAATAAATTAAAGCCTCCAGTCCCTGTGGGGTACGGACCTCGGCTTAGGGCGTCGCAGGGAGGGCAGCAAGGGACCCGACGACTGATGTCGGGACGTAGTATACTTATGCTAGTTGCGCGGTAAATCTCGCTTGCGCGATGCAGGATTTTGCGTGCCGTCAGTATGATGCGTAGGTCGCATGTGGCCATGTAGATATCGCCACAATATTATGCCAATAGGTTAGGTTAGTTACACAACGCTTTGTCTTCTTCTTTCGAAAGTCAAATTAGTGACGACTGAAAGAGAGAAATCGGTGTGAAACTATTCATCTGCCGGTCGATTCTGTAAAAATCTCACCGTGAAAACTTAGGTTTTTGCTTTGAATTGACACTATTGACAGCTCACTCCACGCTCACTTCACCTAAGGTATCACCATGCATTCAGTACATAATTTTGAACAGAAAAAAGCTGTTCCATACATTTTGACCGCGTAGGAATTGATTGTGATATTAATAGTACATTATGATACATGTGTGCTATGTTGATCATTATGCTCGAGGCGGTATTATTCGCGCGAGCCGCAGGCGAGCGCGATAAGAAAGCCGAGAGTCTAATGATCAATGCACACGCGTTTCATATGACGTTTTTCAACACACTTGTGAGGAAAAAAACAGACTTGCATTGTTAAATATTAAGTTGTTTGGAAAATGGCGCGCTAGTTTTGTTTTGTGATGCGCGCGCAGGTGTAAAGTGTAAATAAGTGCTTACTCTCATTTTAAATATATTAGTCTAAGGCACCGACAAACCCTCTAAACAGCCTATAGAAAAAATATAATAAACACAAAATAATGTTTAGACTGATCGTAGTGTTGTCGTTCTTAGGGAAAAAACTTGAAAGATTCTATTCTAATGACTATAATTATGTAAATACATATATATTATAGTCGCGAATCATAGTTGATCAAGATACAACCTGATACTGACCTGCAAATTACAAAAAAAAACGTAAGAAATTTTTAATTATTCACCTTAAATTGTCCGTGGTCCCTTCCGAAACCAAACAGAAAAGACCCTGACTGGCGTTCTATTATTGCTGATTCTCACTGAACTAATGTATAATTCTCTATGCCAGTAGTACTTTCTAATACCATACTAAGTAAACTACAATTTGTTTAAGAAATACAAACTTATTTTTGCAGTCGATCAAATTAATGATGTGCATTGTGCATGCGTAAATATTCAACCCAACTACGGAACCTTTCACTGTGCGTGGTCTGACATAAACATGGCCATTTTATTTGGATTTTGTTGGGAAACTACCACAAAAAAAAAAACAATTTCTAATACTCAAGTACAATTACCGGCACGTAACTTGGCAAGAGATTTTCGTAGTGGGGGAAGTTCGCGCATATAAAAATGTATGAAATTGTGCGTGCGCAAACTTCCCCCACTACAAAAACTCTTGCCAAGTTACGTGCCGGCAACTATAAACTAATAGAAACAAAAACTACCAAGCTCATACAACTAACAAAACATATTGAAATGTAAAGTGATTGTGGAATACCCAATTTATACTATTAATTTATCACCATTCCCACACTTTTGCTAAGCCTACCTAAAACCGGGCATTCTGTAGCAAACTATTAGAAAGTATCAAAAATAAATAATGTAGTAAGTACAATAAATAAAAATAAATTTGCACGGCGAGCGCATTCCGAAGATAAATTCAAATATAGAAACAATTTGGCGCGAAATTCAATAATTAATTACTATGGTCAAAGATCCTCGGTTATTGACTCAGTTTCAATATAGTGTCCAAAAAACTAAAAATAACATTACAAAAGCATAAATCATTATTATAAACAAATGCTTATTGTATTTAATGCTTAAAATAATTTTATTTCAGTTTCCGAGTATCGATTTCCGAAATTCTACATATTAATTACCTGAGTCAATCGAAGTTAAAAAAAAATTGTTTAGCATAGTCGCTTTCGCACATCATTACTATAAAAAAAACAATAATGGACGGCGATTTTGAACACAAATTGAGTAGCGGTAATGAATAATACGTGTTATTGGACCTGTGCTTCAATATTACGTTAACATTTGGGCATTTTTTATTTATTTATTTATTTATTTATTTATTGAGGATCTCCAACAAAGGATACACATAAACAATAGAAATTTACAATAATAAAAAAGGTTCTTTTACGTGTGCTCCTTCAATTACAGGAGACCACAGCATGCACATATAACTAGGTGTAAACACGATAAAAATAGAGACAATAAATTATGAATACCAATTATAAAATTAAAAGGAAAAAAAAAATTAAGTTATCAAGATTGAGCATTCATATTATAGATGGTATATTATAAATGTCGGGATAAAAAAAATAAAAATTGAGAAATAACATTAAAGGAATTTGAGAAAAATAATAATGATTAAAAATTAACATGTCAAGATTATGCATTAATATTACAAGTGTTTAGTTTAATTATAATTAATTCACATTTCAGAGAGTAGTAACATATTATATACTTAGTTATTTTGCGGTGGCTAAATTCTTTTTGTATTTTGAAATGGGCAGGGTTATGTCAAGGTCACAACGCTTTGACAACTCATTGTACTGCCTGCAGAGTCTTGGGAGGGCGGCGAAATGTCCCAGATTGGTTTTAGATCCTGAGACGCAAAATAAGTTGTAGCTGTTTTTCCGCGGCAGACGAGATGGTGCGTTCATATGCAGTTTGCCTAATAGTTCGCTGCAGTCTATGACGCCATTGAATACCTTGTGCAGTAATATCAGGTCTGCCGTTTTCCGTCTATCCGCAAGTGAGACCATTTTGTAATGCCCTAATCTGTCTTTGTAGCTGATAACTTTTTTAGCTAAACGATCTTTGTAACAAAGATGATAAAGAAAACGTCTTTGGACACTTTCGAGGTGTTTAATGTATATGTCGTAGTGGGGATTCCAAACCTGGCTGCTATATTCAAGTATTGGCCTAACCAGTGTGTTGAATAATTGAATTCTGGTAGACGCCTTTTTAAAATCTTTGCTGTTACGTAAGATAAATCCAAGCATTTTGAACCCCTTCGATGAAATGTTAAGAATGTGTTTGTCAAATTTAAGTTTTTTATCTAGTGTGACTCCCAAGTCACGTATTTCCTCTAACTGTAATAGTTTTTGTTGGCTAATCGTGTAATCGTTAGATTTGACGATTTTGTTACGACTAAATTGCATGTAGTAACACTTTGAGACGTTAAGAAGCATTTTGTTCATCTTGCACCAGTTCGTCAGTCTGTTCAGATCTTCCTGCAATAAGGCAGAGTCAAATTCAGTTAACATTGGTTTCATTATTTTTATGTCATCGGCAAAAAGATAGAATTTTGAGTGCCTAAAGCAGAGCGTGATGTCGTTTATGAAAATGTTGAAGAGGATTGGTCCTAAATGGGAACCTTGCGGAACACCCGACGTAGCTTGAAAAGGCTTTGAATGATGGCCTCCCACAACTACTCTTGAAGACCGGTCACTGAGATAAGACTGAAACCACTTTAGCATTGATCCTCCTATACCTACGTGCTGAAGTTTAGCTATAAGAAGAGAATGATCTACCTTATCGAACGCCTTGCTAAAGTCAGTGTATATGGTGTCGACAGGAATACGTTTATCCAAAGACTCTGACAGAGACGACACGTAGCACATTAGATTAGTAGTCGTAGATCTAGATTTGATAAAACCGTGTTGATGGCTGGTGAGAAGGTGTTTAACATGCGATGAAAGACGGTTGGTTATGAGCTTTTCAAATACTTTGCCAAAGATGACTAAAATAGAAATGGGTCTGTAATTGGATACTACATTCCTTTCTCCGGCTTTGAAAATAGGCACCACCAGTGCCTTTTTCCATTGCTCAGGGAAAATACCGTCTTTAAGAGACCTATTATAAATAAGACTGAGAGGTAAAGCCAGCGCTTTCGCACATCTTTTAATAAACACAGGTGGAATACCGTCGTCCCCTCCACTTTTCTGTTCATCCAAAGATGTTAAGGTTCGGAATATTTCCCCAGGATTGAGTTCTAGTTTACAGAGAGTCGGCGAATTGTCATTGATGTTGTCATTAGGCAGTTGCGTGTTGGTTGGTTGTTGATTGGATGAATGTTGGTGGGTGTTATAGACACCTGCGAAATTTTCAGCGAACAAGTTACATATGTCGTGGCCAGTTGATGCAGTTTTATTATTGTAACACATAACTGCGGGGTAAGCACTACTGGATTTCTTTCTGTTCTTAATAAAAGACCAGAAGGATTTAGGATTTTTTAAAACCGCTGTTTCTAATCTCTCGATATAATTTTTGTAGCAAACTGTTCTTAACTTGCTACAGTCGGCACGCAATGTTTCAAAGGATATAACGTCAAGGGGATTGTTGTATTTTTTTATTCTAACACGAAATTTGTTTTTTTCTTTCAAAAGTCGCTTAAGCCTAGGCGTGTACCATGCTGGGTACTCTTTCCTAGATATCGTTTTCAGGGGTACATGTTGCTTAATAATGTCATGTAAAACATCATATAAAATATTGACCATTTCGCCAACCGAGGAACAACATCCCATCGTACTTTCCCAGTCTATAGAAGTAAGGGAAGTCAGGATTTTATCATAGTCCGCTTTAAAGAAATTAGGTTTAGTGGTCGGTTTAGTTTGTAGGCAATTTGTGTTGTTGACCGTGGGTATGCCGAACTCGAGCGACGGATGTAAGGGATCTTCTTGTGTCAGATGTGTGTGACAACGTGTCAGGTGTTGTACTGTCGAATTACAAAGAACTAAATCTAGTGTTCTAGATTTATTGTTTGTAAGGTTAATACTGGCTTAGGTCATTCATAGAAATGTAATCTAAAAAGTGTTTGGTTACATCGTTGTTAATAATAGAGCAAGGAGTAGTGTGCCTCACCTGACTTTCCTCATTGGTGTTCCACGTTATACTACTAAGATTAAAATCACCGACAATAACAGTACGTTCGTTTTTGTCCAGGGCAGTTTGAGCTGAGTCTAGGAAAGTTTGGATGGTTTCATAAGTAATCGGGGGAGGTAGGTAGACGCAACAGATGTAGATCTCGGTTTTCCTATTCCCGGGAGATTCTGAGTCAACGGAGATCCACAAATCCTCGCACTGACTTTCTAAGTGTGGCATTCTACGTGAATTTAAGTACCTAGCTACAGCTATCAAAACGCCGCCTCCGTTTTTACGTGCTCTGTATCTACTGGACTCGCGATCTCGTCTGTAAATTACGTATCTGTCATCAAATAGCTCCGAGTCGTAGATGCCGCTGTTCAGCCAAGTCTCCGAAAGCACGACAATGTCGTAGTCTTGAAGAGACATGTTATGATAAAAGGATTCTGTTTTAGTCCTTAAACCGCGTACATTCTGATAGTATATCTTCAGTGAGTTACTGAATATGAACAGGGTATACACATAAACATGCAAAGTACAATTAAATAAAAATAAGACAAAAAATCTAACTGACATTTTGTAAGACCTCCTGACAAGTGATAACAACACGCTCAGATTGATCGTTCTTCTTCATAAAGATTCTGCCATTGCGCACCCACACAAATTTGTAACCAAGTTCTTTGCCTTTAAGTCTTGCCGCTGCGTGCAAGGCTTTGTTGCCTGCTGATAGGTGTTCCACTACATAGATTGGTGTTGGCTTATCTGTTGCGATACCGAGGTGGCTTGTGTTCAACTTGTTGTTGGTGTTGTTTTTGTTGAAGTTTATAGCCGCAGCGAGGAATGAGTCCCGTATGCGAGGGGTGTTGAATTTTACGAGGATTGATCTGGGTCGGGCAGTCTGGGTGTCTTTTTTAGCAGTCCTGGTGCAGTACGCAATGTCAGCTTCCTTAATTTGGCAATTAGTAATATTACTGAGTTGTAGTATGGTAGTAACTAAGTTTTCTGAGCGGTTTTCTGGCACGTTTTGTAGTTCGATGTTGGTGGATCTGTTGTGTTGTTCCATTAGATTTACGCGCTTATTGAGATCTTGAATGTATGATTGCAGCTTGCTATTGTCTCTTTCCAGCTCTTGCAGTTTAGAGGAGTTTTGCTCAAGAGTAACTTTCATTTCCTCGTATTTCTCGTTAAAGAAGTCTAGCGAGGTACGGAAACCCAATATCAATTCGCTGATTTGTTTGAACTGTTCCGCCACTACCTCTTTGAGTGCGTTCGCGATTTCTTGTCGGATTATTTCTCTGAATGAGCTCTTTGTTAAATGTAAGACTGTGTCATCATTAGCGATTATTGGGCTCAACGTCGAGTTCTCAAGTTTTTGCCCGTTCGACGTGTTGTTAGGGTTAGTAGGTGAAATCCTACTGCGTTGAGAAGTTACTCCCTTGTTATCGGAGATGTTATTGTCGTCTTCCATTTGACTCAAAGGTGAGCTCTGGTGGCGTTTATTACGGGTGGTAACATTAGTATCAGCCGTTGTGAGCGGGCTTTGTTTAGAATCGTTAGGTGGACTTGTAGGGCTGTCGGTTCTCGTTGATCGTACCGGTGTGTCGGTGTTGTTTGTTTTCGGTAACCCGCTAACACAAACTTGACATTTCCAAATCGCCTTATCCGCAACTTTCATTACTTTAAATCTCTTGACGGTAGTATTGGAACAAAGTAGATCATATCGCAGGTTACATGTAGAACATTGAAGGTATTCTCTTGCTTTTAATATGTTCATACAACCGGCGCAGTTGTTTTTACTTGCCATGTTGTATAAAGGTTAAGTTTTAAAAATCCTTTAAAATACAAAAATTAACACGTCTGGCTAGAATCGAACTCGGGGCACACTACGTACGAGTCTCGAATGTAGGTGTGCGAGCCTACGAGCCACTTGAACCTTACGACAGTAGGTGAATTTTGCGTTCCTCTGTTACTGGAGTTAATTTTTGAATAATAAAAACGTTAGGATTTTTGAATCATTCGACTGACATTCCACGAATTTTTGCACACATTTTTGACGTGTTTTTTAATGTTTCGTTTGATTTTTGCAGTAAATTTCTGTGTCCGTACACTGTATTTATATCGTGGTTGGTATTTAAAGCACTGTTACTAACTAATACACTTTAAATTATGACAAAATACTGCCGAATAATTTCGATACTTAGGTACTTATTAGTTTTGAGATTTTAACACGTTTAGGGCACACTTGACTCGGATAACACTTTCACTTGTTTATTGTCCTTGTTGCCTCACTTTGATGATAGAAATTTGCAGATATTTACGTGATTTTATTTTTAATCACTTTTTGAATACGGAGCTGTTATTACATAGGTGTTCACCTAGTGGCGCCATCTTGCGATATTTTCGTGTTGTTTATAATACTAACAATAATATTTTGTCACATTTTAAATCTTACCTACATGTGTGTGCGTGATATTTGTGAAAAGTTAAATATAAACACGCAGATTGGCGCGAAACTCGACATTAGATATCAAAAAACTTCATTACCGCTACTTATTTAACTTGAACAATGGATGAATTCGTCAAACAATTAAATGATGTACACTGCCCCTGTGGTGGAGTTTGGATGTTCGAAATCCCCAATTTTTATGTTTTTTAGCCTCGACCACCACTGTCAACAAAAGGCGATTATCGCATTTAGAGACTTGAATTTAATAAAGGTAAATTAATATGCTTGCGCGCTAAATATGAAATATTTAATGGCGTTAACTTAAGAGTTTTTTTATCCAACTCTCTTAGTTAACGCATATTCATAAGATTGGATGGGTAGCATAACAAATATTTACATGATCAATGTAGGGTGTCGTATGTCGTAATTCCTGGGTCCAATGGGACCCAGTACCGAGCCGGCGGAGGTTCGTGTGTTCGGGTCCATTCGGGGGCACTTCCGAACTATACGGTTAAATTGTCCGGGTAAACAAATATTAGTTAATTTTGGGACCAAGGACAATATAGACTACAAAAAAAAAAAGTGAATTGATGAGATTAAAAAAGCGCGCATCTCCGACTAGTAAATAGTTATCTGTGGAAATAAAGCACTAGTGGATTAAAGTAAAGAAAAAGCATGCGTTTTTAATACACTGCATTATGGACCTAAAAGCGGTTCAATAAGAGCCACTTTACGAGCAAGTGTGTTGAAAAAATAATTACTTATTTTCCTAAAATTAATATCATAATAAAAGTACTGGCAATTTTTATCGATATGTTTTATTATACACCCCATCACTAGAAGCTACCGCACCGTAAATGCTCAAAAGGGAATAAAGTTGAATATTTTTTATTGTTCCCCTTTGAGCACCACGGCAAAATATTGATCGGTGCTCTAATGGGAATAACTTTGGTGCTCTAAAAATAGGTGCTCAAACGGGAATACTCCGCACTTTTCTATGAAACAGCAGTTTTTTTTTTAAACCAACTATTTCTACTCTAGAATCATGTGCTGAGTTCGATGTTTCTCAGCACATGATTCTAGAGTAGAAATTACTGCCCTGTACTAGTTGTAATTTTACTCCGAGTTTATCAATAAGGGGGTGTAGGTTTAGGAGATGACGTTCCTTAGCAGCTAATGGTGCAACAAGAAAGGGTTCCTCGTAAGACTACACCAGGGGCCCAAGTCTGCTATTTTTATAAATTCGTCATTCCAACACGATCCCATTGTCATTTTGCTAAAAGTTCGTAGTCTGCTAAATTCATAATGGTCGATCATTGGTCGGTCAATGGCACAGAACATATACGATACTCGTAACGAATTAAAAGCAATAACTGCACAATGACGTTCTAATGGTAGGTCACTGATCAAAGCAAATGTCAAAATTTTAGCCAGTCATTCATTTGTCATTATGTACGAGATTACCATTATATGCCATTTCTTTCAATGGAGTGTCAGTGGTTGGCCATTGGAAAGTCATAATGACGCCATTATATTAGTAGATTACCAAACTTGTCAAAATCAACAATAATATATTATGAAATCAATGATAGACCATTCTGACACTGTTGTAATAGCAGACTTGAGGCCCTGATCGGGTCAACGGGGTGACGAACTTTGTTTGCGCACAAATACTTTGGCAAATGCGAGTAAGTAAGTATCAACATAATCATATCCATCAGTTCTGTCGTAAAATTCGTCACTAAGCGAACAACAAGATGTTATTAACTCAGCATCGTTAACTGTGAGTGTTCAATTCACTTTTGATCCGACTTTAAGATCCAACTTTAGGTTTAAACCTTAGCGTATGAATAAGACAACCTGTGAATGACATGGTGCTGAGGTTTTGTATTGTACTGAACTGCCACGGGAAGACCCTGTGTGCGCGAGCGATTGATGAGTACGTAATCAGCCTATAAAGTTCCCACTGCTGGGACACAGGCCTCCTCTCAGTGAGAGGAAGTGGGCTGTAATCCATCACGCGGGCCCAGTGCGGGTTAGTAGATGTCACATGTCTTCGAATTTTTGGTTCTTGGACATGCCGGTTTCTTCACGATGTTTTCCTTCACCGTTTTGAGAGCAGTGGTGGTGGAATAATTTACACAATGTAAAACTACTGTCTGGGTTCGAACCTACAACTCGTAAGTCGCGGCTGTTACCACTGGGCCACCACTGCTCTCGAGACTCTGCTGATCGATGAGTGTTTGTTCGAAAAGCTTTGATGATGTTGATCTGCATGATGCCAGTGATTGACCACTAATCTATCTAATCTCCGTCCGTGGGTCAACTCGTTAAATACACGTAAATTAGTAGGCAGTTTTGTAAGCACTTTAATAAGAAAGGAAACAATGTAGCATCAGCAACATACCTACTTCGATCACCAAATCTTTAGTTCCAATTTCCAAACAAAGATTCAATTTAAGTAGTTACCTCGTAGTCTTTCAGAAGGCAATCGTTAGAGACCCACTCATATTTTTGTCAGAATTTATTGTTGGTACATAAATACCTACTTTCCAGTTCTTTCGTAAGACCCCGTTTACAAAGCTTGTCCTATTCATACTGCATGGTGTTACCCCGTGTATTTCGCGCGGAACATAAACTTTACGGGAGTCGGAGAGAAGCAATCAAAAGGTTTATGTTACCTATGACATTGTGACGTTTTTAGGTGAAAAGCAGTCAAAGACATTTCAATTTCGACTATAGCGAGTTATAAGGAATTGCCGTCGACTGGGAATTGTTATAGTTTGTAGTGTTTACAGTCTGGCTTGAAGTGTTTGCTGACTTTAACAGTCCTAGAGGCTTTTTGTTGTAAAAATGTTATTTTGGACTACTAAATATACTTATGATAAATTATTTTATTTTTGTAAGTAGGTTTGCACAAACACTTTTACACGTCAATCATATTTTTTAAAACTAGATGAGGTCGGAGTTTCCTATCTGACTAGTCTGAGAAGAAAGGCCGAAACAAACTCAGAGGTCACAGTCTCTTTTAAAGTCCAGACGTAATCTTGGTCAGGTTATATGAAGACCATGTAGAGCGATGTCTGAAGTGGTCTTTTGAGGAAAGAACCACACCGATCGAGAGGACCTGTCCAGTCAGTGCACGCATTTATCAGAAATCTCATTGCTTGCTGTGTTTTATTTTGTGAGCAATTACAAAATAAATCAAGATGAATTTCAAGTCCTCCAGACCGTATTTCGGCCATGGTGGCCAATTTCAGCGGAGACCAGCATTCGGCGCGAGAGATATCGCCATTCCAAGTCTGCCTGGAAGAGATCGCAGAAAGCGATAAGGCCGCCCATTGTATGTTTTGTAGTAATAATCGTAATTTTTGTTATGTATTTTCTGGTGCACAATAAAGTAATATATAAATAAATAAATATTATAGTGTACAAGTGTGTGCGCAGACACAGGTGCACTCTCTCTCCCCTCTCTCTCATAGTCCGATGGGACGGCACGCAATCTGACACGACCGGAGAGAGATCAGGCGCAAGGCCAACAGCTTAACATACTTTCCGAGGCACGGAGCCAAAATGGTCACCCATCCACGGGCCAACCGCGGCAATCGACCCGTGCGGCTGTTATTACTTAGCTACAAGAATACTCAACTTACAATACTAGCATAATTACCGTATCCAAACTCAAATCGAAATTAATGACCAAGTGTCAGTTAAAAAAATTTAACAGAGTCCAAAAAAAGATTTCAATTAAAAAAAATACGAATCCGCCTCCAACGTTTTAAAATTAGAATCTTTATCCAAAATAAAACAATGGCCGCCGCTGGAGTACAACATTCAGCTGTTTATAATTCCACGCCGTCAGTGATAATTAAGTGAGAAAACGAGTTAGCGCGATCCTCGCTCACGATCCCCGCTCGTTCCTGTACATGTATTTATGGCTGCTTTTAGTCTATTTTATTAAATACGGAGCTTTTGTAATCTAATTTTGTATTGAAACCGCGTATTTAAGTGGTTTTTGTGCTATTAGTCATAAATAAAACGCCCTGGTTAAGTGTAAGGAGTTATTATTTAGCTTAATTAGAACGGTATGAAATAATTTGGATTAGGGCAGGAGATTGATGATGATGAATTTGAAAAAGTAAGTAACGAAATCTTCTACCAATAGGTATAGACGCCAGCACATCAAGCTACTACAATCTGTCAAATTCCTTTAATAGATTTTCAACTTTATCGCTATAGCATAAGGTTCATATTTTACTGTTAAAATTTGACAGTTTCGGGTAGCTTGATGTACTGGCGTCTGTAAAAAAGTTTATGAATTAAAAAAACTAGCCAAGTGCAGGGTCCCGTACCACAAGGCAAAAACGCCGAAAAAAACACGTTTGGTGTATGTCTTAACTATTTATTTTATTCTGTTTTTAGTATTTGTTGTTATAGCGCCAACAGAAATACATCATCTGTGAAAGTTTCAACTGTCTAGCTATCGCGGTTCTTGAGATACAGTCTGGTGACAGACAGACGAACGGACAGACAGCGAAGTCTTAATAATAGGGTCCCGTTTTTACCCCTTGGGTACGGAACCCTAAAAACCAAGGTGATACCAAACGCGCCTGTTCCTCCTACAACCTCTTTTTAAACAAAAACATTTAATTATGAACTGCACTAAATATTCCGGATTCGTGTAGTAACTGAAGTGAATGAAATATGTGCTAAATAAACGTCAGGGCGGGCCATTATCACGTCACGGCGATAAACTGGGGGTAAATGCCGTTCAAACGTCCTCCACCCATTTCCTTAAGCTCTAGGGTTGGTAGCAAGTCTGTAGGGTATTGACTCAAGGGGCTTACAGAAACTAAACGAAACAATAAAAGTATATGATCGACTACAGTAAACAAAATCAGAAAAATACATTATTCTTAAGGTTATTACGCTAGGTGGATAGAGTGTTGAAAACATTAATACAACTAATTTGATACGATAGAAAAAAATCATGAAGATACCTCTAAAAATTTCTTTTTACTTTAAAAACCATACATACAATCATTATGATTTTTTGTCAGATTATTCTACAAGCAACATACTAAAAACTAGTGTTTTATTTTTTTAGTCTAAACAATATATTTTTTGTAAATAGATTATTGCTTCATATTTTGCAATAAATTACCAGCGTTGTGTCATCGCGCTTCTCTTTCTTTTCTATGCAGTCCGACAAAGGCCGCCTGATGCTTTAGGTCATGAAGTCGCCTTAATTGAACTACTTAGGAAAGGATTATTAAGATTGAAGAAGGCTCAATATTTGTAGAAGTTTCGAATTAAGTCTAAATACTTTGAAAGGGGTATTTTATGACAAAGTAACTGGTCACATAGTTGGGAAAAGGCTAGGCAAAGTTATTTTTGACTGTGAAACAGCTCTTAGTATACAGGCTGAAACTATTCTGATATTGTAACCCTACTTTAGTCAAAAGGCTAACATGTTCTTTTGAAAGGGGTATTTTATTACACAGTAACTGGTCACTTAGTTGGGAAAAGGCTACGCAGATTGATTTTTTACTGTGAAACAGCTCTTAGTATACAGAGTGAAACTATTCTGATGTTGTAACTTAACTTTAGTCAAAAGGCTAACATGTTTTTTTGAAGGGGGTATTTTATTACACAGTAACTGGTCACTTAGTTGGGAAAAGGCTAGGCAGATTGATTTTTGACTGTGAAACAGCTCTTAGTATACAGACTAAAACTATTCTGATATTGTAACTTAACTTTAGTCAAAAGGCTAACATGTTTTTTTGAAAGGGGTATTTTATTACCCAGTAACTGATCACATAGTTGGGAGATGCCAGATTTATTTTTGACTTTGAAACAGCTCTTAGTATAAGGGGCTGAAACTATTCGGATATTGCAACTCAACTTTAGTCAAAAGGCTAACATATTTTTTTGTAGTTAATTTTCTTTCGTCTCTTCCTTGTTTCGCCGTTTTATAAACTACGTATTCTTCGTTTGCAATTTGGCGTTGAACAAACATGTTTTTAAAAAAAAATAAAAATAACTGTTTAGCGTTGGGTTCCCAAGAAAGCGGTGAACGGTCACATAATAACGGCTGAACAAACACAGAGCGTTTTTTGACCTTAAGGGGAATGCTCCAACCAGCCCGCGAAATTCAAAATTTCTTGCGTTTTTTGCAATTTGCAGGCCAGTGCTAGGTTGTATGTTGATTAAAATATTATTCGCGGCTGTAAGACGTATGTAGTTACAGAATTATAATAATCAAAATCACCAATACAACCCTCCAACTTCATAAAGGTGTAAGAACAAAAAAAAAAACAGAAAAAGTAATTCTAACAGCTTTATGAACTTTGAGCGTTTTATTGATGATTTTCATGATTATAATTCTGTACCTATATATGTCTTACAACCGCGAATAATATTTTAATCAACATACAACCTAGCACTGGCCTGCAAATTGCAAAAAACGTAAGAAAATTTGAATTTCGCGGGCTGGTTGGAGCATTCATGTCAAATACTGGTAAAAATGACAGTTATGACAGCAGTTATAACATAACGGAACTGTTTTCTGAAACTCAAGGCTAATCCCCCACACATAATGTTCGGTTTACAACTGCAACATTTTTATGACATTTTCAAAAGTACTAGTCATTCCGAAATCAACTTAATTTACGTAAGAATACAGCTGATACATGGTAAAGTGGACATAACAGCAATGGAAACAAGGATTTGAATATGCTATACGTAAACAGTACGAGCTCGCTTACTATCATTATCGATGCCATTCTATGCGGCTTGCTACGGCGTAGATTCAGGCTACGGCGTAGCACTGAGCTACGAACTAGTGGTGTCATAATCACTACTTACCGCGCAGTGGCGCCCTCATCGTTTGTTTGGTTATTTCTTTTATTTTAGAATTAAAATGCCGAAAATAAGCAAGCACGTTAAGTTGTGCTCCAAAAGATTAGACGTTAATATTATAATAAAAGGTAGTTTTACATTGTTTTAGTTTTATTATAATCACCAAAACGGAAAATAGTGGCCACTATTATTTAACTAAACAAACGACCAGGGCGCCACTAGGCGGTCAGCGTAGCCTTAACGATCCATGTTCTATGTGAGAGGGTTTCGTTTCCGCATTTATTCCTTCAAGTGGACCACTCACTGTGTGTTGGCCATGGCGGCCGTCGGTGGTTATTCCAACCAGCTCACGTCCCCCAGAAGTTGATTACATCTCCTGGTCTGTTAAGACCGTCTGTGTAAGATCTTGGCGTCCCGACGGTTTCTGTCCTAATCTGGATGACGCCATTCAAAGAGCACATGCGCAATGGATTCCTCAGCCTCCATGCAAGCCCTGCGTAGACTGTCGGTTATGCCGATTGTGTGGAACTGTTTGTTCAGCTAGCAGTGTCCCGTGATGGTCCTCGTCACCAGGCTTTACGATCAATTTTAAACGAGTGATTTTAGTCCACAAAATTATAAATTACAACTTTTTAATTTTATGACCATACCAATACATTACCTATTAACCGGGTTGTGGAGGTCAGATAGGTAGTCACTCCATGTAAAATACTGGTATTCAGCTGCATCTGGTTTGACTAAAAGGTGATCCTAACCTGGTTGTGAAAAGGCTAGGTAGATGATAGATGATGTTCAAGATAAAAAGCGGCAATGAATAAAATCTACGTATCTATGTATGGCCATGTAGGCCATACGTCATTATTAAGAGGAAATGCCATCGAAAAGTCTTTTAAACAAGTAATTAAAAAAACTAAAAAACCCGACTGCGGTAAAAAAATGTTAAAAAAACAGAAAAGCTAAAAACAAGGCCATTTTAAATTAAATAAAAGTTGGAAGCAGGCGGGACCCATTTGAATTTGAAAATATAATAAAAAAAATGGTATGGGTCCCGCCTGCTTCCAACTTTTATTTAATTTAAAATGGCCTTGTTTTTAGCTTTTCAGTTTTGTTTAACTTCTTTTTTTTTTACCGCAGTCGGGATTTTTAGTTTTTTTAATTACTTGTTTTTTATTTCCAGCTTTTTAGTTTACAAATTTGAAAGATTTCGCAGACGATTTAGTTCTTGGTACGTGTTTTTTACGATTTGTCACTTCGAATTACTCTTAACCATATAAGTTGTATATATTTTTGTAACCACCTTTAAAAACCCTTTATTTTGATACCCCATTCGATAGGTTTCGAGAAAAATATTTTTTTTTGAAGACAATATTGCGACAAAAATCGGTCATTTTATATTTTTTTTCAATTTTGATATAACCAGTGACACTCGCGCTACCAACACAAATCTAAAGACGTAAAATGTATCCAAATCCGTTCATTCGTTTAGAAGTTACGAGGGCACAAAGAAACGGACATACATACATACATACATACAGGTCAAACACATAACCCTCCTTTTGGGCTTCGCCGCAGTCGGGTAAAAAGTCTAAGTAAAAAGTCATAATTCGAGGTTTGGCTCTCGCCTATTTCCTCCTCCAATATTGGACCAATTTAAAAGATATTTCATAAACTGAATAGGAAGGATATATTATACTGTGTCCTCATATTTTTCTTGAATAGTTGTCAAATTTGTACATGAGGCCTCCGTTGACAACGATTTAAATCGGCATTTTTTGAGGGTTCTAGTGCTTATAAAAATAACGTATCATCAAAAAGGAAAACATAAGGACATAGAAGTAGTTAATACTAGCCGCGCCCCGCGGTTTCATCCACGTAGGTTTCGATCCCGTGAGAATATCGGGATAAAAAGTATCCTATGTGTTGATCCAGGAAATGGTCTATCTATGTGCCAATTTTCCATCCAAATCTGTTCAACGGTTTACGCGTGATTGAGTATTGAACATCCAAACATTTTCACAAACTTTCATATTTATAATATTAGTAGGATTTATTATTCTGTAAAAATCATCGCTTTATGGTCATTAATCAGAAAGAAAACAGGCGAGAGCGTTTCCATAGAGAATAGACCAAACTCCGTACTACGCTTGACCTGCTCCATATCGTGTTACTACCGACGACTTGCGGTAGACTGTATCAGTGTTAACACTTGCACTACAAAAATCACCCTTACAGCTTCCACATAAAGTTGCTGTCAATATAAAATTCCCTATGTTGTCGTTAAGTGCTTGGCCAGACTGGCAGCGCGGGCGCGGGGCGGCCGCGGCGCGGCGTACTCAAACATTAGAACTTCATTTGAGTGTCCATAGAGGGCACGCGGGCGCGGTGAGCGGCGCGGGCTGTTCGGCGCGGCGAGCGGGCATCTCACGCCATTGCTCGTTCATACAAGTGACCGCAGTCGGTGCGCGGGCGGTCCGCGCGGGGATCGGGGTTTTCAAACTCGTTCGAGCTTTTTTCTAGTAAAAATAAGTCTTCTTCATCCATATTATATTTTGACAAACACTGGACACGTGAACACGCCGAACGCAGCCACGCTCCACTGCGGGCGGACAGGCAGATCGCGCGCGTTACCGCACCCGCGCCGCTCCCCGCCCCGCGCTGCCAGTCTGGCCAAGCATTGAGCATATACACATATGCGAGATCTATTTTTTCAACGTCCTCACACATACTATGTCCATACTATATGATCCTTAATAAAAGCAACCCCGTTGAAGAGGGTACCGAAGGGTTATTTATTTTAGATTAGCAGATAAGGGTCGCGTTATTTGCAAGAGAATCGATCGTAATAGTCTAAACAAGCGCTGAGAAGTATAATCGTTGCTAGAGGGGACTGCTACAAAATCTATATCCGTCCCCAAAGCTGATGAAAGTGAACTTTCGACTACCGCTATTAGCGTTAACATAATTTACATAATCAGCGTATAACGTTCTGACTTCTGGAACACAGACCTCCCCTCTGTGAAAAGGACTGGGCCCAGTGCTGGTTCGAGGGGACATGCCGATTTTCTCATCATGTTTTCCTTCACCGTTTTGAGAGCAGTGGTGATGAAATAAATTTTACAAAGTAAAGAAGGTATTCGTAACTCGGGGCTGTTACCACTGGACTACTTCTGCTCTTGACATTTGTAGGTTGTGAAATAGTAAAACTGTTTAATTTTACTATTTTAAATACAAAAAAAAAACCGCTTAAGAGCGAGTCGGACTCGCGCACCGAGGGTTCCGTACAATCATGTTTTTATGTTTTCATCGGCGAGGCCTATATTCGTCAGAGAATTTTAACACTGTGCACTGCGGTGTAGAATATTGCAGTTTTATGTCAGCGCTATCTCTTGACCGATAGTGGAACTAATGTAACTTTTGTTGATGATTTCTGAAAAAGTGTGCTATTTTGAGACTTCGTTTTATGTTTTCTGTTATCTTTACATAAACTTCTATCACTTAGAATCATTTCAGATTTTTCTCTTTGCAAACTTCGGATATGTATTTTTATTTCTTTCTTATTTATAAAATAGTCGGGCAAACGTCATCTATAACTATTCCAAATTTAAAGTTGATAGCATTTGTAGTTCTTGAGATATCCAGCTGTGACAGACAGACAGATAGACTGAGTCTCACCATAAGGGTTCCGTTTTACCATTTTGGTACGGAATCCTAAAAAATATCATGTATCCATTGCATCTGTAAAGTTTACTTAGCCAATTTAAAATAACCCTGTAAATAAGACACAATATAAAACAATTCCAAATATAAGATTAAAGATAAGACCTACTTTAATATTTTGTTAGCAAAACCTAGGAGGTGCTAGACTTCGAATACAATAACACGATTTGCTCAATTGACTCTCAAGACCCGCTGGTAACAAGGTGCTTAGAAGCCATATTTCACAGGAAATATCGGTAAGAAACTTATAATGTTTCGAGGTTAGCTCACGTTTCGTTTTAGGTAGATGAAGTTTTAACGGAGATTTTTGACGGAGAGCAGTGGTACGCAGTGGTAACGGTAGGTCGTAGGTTCGAACCCAGATAGGCGCTTTACTTCGTGTATGTCTGCACCACTGTTCTCGAAACGGTGAAGAAAAACATCATGAGGAAACCGGCCAGAGAACCAAAAATTCTAAGACATGTCTCATCTGCAAACTCGCACAGGCTCCGCGTGGTAGATTAGAGGCTGTTCCTTCTCGAAGAGAGGAGGCTTGTATCCCAGCAGTGGGAACATTATACTGCCGTCATAAAAGAAAGGCACAACTAACATTTTTTCCAAAATTGAGTTATATACATGACGGAGAAGGTATGTGTGTCTCGTTATCATCAGGCATATTTTAATTACTGTGGGCGTACTATGGGTAGTGTTGGTTATTGCGCAATAGAAAAACTGTTTACAGTTCAAATCAGATTATAATTTTACGAATACAGTAAACACTCAACGGTACGGAACGCGCGACAGTTTGAGAGCAGTTCAGTTCATCGACAGTTTCAGAGCACATGTTGTCCGTACGACGTCTAATGGTCAAGTGCGCCGCTCCACCTCGCTGCTCGCTCTCCTCGGTCCCCCATGGACTCAGGCTAGACTCTGTCCAGCGCCTCCAGATGGCGCTGACGTTCCGAATAGTCAAACGAATGACTTTTTTCCGATATACATATTTGGAATCGGAAAAAAAAGACGCATATGCCAGTTTTTTTTACTCAATTTTGGAAAAAAATGTCAGTTGTGCCCTTTTTCTTTATGACGGTAGTATAGGCTGATTATGAGAGTTTTAACTGGCTCGTTGACATATTGGTCGCAAGGAAGATTGTTGGACGTAAAGCCGGGTACACATTGGTGCAATGTAACATGTAATGCAACATGCAATGCAAGAATTTGACGTCCACATTGCTGCAATGTATCATGTAAAGTAACAGAATTCCCATAGTGTAGACGCCTTGCGCGCACGAACCGCGTCTACTACGCGCACGAACAGATTGTTGCAACTCTTGCGCGTAGCGACCCGAAATTTGTCGGTTTTTTCCCCGAACACAAAGAGGCGCGCAGTATGCGCGGAGCGTCAGTGTGGACAGGTTGTGTGGTGTGTACGGCTAGACGCGCGCGAACATGGAACAAGACGACGCTACTGCGGCGGAGGAGGCGGTTACATTTACGTGGAGTGAAGAAAAAGTGCTTCAATTAATTGAAGTGTACAGATCAAAGGAAATTTTGTGGAATCCACAACATGAGAATTTTTATAAAAAACATTTTAAAGAGGATGCATGGATGGAAATTGCTAATTTGATGGAAACAACACAAGAAAAATGTTACAGTAAAATGATTAGTATTTTATCATCCTACCGTCGTGAAAAAGCGAAGGAAAAGAAATCGAAAGGAACAGGAAAAGGTAAATAAATAATAATAATTTACTATTTATTATTTATTCATATACTTTATTCTTAGTACAATCGTAGGTTGGAAACCGCAAAAATGTTTGTGTATTGAAATGTAAATTGGCATAGCCGACTAATATTGAAATTGGCTTTTTTCTCTACAAAATGACAACTTTGACAACAACTACAATATTTTAATGGATTGAAATCACAAATTAATTATTAAATATTATTAATTATTATTAGTCAAGTTTACTTAAAAACAACTATGTTTAAAACTGACTGAATTATGTTTTTTATTTAATTTTTTTCATGATTATTATTTTATTTTTTCAGGTGCCTCGGAGACATACAAAAGTCGATGGTTTGCCTTTGATTCTTTGAAGTTCTTGGACAACCGTAACAAACCGAGAAAGAGAACGAACACGGTAAGTAAAACTGGATTGATTCTTTTACGAACATCTGTCTTGCCAATGAACCTTCCCTTCTTTCATAAAATAATCGGAGAGCTCATCTCTTAACGCATTCAAATGTGCAGGCGATCGTCGAGGAATATTTCTCATAGGTAGTAGTGATCTCATATCTTCATTATTTTGCCTACGTGTGTCTTCATTCGTAACTTCATCTTCAGTGTCATTCATATATGTATTTCTAGAGTGACGTCTCAAATAATTATGTAAAAGGACAATTGCCATAACCACTAGCTCAGCTTTATCAGGCTGTAAAAGCATTGGTTTTCTGAGAACTCTAAAGACAGACGATATGATACCAAATGCATTTTCAACAGTTCTTCTGGCTCTGCTTAGCCTGTAGTTGAATACTCTCTTTGAAGTGCCTTTTGGATGTGCCCCAGCATATGGTTTCATCAGATTTTCACTTAAAGCAAAGGCACTATCACCCACAAAGAAATATGGTATTGGAATATGTCTCCGTGGGAGTGAATCAGGTGATGGAAGGTTTATTGTACGATCTTCTATCATTTCACAGAGTTTTGTATCTTTAAAGATGCCACCATCTGAAATCCTTCCTTGGCATCCCACATCTACAAATAGAAAATTATAATCGGCGTCAACCAAAGCAAAAAGAACGATGCTAAAGAAGTTTTTATAGTTGTAGAATTCAGTTCCACTTTTGATAGGTGCCTCAAGCACAACATGTTTTCCGTCCAGTGCCCCTAAACAGTGTGGAAAATTCCACTTCTCTTCAAACTGTTTGCTTATGTTCAACCAAGTTTCTTATGTCGTTGGAAGCTAAAACAAAAAACTTTTATTTAATTTATGGCTACGAGACAGTCATTGTACTTAGTAGCCCAACACTCGCTGGTGACAATTTTTGAGGTGCCATTATAGTGAGCATCTCTTGATTTTATTGCTAGCTATATTGAACTAGACTAAAAAATGAACTAAATATTTAGTCGTTTCGACATTTGTCCATCGGTGCCACGATACCTACCTTCCTGGAGAGTTATATCTACTATCTAGTAGTTTAT
Organism: Mesoligia furuncula; assembly: GCA_916614155.1. Classification (NCBI taxonomy): domain Eukaryota; kingdom Metazoa; phylum Arthropoda; class Insecta; order Lepidoptera; family Noctuidae; genus Mesoligia; species Mesoligia furuncula. The sequence continues at coordinate 24,970,001 of OU744810.1, read as the reverse complement.
ATCAAGAGATGGGACCTACAGTTATAAATTATTTTTATGTTTTTCAGGAGGCGGTTCAACAACCGATTAATGAAGAAAATCTGCAGAACGAATTTGCTACTCCACGTACACGGTATGAACCTACGCGAGCTAAACAAGCAAAAAAAGATGAAAGCAGCAGTGTACTGGCCGATGTAGTGGGCATATTACAAACTACTGCCAATAAGTTGGGAAATTCAGGCGCTCCAGATTTAACTACAACTTTCGCTTCCTATATATCAGCTAAAATGAATACTTATTCCCTTCAAACCAGGAATTCGGTCGAACATGGAATTTTTGAAATTTTGATGAAGGCTGACAGAGGTTATTATGAATCATCATATCGACAGCAGGATAACTACCCCAGTTCATACCAAGAATCCTATTATGCATCACAGAAGAAAGGACAAGATTATGTGGATCTGACCGGATATGTTAATCGTCCTGGAACTTCCGAATTTAATCGTCCCTCGCCTTCCGCGCAAACTCCAGATACAAATCAAGCCGGACGCTATGGCTATACCACGGCAAGGAACGAAGAATATATGAACCAACAGCCATCGTCTGTAACGTCACTAGAATCTAACCAATCCTATGACGACTTTAATGATTTGATGTGATAATACTGTTCTTTAATTGACTTATTAAGAATAAAACTTACCTTGATATAATCTTTTAATTCCTCAATTATGGCGGAGCATACTTCTGTAATAATGCCACTTATGGCTTGTTTTGATACTCTGAAGGTATACTGTAAACTTGTGTAAGAGTCACCACTAGCTAAAAAACGAAGTGTTATTGCCAGTCTGTCTTGGATTGAAATTGGAGCCCTTAACTGTGTGCGATTCCGAAAAATTCTTGGCCCGACTAATCTGAGTAGATCTTCAAATGTCGTTGGACTCATCCTTAAGAAATTTTGAAATTGTCCAGTTAATCTCATATCGGCCATTAGTTTTGCACCAGCTCTCTGACTATACAACTCTGTACGCCACCAACGTCGATGTCTTCTGCGTTTTATCACATGATTCACTATTAATAATGAAGCACTGACTATCATCAGAGCCCGCAATTGGTCGTCACGATCCATTCCTTTGCGTGTTCTTTTGCAGACTGAGCGATCCGTTCGCGCGCATCTCGGAAACAGATGTGAGTAGGTACATGCGCGGTTCGTGCGCACGTTGTGCGCGCCCCGCGTCTACACTGATGCAATGCTCGTTTCGTGTTGCATTGCATGTTGCGTTGCAGCAGTCTGTACCCGCCTTAAGGTTTTGGGTTCGATTCCTAGGTTGGGCAAAGCGTTATCCCATTAGGTATTTCTATTTGTAATAGACATGAGCCTGGATTTGTTCCCGGTTATTAAGAATAGGTTCGCCTCATATAACACGGGACTTAAACAAATCTGGCGAATTGTGAGTGTACTATATTTCCCTGCTAATACCTTCCAAGGCTTTTTTTTTTGGTTGGGAAATTATCAAATAACTTCTGCCGCTCTGAGCGGAGCGGGAGGGCGTATCAGACTTTTACTGACTAAAACCCACCCATCTCTTTCGAACAACCCGCGACCCTGGCAGCCCCTTCCAGGGCTTGATGTTATATTAGGTTCTCATAATATTCAACTATTTCTATCACCAAAATCAATACCTTCGATGCCAAAGCAAACACACCAAACATACCGTTCCTACAGACAATTTAGCAAGGTTTTCGTTAGCCCTCTCAATTAATCGTAAAGATTGGGGCGGGGGCTGCTCGAGTGCTCGAGTGGCTCGAGATGGCTCGAGAAGGCTCGAGGGTGCTCGTGTCGGCCCGAGCCACTCGTAACGTAAGGATAATCTGGCGTTGCATCTTTAGTTTATAGGTTTGTGTGGCAAGTGGGTAATGTTGGTGACTGAATTGTGTAACGGGTGAATAGTACGTGAGATGAAAACAGTTAAGAGCGTCTACGCCGTACGGCATTTCATACAAACTTTCAAGCCATTATTTTTCGAAATGAATGAACCGATTTTAATGAAACTTCATACGCATAAGCAAGATACAAAGGTCTAAAAAGTTAGTGGAGAACATTTTCGAAAAATAGTGTTACAGCCAAATTAGACCGATTTTAAATTTTCCATAGAAACAGAGATTTCCAGTTATCTTTTTTTAAATAAGACATTTCGAAAATGTTCTCTACTAACTTTTTAGACCTCTGTATAGCTTGCTTAGGCGTTCGAAAAATAAGGGCTTGTAAATTTGTATGAAATGCCGTACGGCGTAAACGCTCTTAAGGGGTGAGCACCAGGGTAACCCGCAAACTCCAGGGTAATACCAATTTACTTGCGTTTTTTTGCAATTTGCAGGTCAATGTCAGGTTGTATCTTGAACAAAATATGATTTGCGAGCGCAACAAGTATTTATTTACTTACTTGTACAGACGCCAGCACCACAAGGTACCCGAAACTGTCAAAATTCCTCAATCAATTTTGAACCTTATGCATTGGCGATAAAGTTGAAAATCGATCAAAGATATTTGACAGATTGTAGTAGCTTGCTGTGCTGGCGTACTACACTACTTTTACGCAAGGGGTTCTAGAACCCCTTGCGCGTCGATGTCACAGTCTGCTGTAACATAATGTTACCAGTTTTAAAAATAAAATTTTGTGTATTGCCCAAAATCGACTCTAGGACCACCATTTTGCTTTTTCAATATATTACACAAAACAATTAAACAAATTCCTGTCAATGTCAATCGAGCGCAAAAAGATCCTTGCAGCATTGTACAGACGCCAGCATATCAGCTACTACAATCTGTCCAATCTCTTTAATAGATTTTCAACTTTATCGCTAAAGCCTAAGGTTCAAAGTTGATTGGGAAAATTTGACAGTTTCGGGTAGCTTGATATGCTGGCGTCTGTACTTCTACCAAAACGTACGCATTTAATAAAATAATATTACTTCCATTATCACTAACTAGCTGCACCCCGCGGTTTCACCTGCGTAAATGTCGATCCCGTGGGAATATCAGGATAAAAACTAGCCTATATGTTAATCCACGGTGTTAGCTACCTCCATACCAAATTTTATCAAAATCGGTCCAGCCGTTTGAGCGTGAAGAACTAATAAACATATAAACACACACACTCATAAACTTTCGCCTTTATAATATTAGTGTGATACTAGCTTCTGCCCGCGACTTCGTCCGCGTGAAATTTCTTGGTTCTCCGACCCATCCCATCACATCGCATCGTCTGCCCGCGCTATGCGTTCTTTCTTGCTCGTCTCCTAAATGTTAAATAGCCTATAGCCCTCGTCAAGAATTGGGCTATCAGATTCGACCGGTAGTCTTTTGGAAAAAAGAAAGGCTTTTGCCCTGCAGTGGCACAACAAAGGCTTAAATTAAACAAATAATAAGATCACTTGAACGTCCACAGAGATTTCATCACACACAGGGTTGTTGAACCCCCAAAAATCAATCATAAGAGCCATCCCTAATTGTACCTGTTAATTGGCAATCGTGCGGCGCTGTCGACAGGAGCCAACTTGAAAAAGAAATGCCTGAAAATGTCTGGCTCTCGATGTGATTAGCGCAGGACGAGTGGGGCTAAAGGAGGCTTATATTCTAGTGCTACATTTAGAAATGAGGACTTTGGCTTGTTTTCGGCTTTTGAGGAAGTTCTGACGCCAGCACATCAAGCTACCCGAAACTGTCAAATTTGCCCAATCAACTTTGAACTTTCATCTTTTATGGGGTACTGTTTAAAATGTTATAATAAAATACCTCCCCACATTCTTCAACTGAATGAGACTAAATTCAAGTCTTGTATAAAACGCACACTATGCAGTCAGGCATATTATAAGTTAGGGGATTACATCACTGATAGGAACGCCTGGCTCAATGCTGGTCCTGCTCCACAACCACAACTAATTGATTAACACTTGAAGATACTGTTGGAGCTGTCGAAGATTGTAAGACTATCTTTGCATTGTATAGACTCAGTTTCCTTTGTATTGTATAATTGCATAGCACAGATGTGAGTTCTATGTACCTTATAGCTACCATTTACCGAGTATTAATATGTCTTTCATTGACTTGAATGTGCCCTGGCGGCTGATAGTATGTCATGCTCACTCAATTGTCTCGCTGACGGTGGCGTGTGTGTTGGATCATTTAGCTCCCTTCAAAATGGTTGAGCTGAATGGTGCTGATCTATGCGTCATGTTCGTGAACGGGCGCCGTCAGTTGGGGCTGGTCATCTCTTAGCTGCCTCGGTTTATTTTTAATTATTTTATTTTTGATTGTTGTTTTGTTAAGTACTATTTGTTGTACTCTGGACGCTTTTAACGTTTTACGTCTTTTTTTTATTTATTACATCGTTCTCACATTATATAATTTTAAATTCAAAAGTAATGATGTACTTACTAATATTTTTGTAAAACATAATTTAAAAAGAGTGTCCATGGAGTTTCTTGCCCGTTCTTCTCCATAGGTACCTACGCTTTGGAATGGGCAACTAGCTTCATATTTTCTGACTGACCGACTTCTTGATAATTCAATAGTGCCTGTTAATGGTTTAATCAAAATCAAATCAAATCAAATCAAATCATTTATTTCAGGCATATACCCATATAAAATTTAATTACAAATGACAATAATTAATTAATCAATACCCGCTATATTTATTTATTTAAAGTCTAATATAAAATTATTTAAATTAATTAATTATTACAAATATAATAACAGTCACAACACGTCAACCTAGTCAAATAACCCGCCCCTAACTGTTCCCGGCGAAAAGGTGCCCAAAACGCTTGCTGCATTGCCACGTTGGATGGCAATGGCTAACCTTTGCACCAAGAACGAGCCGGAGCGGGAGTCACCCGTTTTATCACGGAGCTTGTGCCCTATCTCACTAATGAGCTTCCTGGCCTCAGTGCCCCAAGCACCCATGGTCTCCACGGCAATGGGCACAAAAAGGTAACGGTCCACCAACGGTGCGTACTTCACCCTCTTCCTCTCAGCGGCGTCTTCCGCTGCTGCTGACGGTGAGTGGACGGTGCGACAAAGGTGGCTGGCGGCAACAGTGCTGACGCAAGTTGCGTCCCAAATTAGGCACTTGCCGTTCCTCCAAGGCACCAGGGTCAGCCCGTCCGGCCTCTTGCCGTCAGTCCTGCACAGACCCGGAGGCTCCAACACGCAGGGAACATCAGCCGACACAAAAGCCCTCCGAACAATATCATTGAGAGCATGGTGACGCGGGAACCTCCCCGAGCAACGACGACAACTCAAAGCGTGATGGCCATCGGCCTCCACCATGGAACCGCAGGTGCATCTGTGGGGTTCACACACCTTGCAGCCCAGGCGGAGGGCCACCGCCACACGCAAAGAGTCGTCATCAAGCAACGTGCCCAGGTGAGGCGAAGGAAGCGCATGCAACCATGCTCCCGATTCCGGCTGCGAAACAGCCCTGAGTCTGGCTAAATCAGCCCCCGAGGAACCCACCAACATCTGTTCCTGGATCAGCTTGGACGTGACGTCGTCCCAAGCCCGCTGCACATGTGTTGCGTCAGGGCTTGCTGCCCCCACGTTGAGGACAGACCAAGCTGACCCGGCATCCAACATAAATGGGATGTTTGCCCCGTCACCATTGGAATCTAGAATAACAGTGACGAGGTCAGCCACCCCATGTGTCGATGCCAGGAAAGCCGGCAGACCAACATCATGCACGCACCGCACCCCAAGACCCCCGTACCGGATAGGAAGAGCCGCCTGCCTCCACTGCGCATCATTAAAAGACACATTCAGGATAGACTCAACCGTTGATTTCAGAGCACAGTCAAAGGAACATACTTCCTCAGGACAAAGCCAGGTAGGAGCGGTCCGCAAGAGATACGTAACCTTGGGTAAGGCAAAACACATGCGCAATAACAAAATCGCAACGTGCGCGGAGAGATCCTTGAGACGTTCCCGAGCATTGAGGAGAAGCTGTTTACGAGAGGAAATGGCTTCCGGCACTCCGTCAAGAAAAATGGGAGATCCCAAAAGGGAGAAATTATGAGAAGAAAGTTCCTTGAGGCCAGGTAAATGAGAGCCAAAGCGTGAGAAGTGTGTACGAGCTCCAACGCCACAGGGAAAAAATTCGCACTTGGAGGGATTCACCTCCAGACCCAGCTCCTTAAGTTGAGGAACGAGAACCTCCAGGTCCTGGCAAACCTCTTCCGGTGATCCACCAATAATGCCATCATCAAGGTACCACAGGTTCAGAGACGATTTCAATCCAGAGATGACTTTGTGGATTGCTAAACTAAAAACAAGTGGCCCCAGTGGATCCCCCTGCTGCGCTCCCACTTGAGATGAAATGAGACTATCATGATAGAATAGATTAGAAGGAGAATAATATACCTGATAGAGAAAGGGATATAGGGAAGGAATTTTATCCTTGACCTCACTCAAAAGAACGTCTCTTTCTATGGTGTTAAAAGCATTGCGTATATCCAGTTTCAGAACCACGCAGTCCGCGTTCTTAGGGTCCATGACGAACGCACGCGTCGCATGGATAGCGGCCTCGCACCCCCGAGGCGTCCCGAACCCTAGTTGATGGGGCTGCAAGTATTCGGACATAGCTACTCTTACGGACCGGCACGCCACCTTAGCTGTCAACCTTCTGAACACGCTGCCGATGGCTATTGGTCTCAGCCCTCCGTCCTTTTTCTTGAGTGCGCAAAGAGAAGCACCATACAAATAAGGACAAACTACCGGATTGAGCTGACCACTCATTAAAAAGTTTGCGAGCTTTGTCAAACACTCCAGCAAACGCCGCCTATTTTCACCCGCAGAACCAGATGTTAGCTCTTTCAAATGCCCCGGACGGATTCCATCCAAGCCAGCCGCAGAGCCACTATAAAAAGAGCTCAAGGCCAGCGCGACGTCCTCCACTGACGCAGTTACCCTTGGACATGACAAGTCCGGCGCTAATGGAAAATTAAGCGGACGCGATGGGTTTGGGTGCTTGACCGTAAGGGCGCTTAGCGTGTCAGGGTCGTGTTGCGCGAACGAGTCGTCTGAAACTAGCAACCGAACCGCCCCTCGGAGGTCTCCCTCGAACACCTTAGACTCGATCGATTTCCGAATCCCACGTGATTTAGCAACCCCTGCCACACAACCTGACTCATCAACGAACTGGTCAGCACCAACCGACTCGACGTTTGCCTTCACCTTTGCAGTCATGTTTCCAGGCGCGTCCCTCGAAGGAACTCTCAGCCCACCAAACGCAAAAGTGAGAAGCGCGCCCCAGTCCTCCACACCATTACAGCTAACGCACTTATCAATAATGTCGCACAGCTTGCCCGCCGCCTGGTTCCGAGCACCCTTAGGAATGTGCCTAAGAATAGGTGTACTCACCTTCAAGGCTGAGAGCCTCTCCAAAGGGCAAGGGCGCGAAACCGGCGGCACCTGGCTCGCTGGCTGGGAATCGGTGACAGTAGACGATGTCCGAGGAGTAGCGATCGGCTGACGCGCATTCCTATGCATACGGCCTATATGGACCTTGAGCCCATGCGAGCTAAATGTACGTGAAGACCCAGGGCAGTGAGGACAAGACAACATTGCGGACAGGGCACTCATTTTGGGCGTCTTTATACATACAATACCCGCAGGAACAACAGTTACAAAAAATTAAATCTGGCTACAACCAATATCACACAAAGCTCAAATTTGACAATTACAAAATTTAAATATTATATAAAATTAACATATTTTATTCAATATCATTTAATAATTAATAGATTTTGTCCACGGTACAGTATTATACAGAACCCAAACAATGTTTTAAACAGTCAAATTAATTAAAAAAGATAAACCAAAAGGTTTTACCGTATCAAATAATAAACGTCGTTGATATATTGATCGAAATCATACAAAAATCAACCTAACGAAAACAATGGACAAACAAAGATTAAAAAAATACAAAAATATCTTCTTTACATAAAAATAATACTGCATCACCTTAAAGTTGTTCATTCCATGTTATAAATTCACAAAAAGTGGTTTGCGTAAGTGAGATTCGAACGTACAACACTTAAACCCGACTCGGTTATGTAGTGCATCAAACCACTCGACCAAACGTTATGTTACACTGGAGCTTTAAATTAGCGAATAGATTGTTGTTGGAGAGTCAAATGCAGCTATTTTTTAAAGTGGGTAACAGTGTTTTCTGTTGGGAAGCAATTTTTTTTAATGTTTAACTTTTTTGTTGTTGTTACACTGTTATAACTTTCTTTCACTTTAGGTTTATTCACTGATCACAGCACTGTAGATACGTTTATTATTGTTTATATATCGAGATTTAGGTATTGCCACTCATTTGTTACTTGTAGTTTTTATTTCACTTTTGTCAGGTTCATCGCTAATCGTACATATTTCGATGTATTGGTGTAGATCGTGAAACTTGGAGGCTGCAAACACTTCTAGCGATGAATCATTTAATTATTACAATAATTACTAGGTGTTAACTAGTGAATGCCAACTATAAATATTTTTAAATTAGGTATTTGAAGAAACTATCGCTGTCGCTTTGCGAGCGCTCGGACGACCTCCTTTCCGATTGTTTGGTTGGTCTGGTCTGGTTTAATTGAAATAAATGCTTTGACTTTGACTTTGAACCTTGTGCTTTAGCAATAAAGTTGAAAATCTATCAATGTTTGACAGATTGTGGTAGCTTGATGTGCTGGCGTCTGTACCTTGGCACAGTGGTTACGTGCTGCCGTGCGTAGCGAGGCTCAGGGGAGGCCCCTTTACAGTCTCCCCGTGCAACGCATTACAGGCGTTGCACGGGGGGTTCCCGGAATTGGTCTTTTAAGAGGAACCGGGACCACCATTATGTGCTGATGGTGATCACCGGGGTGGTTTTAGTGAGGTAAAAATAAACTCCCCCCTCCCTCCCATCTCATCCCTTCCCTCATCCCTTCTCATCCCTTTTGAAAGTTTCCCCCTACAAAAAAAAAAAGGTACCTTTTCAGCTTTCATATAAGTACAGCATGTATCTGAAAGGTTTGATCATATTTAAGGGTGTGGTGACCATCAAGGTTAGCAATTACCACCATGGGACGCCTCTCTAGCCACTCCTCAAAGAGGGGTCTTATCGCCACTATCGTGGCGTGCCCTGCGCTGGGTTGCGACGGTCGCTCTTTCGATGCCGCCATGAGATCGCGCCGGAGGTCCGTTCTCTCCGCCGCGATTTGCCGCGGAAGCGGAGTTTCCCCCCGGCGTAGTGCCTCCGCGCGCCACTCATACAGGCGTGTGAGGACTATCGTCTCCACTATTGACCTCTGGTTTAACCCCTTTCAAGGAATACGCTGAGTTTCCTTGTCCTCCCGTATAAAAGCAAGCATTACGATACTTATGTTACCTTTATTTTTCTTCCAAATGAGCTTTTATTTTTTCTGTAGGTACAGACTGCAGCACATCAATGTAAACTTTATACATATCTATAACTACGACGCGCTGTATAGTGTTAGAAAGAAAGTATCCTTGGTATGATTGGTGGAGTTTTCAACGTTTCTAAAATCACCCAATCGCAACCATACTAATAATTGGCAGCCAATTATCATGTTCACGACTACTAAAAAAAAAACCAAGGCGAGGGTGGATGAATAAAAAGAAATATCGCGCATCAGTAACATTTTAAAGTTGTCTACTGTTAATATCTAAATTCCATGATTCCATGATCTAAATAGCTGGTTGTGATTGTGCGATAATGAACTTTATGAAAATGTGCCATATGGTTTAAATTCTTCAGAATATTGCGCGTATCATCCCAACTAAGGTCGAATTTCAAAACATATTACAAGAGTTGGGTTGGTCTCGTGGTCACTAAGGCAGCTCGATAATCATCGTTATCTGGGTTCGAAACCAGGAGAAACATAGATACAGCTTTTTGTTAGCAATGTTTTGTTTTTAATTAAATATTATGTTTTTTTTCTTTTTTTTTTAACGAACGAAGTCGGGAAATATCTTTTTAAATGGGTAGTTTGTATAGAAATGAAACAATATCATTGCAAGTAATAAAAATGTTTATTATTTCATTAAAGTAAGATAAAGTAACTAAATGCTCATAGTTCAAAATTATTACATTTTATAATATCATATCGAAACCTAACCATTTATAAACATTTAAAAAAAGTCATTGCTAATGCTTGGAAGTTTGTTATCGATTGTTGTTATTGTTATGTTTTACAGATTTATAGCTAAGTATAATTATGTGTAGTGAATCAACATGTTATTTAAATAGAAAAATGCATTTCCATTTATAACAATAACATCACCACATAATCTGCAACATTAGCCATTAATGGTTTAGCATTCATTCAATTGAGCATTTACTTACATAGTGTGTTTTAAAATACTTATAAGTAGATTAGTTAGTAGCGGAGTGGCGCACCGTCTTCTTCTTTAGCTTTTGTAAGCGGCTACGCATACCGCACACCATGTTCCAACAGAAATCTTTTCTTCTCATGTGCTCCCATGTCGATGACACGCCGCATTATATTGTAGTCTTTGATCTCAGCCAAATTGTTTTTATTTCGCACTTCGGATTTGTCCCAATTTAAAAAGATTTGACCCCATAGGTTTTCTATAAGTATGGTTCAAATCGGGAGTTTTAGATGGCCAGTAAATAATAGTTAAACCTTCTTGAGCAGCTAACCAATTCTTCACAATGCCTGCACGGTGGATCGGGCAGTTATCTTGCACGAAGTAAATATCAGTGTTAGGATAGATAAGCAATTCGCACAGTCGGCTGCATGACGTCACGCAGAATCTCCAAATACTGACTAATATTATAGACAACATCCAGCCAGCAATGTTTTGTATAGTCATTAACACGTTTACTGCGGCAAGTAAAATCATAATTCTTCATCTGGTGCGGCGGCGGGCCAAAATGCGCCCCCAATGATATTTCCGCCAGTGCGTGGCAGGTCTTTCTAGACCCACCAGCACTAGGATAGATTAAATTGCTATAACATTGTGGAAACATAATGTATACATTTTTTTTTAATATTGTTAGAATGACCTTGAACCCAACTTCCTTAGGTTTGATTCGCCCCGGGATCTGCCAAACAGGAAATGAGAAATAAAGCAAGAAAAGCGGCAGGCCGATATCGACCTGAACCGCACTAGAAAGTATTTTTAGTAGTGACTAGCTTCTGCCCGCGACTTCGTTCGCATGGAATTTCCTCTTATAATTTCGAAAATGTATGCTTATGATTTTTATCATTTATTTAGATATAAATAAGTATTCGGGCCAATTTTTTAGTTTAGCTCAAAGGGATCAGATTTTTCAAATAAACTGTAGATATCCCAGCTTTTTACCCCCCAGGAGAGTAATTTTGAAAAATCGTTTGGGTTGTGTTCATAACTTGACTCAAAGACCCATACCCATTTACGAGTTAATGGAAGCAAGCAGTAGAATTTTCCACCTTCGTAGGAGTCAATTTTTGAAAAACCCTAAATCACTTTTTTTAAGTATTTTTTGTTTTAGTAGTACCGAGTTTCGAGTTAATCCGACAGCGGGTTAAATATTTATCTTTATTATTTACTGACCCAAATATTGCCAAGTTTCTAATTTATTAACCAAATGAATAAGATTTTTTATATAAACTGTATCCCCTCTTTCTATCCCCATAGGGGTGGAATTTCTAAACATAATCTAGATTATTTATACCAATTTTCCAGTTAATCAAGCCTCGTAATAAAATTCTGGCCTGTGAAATTGACTACCCCTCTTCACCCCATTAGCGGTAGATTTTCGAAAAACCCTGAACCACTTTATTATTTATTTTGGTCTTAGATAGGTACTAAGTTTCGAGTTAATTGGAGCGCGCATTAAAATTTTTCCATACAAAATTTGACACCCCAAATCTCTACTTTGGGTTAGTTTATAATTCCAAAAAAAATCGAACTTTATAAGTATTTGTGCCAAGTTTCAAGTCCAAATTTATTTGTACCATTTTTTTTGAGTTTATCAAGGCACTCATTAAAATCCCCTTATAAATCGAATTACCACTTTTTGTCCCATCAGGGGTCAATAATTTTCGAAAACCCCATACACTTACTATTGATTCTTCATCTGCCTAGCCTTTTCCCAACTATGTTGGGGTCGGCTTCCAGTCCAACGGGATGCAGCTGAGTACCAGTATTTTACATGGAGTGACTGCTTACCTGACCTCCACAACCCAAATACGATACCCCTTGATAAAACTGGTTGTCAAACTTTCGGGCTTCTGACCACCCCTAGCGACTGTCAAAGATCCACGAATGACAGCCGGTACCAACGGCTTAGCGTGCTTTTCGAGGCACGGAGAGGTCACGGTATGTAAAGATGGACACCTATCCACAGACCAACTGCGGCAAGCGTAGCCTGCGTAACCTGATCGATCGATCTGTACGGCTGTTATTATTGATTATTTTCTGTCAAAAGTATTAATAATGAGTTTCGAGTAAATCGGACCGCGCGTTACAATTTTTCCACACAAACTTTAACACCCCAACACAAGGGGTGTTGGGTTGTTTTGATAAACAAATAATGATAAACTTTATTACTTGCTTAGGCAAGTATTCTTGCCAAGTTTATTAACCAAATGAATAAGATTTTTCTTATAAACTGTACCTATCCCCGTTTTTCACCCCCACAGGGGTGGAATTTCGTAAAATTGTTTGGGATGTGTTCATTACTCGACACAAAGATTGTTTATACCAATTTTCGAGTTAATCAAGCCACGCAGTTAGTCTTCCCCTATAAAATTAACTTTTCACCCCGTTAGGGGTAAATTTTCGAAAAACGATGATACACGTTATTCTTTATTTTCGGTCATAAGTATAAATCCTGAGTTTCGAGTTAATTGGACCACGCGTTAAAATTCTTCCATACAAACTTTGACACCTCCCAATCCCCCTCCAGGGGGTAGTTTAAAAAAAAAGGCAAACTTCATAATTTATTTAGATAAGTATTCGTGCCAAGTTTCATGGTTATTAACTCAAGGAATAAGATTTTTCATACAAACCAAATCCCCTCTTTTCACCCCTTAAAGGTTAAATTTCCAAAAACCCCTTCTTAGTGGATATCTACTCTTCACAAAGAACACACCCTCCAAAATTAATTCCTCTACCCAGCGGTACCGACCAGCGTTTTCGGCTGTGCGTTGATATAACAGTCAGTCAGGACAAAATCATCCCCCTTTTCATCCCCTTAATGGATGAAATTCTAACAACACCGTTGTGTTAGCTTCCAATCATAAGCCTAGATAATAAATTTTGTGATTTTTACGTTGAAAATTAATGACTTTCTATACACAACTTCATCCCCCTTTTTAACCCTTCGGGGGTGGAATTATCAAAAACGCTGAGACACGTATAAATTAATTTTCAATTGTCAGCCTAAATACAAAATTAGAAGATCCTAACTTCAAAACTGTCGGACTTTCATATAAACTTCCATCCCCTATTTTAACCCTTTAGGGGTTGAATTCCCAAAAATCCTTTCTTAGTGGATATTTACTCTTCACAAAGAACACACCTTCTAAGTTTCAAGTCTCTAGGTCCAGCGGTTTGGGCTGTGCGTTGATATATCAGTCAGTCAGTCAATCAGTCAGTCAGGACTTTGAATTTTATATATATAGATGGGACAGAGAAAAATAAGGGGATATCGAAAATAAAACAGAATTATCGTAAAAGAACTGAAAAATGTTTTTATTTCCTTATGTTTTGGAAACATGTTACGCAAAGGTTTTGGTTCCATTTCCTGCAATATATTTTTTTATTTTCTTAACTTTTTTTTTTGCTTGGGTACTATTAAAGGTTTTCCGCAGTCTGTCGTAGCACCCTGCACAATTTCTTCGTTTAGCGCTCATCTCGAGGACATGGTCACTGCCCTTGGGTTTTACTTGATTTTCTGAAATGAAATTTTTTTTCTTAATTCCGTGTGATTTATTAACCATTTATGAGTTTTACCACAGAACTCGCGAAACTGAACAACTTTCCCCAGAGGCTGATAATGTTGATATGTGTAGGTAGTAAACAAAACTTACCGCTTGTGCTTCGTTTTCCGTGCACATTTGTTTCCAAATTCTTCTTATTTTTCTTAGTGGAATATATTTCTTCACTGCTGTCACTATCACTAACAATAACTGCAGGGCGAATTACTCTATTTTCCAAAATTTATATTTTTCTTTTATTGCTTGCCATCGTTGATTATATCGAACGCTACGTCAGATCAGTTAAATAGCACAACACTAACTGACGGGGCGCGCGCTCTGTGCGGTATCGGGTCGCCAGCGGCCTGTTGGGAGGGCAGGCCGAAATAGGCCCACTGCCGCACTCAGCGGATGTTTTTCACCGTCAGTGCGTGGTAGGTCGATAAAAGCCTGCCGTTATGTTTTGATGGGGAACACCTACAATTTTGACCGCAAGATGAAATATATATTTGTCTCTGTCGAATTTTTACAAACACCTGAGATAATCGTTTCGCACAAGCGAGAGGGACATAGTTTTCTTCGTCCGCACCAGCTGAAGTACCGCGGCAGGCCGATATCGGCCTGTTACGCAGTGAACGTGTTAAGTTGCGACATGACGCTTTGATTTCACCAAATTCATTAAAAATGCTTTTCACGATTTACTTCAAACGTTTTAGAAATGTTTGTGCGCCGCAGTTGCTGTTTAGGCGTAGGTAGACTGACTTTTGTCACTTAGATCAATTTAATATCCATCTACCCCACGAAGTAAACTTTTACTTCGACCTACTCATTTGAGGACTTATAGTTTTTTTTTTAATTTACCCACTTGTTTTTGCCGTGTTACTTAAAAGCTTTTCAACTTTAACGACAAGAAGATAATGATTAAAATGGCTTAACAAGATATGCCGACTTGACTAAGACAATGTTGGTCACCGACTGTACGCACTGCAGCACGAAACATTACAAGTAAGGACAGACAAAAAGCTATATATCTCTTTCGCACGATTCTCGCTGTTGTTGCTCATAACGCGTTCAAGGTCAAAGTGGGGTAAGTTGATGTGCTGGCAACTGTACAATACATAATCAGGTAGCAAATACCAGTCAACCTTAAAAAGCATCAACAAAAGTACAAAAGCCAAAATAAATTAATCATAATGCTGAGTTCTACAACATTATTATATTTTATTTCAAGTTCCACGGCATTCTAAATTATATATTAAATTCGTAGGTATTCTTTCCGAAGTTATTAGATTAGGGAAGCCATAACGTTTCAATAGGTACATCTGGGAGCCTGTTTCGCTAAATAAAGTATTGTTGGAACGGTTCAGTAAATAAAAGTATTCATAATTGAAGGTATTTTATTTGTTACGAGTATGTTAAGTGTGTTTTGTTTCGTATGTAATTTGTATGCAACAAGTTCACGGTGAGTCGGAACTGTCTGCGAAGATGTCCCCAGTGAGTCGGGGTGGCGCTGCATTATGTCGGTTGTGGTACAGCGCCGGGTTGAGGCTGACTGCTGGCGTCGACCAGGAGAGAGTTTTTAAGGCTCTGCTTGTGGACCGGCCGAAAGTGCAGTTTGCTGTGCCGAGGTTGCTGATGAGGCTGAGGGTGATGACCAGGTATGGTCGTCAAGATATCCGTTGAAGCCGTGGGTGCTGGCTGGCTGGGTGACTCGCCGCTCTAAAGCTTGCGGGAGTGATGATGACGTCACGCTGAAGTAGGTACACGAAGGCTGCGCTGAAGTTCATGTTCGGGGTCACCAGTAAAGAGATATGAGGAACAGGGTGTAAAGTTCACTCAACCTCCATAGAAAAGGGAGGATCCTCCGACCAGACGGGTGTTGTGTCTGGCGGGCAAGTGCCCGATGATTCATGTCGGGCCGTTGTATCTATGCTACTCGTAGTTGCGCTGTAAACTCTGCTTGCGAGATGCAGGATTTTACGTGACGTCAGTATGACGCGTTGTTCTCATGTGGCGTTGTAGATACCGCTACAGTCACTTTGGTTGTTGGGATTTTTAACCACACTGTCCAGTATGGATAAATTTTTTTTTACAAAAATCAACCGATTTCAGAAATAAACACTACAAAGTGATAAATGACTTTCATTTTGGAAGTCGGTGCCGTTGGTGCCGCATTTTCGTTTTTTGATACCGACTTCCAAAATTAAAGTTATTTATCACTTTGTAGTGTTGTTTTGAAGTCGGTTGTTTTTTTAAGTTTTTATTTTTCACTTTTTAGTTGTACCTACCCCATACAAATTCAATTAACACTAGTGCATTGAAGAATTGAAGACCGACTAGAAGAATCATCAATATTCGAATTGAAATGCCGGAGATGCAGTACATTTATGCATATAACTTCGTACATGAGGATAATTAGGTACCTAATGTATTATATACTGAAACCTTCCTGAGAGTATGTAGATCACTTATCAAAATTGGTTCATCAGTTTTTGACAAAACTGCGGACATATAAATATACATACAAACGGGTCGAATACAGAACCTCCTTTTTTGAAGTGGGTTAAAAGTGCATAGAAAACGCTGCTGCTCATTCTCCGGTAAGTCCCTACGTCACCTTTTACGACACCCACGGGAAGTAGGGTGGTGCTATTCTTTTTAAGTCCGGCATTACACGATAGTGGTCTGTGTGGTGCCGGACTTAAAGAATAGCACCACCCCTTACTTCCCGTGGGTGTCGTAAAAGGCGACTAAGGGTCGTACCGGAGAATGGGCAGCAGCGTTCTCTATGTATTCCACCATCATACCATACTGCGATCGCCAACCCGCCTGCCAAGCGTGGCGATTATGGCAAACCCTCCCAAAATTGGGGGAGGCCTATGTCCAGCAGTGGACGTCTATCGGCTGAAACGATTACGATTACACGATAGAGTCCGGTACCACACTCGGCTTTACAACCGGAGAGCTAAAACTCTCCGCTACAATTCTCAGGGTAGCGACTGCCTCTCACTCAGAAGTGAAGCTTTTTTTTTTGCGCAGAACTACAGACTTCGATAGATTTATGAAGAGACTTGGGACTCAGGGAAAAATAATCATATCTATTTCTGCCGCCAAGTAGCATTGCTGTGTTTTTAAAAGTAGGTATCCACCCCTATGTGCTGATTTTGATCACCGGGGTGGTTTTAGTGAGGTAAAAATGCCACACTCCCCGACCTCCCAAAAAAAAGGTATGCTTTTGTAAATAGAGGCACATAGGAAATCTTAGCTTTGTGCCTGAAATGACTACTCACCTGCAATGCTTCCGATATAGCAGATGACCATAGTCAGCTGTAACTGTGACCCCTTTACCATGAGTTAGGTCGTCGGCTTGATCACCACTCATATGGATATGGGGGCAGATTATACCAAGGACATTCTGTAGATCATAGCATATGTATTTATTTATTTAGGTTTAGTCTATGTTGTCTCACTGCAGGGCAAAGGTCTGGGTAGCTCACCGTCCGATCATGACCAGGCCCGTGCCGGACGGCGCGTACGTGTTCCACGCGCGCCTCAAAGAGATGTCAGCATCGAGGAGGGGCCCCCTTAGGGCCGAAGCCTGCCGGGTCAGCGGGATTGTCCGAAAGGGTTACCGCTGGCCCGGAACATAAAGGGCTAAGGAAGGAACACGGGTGGGTTTTAGTCAGTAAAAGTCTGACACTCCCTTCCGCTCCACCCAGAGCGGGAGGAGTCTTTTGATGATTTCCCATGCAAAAAAAAAAGGCAAAGGTCTCCCTTTCTCCTTTCCACTCCTCTTGAGAAGTGTCTCCGTCTTCTTCTGTGTCTGCCTCGATATTGCTTGACGTTTTCTGGAACCCACATGCTGGTAAGTTTGGCCCATGACTCGTTCGCTGCACTGAAACGTGGTTGCTCACAATGGGCCTTATAAGAAGGCTAACAGTCACCTAAAGGGCAATGGAGAGGGCTTTGCTTGCAGTTTCCCTGCGTGATCAAATCAGGAATGAGGAGATCCGCAGTAGAACCAAGGTAACCGACATAGCCCGAAGAATTGCCAAACATAAGTGGCAGTGGGCAGGGCACATTGCTCGCAGAACAAATGGCCGATGGGGCCAAAAGGTTCTGGAGTTGCGACCGCGTACCGGAAGACGTAGCGTTGGAAGGCCTCCCACAAGGTGGTCCGACGACCTTGAAGAACAGACACAGACCTTGTGAAGGCAGCAGGAACCCGTTGGATGCGAGAAGGACAGAACCGGTCGAAGTGGATAAGCTTGAAATCGAGTCATCACCACATCATCATCATTTCAGCCGAAAGACGTCCACTGCTGGACATAGGCCTCCCATGTCCAGCAGTGGACGTCTTTCGGCTGAAATGATGATGATGTGATGATCACTCGTTCGATATGCAAGTAACGTTACCGGCCCAGTCCCACTTAAAGGAGAAACCCAAACTCCATAGAAACTTGGGCCTGGCGTTACAGGGCTGGAATTTGGCCATAAATTAGAGCATGTAGGAAGGTTTCACGAGCCCAATTTTCACGTCTCCCAGCAATGGCCAAATTGGTAAAATCAGACAACAATGTTCACTTTTTAGGTTATTTTTAGTACCTACCTAGTTAAACAATGATATTTTTGAGACTTTCGTTTCCTACGTAAATCTGGAACGCACATGTGCTGTGCTTCAGAACCTGCCGCCTATCACGATGAGGTTTTAGGTACTTATATAAAAAGCGCTTAGGGGATGACTTCCGATTTATCTGATTGTTCTTGTAGCGGTACTGATAACCTCAGCAGAAAACTATGTTTATTATACAAGGCCCACTTACATCACTACTGGCTTGCATTTGTTAATATTGTACCTAGGGATTTGATGCAATCTCAGATTACAGTAAGTAAGTAATCTGAGATTGCAATAATATATTAAAATAAAAAAAACACAGGTAATTGTGATGGTTTTATTAATTACTTTCTTCATTAGGATTATCATAATATAATAACACAGTAGGTATCCAGAAATTGTGCAGGAGGCAATTGACTACCCTGGTGCCGTGCCTAACCAAGATACCATATTATGCTCATGGTGTGGGTACAGCATCCAACCGTTCTTTTGCTAACGATACAGGTTCGGTTATAGCATCCCTTCCACTTAGAGAGCTGTCGACTAATATATAAACGAAATACATCCTATTACTAATATGCTTCGACTTTATTCTTCCTCTTAAGTTTGAGTCCGATGTTGACAGCTCTTGCTGTAAATCATGGAAATGCCGGGATGCTCTATTTGCTTGCACCCAACAAGGGTGACAGACAACACTTGAAGCACCCACCTGAAAATAATATATCTACATTAAAGGGTGCCTTTACACCAGAGATGTGTGGTGTGTTATTGCCCGCTTTGAAAAAGAATTATCTAAAGAAATCCTGATGTAGGTTAGTAAGCCTGAGTTAGCTTAACCATTATCACACTGTTCTAATTCACTTAAATGTTTTAGCATACCAAATAAAACTTTTGAATGCCCTTGTTATCAAAACTAACCTAAAATAAATGTTATTAAAAAAGCATGAAATAAACTATTATATTAACCGTGCGTGGTAGGATCCATCCTCTTATAACTTCGTGTATTCTGTGTTCTTGCACTGTACCAGTACTCGTAAGTTGATGGCAACGAACTCTTCTAAGAAGAGAACGTCCACAGTGAATACACACTCGTTGGTGTCCTGTAGGTGTCTGTTCACTCCCTTCTGGTATATTTCCATCAAGAGATACAGCATTGGCATGATTCCAGCAAGCTTGGCAGATTAAAGTCATTTTCATTTACCTGAAGCAAACATTTTATCATTTGACTATTAGGTCTAGCATTAGCATTTAGCAATAAACATCCGAGTGGCACATTTGGGTAAACATAAGCGGCCTTATTACATTCCCACTGCAGGGACACAGGTCTCCTCTCTGAGAGGGAATATAATTAACCAATAACCATGCAAGTTCAGTCCGGATTGGTGATGTCACAGTCATGTCTTCGAATATGAAGCATCACATCTGCACATTCCAGAATGTGCAGATGTGATGCTTCATATTCGAAGACATGACTGTGACATCACCAATCCACCAGTATCATTATATAAAGTACAACTATCAACAAACAACTGAACAAATGCGATAACACTATTTAGTTCGACTACATTAAATTATTACATACATTGTACTAAAATGTTACAATATAGAAATATCGGATACTAACCGTTTGAGGCGCGCGCGACCCATTCCTATACAATTGAAAGAATAATTTTCATCTTCCAATCTTCGCCTTCCTATTGTATGGCAGTGGGCCGTTGCTATTCCGCAATTAATGCACAGGTTCATGATGTCGTGCCAGTCGTCAAAAAGAGCAATAATCAGATCCGGTTTTCCAGCAAAAGTCAGCACAGGTGGCAGGTTATGTAACGGTGTCCATTGTTCAAGTGAGGGTCAGTCAGAATGCAATCAATTTCGGAGTCCAGTATTCGATGAGAGGTCTTATCAAAAAAATAAATCCCCAGAAAAAAAGAAAAACAACACATTGACTTGCGCAATCCGAAAAGCGAATGACATTAATGACATGACATTACAACCATGACAATTGACAGACGTTGACATTGACATTTGCCGTTTACTAGTGCAATCCATGGTGCAGTCGATTTCATCGATTATTTATTTCTTTTAATGTTTTTTAATGGCGATTACGTTAAATATCAATTCGTTTCCAGATTTAATTGTTTTACCTTGATTTTAATACCTAAAAAGTCATTTATACTAAAACAATGGAGTGTTATTTAATTATTTGTATCAGCATCGATTTCCACTAAATCGATCATATTCTTAGGGTACGCTCTATTGATAGAATACCAGCATTTGTGAAGTTAGTGACTTATAACAAAATAAGTGTTGTAACGGTTTACAAAGGTGGTTAAAACAAAAAAATAGAAATCTAATTATTTTCTACACTTGGCCATTGTAAATGAGGCTAAGATTTAAATGGGTTAATTTAGCAAAATAGACGATTTTTTTGGTACATATCTTATTCGTGTAACGGTTAGGCCCAGAAACGGGTTTCTCCTTTGGCTGTATAGATCATAATAAATAAAAACAGGCTTAGTGCGAGAGTTATACTTTCAAATAATAACTTAGAGGGTAACCATTCCTTTCGCTAATCAAGCACCATACAGTAAATAAGAATCTATATTTTATGTTTCTGTTATGTTACCTCTAACACCACAGCAAGTCCAAATGAGGAACCATTTCGAAACAAGTTATTACAGACATTGACACACTGACCTCGGAAAAAGTAAACAAACGCACCATAAATAATACACACAATACATTTGATTACCTACATACCCCATCGGCATATGTAATATAACGAAACGCAGCATACATTCCGGTTCCAAACCTTACAACATTATTAAAACAGTCAACACAACTAGAAATGGAACTTAAACATTATGCGAAAGATACGGAATTCTTTTTTCTCGACCGCAAATATAAGTTTGCAAACACGCAGCGCTTGGGATAAAGTAAAAAATATATACCAATTTCTGGAAACAGATTGCGGCTCAAGCTATCCCTTATAAATATATTAAAAAGGGAATTATGAGAAGCGGAAGGGCTGGCTGGTTAAACAGTTTAGGGCTCAATGAACGTGCCAGGTCGTCGAACCCGAAGTGTGGTAAACATATTTTTTTGTTGCATCTTTTGTTTATTTTTTTATCCGCAAGTTTTTAGTTCTTAGAACTCCTACCCCCTTATTACAAAAAAAACCGGGCAAGAGCGAGTCGGACTCGCGCACCGAGGGTTCCGTAACATTCGGGTTTATACATAAGGTTTGTGGTTTACGATTTATGACGTATTAAAAAAAAACTACTTACTAGATCTCGTTCAAACCAATTTTAGGTGGTAGTTTACATGGTAATGTATATCATATATTTTTTTTAGTTTTATCATTCTCTTATTTTAGAAGTTACAGGGGGGGGGGGACACACATTTTACCACTTTGGAAGTGTCTCTCGCGCAAACTATTCAGTTTAGAAAAAAATGATATTAGTAACCTCAATATCATTTTTGAAGACCTACCCATAGATACCCCACACGTATGGGATTGATGAAAAAAAAAAAATTTTTAATTTCGGTTCTAAGTATTAACCCTAAAATTTATTGTTTTTTTCTATTTTTGTGTGAAAATCTTAATGCGGTTCACAGAATACTGTAAGGTTGGGTAATGGAGAAGAGTAAAACGCTCTGACTGCTCGTTGATAACTAACTCATTTATTAATAAGCATTGGTATTTAAGTACACGCGTAACATACATAGGTATATGCAAACTTAGAACATAGGTTATACACTACACCTTCCCCGGAACGATAAAATAAAATATTATTACAGTATTATTTTATTTTTATGAGTAAACATTTAATAAACATTTTAGTAAAGTACGTTTACAATGTTATGTATTCTTATTATGTTATACAAAAGTATATTATTATATGTTTAAGTAGGTACAAGCACAATATGGATAAAATAACTAGATAATAGGTATTACAATGGTACCTACAGTTTAACCAAATAAAATATTCTAAATGTAAAATATAGTTAAATAAAAAAAAATACATTGGTTTTTAATATATGAATATTATGAATAATATAACTTAGTCCTATTCTTATGAACTAAATCAGTTTTTCCATTGTCTTTCAATATTTCAACATTTGGTGGAACATCTTTGATAACTAAATATGGCCCATTATAAATACTTTGGAGTTTGTTCCCTGTCTCGTTTTTCACTAGCACCAAGTCATTTTGTTTATACGTAATAGGATTACACTTTAGATCATGATTCCGTTTTCTTAGTGATTTACTTTCCAATAAGTTATCATAAGCTTCTTTTTGCGATGTTTGCAATCTGTATTTCAATTCTAAGGGATAATTATCATAGTTATAAAGTGGATCTACTGATGTTTGCGTTAAATTGGATGGCATATTGCATCTTTTCCCGAATACAAGTTCAAACGGCGTAAATTTGGTAGCGGTGTGAACTGAGGTATTATAGGAAAAACACCAAAAGGGTAGCCATGTACTCCATGTACTCGGATGGTTGTTAGTTTGAATTCTTAGGTAATTACCCAAACTTTTATGAGTGTTTTCCAGAGAACCTATTGTTTCGTGATGGTATGCAGTAGAGTTAAAAGTACCTAGTTATATTGAGAAGTTTACATGTTTCTTTGAAAACAGATGACAAAAATTCAGTGCCTCTATCAGTAGCTACTCTAGCGGGAATACCAAATCTAAGTATAAAATTATTTACGAAATTTTTCGCTATCTCCTCTGAACTTTTAGTTTTCATTGGATAAGCTTCTACATATTTACTTAACTCGCACTGGATGGTTAGGATATATAATTATATTATAATCATCGCGATCTAATGGTCCTACTACGTCCAGGTATACTTTTTCCATCGCCGAATTAGCTGTTGTTGTTACAACCAACGGCTCTCTAACATAATGAGAAGTGTGTTTCTGTTTTTGACACTTATCACATTTCCTTATAAATTCTTTTACGTCTCTTTCTAGACCTGGCCAAAAGTAATATTTCTTGATGTTATTATACATTCGTCTTATACCAGCGTGGCCACTTGTTGGTAAAAGATGAAAATCATTCAATATTACTTTTCGGTCGTCATTATTTTCAATTAATCTTATGTCATTTAAAATACACAATCGCGGACCGGTCCAGTTTTTGTACGACTTAATTTCTGTCGATACTTTTTTAATAAATTCATCGTAAATTTGTCTTCTTATAAAAATTAATTCGTGCACGTTAATTCTTTCACAAAAATATTTCAGTTCCCTCACAAATGCGGCTGGCGTCAATTGCGATTGGGAAACTGGATTTATAAATAACGACATTCTCGATGACGAATAGCAAAACAACTTATTCTCTATTTCTATCTCATTAGACCTGCGTAGGTTATTTAACTCATTATTTTCTATAAATTTAAGTTCTACAGACATCCTCGATTTACTATACATCTCCACGACTCTTGGTTGCGCAGGCCAGTCGTCAGTAGAACCCATAGCACTTGGAGAATGTTGCGATTCCAGCACTTTTCTGTATTGCGAACGCGTCATAACCGTGATGATACTTTCATGCATATTTTTTAAGTCCGTTGATGTAATTGGTAATCGTGACATTGAATCTGCCGGAACATTTGTGGATCCTTTGATATATTGTACGATAAAATCGTACTCTTCTAGTAGGAGTCTGAACTTCATAAGACGACTAGATGGATCTCGCATGCCAAATAAATAAATTAGTGGTTTATGGTCGGTTTCGATTACAAATGTGCGGCCATACAAATAGGGACGAAAATGTTTTACTGCCCATACTATCGCTAACAATTCTTTTTCCACAGTAGGGTAGTTAATTTCGGCCTTATTTAAATTTCTACTCGCGAATGCTATTGGTTTTCTATTGTCATTGCACAAAACTGCGCCCAATGAATATTTGGAAGCGTCGGTTTGTAAAATGAATTTACAGTTACTAGAAAAGTTAGGGTATTGTAGTATAGGTGGGCTCGAAATTATGGACTGTAAAGTGGAAAAAGCGGTTTGACATTCTTGATCCCATATGAATAATGCATTTTTTTTTGTTAACCGCGTTAAGGGATGCGCTATACTGGCAAAGCTTTTGATAAACTTTCTGTAATAGTTGGCGAACGCGACAAATCTAATCAATTCTTCTACATTTTTCGGTACTGGCCAGTTTCTCAAAACACGTATTTTCTCTGGATCGGGCAAAACACCTTCTCTCGTTATAACATGTCCTAAATACAATATATCTTTTTTTAAGAAAGTTACATTTGTGGGGATTCAACTTTAAATTTACCTGACGCAATCTCGTAAAAACATCTACTTATGAGATTTTTGGTATGGTGTTGTAACGAATTTCCAAAAACAATAAGGTCATCTAAATACACCAAACATTTCTCGTACGTCAAACCTGACATTGCGACAGTCATCATTTTTGAAAACGCATTAGGGCTTGTTTTTAAGCCCATTGGCATTCTCGTCATCTGGTATTGTCCTGAGACGGAAGCAGCACTTTTATCTTCTGTTCCTGATACTTTAAACTGTCCAGAACAAAATGCTGTATACTTCCGACTTTCAGGGTCAAGGTCACATTGGTAATATCCATTGGAAAGGTCAAGAGTAGTAAAGTATACAGAACCCGAAAGGGAATCCAAAATTTCAGTAATATTCGGGAGTGGGAATTTGTCATCTTGTATGCAGTTATTCAATTTCCTATAATCAATAACTAAGCGCCAATTTTTATTGCCCGTATTATCTATCTTTTTAGGGACCAATAACAATGGACTCGACCATTCTGATTGACATGGTTCAATTATACCTTCTTGTAACATGTTACTAATCTGCTTGTTTACTTCTTGTTTTTGCGAATATGGTATTCTGTACGGTTTACTAAAAACTGGTTGAGCATTGGGTTGTAAACTAATTTGATGTTTGTAAATGTTTGTTGTTGTTAACTTATCACCAGGCAATAAAAATATATCGGAAAACTTCGCACAGATATTTTCAATCGTGATTTGCTCTTCGTCGTTCAAATGATTTAATTTTAATAAGCTAAACAATTTTTTAACACGGTCCGCTCTCAAATTACTACACTGTTCAAAAGTACACAAATCGTAGTCACTAATTTTATGTAAAGTTGGTACAATAGTGTCTATGTGAACCTCAGTCTCGTTTGTGTTAAGGATTTTAATAGGTATCATACCATTCATGGGTTTAACTAATACGCTAGCAATAAATATTCCTGTTTGTAATTCTGACGAACAAACAAGACTCTCTTCGGTAATGTTAGTAGGTATGTAATGAATTGTTTCGGACCTTGGCGGCAAAGCTAAATTATAAGAAAACCTTGAATTATTAGTTTTTAATGGCAATATTACTTTTTCTGTTTTGATATTATTATTTAATGTTATTGTTCTACAACTATAATTTAATATAGCATTGAATTTCGTAAGAAAATCCTGTCCTAAAATAGCATCCGCCATACACGGCAAAGAATTAAAAACATAAAATTTCTGATTAAATAAATATCCTCCTGAGCCATAACAATTGCTCATAGTTAAATAAACATATCCGATTGCTTCTATGGTTCCACCGATTCCGCTTATCTTAATGCTCTCTTTATGGAGCGGTATGTTTAATTCAATAACATGTTTATATTTAATGGCACAAATTGAAGCGCCGGTGTCAATTAAAAATGAGTAGTTATATTTATCTACGTATAATTCTATGCAGCAATGACTATTACTGGCAAATACAAACCCATTATTCACGAAAAAACTTGCTCTGCTCCTCGGTTGAATTCGTTTTTGAGGGCTCATCGTTTTTTAGAACGTGAATATTTGCATCACTACGTTGCACGTTACGTTGATGACCTCTGGAGTTGTTGTACCTATTATGTGAATGTACGTACCTCGATTTTGCTTAGGCTGACCTCGACCATAGTTCTGGAACGGCCTCGGTAGAAAGTCGCTCCACGATGGCCCGTAGACCTGCTAAAATTGTTATACGCGGATGCTCCTCGAGTCTGGCGGTTGGCTCCTCTACTATGCTGACCTTGAAAATGATTATTACGTCTCTTATAGGTTAAAATATTTTCTGAGTAAGACGGCATTGCAATGGTCTCTTCGTCTATAGCTGCTTGCACAGCGTCTTTTAGGGTTTCAAATTTTTGTGCAGCTATTATCGTACTGAGTCGTCTATTGCGTAAACCGTCAGCAAAACGTTTAATAGCTTGTTTTTCGTTTAATGGTTGTAAAATCTTGAGATTCTCCGTTTTGCCCTCGGCTTGCGCTATAGATAAATCCATAAATAGCTCAGTCAACTCCTTACCATAATCATTGATTGACATTTGATCTTGTCGCGAAGTTTGGAGTTTACTTTGTAAGGCGACGGCACTCTTTTTAGGCAAAAGAGTCATACGCATATCAATTAGTAATGCATCAATGGATGGATAATCTGATTTAAGTCTTAATTTTGCTTGTTGAGAGAGGCGACTTTTTAATACAAAGTTAACTAAACTTAATTTGCACTGTTCGGTTCTTAAAGTAGAGCTATAGTAATCGATACCATCAATTAATTGACGAGTAGTCAATTCCTCATTATTCATAACAGGTAACAAGCTCAGGGCTATTTTTAAATTAAACTCCATTTTGGATTCAAGATTCGATGTTGAGCCAAATAGTTCACAACTACTCTTATCAGTTAGTGGTATATGCGACTTATTACAAAACTCTTTTATTTGAAAATATAACTCAGCAATTTTATCACAATGCGATTTAATTAACGACAAACTTCCGCCGCTAAATGTCTTATCATCTATTTGTTGTCTAATGCTTAGAAGTAAAACAGAATAACTGTTGGCGACGCCGTCTGCAAAGCTCCAAAGTCCAGTGAAAATTAAGTGTGTGTCGTGTGTGGACAGTCAGTGCTACTGCTAAAGACTCTAATCAGTGAAAACAAAGTGAAAGACTCCTATTAGAGACATTACATAAAGTAAATAAGTGAAGGACTCTTATTAGAGACATTACATAAACTAGGTATAGTGTAATAGTGATACAAAGAAGATTATAACGTAAGTAAAGTGAATATTATGTTAAGTTTTATGTGCCTGTAACTATATGTGTTTGCAAGTTGTATGTGTCTAATTAGTGCAATATTAAAGAGAATGAGGTTCTCTAATTAGATTAATTCTTGTTGGAATATGTAATAAGATATAACATGTGTGTTTTTGTGATTTACCGTAACGAGGTGGCAAAATAAATAGAAAATAACCAAAGGGCTTCTCTTTACGGTAAAGTAACGTCATACGATAGATTGATGACATAATTTTGTGCTCGGCCCTGATTGGTCGGTATTAATGTTACGCAATGTGGGCGTGGCCTGCAGAGGGCGCTAGTTGTATGAGAAATTAGTAGCAAAAATAGTATAAATAGAGCGTTACTGTAAGGCTGCGAGTCACCCAAACCTAAACCCGAGGCCATGGATACGTCCGTGCCTCAGCCAGACCCCGAAGAAGCCCTCTCAGCCTCTTCCTCCTCCGAAGACGACTTTGAAGTCGTCGGAAAGGGAGGCAAGAGGAAGAAGGGCAAGTCCTCCCACGCCAACAAGGCTAAAAAGCCTGTCGCGGCCCCCCCGTCCCCCCGCCCCCCCACCCCGCCCGCCACCGCGTCTCCCGCCGCATCTCCCGCCGCACCCCCCTCCGCTTCGCAGGCAGTCCCTGCTTCTAACCCGACCGCTTCTGAGAAAAAGAAGCAACGTCCCCCCCCCCCGATCTATATCCAGGATAAGTCCAAATGGACTGAGATCTCCAAAATGTGTGTTGATCGCAAGATCAACTACACAAATGCCCGCTCAACCCAGCAGGGCATAAAAGTCAAAGTTCCCTCGTCCTCGGACTACAGGGAATTCACCCGCCTTCTGCAGGTACGGAACTATTCGTTCCATACCTACTCCCTCCCAGAGGAAATCCCCACCCGCGTCGTCATCAGACACGTCCCTAAAGAGATCTCCACAGAGGAGATCAAGGATGACCTTATCCCCCAAGGCATCCCCGTTTCCGCTGTGCACCGCTTGCACAGAGCCCGAAAAGGACCAGTCTACGACATGGTCCTGGTCATCTGCGATCCCACTGACGGTCATCACCCGATCTTCAAAGTGAAGTCGGTCTGCTCCCTATCGGGCATCTCAATAGAGAAGCCCCGCAAGTCCAATCTCATTGGACAGTGTCATCGATGCCAATTATATGGCCACTCCCAGTCCAACTGCTTCGCGACTCCTAGATGCGTCAAGTGTCTAGGTGATCACGGAACAGCTGACTGCTCCCGTCCCAAGGACCGCACTCTGTGCACTGAGCCACCGAGCTGCGTCCTTTGCGGCCAATCCGGGCACCCGGCTAACTACCGGGGCTGCCCCAAAGCCCCTAAAGCCTCCTCCTCTAAACTGGCCAAGCGCGCAAGCGAACGCCAGCAAAGAGAGTGCCCTTCCTTGAAGGTCCCATCTCCACAATTGCCCGTTCGGCTTAGTCCTCAGAGACCCTCTCCCTGGGCTAGCCTGTTCCACCAACAAGCTCCCGCAGCTTCGGTGCCTTCCCAACCCCAGCCCCCCCCAGCACTGATGGCAATCACCATCCCACAGCCATCAGCAGCCCCCTCAGCTCCATCAGTCCCGTTGGCCCCAGCTGCCTCCCCGGTAGCCCAACCCACCATTATTGCCCCAGGACCCAGTAGGTCTCCCCAACCCCCCGTCTCCGGCCCTCAGCCCAGCAGCATGGAGGTTATAATCGGTGCTTACGCATCGTTTATCGCCCCCGCTAACGCTATGGCAGCGGAAATTCAAGCCTGCAATGGCAATCCTCGGCGTATTGCCGAGATTTTCAATGCGTATCCTGAGATTACGCAAGTCCTCCAAACCCTAAAATTCTAAGTGTCCCATTATGGATCAACAAAGAATAATAGGAGTAACCAAACCCCGATCCCTCAAGCTAGGTTTCTTCAATGCCAACGGCATTTCTGGACAGCGTGATGAGATCGCTACTTTCCTACGCGACCATCAGCTGGACGTCCTTTTAGTTCAGGAAACCTTCCTGAAGCCCCACCATCGCAACCCGAACATTGCCAACTATAAACTAGTTCGCAATGATAGGGCTCGATGTCACAAGGGTGGTACCCTCATCTACTTCCGAAAATCCCTTCATTGCTCCCCAATGGACCCTCCTCCTCTCCTCTCTCACCTGGAGGTCTCTATCTGTCGGCTTGGCATGACTGGGCATCAATCGATACTTATCATCTCTGCTTACATCCCGCCCAGTTCTGGTGGTGAAGATCCCATCTCTCTCACCAACGACTTCACCGCCCTCTTCGGTATGAGTGACTCCGTCATCATGGCGGGGGATCTCAATGCCAAACATCCCGCCTGGAACAGTAACACTACCTCCACCCGAGGTAGATTCCTGTTCAACCTAGGCCCCACCCTTAACTTCGACGTCATCGCGCCGATGCACCCCACCCACTATCCTAATGATCCCACCCTGAATCCTGACGTGCTCGATGTTGCGCTGCTCAAGAATGTAAACCTCCGTTTGCAATCTATCGAGACGCATCAAGAGCTTAATTCCGACCACCGCCCGGTCACGATCCAACTAGTTCCCTATTCGGGCCCCCGCGACCCCAACCAGCCCCCTCAGACCAAAATAGTCACTGACTGGGGGAAAGTAAGCGAAAAGCTGAAATCCACCACGCCACCCCACCTGGATGCCATTCCCGACCAAATTGTCTCAGTCGCAGACACGACGGGCGCGATCGCCTCGTTTACAGAACACGTTCAATCCGTATTGACGGATTGCTCACGGGAAGTTCCAGTGATGGAAGACTATCGCTGGAAATTACCGGCTGACGTACGTGATCTGATAACCGAGAAGAACGCGTCCATCCGTGCCTATGACTCTTTTCCCTGTGACGCGAACAAAGCCCACATGCGCCATTTACAGCGTGCTGTAAAGAAACGCATAACAAAGCTGCGTTCCGAGGGATGGGACAAGTTGCTCGGCGAACTGGAACCCAACCACCAAGCCTTCTGGCAGCTTCAGAGGAAGCTTCGCTCCCCCGAAGAGGCCTCCGTGCCCCCTCTCGTACGCCCCGACAAGACCATAGCCTTCGACAACTCTGAAAAGGCCGAATGCCTCGCCGTCAGTCTAGAGTCCCAATGCACTCCCAGCTCTCAACCAGTAGATCAAGCGCACCTCGACAAGGTGAACGCTGAGGTCGAACGTAGAGCCTCCCTCCCGCCAGTTGAAGACCCTGATGATCCTCTGCCTCCCGTCACGTCTGACGAAGTGCAAGACATCATTAAAGGGTTCGAAACTCGTAAAGCCCCCGGTTCGGATGGTATCACCAATAAGGTGTACAAACTCCTCCCCGCCCACCTCATTCTGCTCATGACCGCCATCTTCAATGGCGCTCTGAGCAATAACATCTTCCCCCAAGCGTGGAAACAAGCCACGGTCATCGGTATCCCAAAGCCAGGCAAGCCCAAGTCTGAGCCCTCCAGCTATCGTCCCATCAGTCTGCTCAATGTTTTCGGCAAAATCTATGAGAGGCTTATTTATAGGCGTCTCAGGGACTTTGCCGAAGCAAAGAGCCTTATCCCAAATGAGCAGTTTGGTTTTCGAACTAAACACTCGTGCATCCACCAAGTCCACCGCATCGTCGAGCACATCAGCGCTGGTTTCCAACGCGGTGCTTCGACAGGCGCTTTGTTCTTCGACATAGCGAAAGCCTTCGACAAGGTCTGGCACAATGGCTTATTATATAAGCTCTACCTCCTAGGTGTGCCGGACCGTCTCGTGCTCATCTTACGAGACTTTCTGTCGGATCGTACTTTCCGCTACCGCATCGAGGGCGCTCTCTCCCCCCCACACCCGATCCGTGCCGGAGTTCCCCAGGGTTCCGTCATATCCCCCCTCATATTCACCCTGTTCACCAGTGACATCCCCAAAAGTAAATCGGCTCAGTTGGCTCTCTTCGCCGACGACACGGCCATTTACTGTTCAGGGAACAGTCAGGACTCCATCGCCCGTAATCTCCAAACCTCCGCAAACGCCTTAGGCGATTGGTTCCGGAAATGGAGAATCGAGGTCAACCCCGATAAAAGTCAGGCGGTACTCTTCTCAAAACCGCGCCGATTCACCCCCCCTCTCCCCACCCCGATCTCTATGTATGGCAAGCCGATCCCTTGGGCTAAGCAAGCCAAATACTTAGGGGTCATTCTCGATCACCGACTCAATTTCAAAGAGCACATAAAGACGGCGCGTTCGCGCGCCGCTTTCGCTCTCGGTAGGCTCCACTCGTTACTGACTGCCCGCAGCAAATTGTCACTTAAGTGCAAATTGCGCCTTTACACCGCGGTCATCCGTCCAATCATGACCTATGCTTGTGTAGTCTTCGCCCACGCCAATCCCCGCTACCTGCACAAAATGCAGACCCTCCAAAACCGTCTCCTCAGGAAGGTCACGGGAGCCCCCTTCTACGTCCGAAACGTGAACCTCCACGTTGATCTCAGACTCCCCACCGTCCAGCAGTTCATGAAGCGCCTCTCCAAGCGCTTCTTCGACTCTGCTATTAAGCACCCCAATCCCCTGATTGGGGCGGCCTCCACTTACACTCCCTCCCGCATAAGCTCGATTCGCCGACCAAGGCATACCCTCACCACCCCCGACGACGACACTACTCTCCTCCAGGAGAGTAGTAAGACCACTAGTACTCTCAAGAAGTACAAGCCCCGTCATCCGTCCTTCCGCCCTCGCCGTCGAGGCCCGTCGCGACGCCCCGTAACATGCCCGCCCCGACCCTTGCTCGAGCCAGCCCGCGCCGCTGAGCCTGTAGTTCTAAATCAGTCCCAAAATAATTCCGATCCAGCCTGTCCCTTGCTGTCCTCTCCCAGCAACGCCCTAAGCCGAGGTCCGAACCCCACCGGGGGGTGCCCTTAGCGTGTAGTCGCTTAGTTTTTAGTTTTTAGTTTTTAAGCCCAGGCTGGAGGCCTCAATTTATTGTGGCATCCACAGGAAAGTCCGGTTAAGTAGTAACGACCTCTCAAGGTCAACTACGAGATGCCATGTCCCAAAAAAAAAAAAAAAAAGGCTGCGAGTCAGTCAACGACCAGCTTGTGAACAAGAAACAATAAATGGAGTAAGTAATCCTCGATCGTGTTTTGTCTTGAAGATCCCCAACAATAACTATTATACTCTATAGTTGCTTCATTCAACTTTTCTTTCAATCGCTCTGGTGTCCTCCTTTCAATACTTAATTTAAATAAATTTTCTTTTAATTTTCTCAACTTTTCATATATATCATTGAGCTCATGAGCCATATTTTGTCATTTTTAAGGAGAATGAAGTAACTAGCATACCTACTTAATTACTAATAAATGGCTATATAAATCGGGTTACCATAGGTCAACGCTCTATCATCGGTTTCCGTTTGTTTTACAAACAAAACGCACTCACTTCACTTATACGTTGTCACACATTTGGTTTAAGCACAAAATCTTCTTTAGAAAGTGATGGCCCCAACCCAGGACTGTTTGAACACGACGTACACCTGGTATTGAACGCCGAAAATCGCGTTCCACACGCCGAACATCTATTTCCTTCTGCAGTTCCTCTGCGACCACGCCGAGAAAGCGAATTCCTCAAGGTTTGACGAAGAATTTGGTCATTAATCCACGTATGATGGCAGTTCTTATAGCATCTATACAGGAAATAGCCTGCCAATATCAGCAACAAACCCAAAATTATCATCATCGCAATGCTTATTGCAGAAAGGTGAAATTGTAGCTGGTCGGTATACTAGCCACATTCGATCCTCCAATGCCATTCTGGTTTATTATCACTTCATCACGTTTTGGAGTGTTAGAATTGCACATTGTAAAGTTTATGAAAGTCCTCGAAAAAAAAAAGTTAAATAACACAACGTACACTTAGAATGAGAGTCTCAGACCACACGCACCGTGCGCCTGCATTGCGACCCGACACCCCATCACCAAACATGGCAGGGTCGCCATGTAAGGTTGGGTAATGGAGAAGAGTAAAACGCTCTGACTGCTCGTTGATAACTAACTCATTTATTAATAAGCATTGGTATTTAAGTACACGCGTAACATACATAGGTATATGCAAACTTAGAACATAGGTTATACACTACAATACATCTACTTACCAAGTTTCAACAGTATAGTTCTTATAGTTTCGGAGAAAAGTGGCTGTGACATACGGACGGACAGACAGACAGACAGACGGACAGACAGACAGACAGACAGACATGACGAATCTATAAGGGTTCCGTTTTTGCCATTTGGCTACGGAACCCTAAAAACAGGTTTTTTCTATAGACACCGAGCCAGTTATTGAATTAAGAACCTAAATGTTATAGAAATGCAGTCCTGCATACAAAAATGATAGCTTAGTTCGGTGCTAAGCTGTCATTTTGGTATTTAGTACTTTGTCTAAATCAAAATAAAGTTTGAAATACAAATACTGCCTCAAAGGTTTAGACTAGAACTAAGGTTAGATTTCATTTTGTAATAAGAGGGGTAGAGTTTTTAAATACTTGATTTAAGTTAGATACTCTAGCAGTAACTAGATATTTATTTTAGATAGATTTAATCATCATCATCGTCATCATTTCAGCCGAAAGACTTTCACTGCTGGACATAGGCCTTCCCCAAGCAAAGGTGCTTGGGGGAGGCCTATGTCCAGCAGTGGACGTCCTTCACTTCGACCGGTTTTGTGCTTCTCGCATCCAACGGGTTTCTGCGGCCTTCACAAGGTCGTCCGTCCACCTGGACCTCATCTAAATGGATGGATTAATAAAATTACTTTTTTAGTAGGTACGTAATGAGCAGTGGTGGCCCAACGGTAATGGCCCTGACTTACGAGATGTAGGTCGTGAGTTCAAACCCAGACAGGCACCAGGCACTTTACTTTGTGTAAATAATTTCATCACCACTACTCTTAAAACGGTGAAGGAAAACATCGTGAGGAAACCGGCATGTCCTAGAACCTAAAATTCGAAGTCATGTGAAAACCATCAACCCGTATACTGGGCCCGCGTGGTAGATTTCTGCCCACTCCCTCTCGAAGAGAGGAGGTCTTTTTTTTTTCTTTGCGAATGGGAAATCATCAAATGGTCCCGCTCTGAGTGGAGCGGAAGGGAATGTCAGGCTAAAACCCACCCGTGTTCCTTCCTTAGCCCTTCATGTTCCTGGGCAGCGGTAACTTTTTCGGACAAACCCGCTGACCCGGCAGGCTTCGGCCCTAACGGGACCCTTCAATTTATGCCGACATCTCTTTGAGGCGCGCGTACGTCCAGATAATCGGACGGTGAGCTACCCATTACTCTCCGTCTGCAGGCCCACGCCTACGGTGGCCGGGAGTCGTCACGCGGTTCCCGACGCCCGGAGCGTCTCCCTCGGCGGCTGGGACGGGAAGCTCTCTCCCTGAGCCGTCCCGCCACCTCCTTCGCTAGCAAGACTGCTTCGCAGAAGGAGAAGAGAACAGGCCTGTGTCCCAATAGTTGGTACAAAATAGCCTGATAAATCACTATACATACTTTTTTAACGAAATTAAACAGTAAGCTTATTTAGCAATGCCCTATCTGCTGATCAAGTAAGAGTCGTTGCACAGATTCCATCCCATGTTAAAAAATACGGAAAAAAGAATGTCGTCGCACAACTTAGATTTGGTTTTCTTATGGGCAGTAGCTGTTTGAAGTTGTTGAGTGCTACAAAACCAAAATATTTTATTTCACGTATACCTACATTATGGGCTCGAAACGTTAGAAGCTAGGTGCACGGTTCCAATTGGTCGTTTTCTATGGAGACGAGCTGGCAAGAAACTCTTCTTTTAAAAATCATTATTATAGGGGAGGACAGTGTAGGCCTGTCAACAACTACTAAATACTTGACAAAATGGAAAATGGTCTACAAATCTGCAGTGTAGACTGCAGATTTGTAGACGATTCAGGACCATTCAGTTATAGGTCATACAGGCATACTAAGTTATAGGTCAAATTTATAGTTTACTAGCTGACCTGACAGTCGTTGTCATGTTTTTGTTTCGAAAGACACGTGGCGCCATCTATTATCATAATAACGTTATTGTTGTTTTCCATTGACATCCTGGAAAGGTTTCAGACCAAAGCCTGTAGATCCATGTTTAACATCCCTAAATGCATACATAATAAATACATCCTGCAAGATCTGAAACTCTGATCTGAAAATGGTGAAACAAGAAATCGCTGCACATAGACAAAACTACCAGGAGAAACTAACCAAACATGTCAACTCCCTGGCTGCTGATTTTGTGGGATCTGGAAGTACTGTATACACAAGACTGAGGAGGAACAGTGTTCCTACTCTAATAAACCGATTCCCAATAGTATAAGCGAGAGTTGTCAATGGACAACTCCTCACTGCTTCAAAGACCAATTACAGAATAACTTTGGACAAAGGAGCAGCTAAATGTCTAAGGACAGATTGTTGCGTTATGCAGGATATAATAATAAAAAAATAAAAAAAATTGTTGTTTTCCTCGGGAACAGCACTTTTTTTCGCGACGAAAGGTACCCTATGTCCGTTTCTGTACACCTGACAACGTATATGCAAAATTTCAGGATGATCGGTTCAGTGGTTTACGCGTGAAAAGGTAACAAACAAACTTACTTTCGCATTTATAATATTAGTTAGGATTAAAGCTGAGGGGCCCGTGGCTAAATAATAACAGACGCACAGGTCGCTCGATCAGGTTAAGCTACGCTTGCCGCGGTTAGTCTGTGGATGGGTGAACATCTTTACATACCGAGACCCCTCCGTGCCTCGGAAAGCACGTTAAGCCGTTGGCCCGGCTGTCATTCGTGGATCTTTGACAGCGTTACGGGTAGTCAGAAGCCCGAAAGTCTGACAACCAGTTTTACCAAGGGTTATCGTATTACCCAGTAACTGGGTTGTGGAGGTCAGATAGGCAGTCGCTCCATGTAAAATACTGGTATTCAGCTGCATCCGGTTAGACTGGAAGCCGACCCCAACATAGTTGGGAAAAGGCTAGGCAGTTGATGACGAGTTAGGATTATAGCTAGTTTGTAAGAATCGTATAGCAGTCGAGCAAACGTGTTCCGTTCTGGAGTTTCTGTCTTCCCTATCGGACGACTTGACTTTGTGTGGGTATACTTTCGTCAACAAAAGTATATACAAAGTCAAGTGGTCCTATAAAAAAACTTCCAATAAAAGATATGACTTTTATTTAGATTGGAAGTTTCAGGTAAAAGAAGAAATAACAAGTTTTTCTTGGGACTCGCACAGGAAGATCACAAACTAAACTTCATAATCACAATCATAGAAACATAAAAAACTGGCCTAGTGCGAGTCGGACTCGCACACGAAGGGTTCCGTGCCACAAGGCAAAAACGCCGAAAAAAACACGTTTGTGGTATTATTTTATTTTGTTTTTAGTATTTGTTGTTATAGCGGCAACAGAAATATATCATCTGTGAAAATTTTCAACTGTCTAGCCATCACGGTTGAGATACAGCCTGGTGGCAAACAGATAGACGGACAGTGGAGTCCTAGTAATAGGGTCCCTTTTTTATCCTTAGTGTACGGAACCCTACAAAATACTTATCTAAAAAAAAAGTGTTTCACGAGGCCAAAATGTTCTTCATGATCTCAGCATGATGCTGCGATATTTAACAAAAATACGTGTCGCAGCGCTAAGCCTTGAAAGCGAAAATAACAACCGGTATCTATTTGGAAACAAGAAAATATTGTAGGTACAGACGCCAGCACATCAAGCTACCTGAAACTGTCAAATTTTTCCCAATCATCTTTGAACCTTATGCTTTAGCGATAAAGTTGAAAATCTATTAAAGAAATTTGACAGATTGCAGTAGCTTGATGTGCTGGCGTCTATACTTTCGGAAGCACACCCTAATCGCTACTTACGGCACCTCATCATCTGCCTAGCTTTTTCCCAACTATGTTGGGGTCGGCTTCCAGTCTAACCGGATGCAGCTGAATACCAGAATTTTACATGGAGCTACTGCTTATCTGACCTCCACAACCCAGTTACTGGGTAACACGATACCCCTTGGTAAGACTGGTTGTCAGACTTTCGGGCTTCTGACTACCCGTAACGACTGTCAAAGATCCACGAATGACAGCCGGTACCAACGGCTTAACGTGCTTTCCGAGGCACGGAGGGGTCTTGGTATGTAAAGATGGTCACCCATCCACGGACCAACCGCGGCAAGCGTAGCTTAACCTGATAGATCGAGCCGTGCGGCTGTTATTGCTTAGAAATAAGCCCCTCTACTTACGGCACCTATTGGCAGAAATAAGTCGCCTAATCTCAGTACCACTACAGGCTACAATATCAATACGGACACGCCATATTTCCCCCATTTCAGCCAAAACGGAAGTGGTAGCAATAATATTTTATGCATTATCCTCTCTCGCGCGACAGACGTCGTACGGAGATAAATAAAAACACATCTACCTACAACACCAGGGATTGCGAACCCTAAGTGAACCGATATGCGCTTTTATAATTTCTAACTTGACAATTGTTTCCGTGGACGTCCACGTCCACTTCACGGCGTCACGATAACACAGGGAAGTTAAATGTAGGGAAATATAAAATAAATAAAATATCTTTAATTCAGACCTAAGTCCATAAGTTATTTGTTGTTAGTAACAGATTGTGCTTATATGCTATTGTTGCGCGCCACAATTAATGCCTAGTACATGGCGACAGTAGTTACCACTAGCGCCATCTAGTATCGAGTAGCGGAACTAGTCGTCAAGACCCTTCTAGAAATTTCGACGCGAGAACTTTCTAGAACATTCCCGAACTTTCGACATCTGGTCGATCGG
Source organism: Mesoligia furuncula (assembly GCA_916614155.1). Lineage (NCBI taxonomy): Eukaryota > Metazoa > Arthropoda > Insecta > Lepidoptera > Noctuidae > Mesoligia > Mesoligia furuncula. The sequence goes on along the minus strand of OU744810.1, from coordinate 24,931,507 downwards.
GGCCTGTATGTACTCGAACATTCTAGATGTTTCTACAATGGAAGGTTCTAGAACTCTCTTTGGCGCTATATAAGGCCGAGACGCGCCACGACCGACACAGTTTGGATAAAGCGATCGAAGTGAAAGCATCGAAGCGATATTCAAGTGCGACTTAAAGCGATCAGTAGTGCAATTGTGTTTTGTAATTAGTGTGTTTGACTTGTAATTAGTGTTGATTATTAAAGTGTCATTTTTTTGGTTATTAAATCGGCAGTTTTTAATTGTCACGAACCCGAAGCTCGTAACAATTGGTGTCAGAAGAGGGGATTAAAATGCCGGTTTTACCCAAAGACGACACGGAGGGTATCCGTACCCGGAGTCAACGCCAGCAGGAGACGGACCAAAGGCGATTCGGTGGAACAACGCCAATGGGGTCGGAAGGCCAGCTACCGACCGCGGAGGCCGGCCCGTCCACAGCTGCTCCAGCATCATCAGCGCCAGATTTTGCTGCCCTGATGATGATGCTGCAGGAACAGGCCCGGCGACAGGAGGAACAGGCCCGCCGTCAGGAGGAACAGGCTCGTCGACTGGAAGAACAGCTTCAACGGGACAAGGAGGAACAGGCCCGTCGGTTGGAAGAACAGCTGCTGCGTGACAGGGAGGAACAGGCTCGTCGACAGGAGGAACAGGCTCGTCGGTTGGAAGAACAGCTCCAACGTGATAAGGAGGAGCAGGCGCGCCGTCAGGAAGAGCAGATGCTCCTTATGAAGGACCTTCACGCTACCTTCGGGAAAGACATGAAGGAGGTGAAGGATAAGGTTGCTCAACATGACAACCGCCTGTCGGAAGCTGAGACCCGAATCGACCAAGTAAATAATCGGGTTGACAACGTGATGGCTGATGTGAAGCTAACCGTGATGGCTGACGTGAAGAAAACGCTGGATTACCTCAAACTTGGGGATGGAATCGCAGCTCCCGTAGCTACAACACCTTCGCTACGTGGATTCAAAGTGCCACCGTTCGACGGAACTTCTTCCTGGTCGGCCTACAAAATCCAGTTTGAGGCTGTCATGAAGGCGAACGGGTGGAATAAAAGTCAGGCCATGACTGCTCTCACCCTAGGCCTGCGCGACCAGGCCTTAACTATCCTGGAAGCTCTCGGTAAGGAAGTGACTTACGAGCAGCTCCTTGAGGCACTGGAGGCTCGGTATGGCGACGCTCACCTGGAACACGTGTTTCGTGCGCAGCTCAAGGATCGCGTGCAACGCAGTAACGAAAACCTGCAGCAGTGGGCCCTTGAAGTGGAGAAGCTGGTTCGTAAAGCTTACCAGTCCGTACCTGCGCTTATTGATGGAAACCTGGTGCAGGCATTCATCGACGGCATCCGCGACCTTGAAGTGAGAGCTGCTGTGAGGCTCGGGCACCACGGGACGCTTAAGGACGCCTTGGCCCATGCACTGGAGGTGGAAGCTGTGCGACAGGATCATCGTTCCCATCGCGTCAGGGAGGTTGCAGCGGCTACAGTTCGCGACCGCAATAAAGGATATAGCCCTAGGTGCTACGGCTGTGGGGAAAAGGGCCACCTTCGATCCAGTTGCCCTAAGCGAACTGCAGAAAGGGAAGATGGCTGGTCTCCAAAGGGTAGTGCGGCTAACAGCACCGCCCAGCAGCAGCAGCAATACGACTTTGTGGTCAAACATCGCAGCGGGAAATCTCATGGCAACACAGATGCATTGTCAAGAAGACCTTGTCCTGAAGACTGCAAGCATCAAGAGAATAAGGAAGTGGTACCTGTGAGGATGCTCAGGACAGACCTCAGCAATGAGTGGAAGGAAAGCGTACAACGTGCACAGCAGGAAGATTCGGACATCAAGCCGATTCTGGAGTGGATGAAGGCCAGAGCTCCTAAGCCCAGGTGGAGCGACGTCTCAGCAATGAGTTCGATCACAAAAAGCTATTGGGCCCAATGGGACAGCTTGGTGATGCAGGATGGAGTTCTGTGCCGCAAATGGGAAAACGCTCGGGGAGACAGCTGTCATTTGCAAATGGTTGTCCCTAAAGCTCAAGTACCGGATGTTCTACAGCTGTACCATAATGGTTGTTCAGGAGGCCATCTGGGAGTAAAACGGACTCTATTGAAGATACGAGAACGGTTTTACTGGGTCCACTGTCGGGACGATGTCGAGGACTGGTGTCGCAAATGTACAAGTTGTGCAGCTGTAAAGGGACCTCAGACTCGTAGTAGAGGTGCATTGAAATTGTACAATGTTGGTGCACCATGGGAGAGGATAGCCTTTGACGTTGCGGGGCCGTTTCCGGAAAGTGAAAGTGGTAACAAGTATTTCATGGTTGTGATGGATTACTTCACTAAGTGGCCGGAAGTCTTCGCCATTCCAAACCAAGAAGCTTCAACAGTTGCAGATAAACTGGTTCATGAAGTCTTCTGCCGTTTTGGAGTACCCTTGGAGATTCACAGCGACCAAGGAAGAAATTTCGAGTCCCAAATATTCCAGGAAACTTGTCGAGTTATGGGTACTCATAAAACAAGAACAACTTCTTACCACCCACAATCAGATGGAATGGTGGAACGATTTAATCAGACATTGGAGAGGTACCTAGCAAAAGTTGTGGAAAATCGGCAACGAGATTGGGACAAGCACATACAACCGTTTTTGTTGTCATATCGAAGCGCTGTTCACGAAAGCACATCGGTGACACCAGCCTTCGCAAACTTTGGAAGAGAATTACGGCTGCCTGCAGACCTGATCACCGGAATACCACCTGATGCCCCACGCAGTATAACCGAGTATGCGAACGACTTGCGGAACAAAATGAATGACATTTATGAGCACGTCAGACAATCGGGCCAGCAAATGTCTGAAAAGATGAAAACCCGTTATGACCGTAAAATGAACAATAAAGGGTTCGACGAAGGTTCACTAGTGTGGTTGCATAATCCAGTCCGCAGTAAAGGGAAATCTCCTAAGCTTCAAGCTAAATGGGACGGACCGTACCGGATTGTGACAAAGATCAATGACGTAACCTACCGGATACAGAAAGGTGCAAGAGGTACTCCTAAGATCGTCCACGTGGATCGACTGGCGCATTATTATGGGGCCGATAATGCTCGGGACGAGCATGTCTTAGGAGGGGGCAGTGTTGCGCGCCACAATTAATGCCTAGTACATGGCGACAGTAGTTACCACTAGCGCCATCTAGTATCGAGTAGCGGAACTAGTCGTCAAGACCCTTCTAGAAATTTCGACGCGAGAACTTTCTAGAACATTCCCGAACTTTCGACATCTGGTCGATCGGGGCCTGTATGTACTCGAACATTCTAGATGTTTCTACAATGGAAGGTTCTAGAACTCTCTTTGGCGCTATATAAGGCCGAGACGCGCCACGACCGACACAGTTTGGATAAAGCGATCGAAGTGAAAGCATCGAAGCGATATTCAAGTGCGACTTAAAGCGATCAGTAGTGCAATTGTGTTTTGTAATTAGTGTGTTTGACTTGTAATTAGTGTTGATTATTAAAGTGTCATTTTTTTGGTTATTAAATCGGCAGTTTTTAATTGTCACGAACCCGAAGCTCGTAACACTATGTTAGTGTTGTTAGTAGGTACTTAATTCCATTAATTTAATATCCTAATGTATAAACCCACGGATATCGATATAAACCCATTGCTATTTCCACCCAGTGCCTCTGGATGGGGCAGTCTGGTCTGCCAGCAATCATTTTCAGGATACTGTTACGAGTGTTACGTAAGCGTTGTAGTAAGGAAGCCGCTTCGCGGCAACTGCAACAGCATCCTAAAGTGTTGTTGTATTTTACGCGCAGGATGTTGTAGGCTCGGCTCGTGTATGACACCCACAAGCCGCTCGAGTAGGAGGACTGATAGAACGCCGTCTGCCGTGCAGCGAGCGAACCTTCGGGCGATAATATTGCTCCTTACCGCCAACCCCCTGCGCTCGCGCTCTATGTCACCATCTTAAATGAAGACGCAAGAATAATAAAAATAAGAAAAAGAAAGAATATATAAATATACGTCATAACGTGATACGTGATCATACATTTTATGAGTTATTCAGACGTGGCAGAAATTGCGGGTTTTTCATCGTGAAAATCAATAATAATAAAATGTTGTTCTTGGCGTTCTCTCCATGACAGGTGTTATGCTAAATAGATCTAGAAGAATTCCTTTATATCAATTTACAGAAAGCAGCCATCATATGCAGATTCGTTAGGAAATTCATGCAGTTAGATTAGTCTAGCCCATGACTGTCGTTCCCGTGGGATTATCATATGTGTTATTATAAGCTATATTACTGTAAAGTTTCGTCAAAATCCGTTTAGTAGTTTTTGCGTGAAAGAGTAACAAACATCAATCCATCCAACCTCACAAACTTTCGCATTTATAATTAAGTAGGATAGGATTCGGTTCGGGCATATTTTAAGCTATAATCTTAAGCTAAGCTTAAAAACTTATCGTGGTCGGAAATATATAATGAAAAGTGATGCGAATGTGGCATTCAGTAAATTTCACGAAATAATATGCCTTTTTTATAAACTCTGTTTTCCTGAAAACAGAATAAAAATTAACTTGTGTAACCAAAACAAACAAAACTGGATAAGTAAGGGCCTAAGACTAAGTTGTACAACAAAAAGAAAATTACGGTTTAAATATTATAAAAATAAAAATATTGCCAATAAAACTAAATACTTGACATACACTAAACTTTTACAAAAATGTATATATACTTCAAAAAAAAAATGCTAATATTAAAATTATAAGTAATAGTGACAATAAATGTAAAGCCACATGGAACATTATTAATAATGAAATTCGTGACACTGCTACAAAACACAACATTGACTGTATAAAAATTAACAACAAAATCATGACAGGACCCACAGAAATAGCCTCTACCTTTAATAATTATTATATTAATAGAAAACATGACACAACACAGAAATTTACAAATGGCAATTGTAGTAAGAAAATAATACCTAACTCAATATTCCTTAAACCAATGCTGGAAAGCGAGGTTAAACAAGAAATAATGTCACTGAGAAATACGAATTCGGTAGGCTATGATGAAATCAATACAAAAATCATAAAAGCATGCACGGATAAAATAACTGGAATACTTACATACTTAATTAATTTATCATTTGCACAAGGTGTTTTCCCAGACGCATTAAAATTATCTACAGTTAAACCGCTGTTTAAAAAAGGAGAACGAAGCGATGTAAATAATTATCGTCCAATAACGCTTATACCTATTTTATCAAAGATTTATGAAAAGTGCATGTATAAAATAATAGTTATTTTTTGTGACAAATATAATATAATTCGGAAAGAACAGTATGGTTTCCGAAAACATAAATCAACGTCTCTCGCTATCTACGATACCATAGATTCCATCTTAACTAAACTCAATAGTAATCACCTGACCACCGGGCTATTCTTTGACCTGTCTAATGCCTTCGACCTTGTTTCACACGACATATTACTACAAAAGATAGAAAGGAACGGGATAAGAGGGAATGCATATCAATGGATATCGTCATATCTCAGCAACAGACAGCAATGTACTGTGATATCGAAAATCGATGGAAAAAAGGTACTCCGAACGTACAAGTCTGAATATAAACAATGCATACGCGGCGTTCCACAAGGAAGCGTACTGGGACCGATTTTATTCCTATTGTACAATAATGACATCGTAGAAGTGACCAACCATAAATGTACACTATTTGCTGACGATATTTCAATAATAATAACAACAGATAAAAAAAAAAATACAGTTAAAGACCACGAAAATGACATAAACAACACAATAGACAAATTAATTAATTGGTTACAAATAAATGAACTTAAAATAAATCTTGACAAATCCGTATTCATTCAATTTAATAAATCTAATAATAAAAGACATAATATTATTCTTGACATACCAAAAATAAAGGCTGTAACGCATACAAAATTCCTAGGAATAATCATAGACGAAGACTTAAATTGGAAATTACAGACAGAAAGTGTATCCAAAAGGTTAAATAAAGTTGTGTACGCGTTAAGACAAGTTAAATACATTACCAATTTAAAAACAGCTTTAATGACGTATCATGCGCATGTACAATCAATACTACGTTATGGACTTGTAATGTGGGGAAACGGCACAGACCAACACAAAGCATTTGTAGCACAAAAAAAATGCATAAGAGCAATGTAAGACATGCAACCTGACCAATCATGTCAACCAATATTTAAGAACCTTGGTTTGTTACCTCTACCCTCACTTTACATTTATGAAACATGTATGTTCGTAGCAAACAATAAAGATTTATTTAGAACTGCAAATGATGTAAATCCAAGAAATCGTAGAGATCCATTCAGACTCGTACTAAATGACATTCCTAGATCTACAAAATACAACAAGAACTGTTTAGCAATGTGTGTACGTATTTATAATAATATACCGAGCAACTTAAAAACGTTGACTTCTAGAGCATTTAAGCACAACTTATATAAATGGCTAAATACTCAAAATATTTATTCTATCAAGGAATTTATAGAGACTAAATATGCTCCAACAATAGATATTAGGTGATGTAATGCATACCGACAAGTTTGCATGCTATGTATGTATAGCAAAACATGTAAGCACTAATTTTAATGTAACATCTGTAATACCATGTTTTAATGCAAATAAATTATTTGATTTGATTTGAACTGTTTCTAGATTTCTCACCCTACTTTCCTGTCACAGAAAAAAAATTCTAATGAAATAAGCAGTACCTTTGTGGTCTCCTGTCTTCATGCATATTTTTAAAACACGCACAACATAGCAAAAAAAAAGCAGTTAAAAGAATTAGCAAGCAAATGTTCCCACATAAAAAGGTTTACGATCCCTGCACGAAATGATAAATGTGATGACTCTCGCACTTCATGGTTGCGACGCAAAATGGGCCAAGTTCGCGTCATTATCTAATATTATATTATATTTCTTTATGGTTATACTTTATATCTTATGTTGTGATATTTATGATATACTAAAATGTCGCGTCATGTTGAGTTATTACCATAGAGTAGGAAGTAGGTAGATTGATTTTTGGTACGTGTATCATAAATGCTCACAGAAAGAATAATATGGATAAGCTATTTTTCCGGAAAGTATTTCCGGTATATCCAATTAAGTATTTTAATGTTGGTAGTGATTATTATTACCTACTACTCAATTCAAAATTTAAAGGAAGGTATCAAAAGAAGATTAATTTATTATTTATCTGTTTTCACGTAACGTATTAATCCCGAAATTCCGGAGGAATGTCCATATTAATATATACGTTTCGGATCAATGACCCCAATTCGATCTACCTACTCCGATCTATGGTTATTACTGTGGTGTATTTGGATCAGCACTTGCTGTATAGTTGACCTATTCGGTAAAAATCACAGCGCGAAAACTTAGATGAAGTGAGCTCATGAGTTTAATAATAGTAGATTATGCACCGAGGGGCTAAAGTTGTGTCTTATGTCACGGGCGTCATATTGAATCTCGAGCGCAATGAAGGATTCGGGATTTAACTCACGAGCGCAGCGAGGGAGTTAAGAGTTTAACTCACGAGCGAAGCGAGGGAGTTAATACAAGAATCCTGATTGCAGCGAGGGATTCAAGCTAGCCCAAGGCAAAGACACCTTTAGCCCAGAGGAGGATACTCTACTTTTTACACCTACTGTGAGAAAATAATAGCCATAGTACGAAAATTCGCGCCTTTATTGCGTCTACCAATAAGTAGCCAAGACACGATCAATTCGATTTTCAAAAAAAAAAGTCTCTTCTACGGTTTTGTCGTGTGTGTCTATGGATATCGCTCTCATGGAAGTAGCGTTTGTGTAAACTAAGCTTTATACAGGGCTGGTAGAATGGTTTTGGATGATTGGCTGTATGCATTTTGAATTTAGAACGTCATTGGAGACGCTCGTGAAAATAGAGTATTTTTGATAAAATGTGATAAATCGACTGTAGTATAGATAGGTTTTATTATTTATTTATTTATTCACAAAATCCACAGCAATCTTAGCGCAGTTTACTTAAAATAAATTAACTAATGTTACAGCCAATTACTATTACAGTAATACGGCGCGGTACGGTATTTGTTATTATTAATGCCAGTTTTAATGTTATTCCATTCCTTTTAAAAAATGGTTCGTAGTTATCTAATTATTCTTACAATATTATGTCTTCGAAAACATGGCAACGATATGAAGAAGCAGTAGTTATGATTTTGTAGGAAATCGAGAATATCATCCACGCGTAGTAAGGGTTTCGAGAATAGCTTTCCTCTTTCTGGCACCAAAGGGTGTTTGTTAGTACTATACTGCCAATTTAGCTGAGCATGTGAGATTCCAAATTCAAATCACATTATTGACCAGCGGGTCATAATGAAATCCAGTACAACATTATTGACCGGCTGTGCCCCCGACCACTAATGACTCACTTTAGGTTAAGGTTGCTTGACATATAATTTGACATTTTTGAGCAGGTGGTGTGAAAAAATAATAATATATTCTTACTTTGAATATAGAAACTGAGTTTCATTATTTTTACGTATAAAAATAATTTTGCAAAGTCGATACAATGGAGTAGATGTATGCTATCAATAAAGACTCAGCTTCTGTACTCAAAGTAAGAATATCGGTCAACCAGCACCAAGGTGGATGGTTAGAAAGAAAGAAAGAAAGAAAGATGGATGGATGAGACTGCTAAAGGAGCGTAGAGACTAGCACAATCAAACAGAAGTCTCTACCCAGCACTCTAATTGAAAGCAAGAGTGAGCTGGCATCTTCTGGGCACGCTCGTTCCATCATAGACCTCATCCATTGCTTTCCATCAGGCGTGATCGAGGTCAAGAGCAGGCCCATTCAGCAATAAAAAAAAAAAAAATTGCAAGCCTCAGAAAGTCGTGACTCTCAAGCATAGTTTTAAACAGCTTCAAAGTCTCCACACGACGGTATTCTTACTAGTTCGACTGCCAAAGGTAGTAGAGTGTCCATAATTTATGTGGAACGCGTCGCCACGTCACGGGGACGTGACGGATTTCCACTATTTTCACAGTCGCACTACTATTACGCTAGAGACATGCAAAAGTGGGTAAAGTTGTATGCATAGTGTCAGGCAATAATTTGGATAATATTTTTTTATATTTCAGTTTTACTGTAGATATGGAGCGAGCTATGCTCGGTGTCTCTTTGAAGGATAAAATCAGGAATGCAATTATTCGGAAAAGAACCGGAGTAACCGAAATAGCTTGCAGAGTAAGCAAACTGAAGTGGCAGTGGGTTGGCTATGTCTGTCGAAGGATCGATGGCCGGTGGCGCAGATGAGTCCTGGAGTGGAGACCGCGTACCGGCAAGCGTAGAGAGGGACGCCCTCCAGCTAGATAAGGTAGACCTAAAGAAGGTGGCTGGGGTAGATTGGACGTGGAAGGCGGTGAACAGGGTGTTGTCGCGCAGTCTGGGAGAGGTCTAAGTCCAGCAGTTGACTGCGATAGGCTGAGCTGATTGGGTTTTTTTTCGAAATCTAAGTCAGTTGCAACTATAGAGGGTGGCAGGGACAGACGCACAACCTGTTACGATGGATTCAGTTCATGATTCTGGAAATTAGCTGTTCCATTCATTTTGAACGCACAGCTATTGCACTTTTGTAAGAAAAACCAGGTTTTTTTACGTGAATACGTCTTTAAAACTGCTTCCATGGTGGGAGGCAAGTCAAAACACTAATGATAACAAAATCAGGGGATAGAGTTTGGTGTTGCAGCTTCATATCTATCATCTCAATCCTAAATTAAATTACACCATTGGATAGCTAAAGGATCAAAAAATTTACTATGCCAAGTGAGGACTGTGACGCATCGTGCGCGGTGGAGGGGGAAGCGCCGCCATTTTGAGGTCGTTTTGCTGCATATTGAGATTTCCACTTAGTATAACTTCCATAGTGGGAGGCAAGTCAAAACACCAATGATAACAAAATCGGGGGATGCAGTTTGGTGTTGCAGCTTCATATCTATCATCTCAATCCTAAATTCAATTACACCATTGGATAGCTAAAGGATCAAAAAATTTACTATGCCAAGTGAGGATTGTGACGCATCGCGCGCGGTGTAGGGGGAGGCGCCGCCATTTTGAGGTCATTTTGCTGCTTATCGAGATTTTCACTTGGTATAACTTTTGACTCGGAAAAGCTACGACGTTTTTTTAAGTTTCAATCGTAAGCTCTCATAAAAATCTATCTATTGTATATAAAACATTGGGTATAAATAGTGATAGTGAATATAAAGTGTTAAAATAAAAAGAAAAATAATATCAAAAATATATAATGTCGGCCTATACGCGTCAAAAAGCCAATTCCAAATACAGAGATAAAAACGGTTGGAAAGGGCTTCTCAAGAGAAATCGAATGGTACCAATAAAACACCATAAGACCGAGTCAAGCAGTGCTGGGAACGTAACAGAATGAATGCGGCCGAGCGGATCAACCCCGTTACGTAAACGTACAACACACCGTCACACTCCATTTTTTTATGACAGACTAAAAATTGGTTCAGAATCATGTACTGAATCCATGGGAACACGTTGTGCGTCGGTGTCTGTACCATCCTGTGTAAGCAAACGTAGCTAAGCTGCATGCGATCTAAAACCCTATTGTCTGTGTTAAATGTATCTCATTGAAATGTAAATAAACCATGTTCAACTTAAATTCTTACACAATCACTTACTAAAATAAAAGAAACTAGTGAAACATTCTTTAGAAGTAAAGGTTTTCAACTTTATATTTTACTACTTTTTCCAACAATTATTGTTTGAATAATATTTTTAAATTGCAATTGAAAAATCATCGACGTATCTTTGAGATTATAAAATTGACCTCATTGTGAAATACATCTTTATGGTGATTTAAAATAAGAATTTCGTGTTAAAGTATTCAAATACTCAAATCAAAGTGCCCAGTTTGTAAGTGGCACTACAAATCGGCGTCCACAGCTTTCGGATCCATTTATTTACATTTCTATGAGATACTTTTGATTCTTTGAATTTTCTAAGTCATCATCTGCCTAGCCTGTTCCCAACTATGTTGGGGTCGGCTTCCAGTCTAGCCGGATGCAGCTGAATACCAGTATTTTACATAGAGCGACTGCCTATCTGACCTCCATAATCCAGTTATTGGGTAATACGATACCTACCCCCTTGGTAAGACTGGTTGTCAGACTTTCGGGCTTCTCGACCCGTAACGACTGTCAGAGATCCACGAATGCCAGCCGGGACCAACGGCTTAACGTGCTTTCCGAGACACGGAGGAGTCTCGGTATGTAAAGATGGATCCACAGGCTAACCGCGGCAAGCATAGTTTAACCTGATCAATCGACCCGTGCGGCTGTTATTATTTAGCCACGATTTTCTAAGTAACAAAGGCACATGTACTTAATAATGCTTTAATAACCGGTCGAAGGTCTGTCTGTGCGGTGCCGGACTTAAAAAATACCACCAGCCCATACTTCCCGTGGGTGTCGTAAAAGGCGACTAAGGGGCGTAGGTACCGGAGAATGGGCAGCAGGGTTCTCTATACATTCCACCACCATACCATACTACGATCGCCAACCCGCCTGCCAAGCGTGGCGATTATGGCAAACCCCCCTTTTGGGGGAGGCCTATGTCCAGCAGTGGACGTCTTTCGGCTGAAATGATGATGATGATGAACCGGTCGAAGTGGCGGTGCTTGTCGGAAACGATGATGATAATGATGAATGCTTTTAAATTCACAATGAAATAAACAATATCTACCTATAGTCTAATGTGCATTTAAAGTTAATTCCTTGCGGCGCGGTCGTTTGCACACCACCTCCATTTTGTGGTAGCGTAGCGGTTGCAGAATTGTGGGAGAAAATATTCTTTACATTTAGTGACGGGTTCACGGCTAAGCGAAGGCGGTGTAAGCAAATGGAGAACAGCCGGTCGATTCTGTAAAAATCTCACCGTGAAAACTTAGGTGATGTGAGTTTGTTTTTGCTAGGAATTGACACTATTGACAGCTCACTCCACGCTCACTTCACCTAAGTTTTCGCGGTGAGATTTTTACAGAATAGCACCGCAGCATGCATAACATAGTAACCTATAATGTTCCCACTGCTGGGACACAGGCCTCCCCTCTGTGAGAGGGAGTGGGCTGTAATCCACCACGTGCGGTTTATGGTAGATGTCATACATGTCTTCGAATTTTTGGTGACGGCGTTCTTTCTTCACCGCTTTGAGAGCAGTGGTGATTATTTAGACAAAGTAAAGCGCCTGGCTGGGTTCAAACCCACGACCTGCATCTCGTAACTCAAAGCTGATACCACTCGGCAACCACTGCTCTACTCGGAGAGGCGGAGAACAGTACAAAAAAAAATATTCATAAATCACACTAATATTATAAAGGCGAAAGTTTGTGAGTGTGTGTTTATATGTGTGTTACTTCTTTACGCTCAAACGGCTTTACCAATTTTGATAAATATTTGTATGGAGGTAGCTGACACCCTGGATTAACATATAGGCTACTATTGATCCATATATTCCCACGGGATCGAAAGTTATGCGGGTGAAACCGCGGAGCGCAGCTAGTAACTCTTATAATAATGGGACAAACTCAACTTGTTTCATAAGGATTGGCCACGAACAGCAGTAGACAGTGATTAGTAGAATGAGGGAAGATACACCTTTGTCCTGTAGTGGGACGCAAACGGCTAATTAAATTAATTACTTTTTTTTAACTAAGTTATGTAGCCACTGGCTAGCAGTATGTATATGTATGTAGCTACGTCACCGGGGCCAGACCCTTTGTACACGTTCATACCGGTACGGCGTATAAACGGCGGCGTAGAAGAGGTGTCCGTCAACAAGCTTCCATAGTAATCCATACAAAACTGACGAATCGTGCGTACACCCGGCGTATTAATCGCGCCTACACACGGCGTATACACCGCGCCGGAAAAAAGTATCCGAGCACAACTTTTTTTTTTTTGGTTGGGAATTATCAAATAACTTCTCCCGCTTTGGGCGGAGTGGGAGGGCATGTCAGACTTTTACTGACTAAAACCCACCCGTGCTCCTTCAGTTGCCTGTGCCAGGGGCCACGGTAAGAATTTCGAACAACCCGCGACCATGCATAGGGATCCATACAACACTGCACTAACGACCATGACACACGGCGAATAATCCGTAGATTTTCGCGGCAAGAAAAACGTGAGTGTACAGAGGGCTTAAGAAGCTCTCAGTTATATGAAATGCATGGAAATTTGTAACATCTAATTTTCTATGTAGGTACCTTAGTGCAAGTCTCATTGCTTAACACAGCTCTGTCTGGAATTCTAAGAAAGGCAGAAGACGGCAGTGTTAGAAAAAAAAAAGATTGTGATGTGTACACATTTAAATAGCAAAACGGATTTGGATAAAATCTGGCACGCAGCTACAACTATCTCTACTGATTTTTTTTAAAAATATAATACATACATATAATTCGAGTACACAGGTTATTGGTAAAACATTAACAACCTCTTAAGCGGTCATTGTACTCATCATTATGAACAACTTTTATGAAATCCAACAATGGCGCCGATTCTGTTGTTCACAAACTAAACTAAATTTAAGTTCATGCTTCTTTTTCTTTCTATTTAATTTAGAAAAGGACAGAAAATAAATATTAGTTTAGTCCTGTCAAATTAGTCGGCGCCTGACGTAAATTGACGTATTTTAATAGCCAATTTTTTAATCTCGTCTAAATTGTCTATGGAGTATCTTAATTTGACAGGACTAAACTAATATTTATCTTCTATCGTATTCCTAATGAAATAGAAAGAAAAAGATGCATGAACTTAAATTTAGTTTAGTTTGTGAACAACAGAATCGGCGCCAATGTTGGATTTCATAAAAGTTGTTCATAATGATGAGTAAAAAAAAAAATCAGCTGTTCCCAAAATTTTGATCGAACATAATGTTGGAGGTTGGAGTCTTTGGTCAACTGGACCCACTCGGAACTGGACCCGCGGGCCCAGTTGACGTAATCATTTGTGTTCAGTATTTTTATTGGTCAACTGGACCCACATTCAAACTTAGAAGAACATCTATTGTTTAAAGCTACCCGTGGATACAGTCGAGACAAAAAGACACATATATGCAAGGGCACGAATCTGGTAAAGAGTCTACATGTCCTTAGAAACGTACAGAAAAGGCTGTATAAAAAAAGAAATCAATGTATTAATGTTGGGAACTGCTGATTTTTTTTTTTCGTGATTTCAGGTTGTTAATGTTTTACCAATAACCCTGTGTACAGGATGAAATTGAATAGCTGTGCGACAAATTTCAATATTTAATCCAACGTGTTATGAAATAAATTTAGAACATGTCAATAAGTAATAACTCAGCGATGAATGAATTGCTTATCGGGCGCGCGCTAAAATTTATACAATAATTTTCTTATTAGCTTTAGTTATTTTGAATTATAAAAACTAGAACGCCGATAATTAGTGTCTACTTGAAGGCAATAACTTAGTTTGCACTATCTAAGGCGATAAATACACGATTTTTTTCAAGAATTTAGATTTGGGAAATTATAATTTATAATGATTACGGTAACGATTACTGCACCTCCTATATCTATTTTTCGCAAGTTTTCAATTTCACCTGTAGTTCTCCAGACCCTATTTCGGATACGGCCAATCTAAGAGACATTATAGGAGAGGGAGATATTATAGTGCACAAGTATGTGCGCAGACAAAGAAGCACACCCTCTTCCCTCATTCTCATAGTCCGATGGGACGGCAATCCGAAACGATCGGACATAGATCAGGCGCAGGACCAACGGCTCAACGTGCTTTCCGAAGCACAAAGGTCTCACACCGCCACTTTGCAAGACTTGGGTATCGATCCCAGGACCCCACGCTCAGCAGTCGCGCTTGCAAACATGAGTCCAACGGGACAGTTGAAGAAATCGAGTACTAAACCAATAAAATAAGATACGAGTAAAATCACTAGTAACAGCTAATATTGACACAAGCGCGTGTTTGTTTTCCATATCAAATAAACAATTTAATTAATATAATATCCGTCCTCCTCGTATGTGCGTCATAAAATGCGACTAACGTTTGTTTAACATTGACAAAACATGTTGTAAACACTGTTTGTGTGCATTTGCATCAAACACATGTTGCATAATTAATTCTACAACATGACATCATGTTTATGATGACGACAGCTTGTCATGGATTTGAACATCCTCTGTCTGCTAAAGTGTTGATAAAAACAAAATCGTCACCAATCTGTTTGCCAAGGAAGGTGATTTTGTGTGTGTAGTGTTTCTTTAGAGATGTCTTGTATTATTTTGTAAGCAAATGGTGAACTAATATTTTTAATTATCTAATAAAAAATAAAAAAATATCTCTAGAGAATTTAGATGTACCTATTCATATGGTAAAAAAGATTAAGGCACTTTTTCAGACAGTTTCCAGTAAAGTGTATTTTTAGGGTTCCGTACCGCAAAAGGGAAAACGGAACCCTTATAAGATCACTTCGTTGTCCGTCTGTCAGTCCGTCTGTGAAGACCCTTTTTCTCAGAAACGCGTGGATTTATCAAGTTGAAATTAATATCAAATACTCAGGGCTGCAATCCCTTGAAGCAGTGAAAAAATCAACTTTCTAAGTGAACGCGATCAAAAGATAAGGGCGTTTATGTTCCTTTTATTTCGTATATTTTGACAATGGCAAGGGAATTAAAACCTAATTTAGCAAATTAAATATAGGGTACTTCCCGTTGACCTAGAATCATGAAATTCGACAAAAAGCAATGTCATGTAGCACAATCAAAAGAAAAAATCCGAAAACGGTAAATTTATAGTTACATACCTACGTACGGAACCCTCGGTGCGCGAGTCCGACTCGCAGTTAACGGGTTTATTCTTTGTTTGTCTTACTTAGTAAACTAAGGTGTATTATGATTTCGATTTTAAGATAATTGACTTGTGTACTTGGTTATTTTAGAAGCAGTTTTTTATGAAACTGAAAGCGTACGTGCTTCTTTCAAAGATTAGGACCATTATGTTAGTTTGAAGTGTAAACTCGTGATTTTGGTCGCGTGTTTTTATTTTATTTTATGTATTTTTATTTATTTATTCTCACAAAAAGCTTCATGAACAATTAATTATGTTTGGAGCCTCCTTTTAGGCAAACAATGCCTGTGTTAGGAGACTCCGCTCTTCCATATCTTAGATGTAGTGGTCTCATCATCAATATACTAACATCTTGAGTATGTATCATGTGATAAGAAGCGTGGCCTTAGTTGGGTGTTGTGTGTGTGGGGTGCGTGGGTTTGATGAGATCTGATGTGATGTGGTGCGATGTGTGGTGTGTGCGTGATTGTTTACAAAATAATTATGAAATGTAAGTCAAAATAGAGGTACTCTAGTTCTCAAGCTCTGAATTCAGCTACACGATTACTAACAAATGCTTGCGCTGACTGGATTGCTCCTGTCAAATCTGTGTAGAACTTTCCTCAAAAGACCATTTCGGACATCAATCTACAAGGTTTTCACATGATCAATGACCAATATCATGTCTGGACTTTAAAAGAGACTGTGACCTCTGAGTTTGTTTCGGCCTTTCTTCTCAGAGTAGTCAGATAGGAAACGCCGACCTCATCTATCTTATTTTATAATATTGCGTGTAAAAGTGATTCTGATATCCTATTTACAGAATAGGTAATTAATTTCATTTCATTTCTAAATGAACTACATTAAATAAGTAAATATACCTGTACTCGTTTTATATTTGCTTAGGTAGGATGAATTATATTGATAAAATACGTACAAAAGTTCAGTTTATTATTTCAATTCCGTCGATCTCTCGTCAGCACTGAAAACTATTGTCATTTCAGACTTTTACTAGTCGCTCAGTACGTGTCACCACTAAAATAAATTCCATATTTTTACAGCTGCCATTTCGATTTCAAATGTCAGTTTTATCGATGACATTTGGACGTCAAAAAACACCAATTTAGTGAAAGTTAGCTGAGAAATTGCAGGATAGATAAAATTACTGTCGATTTGGTATGTAGACGAGAAATATGGGACGTGTCAATCATAAAAAAATATTAAAGTACCTAGTATTATAGTGTTATTTTTGTGCAAAGGAAAATATGGTTCTGAAGGTTTGTGAAACCTTCTATTGTGTACCTACCAACCTACCTAGTATACCTACTTATTCCTGTTCTGTGTTGCATCATGTTGGTACACTCAAAATGTAAGTACCTTACCTTGTCGCTGCGGATTATTCAATTCACATGCGTTTTCGAACTGGCAACACTCTCGCCAGGGCAAGCCAGCGTTGTTAAATAGTTTACACAGTGGCATATGCTGGTTAGAGTGAGATTTTCACAACAAACCGGATGAATAAGAAGCTCTATAGGCTAGGCTAGGTAGATTGATTGAAGTATATAAGATGGGAGTCTTTAAATATCTAGTCATAAAAGCATAGTAGGTATGTGACGCTTTTACATCAAGGGGATTATGAGACCTAACCGCAAAAAACGCAAGTTTTAGAAACAATAAAAGTATATGATCGACAACAGTAAACAAAATCAGAAAAATATATGATATTCTTCAGGACTTAAGCTAGTAGATAGTGTGTTGAAAACATAATACAACTAATTTGATACGATAGAAAAAAGTCATGAAGATACCTCTAAAAACTTTCTTTTTACAATAAAAACCATGTTAATATACATACAATCATTCTGATTTTTTGTCAGATTATTTTACAAGCAACCTTCTAAAACAGTAGTGTTTTAATTTTTTAGTTCAAACAATAGATTTTTTGTAATTAAATAATTGCATTATATTTTGCAATAAATTACCAACGTTGCGTCATCGCGCTTCTCTTTATTTTCTATGCAGTCCGACAGTGACCGCGCTTTAGGTCATGTAAGCCCCTTAAATGTGAAACAATCATCATCTTAAATGTCAAAATTGGGTCAATCGTTTTTGAGCTACTCTCGAAGATGTTTGAATATTCGGCCGTAGCTTAAAAACTGTTGATTCGATATACTCTTAAACTCATTAGGTACTCTTCATAAACATAAATATAAACTCTACATAAGACGCCAGCACATCAAGCTACTACAATTTGTCAAAGGAAATTGCCCATAGCCAGTACCGCTTTAAAGCGATAGAGTATGGCCATAAAAATATACTTATAAATTATAAAATATTTTTTTATCTTTTCTGAGTTCAGTTGATTGAAATCGTATGTGAGGTTAATATTTTGTATTTAATTAGTTATTAATTCGATTTTATTGCATACTTTTTTAAATGGAGTATTTTTGTAAAAGCAGTGTTGCCAATTTTAAGAACCTCCCCATAATCGGTCTTAACGCTTAGTATAAAGACAGGCGCTGAGTTTTAAAAATAATTTCAACTACGACATTCTTCCTGGGTCATTGATTCCGTTTTAGTCATGTTCTGGCAGTTGGAGTACCTAATTTATACGGCCTACCCAAATGTCCCTTCTTTGGTATTGTTCGTCGAATCGTTGAGCTCCTTAAGTTCTGCGTTGAGCTGCACGTTTACTGACAAATGGAAGCACTGACTGGACAGGTCCACTCAATCTGTGTGGTTCTTTTCTCAAAAGAACATTTCAGACACCTATACATGGTCTTCACATGATCTGACCAAGATTATGTCTGGGCTTTAAAAGAGATTGTGACCTCTGAGTTTCTTTCGGCCTTTTTTCTCAGAGTTGTCAGATAGGAAACGCCCTTCTCATCTAGTTTAAAAAAATATGTTTGACGTGTAAAAGTGTTTTTTTATCATTTGTCTTCCTTATTATTTTGTAATTAACATAATCAACTTAATATAATATTATAGATTTAACATCTTTAAAATAATATTAAATTAAATCCAATTATTTGTCCATACGTGTTAGTGTAGTTACATTACTAATTAAAACTATTTCTATTATTGACAAATCACATGGTCAGGGTGATTAAGATTAACTGTTGGTAACACTATCACGGGCAATGTGAAAGGCGAACTGCCAAAAGTGTCAAAAGTGTCACTCACTGTCAATAATTATTTGTCAAACAAAGCATCTCATGCACAGAGTACTTTTTGATAGATCTCATGTCGGCCGACCTGCCGACCTACACTCCGCAGCGAACATTGTTTTTACTTGTGTATTGATAGTTGTTGAGTTTGTTGTGCTAAAAAATAACTTATCATTGCGTTAACATCGTGTCTAGTTGAGTCTTCAGATTTCTGCACGGTCAAGAATTCTTATAGAGACCATTGTACCTACCGTTTCTGTGCTGTGGATTGTGTAGAACGTTTTTACGACTACGGCCTGTGTTCTCAGTGCAGTAAATCACCAACGATTTCGTTAAAAATGTCACGCTGTGGGAGCTCTGTCTACCCCGTCATCAAGTCGGAGAGGCAACGGATATAATGGAAGTCTTTCAGCACATTTGTTTTTTGTTGTTTACAGCTAATACTAGAAGCTGTTTAACTATGTTCAAAATATACATTTAAATGCATCATGATGAGAAAAGTGGGGAAGTGTGTTGTACCACTCACTTGCGAACGATCACAATAAAGACTGAAGCTGTGGCGACACAGTGCTTCCTTACCCAAATCATTCGTTCCACCGGCTGAAGAGCTCCTACCAGGTCATGACTTACCTTGGGTAACCTTCGCACCCCGGTTGGCCGAAGTAAGGAAAACCTGTTCAGGTGGAGATTCATAGACGACTCCGCCTTGGAGTGTAAATGTTGTGCTGTTCCACAAACGATGGGACACTTAATATCGTGTCCCGTCTGCTGCACGTTACTGGAACTGAAGGACGCTGGTGATGGCGGCATACAAGTAGCTGAATTCTGGGCCGTGTCCATTTAGATTGCTATCGACACGCTAAGAAGAAGATGATGAGATGAGAATTAAGAACCACCAGTTATACTTTTCTTAGTTTGATTTGATTTTGTTTGTAACTTTTGCCCGTCTGTGACAAATGGACAATATGTGTATTTTCTATTAAACTAATACAATATGTATATTTTCTATTAAACTAATGCTAAAAACAATTTCTTTACTGAATATGATATATATCTATTATATTTATTTTTAGCTGTTAGTCATATTATAATGGGAGCATGAGATGCTCCATTGTGAGTAGGAACGAAATATGCGAAAATGAACTAGCAAACGACATTGAGGTTGACTTGCCGTTGGTACTGGGGACGGACACGTATTTAGTAAGGGGAAGAATTAAGTCACGACATGTCAGCAGAAAGGTTACGCTTACATTTTAGTTAATAAGTAACTCAGTAGGTGATATTAATAGCTATTATTGCAATTGTTTGGTGGGTAATCAGACAATGGGATGATGTGCTCTCATTATGACCATTTTGTGGTATCTTAGTTGGGCTTGATTTAGGTCTGTGGAGCCACCAGCTCCGCTTTTAGACGACATATTTTATGAATATGATGATAATATGGACCAATGAACCTATTGGCATTCCTACATTCAAGCATTTTTATTTTCTATTTCCTATCAAAACCTACATTTAGCATGACCTACCTTTGTAATATTATTTAATTGGGATCATTCATTGACTTATTGGAACTATTTTCTGTTGTTTTATGTGAATCAAATCATATTATTGTAAAATACTGTTTTTTTGGTTGAAGATTTGTTACAAAACTAACCTCAAAACTGAGCAGAAAATCAAAGTACAACAAAAACCCCACTAAATAAATGGATAATTTTAATTTCCTATGAAAGTACGACATTACCCCGCTTTTATATCCAATTTATGGTAGCATACAAAATTTTTTGATGCGCAACGGCGGTCAGTAGAGAAATGAGCAATTTCCTTTCTTTAATAGATTTTCTACTTTATCGCCAAAGTGTATGGTTCAAATTTGATTGGGAAATTTTTACAGTTTCGGGTAGGTTGATGTGCTGGCGTCTGTACCTAGTTGAAATGAGATCCCTTCTTTTCGCATAATGTTCTTTTTCCTAAAATACTTTGGCATCATTATTTTGGTATAATTTGTTTTGCCATAATAATATTTTGCCATATATTTTTTTGGCAAACATTTATGTTGGGATAATAATCTTGAAGGTGAAAGATATGGGAACTTCTGGAACTATCGGGAGCACAATTAAACACGGACTTCACTGATAGACGTATATTCGGCGACTGGCGCGCGGCTCGTAACGTACCAATGAATTAATCCTAAATACCCACTATTACAAATATATCACACCTCCACCACAATACAACAGTACATCTATAGAACAACACAATAATAAACACAACTAATACAACATCAACTTATCACTATCAATCAGATGAAAACTGATAATAATTCTTAACTAGTTAAACAATTGTAAATCTGTCTACTGGTTTACGTGTTCGCTTAGGGTAACGACGAATCTCCGGCGGCGGAGATTGTGGTTGTAACTTAACCAGACAATCTTCAGGATTATTAATGTCCGGATTTGAACTTTCCCCCTTATTCCTGGGACTCGCCTCTGGTGAGGCTACCTTTACTACCTGTTCTAACCCCTCGCTAAGTGGCTCGACCACACTCTCTCCCCCATTATCTGTATTGTCCTCAGTCTCTGGACAGGTAACATCAGATAAGCGTGACCTGCGGCGCATTTGATCTACATGTCTTTTTAGTGATTGACCATTATCCTTTACCACTGAGTATCTACGGGCACTGTCTACCCGTTCCACGGTACCTTTCACCCACCTATCACTAGCACCATACTCACGAGCCCAAACTGAGTCACCCTCCCTGAAACTGCGCTCTGTTCCCCCCGCGAATTCCATTTGCCGTCTCTGGGCATGATAGACTCTGCCTTTGATGACCTGGTTGGTACGCAGTAAATCAAGTCTGGAGCGTAATGGACGTCTCTGCAAAAGCATAGCCGGGGTTTCCCCGGTAGTGCAGTGCACGGTGTTCCGGTATGCTATCAGAAAGGTTTGTAGTGCGGTGTCGACATCTACACGATCCCTATGCGCTTTCTTAATAGCCCGCTTGCAAAGCTTGACTGCATTCTACGCAGCCCCGTTTGATGATGGGTGGTAGGCTGGTGAAAAAAACTGTTTAATGCCGTTGTTTTTTTAAGAAAGTCTTAAACTCTATACTAGTGAATGGGGGGCCCTGATCTGATACCAATTCCTCCGGCAACCCAAACCTTGCAAAAGTAACTCTTAAAACCTTTATAACATTTGATGCATTCGTTCGTGTCATCTCAAAGACTTCTAACCATTTTGTAGAAGAATCAATAATAACTAAGAAGGTAAGACCTTTATATGGCCCTAGGAAATCGATGTGAACCCTTGTCCAGGGGCGCGCGTGATACTGCCACGGCTGTATCGGAGCCCGCGGCGGTGCGTCCGCCTCCGCTGCACAAGTCTCACATTGCTTACATAATGCTTCCACGGCTTCATCAATATTAGGCCACCGTACATAGCTACGTGCCAAACAGCTACACTCCGTATACAACTCATTGCGCCTCATGAAGTATGGTTTGATATTTTCTGCATCTACACAGGTTGAAGGCCACCCAGATTGTATGTAAACTAAAACCCTACTTAAGACTTTATCTACAGCCGTCGCTTTCCTAACGTCTTGGCTCGTAATTGGTAAAAAATTTTCAACGAAATTAACATATGTATTTTGTTTTTGTAATATTACATTTGCTTTTCAGCCTTTGTACGGTAGTCGTGATAATGCGTCGGCACAATTTTTACTCGAAGAAACATATTCAATGTCATAGTTATACCCAGTCAATAACACCGCCCAACGCTGTAACCTAGACGCGGCCATCACCGGAATACCGACTTTATCACCAAAAATATAAGTGAGAGGCTTGTGATCGGTTCTTAATATAATAAATTTATGACCATAAAGATATTGATGAAATTTACGAACTCCGAACACAATAGCGAGTGCCTCTCGATCTATTTGTGAGTAGGCCCGCTCGGCTTCCGTGAGCGCGCGCGATGCGTACGCCACTGGACGCTCGCCCCTTGTTGTTGTGTGCGATATCACAGCTCCTACGCCTACACTGCTCGCATCTGTTGTCAAAATTATAGGTAACTCCGGTGTGTAGTGCATTAACACTTCACTGCATGTTAATAAATGCTTCACTTTACTAAACGCATCTTCACATTCTCTATTCCAACTATACGAAGTTCCAGCTTTAAGTAACTTATACAAAGGCGCTAGAATTGTACTAACATTTCTTATAAATTTTCCATAGTACATCACCATACCAATAAAAGCTCTTAGTTCAGAAATATTCGTGGGAGCTGGAGTTTTAACTATAGCTTTTACTTTGTCTGGGCACGTGTGAACCCCTTCTTTACTAATCGTGTGTCCTAGATAGTTTACCGCTTCAGCAAAAAATATACATTTATCTTTTTTTACTCTGAGCCCGTACTTGTTCAAGCGATCAAATACTTTGCATAAGTTACGCATGTGTGCTTCGTTTGTGGATCCCGTTATAATAATGTCATCCAAAAACACCCCCACATGTGGTAAATCTGCAAACAACTGCTCTAAATGTCTTTGAAAAATGCCTGGGCTTGATGCTAACCCGTATACTAGCCTATTAAACATAAATAATCCTTTATGAGTGTTAATCACTGTGTATTTTTTTGTTTCATCCAGCTCAAATTGAGCGTACGCCTGTGAAAGGTCAATTTTACTGAAATGCTGGCCACCCTTCAAACGAAGTAGTACTTCCTCTACTCTGGGTAACGGAGAACTGTTAACTTCTATAACTTTGTTTAAGGTTAATTTATAATCTGCGCAAATTCTAATGTTACCGTCCTTCTTGACGACCGGCACGATGGGTGTTGCCCAGTCAGAACTCTCCACAGGAGAGAGAATGCCGTCCCGCTGTAGCTGCTCCAACGCGCGCTCCACCGGCTCGCGCAGCGCGTACGCCAGCGGGCGCGCGCGCATAAACACCGGCCGCGCCCCCTCGCGCACGCACACGCTCACCGTGCCGCCGGTGAACCGCCCCAGACCGTCCGCGAACACTTCACAGTATTTGGTACTGAAAGCAGCCACATCAAATACATTGTTTTTGAACATCACAACATCATTATTATTACAATTTACAATCATAGGTTACTGTAGGTAGTTGTATTTTTAGTTCTGCCATCCACTGACGGCCTAGTAAGTGTTTTGCCATTCTCAACAACATATAAATCTAATTGCTTATGCGCGTTTTTATATTTCACTAATGGTTGTATAACTCCAAGGGGTTTTACTAACTCGCCAGTATAATACTTTAGTGTTAAATAACTAGGCTTAACTGTTACATCATTAAACAATTTACTATAACACTCCCTGCTTATGCATGACACCGCGCTGCCGGTGTCACATTCCATTTTAATGTCAATACCATTTACATTCAGTTCCACATAAATAGGACTACACTGCATCGCTGATAATTTACAAACATCTACTCGTCGCTCTCCGCGCCATCACTTTCATTTGAATTTCTTATTTGAAGCGCGTCCACGTTGTAGTGTTCCGATAAGTTCGGACACATTCGTCGCAAATGTCCTACTTGGTTAAAAACTCGGCAAACATAACGCCCGAACTTGCACTTGCATGCGTCGTGACGCGCGCCGCACACCCGACACTGCTGTTGCTGCGCGCGCTCACCCAGCTTCATGGGTGCGGGCGCAGCCCATGCGCGCGCGCCGCGCCCCCGTCCGCTAGACTTCGTAGTATCGAACGGTGTTGTCGCTTCTCGGACGTCACGAGTGGCCGCCGCCGCCGGACCCCTGCGCCGCGAGCCCGTTGACATCGCTTGATTCGTCACCGACGTCGTGGATGCACCCTCGCTTTTCGACCCGCTCTGTCCTTCAACGGCCGCAGCGTCTTTTTCTGCTGCCTCCATGCTAACCGCCAATTTATACGCCTTCCCGAAATCCAAATTGCTTTCGGCGAACAATCGTTGTCGTATCGTTTCATTTGTTATGCCACACACTAGCTGATCTCTCAAACTTTCTTCCAGCCAGGACCCAAATTCACATGTTTTGGACATCTTCTTCAAGATAGCCGCGTATTCCGATATAGTTTCACCTTCTTTCTGTTTCCTATGCCGAAACTTGTATCGCTCTGCCAACTCACTTGGTTTTGGTTGCAAGTGTTTTTCCATGACGTCAACGATTTGTGCTAACGTTTTGGTTTTTGGTTTAACCGGCGTACACAAATTAACCAGAAGTTCATAACACTCCGCCCCCATCACTGTTATTAATGTTGGCACTTGTAATTCGCTCGGGATCTTATTTACTAAAAAATATTGTTCCAAACGTTCCACGTATAACTGCCAATCGTCACTGTGGACTTTGAACTCAGCAATTTTACCGATCGACATTTCCGATTAATTTGATGATACTGTTCCTATTTTATTTATTTACTATTGCACGTATCACGCGTAGAAGCGTCTGTCCTCGTCGCCACTGAAAGATATGGGAACTTCTGGAACTATCGGGAGCACAATTAAACACGGACTTCACTGATAGACGTATATTCGGCGACTGGCGCGCGGCTCGTAACGTACCAATGAATTAATCCTAAATACCCACTATTACAAATATATGACGGGGAAAGTATAGTGTATCTCGTTATTATCAGCCATAATTGAATTAGAGTGGGCTACAGTGGGCTACAGTGGGTTGTGTGTTGGATAATGCGCAATAGAAAAACGGTTTGCAGTTCAAATCAGATTATAATTTCACAAACAATTTAATCACGCTAGCAAATTACACACTAGGTAGGCACACGACACAACCAGATACGGAACGCCGACAGTTTCTGAGCACATGTTGTTCGTACGATGTCCAATGTCCAAGAGAGCTTCACCGTTCTTCTCGCGCTGCCTTCCAGCGTCGACCCCCCACGAACTCAGGCCAGACTCTGTCAACGCCACCAGATGGCGCTAGCGTTCCGATTCCGGTTGTCAAGTCAGCTCCCGTACTAATGACGTTTCCGACACGGTCATCCTGCGATACACACGTCCTCGTGTGTTAATCTGTAAACAAACATCCCCGCAAAGTATCACATAGCTCGGTCACTCCTGACCAATATGGTACAGGCAAAAACACAATGAAAATTCGAACAACCTAAAAAATTGCAGAGTTCAGAGCATTACTCATTATTTGATTAACAAATCTCAAGATCACAAACTACATAATCAACTAAGGTGCATGTGTCTCATACTATCAAGTAACCTCCTGTTACTCAACCATTCATTTGCGCATTCCCTCGGATCGCCAAGTCACTCACGGACTTTGTGGTTTCTCACAAAACCCTACACAACACACACACACACACACACTTAATTTCTGCTCTGTTTCATCAACAAGACTTTTACTTGGCTTTCCTCAAATTCGTCAGTAATACTCTGATCCCTTGGCCTGTGCCATGGCATGTGCCTTAGCGTCATGAGCGTACTTGATTCAACCACAGCCATGTAATCAAACTGTAATCAATCACAGCAAAAAAAAAACATCAACCATAGCCATGTACCATCGTTATCGACATTACAACAATAATCTTTTTCACTAAGAGCCTTAGGCACCTGGAAACCCACACACGAGCAAACCACTCTAACGCCACGGCGCTCCGGCCGACCAGCAATCCACATTGCTCTCACACATCCAGCGCATGGATCCACATCCATCACCCTGTGACTACACACAAATTTACTACGCCCGCGCCCGTTAGAGAACACCTACTCGCGTGGCTCCCACTACATAGGCTTGCTCATTGCTCATCACCACTGTGATCACTATCTACTTCGACTGGTACATGACCTACTGACATCATTCTTAAACTAACGTGAGCTTATTTAAAATTGCATTGTAAATTAGATTGGGCCACACCCAACAATGTAACCATTTTTACTGTTATCTACCAGGGAAGCACTCAGTACCAGAGTCAAAACAAAATGAAAACGGCTCACCAGATTCGGTAGACAATCCACTCGCCGTCACTGCCTCTCTGGCAGAAGTCGTGAAACCTCTTGCACGAAAAGCACCGTCCCTGATCAGCGAGCACTCCCACAGGAGATCCAAAGAATGCAGCGCCGCCCGACACTGCCATCCCGCCCGCACACGCCGCCGCGCGCCAACCTGTAACCACAAAAAAACCAACAGCAGTGCATGTTCCACTCGGCCAATTCTAACCACTTACGGCTTCTAACTTTTGAAAACAGAAAGCTTTAATTCTCTTCTCATTGTTTTTACAAAACAATACCTCTAAATTAACTAAACAAACTTTGATTAATCATAGCAAAAAAAATCCAATGACCAGAACCATGTAAACAAACTTTGATTATCTAATCAAAGCGAAAATTGTTGTAATTGTATCACTAACTGTAGCT
This sequence comes from Mesoligia furuncula, assembly GCA_916614155.1. Classification (NCBI taxonomy): domain Eukaryota; kingdom Metazoa; phylum Arthropoda; class Insecta; order Lepidoptera; family Noctuidae; genus Mesoligia; species Mesoligia furuncula. The sequence continues at coordinate 24,904,022 of OU744810.1, read as the reverse complement.
GTAAGTTTAGTTTATTGTTACTAACACTGTATGGGTCTCATGGTTACTCGCAATAAAGAATTTAATTTTTATTAATTACTTTTAATGAAAATCATTACCAACTCTTTCTCTTAAAGCGACATGTTGAACAACACCCATACTCATTCAAATAATAGAAAGCTCATTAAAATATTGCAGCGCTCATGCTCTGACCTCCATCAGATCTTCTCATCACACTTATAACTTCCATCCAGTCATAAGCATCAAACCAAACGACCTCCATCCGGTCTTCATCATCACGCTTAAGACTTCCATCCAGTCATAAGCATCAAACCAAACGACCTCCATCCGGTCTACATCATCACACACTTAAGACTTCCATCCAGTCATAAGCATCAAACCAAACGACCTCCATCCGGTCTACATCATCACCCACTTAAGACTTCCATCCAGTCATAAGCATCAAACCAAACGACCTCCATCCGGTCTACATCATCACACACTTAAGACTTCCATCCAGTCATAAGCATCAAACCAAACGACCTCCATCCGGTCTACATCATCACACACTTAAGACTTCCATCCAGTCATAAGCATCAAACCAAACGACCTCCATCCGGTCTTCAACACGTAACCTCCATCCGGTTACTAACACAACAGGCAACCTCTATCCGGTCACCTCCACATGTAACCTCCATCCGGTTACACACTACTCAAACGAGCCACAAGCCTACGAGCCTTTATCAAAATAAACTTAAACTAGGTCTGTTCAACATGTTACTTTAATTGTCCTATCATAATATTACTTTGCCAGTAAATGTCGGTTAGAAATGTAATAAAATCTCAAGTCTTTGCTCGCTAATTGCAAAACGCTACATATGATTTGTTCTGTGCTGAATACACGCGTTTGACCAATACTAGTCAATGCAACAACGTTATTAACTCGTATGCCACTTAATTTGGCTGCACAACTCACTTTTACTAACGAGCATTCAGCACCAGAATCGTAAATAAACAATACAGCTCACCTTTATTTTCTAACGTGCCTGAGAGTAGCTGTACGACGCATTGCAAACGTCCACTCGCCACTGCTGCTTGCAGCACGCGGTCCACCTCCACCATCCGCCTGGCTGCCACTGCTCGTGCACCGGGCCGCGGCCCATGACATGTCGCGACATGTCCTGGATTCCCTCACTGCAGCACACGAAGGGCTTCACCGACGGCTGCAGGCTGCTTGGCTTGTCACTCCATGTCACTGGTAGCTCCACGCCACGTCCTTGACTCCCTTTGTGCGCCTTAATGACGGCCACACACAACAAGTTGACCTCGATGCAATGAATTTTCAGCAAAACACAAATCAGCTATCGTACTGGGTGATGTTACGTTTGCACACGACGCGTCCTACCGTGTGTTCTTATTACGAAAACAGGATACGACGAACTCAAACGCCGGTTACAGACACACTTTTTTTTTTTAACATGGCGGTAGGGCGCAACTGGCGCGTCACTGTGCAAAGGTATTTCTGCATACAGCCTATGCCCAAAACAACATGTACTATGATCGTGCATCCGTATCTGGTTTGTCTAGGTCAAACTTGGACAGATCCACACGATTATTTAATAAGCGTTCGCATGTTTGCACTTTGTTTATCAAATGTCAACGGTCACTTTAATTTTAAGCGTTCTGATTTTGCGCATGAACCAACACTAATCCCAGTTCTGATGACGGGGAAAGTATAGTGTATCTCGTTATTATCAGCCATAATTGAATTAGAGTGGGCTACAGTGGGCTACAGTGGGTTGTGTGTTGGATAATGCGCAATAGAAAAACGGTTTGCAGTTCAAATCAGATTATAATTTCACAAACAATTTAATCACGCTAGCAAATTACACACTAGGTAGGCACACGACACAACCAGATACGGAACGCCGACAGTTTCTGAGCACATGTTGTTCGTACGATGTCCAATGTCCAAGAGAGCTTCACCGTTCTTCTCGCGCTGCCTTCCAGCGTCGACCCCCCACGAACTCAGGCCAGACTCTGTCAACGCCACCAGATGGCGCTAGCGTTCCGATTCCGGTTGTCAAGTCAGCTCCCGTACTAATGACGTTTCCGACATATATCACAGAAGGCTGATTTGTTTTGGCATAAATTGAATTCGCATAATACTAAACTAAAGTACTTAAAGTTAAAATTAAAGTAACGTCGTAAAAATTCAATATGTTGTGCTACTAGGCGACGTAGGATGCAAGAGTGAGCGAAGGGCACCCTGAGGTTCGGTTTGGTTAGGTTCCTTTAAACCCTGCAGACAGTAATAGGAGCCCCGCGCAGCGGGGCTCCGTCGACCTGACGTCGTTAGAAACAAAACATGCAGCATGCTAAATTTATGCTTTAGAATGTTATGCTTAATCATTATTATGATTAGAGAAATTATCCTTACAATAAATAAAAAAACTAAAAAACCCGACTGCGGTAAAAAAAATAAGTTAATAAAAAATGAAAAGCTAAAAACAAGGCCATTTTAAATTAAATAAAAGTTAGAAGCAGGCGGGACCCATACCATTTTTTTATTATATTTTCAAACTCAAATGGGTCCCGCCTGCTTCTAACTTTTATTTAATTTAAAATGGCCTTGTTTTTAATTTTTCAGTTTTTTTTAACTTATTTTTTTTACCGCAGTCGGGTTTTTTAGTTTTTTTAATTACTTGTTTTTTTTTTATTTTTGATGCATGTCGTACATCTCCATTTTTTCCTAGACTCTTGGTCCATAAGTCGGTAGGTTTATTCCGGATATCCAATGCAATCTAATTCATACCGGTTGTTACATGTTGCACATAAGGCTGTTTTTTTAATATCAACAGATTTCTTGCATTTAAAGCATATGACTTTCTCCGGCATCTTGCGGTCATTTATTATAATAAGCACCACAACTTAAACCGAATCACTGTCTCTTAAGATACAGGTTGCCTAGTTTGAGAGGCAGGGTTTTCCATATTGTGTCCAGATTTTAGTTCTTGATTTGTATTGCATTGTGTTACTACCAAAGCTCATTTAAAACTGTCTTTATATAACATGTTAGATCTGTATTTCTATGAAATAAAGTTATTATTATTATTTCGTTTATTTATTTACATACCTTATTTATTACATTTTTAAATATGTCAATATAAAAAATAACTATAAAAAAACATTTAAAAATATAAAAAATAGTGATCCGCCGGTGTCGGGAGCAGGGTCCAAGCTACCGGTGGTTAGGGCTCCAGAGACAGGAACCTCCTCGCAATGCGAGCCGTATCGAGGAGTACTACCTTCTGAATCAGGCTCTTGATCCAACCACCTAACGAGAGCCTCGATAGATGTTGATCGAGGCTTTCGGCCATCAGTCCATTGGCTGATACGACAATCGGCACAATGATAGCCGAGCTCACATTCCACATGTCAACAACCTCGTGAGCTAAGTCGAGATATTTAATTTGTTTCTCATTCTCAGCTTTCACGAGGTTCCCGTCATGTGGAATGGTAACATCGACAATCATTGAGCGGCGCGAAAATCGATCTATCACCACTATATCAGGCTTATTGGCAACAATAGTCCCGTCAGTAATGATAGACCGATCCCAGTACAACGTGACAAGGTCATTTTCAAGAACTGGGTCGGGCACATACTTGTAATATGGTACCTCAGAATCCACAAGTTTATATTTCAAAGCAAGTTGCTGGTGAATAATCCTGGCCACTTGGTTATGCCTGTGCAAGTACTCGCCGTTAGCCAGACGAGAACAACCAGAGATAATATGTCTGATAGACTCACCCGGACGGTGGCATGCCCGACACACGTCAACCGTCCCGTCCTTCATAATATGTCTCCGGTAGTTATTCGTTAAGATAACTTTGTCCATAATTGCACAGACAAAACCTTCAGTTTCCCCGAAAAGGTCACCAAAACGTAGCCAGGATACGGACGCTACGAAATCTACACCGGGCTCATGAAGAGCCCGGTAGAAACGCTCGTGAAGCTAAGGAGCTTGATGACCGCAAGAAGGTATGGCAAAGCAAGGGCTTTGCCATACCTTCTTGCGGTCATCAGTAGAAAGTACTACAGGTTTGCGCCAGTTCTCTTTAGCCATGGAGAGCGGGGTGAGCCTCTTGTCCACTGCGACCACATCACGGTGCATACCCACTTCGGCTTTTAAAAAATATTCCCTGAGACTGCACACCTCGCGGTTGTGGAGGGTCTTCGCATTTAAAAAACCTCGACCCCCGCACTTCCGCGATAATCACCGATGATCGTGGGTGATGCATCCGGTTTGCGATCAGGTGTACGGACTCTTCTATCCAGGGCATCGAGTTCGGTCTGAGTCCATTTGAGTATGCTGAAAGAGTACATCAAAACCGGCATGACCCAACCGTTGAAGGCGCGCACCTTATTTCCGCCCGAAAGAAGACTAATTAATACCTTCTTCAGGCGACAAAAGAAGCGCTCCTTCAACGATTGCTTCATGTCAGCATCGTTGATGCCTAACGCTTCCGACATACCCAAATACTTATAGCTTTCGGATGAGGAGAGGGATCTGAGGCTTATGGAATCCGAGAGTTGAATTCCCTCGGATTCCACAATCTCCCCTCGCTTTACATGCATGACTGCACATTTGTCGACACCAAATTCCATCCTGATGGCGCTACTGAAAGTTTTTTATTATTATTATTTTTATGAATTTATACATATATCTCGGAACCATGGGGTCCCGGTCCTTTGAAAGGCGTACGAGGGGTCGAAGCCAACTCGCAGAGGCCCTTTAGGAAATTTTAATGAAATGCTGCACCAACCGACGATTAACCCTGTATGCGCTATGCAAGTGCACCCAAGGATAACCCCCGGTTGGTGTAGGACTATTGCAGGATATGGAAAAACAAAAAGTCGGACTATGGGTTTGGGTGGCTAAAGTGGACTGGTTACCAAGAACTATGGAATAACTATGACCCCTTATTATTATTATTATTATTTATTTCTCGTACTCATTTTTGCTGACAATGTGTTTTTGAGAGTATTTTCCCTAATTTAGATTGTTATTTTTTATGAGTGGCAATAGCTAATGACGAGGAAAATGAAGTTTAATAAAATGGCAGCACATCTATGCACTAATTTCTTTTGATGTGCCAAAATGCTATGTTCCAAGTCCGTAGAAAGAATGAATGATATGAACGTAACACATATGTCAACCGTATTCTGCTACTCGCTAATAGATGTCACTGTTTCGCTGTACTGCAATTATCGACTTGTTTGAATTTTAAAATAACGAACAGCTGTTGCGAGAAATTATGATCAGTTTTCCTAGACGTGTTTTATCACCACACACCTTAAATTGATTATAATTATGATTGTTTTGAAGGCTAATGTCTTAAAATTTGGACTTTTACACTGGTATAACAAGCACTGACGTTATTGAGTTTTTAGTCAATGTTTACATAATTGAGAATCAATGTTTAAATGATAACCCGCTATTTTTTAAACTACGATAACACTGTTAATCTATAGAGTCTATCTTCACTTTTATTTATAACTAGCTGACCCGGCAAACGTTGTTTTGCCATATAAATTATTTCTAGCTGCCCGGCGGTACATCGTTCGCATGGTGTCCTACCCCTTACCCTACCCTACTCCTACCCCACTCCTACACTACTCCTACCTTACTCCTACACTACTCCTACCCTACTTCTACCCTACTCCTAACCTACTCCTACCCTACTCCTACCCTACTTCCAACCTACTCCTAACCTACTCCTACCCTACTCCTATCCTACTCCTACATTGCTCCTACCCTACTCCTACCTTACTTCTACCCTACTCCTACTCTACTCCTACACTACTCCTACCCTACTCCTACCCTACTCCTAACCTACTCCTACACTACTCCTACCCTACTCCTATAAGTAAATAAAAGAATTAAAAAAAAAAAAAGTATCCTATGTCCTTCTCCTGGCTCTCAACTACCTCCCTGCCAATTTTCAGCTAAATCTGTTCAGCCGTTATTGAGTTATAAGTGGAGTAACTAACACGACTTTCTTTTATATATATAGATATTGTCCCGGTACTAAAGTACTGCTACGCTACTTATCCTACCTAACCTAGGCACAGGTAATCCTAGGAGGATATTAAATAAAAAGTAGGTAGGCAGTAAACTGGAACATTTATTATTAATTAAATGACTCGGTAGGCAGACGAGGGTCGATCAAAGTTGGGTAAGGGCCTATACAGCGATTAACCTCCTCACTGGTCTAGCACTCCCCTGAAGTCACTGGCCGCTGCAGGAGACGAGTGCTCGCGCGTCGATCGCCAGGTCAAACTGCTGGTGTAGGTTCGCTGGTTGTCCCGCTACTGTCCACCACGGGGAAGCAGGGAATTAAGGTGTACGTGAAACCCTGTAATGCGCAATAAGCGAAAGCATTACACGCTGGCCGTAGACGGCGAGCACCCACAGCAACGTTGAATAGGGAAGCACCAATATGTAGATGTGTTGCTGTGAATGCTCACTATCAGATACGGAGATGACAATAATTTTGGTTACTTAGCCGTTAATTTAAACATTTGAAATTTACAACGGAAATAAAATAATAATATGCAAGAATGATATAATTCTGAAAATGTGGGGTAGAACTACAAAGAGAAAACCAGTATTGAGCGTCTAATGGAAACAAAGATAAGCAAGAACACAAATTGAAAGATCACCAGGTAGGCAAAGCGAAAGAAGCCGTTACGGTTTGCTAAGCTACTGGCTAATTATAATTGTGCAACACTTACCCAATCGGGGTTTAATTCACACACACAGAATATGTTTAACGTCGAGTATTACTCAGTATTGTTGATTTTCGTAGTATTAAATGTCGAGGGAACGGTAGGGACGCCTTCAAAAAACTTAATCGCGATTACGATATAAATTCGTATTAGGGACCGTGAAAAAGCCTGACGTGCGCTCGCCTCGACAACCAGAATCGTCCTACCGGCGGCGACGTGGAAGTGTCTGCCGCTATGGGCCTTGCCCCCGCGCCGAGAACATAGGAATTCGTTTCTGGGTGCCTAATATGTCGCTCGTTTAAACATGCGTGGTGATAAACTGTAGCTGGCCAGAAGTCTGATTTGATGCGTTCATTATTAGTTTATTTTTTATTTTAATAATGTAAATAGTTTTTTTTATAAATAATATTATTGTAAATAATTTTCAAATCAAATCAAATCAAATCAAATCAAATAATTTATTTGCATTAAAACATGGTATTACAGATGTTACATTAAAATTAGTGCTTACATGTTTTGCTATACATACATAGCATGCAAACTTGTCGGTATGCATTACATCACCTAATATCTATTGTTGGAGCATATTTAGTCTCTATAAATTCCTTAATAGAATAAATATTTCTTATGTTTATTTTTTTATTATTATTATATATTATTAAGAATTAAGACATGTAACAATTAATGTTACAATATACACTGTTTGAATACTGGTTTTCCTATTTTAGATAATTATTTAATTACGAGCACAATCACATCTAATGTTTACTTGTCAGCTGTCAGCTGTAATATCAGCGAGGATAGAAATCTACATAAAATTCCTAACCTAAAAACCTAAAAACCTACGGTAGGTAGGTACTGTACAGACGCCAGCACATTCAATGCCTGATGATGCCAGCTAGATGGAACAACGATCTTAAGAAGGTGGCCGGGGCAGACTGGATGCGGAGGGCGGAGGACAGAGTGTTGTGGCCTGGGAGAGGACTAAGTCCAGCACTGGACTGCGATAGGTTGAGTTGTTGAATTTATCATCGGCAAAAATAACGAGCATGAATTTTCAAAATTCTTTCTTTAGTACTCACTTTCGTTCTGTAAGGATGGTGCAAAATTCCATGCTTCTGGACCTTTCTAGAACCGCGGTTTATGCTGTGTGAGTTGTCTGTCAGTGAATGAACGAATGAATTTAAGAGTTTTATAGTCTACTTATAGATAACAATAAAAAAAATATCAATCAATTCAATCAATCAATCAATTGTTCTTGCCAAACATGGCAAGAACACTATTTTCTTTGCATTGCATGCGTGGGAAAGTGTTGAAAGATCAACCTCGGTCAACCGTGTGTGATGTCAACCGTAACCGTAACCGTGTAACCGTGTAACCGTGTAACCGTCTAACCGTGTAACCGTGTAACCGTGTAATCGTGTGACCGTGTAACCGTGTAACCGTGTGACCTTATAACCGTGTGACCGTGTGACCGTGTAACCGTGTAACCGTGTGACCGTGTGACCGTGTAACCGTGTAACCGTGTGACCATGTAACCGTGTAACCGTGTAACCGTGTGACCGTGTGACAATGTAACCGTGTGACTGTGTGACCGTGTGACCGTGTAACCGTGTTTTCGTGTGGCCATGTAACCGTGTGACCGTGAACCGTGTAACCGTGTGAACGTGTAACCGTGTAACCGTGTGACCGTGTGACCGTGTAACCGTGTGACCGTGAACCGTGTAACCGTGTGACCGTGTAACCGTGTGACCGTGTGACCGTGTTACACAGTTACACGGTCAAACGGTCACTCGGTTACACGGTTACACGGTTACACGGTTACAAGGTTACACGGTTACACGGTCACACGGTTGCACGGTTACACAGTTACACTGTCACTCTGTCACACGGTTACTCGGTTACACGGTTACACGGTTACACGGTCACACGGTCACACGGTCACACGGTTACACGGTGACGCGGTTACACGGTTACACGGTCACACGGTCACACGGTCACACGGTTACACGGTTACACGGTCACACGGACACATGGTCACAGGGTCACACGGTTACACGGTGACACGGTAACACAGTTACACGGTCACAAGGTCAGACAGTTACACGGTTACACGGTTACACGGTGACACGGTCACACGGTTACACGGTTACACGGTTACACGGTGACACGTTTACACGGTTACACGGTTACATGTTCACACCATTACACGGTTACACGGTCACACGGTCACACGGTCACACGGTTACAGTGTCACACGGTCACACGGTACACGGTTACACGGTTACATGTTCACACGGTTACACGGTTACACGGTCACACTCTTACACGGTCACACGGTCACACTGTTACACTGTTACACGGTCACACGGTCACACGGTCACACAGTTACACGGTCACACGGTCACACGGTCACACGGTTACACGGTTACACGGTTACACGGTCACACGGTCACAAGGCCACACGGTTACGAGGTTACACGGTTACACGGTTACACGGTTACACGGTCACACGGTCACAGGGTCACACGGTTACACGGTGACACGGTTACACAGTTACACGGTCACACGGTCACACGGTTACACGGTTACACGGTTACACGGTTACTAAGTTACACGGTTACACGGTGACATGGTCACGCGGTTACAGGGTTCGCGGTTACACGGTGACACGTTTACACGGTTACACGGTTACACGGTTACATAATCACACGATTACACGGTTACTCGGTCACACGGTCACACGGTCACACGGTTACAGAGTCACACGGTCACACGGTTACACTGTTACACGATTACATGGTCACACCATTACACGGTTACACGATCACACGGTCACACGGTTACAGTGTCACACGGTCACACGGTTACACGGTTACACGGTTACATGGTCACGCGGTTACACGGTTACACGGTCACACGCTTACACGGTCACACGGTCACACTGTTACACGGTTACACGGTCACACGGTCACACAGTTACACTGTCACACTGTCACACGGTTACTCGGTTACACGGTTACACGGTCACACGGTCACACGGTAACACGGTTACACGGTGACACGGTTACACGGTTACACGGTCACACGGACACACGGTCACACGGTTACGAGGTTACACGGTTACACGGTTACACGGTCACCCGGTCACACGGTCACAGGGTCACACGGCGGTTACACGGTGACACGGTTACACAGTTACACGGTCACACGGTCATACAGTTACACGGTTACACGGTTACATGGTTACAAGGTTACACGGTTACACGGTGACACGGTCACACGGTTACACGGTTACACGGTTACGCGGTGACACGTTTACACGGTTACACGGTTACATGGTTACACGATTACACGGTTACTCGGTCACACGGTCACACAGTGAAACGGTTACAGTGTCACACGGTCACACGGTTACACGGTTACACGGTTACATGGTCACACGGTTACACGGTTACACGGTTACACGGTCACACGGTCACACGTTTACACGGTTACACGGTTACACGGTTACACGTTCACACGGTCACACGGTTACACGGTTACACGGGCTCACGGTTACACGGTTACACGGTCACACGATTACACGGTTACACGGTTACACGGTTACACGGTTACACTGTTACACGGTTACGGTTACGGTTGACATCACACACGGTTGACCGAGGTTGATCTTTCAACACTTTCCCACGCATGCAATGCAAACAAAATAATGTTCTTGCCATGTTTGGCAAGAACAATTGATTGAATGATTGAATTGATTGATTTTTTTTTTATTGTTATCTATAAGTAGATTATAAAACTCTTAAATTCATTCGTTCATTCACTGACAGACAACTCACACAGCATAAACCGCGGTTCTAGAAAGGTCCAGAAGCATGGAATTTTGCACCATCCTTACAGAACGTAAGTGAGTACTAAAGAAAGAATTTTGAAAATTCATGCTCGTTATTTTTGCCGATGATAAATTACTTAGTCCTCTCCCAGGCCACAACACTCGGTCACACGGTGACACGGTCACACGGTCACACAGTTACACTGTCACACGGTCACACGGTTACTCGGTTACACGGTTACACGGTCACAGGGTACACGGTTACACGGTGACACGGTTACACGGTTACACGGTCACGGTCACACGGTTAAACGGTTACACGGTCACACGGTCACACGGTCACAGGGTCACACGGTCACAGGGTCACACGGTACACGGTGACACGGTTACACAGTTACACGGTCAGACGGTCACACGGTTACACGTTTACAAGGTTACACGGTTACACGGTTACACGGTGACACGGTCACACGGTGACACGTTTACACGGTTACACGGTTACACGGTTACACGATTACACGGTCACACGGTCACACGGTCACACGTTAACACGGCGACACGGTCACACGATGACACGGTTACACCGTTACACGGTCACACGGTCACACGGTTACACGGTTACACCGTCATACTGTTACACGGTTACACGGTTACACGTTTACACGGTTACCTGGTTACACGGTTACACAGTCACACGTACACACGGTCACACGGTCACACGTTAACACGGCGACACGGTCACACAATGACACGGTTACACGGTCACACGGTTACACGGTTACACCGTCATACTGTTACACGGTTACACGGTTACAGGGTCACACGGTCACACGCTCACATGGTTACAGTGTCACACGGTCACACGGTTACACGGTTACGCGGTCACACGGTCACACGGTTACACGGTTATACGGTCACACGGTCACACGGTTACAGTGTCACACGGTCACACGGTTACATGGTTACACGGTTACACGGTCACACGGTTACACGGTCACACGGTTACGCGGTTACGGTTACGGTTGACATCACACACGGTTGACATCATCTTTCAACACTTTCCCACGCATCTTTAGATGCAATGCAATGAAAATAATATTCTTGCCAAACAATCTATAAGTAGATTACATATATAAGTAGGTTACACGGTCACACGGTCAAACGGTCCCACGGCGACACGGTCACACGGTCACACGGTCACACAGTCACACGGTCACACGGTCACACGGTCACACGGTCACATGGCGACACGGTCACACGGTCACACGGTCACACGATGGCACGGTTACTCGTGTACACGGTTACACCGTCACACGGTCACACGGTTACACGGTTACACGGCTACACGGTTACACGGTCACGCGGTCACACGGTCACACGGTCACGCGGTCACACGGTCACACGGTCACACGGTTACACGGTTATACCGTCACACGGGCACACGGTCACATGGTTACAGTGTCACACGGTCACACGGTTACACGGTTACATGGTCACACGGTCACACGGTCACACGGTTACACGGTTTCACGGTTACACGGTTACACGGTTACACGGTTACACGGTTATACGGTTACACGGTGACACGGTCACACGGTTACACGGTTACATGGTTACACGGTGACACGGTCACACGGTTACACGGTTACACGTTTACACGGACACACGGTTACAAGGTCACACGGTCACACGGTTACAGTGTGACACGGTCAAACGGTTACACGGTCACACGGTCACACGGTTACACGGTTACACGGTCACACGGTTACACGGTTACACGGTTCCACGGTTACACGGTTACGGTTACGGTTGACATCACACACGGTTGACATCATCTTTCAACACTTTCCCACGCATCTTTAGATGCAATGCAATGAAAATAATGTTCTTGCCAAACAATCTATAAGTAGATTATTAAACCGCGGTTCTAGAAAGGTCCAGAAGCATGGAATTTTGCACCATTCTTACAGAACGTAAGTGAGTACTAAAGAAAGAATTTTGAAAATTCATGCTCGTTATTTTTGCCGTAGATAAATTCAACAACTCAACCTATCGCAGTGTAGCACTGGATACACACACACACACACACACACACACCCCCACACACACACACACACACTGCACTGGTGGAGTCCTGTCCCAGGCCACAACACTCTGTCCTCCGCACTCCGCATCCAGTCTGCCCCGGCCACCTTCTTAAGATCGTTGGTTTTTTAAATGCGAAGACCCTCCACAACCGCGAGGTGTGCAGTCTCAGGGAATATTTTTAAAAGCCGAAGTGGGTATGCACCGTGATGTGGTCGTAGTGGACAAGGGGCTCACCCCGCTCTCCATGGCTAAAGAGAACTGGCGCAAACCTGTAGTACTTTCTACTGATGACCGCAAGAAGGTATGGCAAAGCCCTTGCTTTGCCATACCTTCTTGCGGTCATCAAGCTCCTTAGCTTCACGAGCGTTTCTACCGGGCTCTTCATGAGCCCGGTGTAGATTTCGTAGCGTCCGTATCCTGGCTACGTTTTGGTGACCTTTTCGGGGAAACTGAAGGTTTTGTCTGTGCAATTATGGACAAAGTTATCTTAACGAATAACTACCGGAGACATATTATGAAGGACGGGACGGTTGACGTGTGTCGGGCATGCCACCGTCCGGGTGAGTCTATCAGACATATTATCTCTGGTTGTTCTCGTCTGGCAAACGGCGAGTACTTGCACAGGCATAACCAAGTGGCCAGGATTATTCACCAGCAACTTGCTTTGAAATATAAACTTGTGGATTCTGAGGTACCATATTACAAGTATGTGCCCGACCCAGTTCTTGAAAATGACCTTGTCACGTTGTACTGGGATCGGTCAATCATTACTGACAGGACTATTGTTGCCAATAAGCCTGATATAGTGGTGATAGATCGATTTTCGCGCCGCTCAATGATTGTCGATGTTACCATTCCACATGACGGGAACCTCGTGAAAGCTGAGAAAGAGAAACAAATTAAATATCTCGACTTAGCTCACGAGGTTGTTGATATGTGGAATGTGAGCTCGGCTATCATTGTGCCGATTGTCGTATCAGCCAATGGACTGATGGCCGAAAGCCTCGATCAACATCTATCGAGGCTCTCGTTAGGTGGTTGGATCAAGAGCCTGATTCAGAAGGCAGTACTCCTCGATACGGCTCGCATTGTGAGGAGGTTCCTGTCTCTGGAGCCCTAACCACCGGTAGCTTGGACCCTGCTCCCGACACCGGCGGATCACTATTTTTTATATTTTTAAATGTTTTTTTATAGTTATTTTTTATATTGAAATATTTAAAAATGTAATAAATAGTATGTAAATAAATAAACGAAATAATAATAATAACTTTATTTCATAGAAATACAGATCTAACATGTTATAAAGACAGTTTTAAATGAGCTTTGGTAGTAACACAATGCAATACAAATCAAGAACTAAAATCTGTACACAATATGGAAAACCCTGCCTCTCAAACTAGGCAACCTGTATCTTAAGAGACAGTGATAAATGACCGCAAGATGCCGGAGAAAGTCATATGCTTTAAATGCAAGAAATCTGTTGATATTAAAAAAAGGCACTGATTTAAAGAGGCACATGTAAATAGCGGTTTTGGTAAGTTAAAAATTATAAATGGCACGTTTAATAACTTGTTCAGCAGTTAAAACTAAGCAGTAAAGTAAACAAAAATGAGTAATAAAAAATAATGAAATGGATCAGTGAATATATAATTGAGTGGGAAAATAATTAAATGGGCGGTAAAAATGAATGAATGGGCAGTTACGTGTGGGCAGTAATAAATCGGAATTTGTCGGTAATAAATCTCATTCTAAGCAATTCTATAAACAACTAGCTTCTGCCCGCGACTTCATCCGCGTGAAATTCGTACTTTCCTCTTATAATTTCGAAAATGTATGTTTATGATTTTTATCCAATTTTTTAGTTTATAGCTCAAAGGAATCAGATTTTTCAAATAAACTGTATCCCAGCTTTTTACCCCCCCAGGAGAGTAATTTTGAAAAATCGTTTGGGATGTGTTCATAACTTGACTCAAATACCCATACCCATTTTCGAGTTAATGGAAGCAAGCAGTAGAATTTTCCACCTTCGTAGGAGTAAATTTTTGAAAAACTCTAAATCACTTTTTTTAAGTATTTTTTGTTTTAGTAGTACCGAGTTTCGAGTTAATCCGACAGCGGGTTAAATATTTTTCTAATCCATCAACTTTGTCACCCCCCAAATCCTCTGTGAGGGATTTTTTTTACTAAAAGTGACAATCTTTATTATTTACTGACCCAAATATTGCCAAGTTTCTAATTTATTAACCAAATGAATAAGATTTTTCATATAAACTGTATCCCCTCTTTCTATCCCCATAGGGGTGGAATTTCGAAACATAATCTAGATTATTTATACCAATTTTCCAGTTAATCAAGCCTCGTAATAAAATTATGCCCTGTGAAATTGACTACCCCTCTTCACCCCATTAGCGGTAGATTTTCGAAAAACCCTGAACCACTTTATTATTTATTTTGGTCTTAGATAGGTACTGAGTTTCGAGTTAATTGGATCTCGCATTAAAAAATTTCCATACTAAATTTGACACCCCAATCTCCTCTTTGGGTTAGTTTAGAATTCCAAAAAAATTCGAACTTTATAATTATTTCTGCCAAGTTTCAAGTCCAAATTTATTTGTACCATTTTTTTTCGAGTTTTTCAAGGCACTCATTAAAATCCCCTTATAAATCGAATTACCACTTTTTATCCCGTCAGGGGTCAATAATTTTCGAAAGCCCCATACACTTACTATTGATTCTTCATCTGCCTAGCCTTTTCCCAACTATGTTGGGGTCGGCTTCCAGGGGAGTACCAGTATTTTACATGGAGCGACTGCCTATCTGACCTCCACAATACAAATACGATACCCCTTGATAAGACTGGTTGTCAAACTTTCGGGCTTCTGAACACCCCTAGCGACTGTCAGATCCACGAATGACAGCCGGGACCAACGGCTTAGCGTGCTTTCCGAGGCACGGAGAGGTCACGGTATGTAAAGATGGACACCTATCCACAGACCAACCGCGGCAAGCGTAGCCTGCGTAACCTGATCGATCGATCTGTGCGGCTGTTATTATTGATTATTTTCTGTCAAAAGTATTAATACTGAGTTTCGAGTAAATCGGACCGCGCGCTAAAATTCTTCCAC
Source organism: Mesoligia furuncula (assembly GCA_916614155.1). Lineage (NCBI taxonomy): Eukaryota > Metazoa > Arthropoda > Insecta > Lepidoptera > Noctuidae > Mesoligia > Mesoligia furuncula. The sequence goes on along the minus strand of OU744810.1, from coordinate 24,888,202 downwards.
ACAAACTTTAACACCACAAGACCCCAACACAAGGGGTATTGATAAACGAATAATGATAGACCTTATTACTTGCTTAGGCAAGTATTCTTGCCGAGTTTATTAACCAAATGAATAAGATTTTTCTTATAAACTGTATCCCAGTTTTTCACCCCCACAGGGGTGGAATTTCGTAAAATTGTTTGGGATGTGTTCATTACTCGACTCAAAGATTGTTTATACCAATTTTCGAGTTAATCAAGCCACGCAGTAAAGTCTTCCCCTATAAAATTAACTTTCACCCCGTTAGGGGTAAATTTTCGAAAAACGATGATACACGTTATTCTTTATTTTCGGTCTTAAGTATAAATACTGAGTTTCGAGTTAATCGGACCACGCGTTAAAATTCTTCCATACAAACTTTGACACCTCCCAATCCCCCTTCAGGACGTAGTTTAGAAAAAAAGCCAAACTTCATAATTTATTTAGATAAGTATTCGTGCCAAGTTTCATGGTTATTAACTCAAGGAATAAGATTTTTCATATAAACAAAATCCCCTCTTTTCACCCCTTAAAGGTTAAATTTCCAAAAACCCCTTCTTAGTGGATATCTACTCTTCACAAAGAACACACCCTCCAAAATTAATTTCTCTACCCAGCGGTACCGACCAGCGTTTTAGGCTGTGCGTTGATATATCAGTCAGTCAGGACAAAATTTCATCTCCCTTTTCACCCCCTTAATGGATGAAATTCTAACAAAACCGTTGTGTTAGCTTCCAATCTTAGCCTAGATAATAAATTTACTGATTTTAACGTCGAAAATTAATGACTTTCTATACACAACTTCATCCCCCTTTTTAACCCTTCGGGGGTGGAATTATCAAAAACGCTGAGACACATATAAATTAATTTTCAATTGTCAGCCTAAATACAAAATTAGAAGATCCTAACTTCAAAACTGTCGGACTTTCATATAAACTTCCATCCCCTATTTTAACCCTTTAGGGGTTGAATTCCCAAAAATCCTTTCTTAGTGGATACTTACTCTTTACAAAGAACACACCTTCTAAGTTTCAAGTCTCTAGGTCCAGCGGTTTGGGCTGTGCGTTGATATATCAGTCAGTCAGTCAATCAGTCAGGACTTTGAATTTTATATATATAGATGAGGTGGTAAAGTAGTTTTGGGTGTGTAGTAGACGGAGCCCCGCTTCGCGGGGCCCCTATTTCTGTCTACAGGGTTTAAAAGAAACCTAACACGAAGGGGATGACGGGGGCTCGTTCGCTCGCTATGCTCGCTCACTCGAGCCCCCGTCATCCCCTTCGAACCTAACCTGTCCGAGTCGGGGTGCCCCAAGTCCCGAGCTCGCTTCGCTCGCTCTTGCATCCGCTATGATCTGCCGAACTATTTAGCGAACCGCCCATTCCATCATTTTTACCGCTCATTTAGTTATTGGACTGCTCAATTATTTTTAGAATTGACATTGTATGATAAAATAACAGTCTAATTGATCTTTTATTACTGTCCATGTTTTACTGTCGCAATAATTAATCAACCGCCATTAAATTAAATAACTGCTCAATATGTTTTTCAACTGATTTAAATAACAGCTCAAAAAATTAGTTCCCTTAAAAAAACAGCCTTATGTGCAATATATAAAATTAAATAAAAGTTAGAAGCAGGCGGGACCCATTTGAGTTTGAAAATATAATAAAAAAATGGTATGGGTCCTGCCTGCTTCTAACTTTTATTTAATTTAAAATGGCCTTGTTTTTAGCTTTTCATTTTTTTTTAACTTATTTTTTTTACCGCAGTCGGGTTTTTTAGATTTTTAATTACTTGTTTTTTATTTCCAGCTTTTTAGTTTAAAAATTTGAAAGATTTCGCAGACGATTTAGTTCTTGGTAGGTACGTGTTTTTTACGATTTGTCACTTCGAATTACTTTTAACCATATAAGTTGTATATATTTTTGTAATCACCTTTAAAAACCCTTTATTTTGATACCCCACTCGATAGGTACCGAGAAAAAAAAATTATTTTGAAGACATAATATTGCGCCAAAAATCGGCTATTTTATATTTTTTCAATTTTGATATACCCAGTGACACTCGCGCTACCAAGACAAATCTAAAGACGTATCATTTATCCAAATCCGTTCATTCGTTTAGAAGTTACGAGGGAACAAAGAAACGGACATACATACATACATACATATATACATACATACAGGTCAAACACATAACCCTCCTTTTGGGCTTCGCCGCAGTCGGGTAAAAATTATGCGTAAGATATTATGCGTACCTATATAATGTTATGCGAAAATATATTTATATAAAATAAAATCCAGCACATGATTCTAGACCCTGATGAAATGAAAAAAAAACTGGGCAAGAGCGAGTCGGACCCTCGCACCGAGGCTTTCGTACCGTCATGTTTTTAATTTTTTTTTCATCGGCGATGCCTATATTCGACAGAGAATTTTAACACTGTGCACTGCAGTGTAGAGTATTGCAGTTTTATGTCAGCGCCATCTCTTGACTGATAGTGAAACTAATGTAACTTTTGTTGATGTTTTCTTAAAAAGTGTGCTATTTAGAGCCTTCGTTTTACTTTTCCTGTAATCTTTATATAAACTTCTATCATATAGAATAATTTCAGATTTTTCTCTTTGCCATCTTCGGAGATAAGGGGGGAAACGGTATTTTTTTTTACATTTTTCTTCAAAAGTCGAAAACTATGCAGCCTAAAAAAAAGTTTGAGAATGTGCAAACTGCGCTCATCCATATGATACCCCACATGCTTTAGTAGCCCTAATTCAAATTTTTCAGACCCCCTTTCAGTCCCTGTTGCAAAAAATATACATATATTTTTATTTCTTTCTTATTTGTAAAATAGTTGGGCAAACATCACATAAAACTATTCCAAATTTCATTAATAGTTCTTGAGATATCCAGCTATGACAAGCAGAGAGACAGACTGAGTCTCACCATAAGGTTTCACATCGGCGTCGAGACGACGATGAAATACCTGGGTCTCGTCCTCAACAGCCGGTGGAACTTCGTCGAGCACTTCTGACGTTTTGCCCCCAAACTGGAACGGGCCGGGGCCGCCTTCAAGCGGCTCTTGCCCAACCTGAGGGGGCCAAACACCTCCTGCCGGAGTCTTTACGCGGGGGTCGTGCGGTCCATGGCCCTATATGGGGCCCCGGTGTGGGCGCGTTCATTGCGGCGGCGAGCCGCCCACTACCTGAACGCGCCCCAGAAGGTGGTAGCCGTTAGGCTAATCCGGGGCTACCGCGCGATCTCGGGCGAGGCGGCAAGCCTCCTTGCCGGACTGCCGCTATGGGATCTGGAGGCGATAGTCCTCGCGCGCCTGTAAGAGTGGCGCGCCGAGGCACTACGCCGGGGAGAAACTCCGCTTCCGCTGCAAATCGCAGAGGAGCGGACGGATCTCCGGCGCGATCTCATGGCGGCATGGAAAGAGCGACTGTCGCAACCCAGCGCAGGGCACGCCGCGATAGCGGCGATAAGACCCTTCTTTGAGGAGTGGCTAGAGAGGCGCCACGGTGCCCTCACCTACCGCCTGACGCAGGTCCTCACCAGACATGGAAGTTTCGGGAGGTTCCTGCACATCATAAGGCGGGAGGAAACGCCCAGGTGTCACCATTGCCAGGATCGCCCAGAGGTAACGGTGGAGCACACGGTGGAGGTCTGCCCCGCTTTGGCGGAGCACCGCCGTGTCCTCGTAGAGGCGATCGGCAGCGGCGGCGACCTCTCGCGTCCAGCCCTGGTGCAAGCCATGGTCCGGGGCGAGAGAGAGTCAGAGGCAGTCACCTCCTTCTGTGAAGCAGTCATGCTAGCGAAGGAGGTGGCGGGACGGTTCACGGAGAGAGCCTCCCGTTTCAGCCGCCGCGGGGGACGCCCCAGGCGTCGGGAGCCGCGTGACGACCCTTGGCCATCGTAGGCGCGGGCCTGCGGGCGGAGAGTAATGGGTAGCTCACCGCCCGATCAGGACCAGGCCCGTGCCGGACGGCGCGTACGTGTTCCACGCGCGCCTCAAAGAGATGTCAGCATCGAGGAGGGGCCCCTTAGGGCCGAAGCCTGCCGGGCCAGCGGGATTGTCCGAAAGGATTACCACTGGCCCGGAACATAAAGGGCAAAGGAAGGAACACGGGTGGGTTTTAGTCAGTAAGAGTCTGACACTCCCTTCCGCTCCATCCAGAGCGGGAGGAGTCATTTGATCATTTCCCATCCGCAAACAAAAAAAATATGGTAAAACGGACCCTCCGTTTTACCATTTTGGTACGGAACCCTAAAAACTGCTGTTTCATAGATAAGAGTAAAAATGAATGGAACAGCATTTTTTTTTTATAACCGACGTAAAATTTCAACGCAGGGAGGGGGGTTGAAATTGTGACCGTGTCGAAATAATTAAATGTCGAAATTCAGTATGAGTCTTCAGAATCATGTACTGATTCCACGGTAACAAGATCGCGGGTTGATGTCTGCCATTCACTAATCGAAATAGCGAGCAATTTTTTAAATCACTTAGGGCTGATTTTTCAATAGTCATATAATTTTAATCAAAAGTATATTTATGACATATTTTCCATACAGAAGCTGTCAAACCGTAACTTTTATTCCTCAGGTAGGTACATAAAAGTCGTTCGACTGTTGAAAAATTTGCCCTAAGATGAATTATTAATTTTTACCACTTGAAAACACCAAAAGATTTGCTTAAGTACTTTAATAAATAACATCGCACTCAGAGCTGTCGTTAAGAGCTTTATTTTTAGGGTTCCGTATCCAAAGGGTAAAAACGGGACACTATTACTAAGACTTCGCTGTCTGTCTCGTCCGTCCTTCTGTCTATCACCAGGCAACCGCGATAGCTAGACAGTTGAAATTTTCACAAATTATGTATTTCTGTTGCCGCCATAACAACAAATACTAATAACAAAAAAACAAAAAATATTTAAGGACAAAAAAATCGCTCGACTTTTTTTGCCCTATTTTGCTCGATATCAATAATGGCAACAGGTAGGCACTTGAAATATTCCCAAAATACTCAGTTGTAATTTTACTTTAATATTAAATCATCATTTCAGACGAAAGACGTCGACTGCTGGACATAGGCCTCCCCCAAAAGGGGGGGTTTGCCATAATCGCCACGCTTGGCAGGCGGGTTGGCGATCGCAGTATGGTATGGTGGTGGAATGCATAGAGAACGCTGCTGCCCATTCTCCGGTACGCCCCTTAGTCGCCTTTTACGACACCCACGGGAAGTATGGGGTGGTGCTATTCTTTAAGTCCGGCACCACACAGACTGATAATAATAAATAATAAAATTAAAATAAAATAAATATTTAAGGGAGGCGTACAACAAACGTGTTTTTTTCTGCGTTTTTGCCTTGTGGTACGGAACCTTTCGTGTGCTAGTCCGACTCGCACTTGGCCAGTTTTTTATATTCTTTTATTCAAGAAAACTAATAGGAAGATATATTGCTTAACTTAGTACCTAAATTGAAAGTCGTCAACATGTCGACATATGAAAGTCAAAGGCATTGCAAGTTATGTGTCAACTTAGTTTACGAGTTGTGTTGAAGCAATATTTACTTATTTATTGGATGTCAGACTACAGGACAATGACCTTTATATAGTTACCTTAGACTTATAGTAACCTTTTGACCGCCACAGCCATGTAGAGATGAGAGGGGCCCGTGGCTAAATAATAACAGCCGCACAGGTCGATCGATCAGGTAAAGCTACGCTTGCCGCGGTTGGTCTGTGGATGGGTGACCATCTTCACATACCGTGACCCCTCCGTGCCTCCGAAAGCACGTTAAGCCGTTGGTCCCGGCTGTCATTCGTGGATCTTTGACAGTCGTTATGGGTAGTCAGAAGCCGGAAAATCTGACAACCAGTCTTACCAAGGGGTATCGTATTACCCAGAAACTGGGTTGTGGAGGTCAGATAGGCAGTCGCTCCATGTAAAATACTGCTGCATCCGGTTAGACTGGAAGCCGATCCCAACATAGTTGGGAAAAGGCTAGGCAGTAGATGAGTCATGTATAGATGACAAACCAAAATGTGGCCAGCACGCCACGGTTCGACTACATGACAGACTTTGACGCCGAGGACACGTTTTTGATTTTTTGACGTGTGCCGGTCAAAAGGCTAATTCATCATCATCATCATCATTTCAGCCGAAAGACCTCCACTGCTGGTCATAGGCCTCCCCCAATTTTGGGGGGGTTTGCCATAATCGCCACGCTTGGCAGGCGGGTTGGCGATCGCAGTATGGTATGATGGTGTAATGCATAGAGGACGCAGCTGCCCATTCTCCGGGCAAAAGGTTAATTCGTCGTCGTCGTTCGTCGTTTCAGCCGATAGACGTCCACTGCTGGACATAGGCCTCCCCCAATTTTGGGAGGGTTTGCCATAATCGCCACGCTTGGCAGGCGGGTTGGCGATCGCAGTATGGTATGATGGTGGAATACATAGAGAACGCTGCTGCCCATACTCCGGTCTCCCTTAGTCGCCTTTTACGACACCCACGGGAAGTATGGGGCTAATTAGGGTAATTAGGTATAACAAACACGTCCTTATGTATATGCTAACTATAACATGCGAAAGTACGTTGGTTTGTATGTTACGCTTTCACGCTAAAACGGCTGAGCGGATTTTAGGTATCGGTTTCAACAAATACATAAAAAATACAAAAAGTTTATTGCAGTAACATGTACAACTTTTGCAGTAAATCTTACATAGGGACCTCCTTTTAAGTAAAGATATACCTGTGCTAGGAGGCCCCGCTCTTCAATGACAAATTATAAAATGGTAAAAGTGGTGTACCAAAACTTAGTAGAATTTCAACAATACGGACAGTTACGGTTTTTTCTAGTACGGAGGTCAGTGTGAATTACTCTCTAACAACCATATAAGTAATATACGTCCGCCATCATCATTTCAGCCGAAAGAGGTCCACTGCTGGACATAGGCCTCCCCCAAAAGGGGGGGGGGGGGGGTTTGCCATAATCGCCACGCTTGGCAGGCGGGTTGGCGATCGCAGTATGGTATGGTGGTGGAATGCATAGAGAACGCTGCTGCCCATTCTCCGGTACGCCCCTTAGTCGCCTTTTACGACACCCACGGGAAGTATGGGTCCGTCGTGACGTCCGCCATGAGATCTTGTTATTTTTATTTTTTGATTTGTATTATTTTATATATATATAATATTTTCCTAAGGTTGTTATTGTGCTGCTAGAAATAAATGTTCTATTTTATTTTTAATAAAAAAAATTAAGTAAAATTAAAATTTAACAAGATAAGACTTGAACTATAATAAATAAAATAAAAATAACATCGCATAACATAAACCTAACAGCACGCCTTGTTTTCCCAAAGAGTTAAGCAGAGGTGTAACTATAGTAGTAGCTAGTCACTCTGAAAACAACTTTTTTTTTTTTTAAATAAAGATGATATTTGCTTAACGTAAGTTTGAATAGACTACCATCCCCGAGGGCTTAGGTAGAGGTGTACCAGTACACATGGGCGTACCCAGCATTTTTTAAGGGGTGGGGCAGAAATAAATAAAATAAATAGTAGGAAGTGAAGGCCCCTCGCCCACGGTGACTTATTGTAGCGATACAGTAGTGATGCTGTCGCGCGTTCGCATCGATACAGTCGCGATGCGGTCGCTAGCTGTTTGCCGTCGCCCACACCACCATTCTTAGTCGCGATGCAAACGCGATACTGTCGCGCTTATGTCGCGATGCAAACGCGATTCGTAGTGCTCGGTTCTTCACATCTCCATTCACGCGCAACCCTCCCTCCGTTCTCTCCCCGATGTCGTCCGACACGGTCGCGCGTTGCATCGATACAGTCGCGATGCTGTAGCGCGCTAGTAGCGCGTTGGCATCGCTTCTGTAGCGCGTTGCAGTTTTATACAAAGATCGTTTCAAGGCAAGAGCAATCGAGTTACTGAATTCATAAGTAAATTTTTTTGTCTCTCCTTTTTCTTATTAGGATTTTACGATGCACACTATATTGTCTGTTTTCTTTTAACTTTTTTTTTGTGAATCCGTGGACAATGTTGTGGGTTACATAAAAAATAAAATATGTTATAGACTATTATGTATTTGTATAAATGTATTTCTAAGTTTTGTGCTATTTTAAGAATCTCTAGTTATGCTTGGCATGTAACTATTTTTTGTCCCTAACAAATAAAATAAAAATAAAAGATACAAAAAGTCGCCATGGGTGAGGGGCCTAAGGGCGCTTTGAAATTTGCCGCAAAGTGCCGCGCGGCGGCTGCGCTGCTGCAGCGCTGCCGCCGCGCTGATTTGTTAATCCATATAAATAAAAAAACGCGCGAATGCAGCGCTACACCGGCGCTGCGGCCGCGGCCCGCGCATCAGTTCATCGATTGATTAGTTACGATGCACACGTAGTTTTTGTTCAAATCTAAAAATGAATGAAAATCAGGTTTAAGAATTTATCGATGAGGTGGAGAGTCGTCCAGCGATATGGGACTCAAAGTCAGAGACAAGTACAGTGTAAGCAAAGAGTAATGAGCTACTTACTTTAACTCACACCCTGACTAATTACTATTAATTTTTTTTTTTAATGACAATCGTTTATTTTTACCATGTTTGTAAATATGTGAGCACCATGTATCTATCAGATAATTAATTTATATGTTATGGTTTCATTTTTAATTCTTTTACCTATTGTGGTACCTACAGTAATTTTATTTTAGGTGCATCGTCTTCACATAATATATTATATAATTAATGTGTGTAACGGTGGAGTTTCTTGCCCATTCTTCTCCATACGAAATCTACCTTTTGGAATGGGCGACTAGAATCAATTCTATTTTAGTAATTTTTGACGTTCAAAAGTGCCTATTAAGTGCCTATTTGAAATAAATGCTTTGACTTTGACTTTGAGCGCTGATCCAGAAGAAAACAAACGTCAGAGAGCAGGGTGGGGCAAGTGCCCCAGCCTGCCCCACTGTGGTTACGCCCATGCCAGTACACCTACATTTCGCCAGGTATTTTTATGTCCCATGTAATAATGGGCGAGCCTATTGCTATCAACTGGGCACAAATCCAGACTGGCTGCTACTGAGAAAGGACAATGCTCATGGATGTATGGAATCCCGTACCATGCTGCATCAATGTCAAACTTTGTTTTTTATAGACTACACTTATCATATTAACTCCTACAAAAGTTCTTTTTGGACACAAAACCCGGGTTTCGGAGATTTTCAAAAAAATTTAAATAATCTAAAATAAAAGGTACAGACGCCAGCACATCAAGCTACCCGAAACTGTCAAATTTTCTCAATCAACTTTGATCCTTATGCTAAGGCGATAAAATTGAAAACTTATTAAAGTAATTTGACAGATTGTTTTAGCTTGATGTGCTGGCGTCTGTACTTTATTTTGTTTGACATGTCATACATGAACAGCCATTTTTGCTCTAAAAAACAGCCTATTCTATTCTAGTTATTTTTAATTAAAGTAATGTCGCAAAAAATTATGAAAATAATATTTCAATATTTTGATCATTCTCTTTTCTGATAGAAAACCCCAATAGCACTTCGCCGGAACTGGGAATGGAACCGAGTGCCTCATGCTCAGCATCCACGACCAACGAGACCAACGGGGAACAAATACCTTTCCAATAAAACACAGAAATGCTGCTTTGGGGTAGTATCCTCACGGACACTTTCATAAGTAGCTTTACTAGGTACAATTAATCACTTTAATTTTATTATTTAAGGGGCTTACAGGACCTAAACGCAACAAACGCAAGTTTTAGAAACAATAAAAGTATATGATCGACTACAGTAAACAAAATCAGAAAAATATATGATATTCTTCAGGATATATGATATAGGTAGATAGTGTGTTGAAAACATAATACAACGTTTTTGATACGATAGAAAAAAATCATGAAGATACCTCTAAAAACTTTCTTTTTACAATAAAAACCATGCTAATATACATACAATCATTCTGATTTTTTGCCAGATTATTCTACAAGCAGCATACTAAAACATTACTGTTTTATAATTTTTTGGTCCAAAGAATATATATTTTTTTGCAATTTAATAATTGCTTCATATTTTGCAATAAACTACCAGCGTTGTGTCATTGCGCTTCTCTTTCTCATCTATGCAGCCCGAAACAGACCGCGCTTTAGGTCATGGAAGCCCCTTAAAACTGTTTCACATTTCACTCAGAGAAACGTTGACACACAACACAAAGTACTCCCACGAAACAAGCAACAAACTATAACAAGCCACGCTTCGTTCAAAGGCATTAATTCTCCCGAAAAACTACAAATAAATAAAATAAACAGCGAACAAACCTCGCTAACTCATCGTGTCTGTATGTAACACATTCTCACTCCTCACTTTATCGCTACGTCATATAATCGTGTTTATTAACGATTTTTAATTGCGAAATTCTTCAACCCCCCCGAGTTCCTTCGCGGTAGAAAGAGACAACGACACCCCCCGTCTGTCGGCAAACTTCGTGTATTTCAGCCAGTGTACCGCCTTTAGGCTGTATGTGCGAACGTGTGCCGCGTCGCGATTAAAAAAACCCGACTATTTCGAAAATCGAAGTGTTTGTGTGTGTGTAGTAAGTGTAAAGATTTAAAAAAAAAGTGGTTGTGATTGTATTTAAACTTTTTAATTCGGTGTTAGATACTTGGATAGTGAATACTTTTTGTGGAAAACTATATTTTTTTTTAGTGTAAAGTTTGGTGTGTGGTGGAATCGTGTTGTTACGGCTTTAACAGGTAAGGCAAGGTCATTTTTACCGTTTAGTTATGTCAGGAATGTTAAGGAACACAGTGATTTAAATATAGAACGAAAAATCGACATGAATGTCTGAAAACGACCTTGTTAAGTCTTTTGCGATTTTTTGTGTCTCGTTGATTGTTTTATAAAAGTTGTGCTTGAGGATAAATTTGTGGTAGGCATGGCATTGTTGTTAATATTGCGGTAGACGGAAGATGAACATGTAGCCTATATTTAATAAAAAAAAAAAACATTTAACAAGTAACTACATAATGAAATAGGAGCAGGTTTTTATTATCAAAATGATGATACGATTTTTAGCAAAGGGCTGAACATAATTAAGTCTTTGGGGTAATTCAATTATATTTTATACCTCTATAAAATTAACACTAACTTTTTAAAACCAACAATAAAAACACGAGAATTAACTTTTATTATCTTTAACATTTGCATAAAAATATAAAAGAGCACTTTGATTAAACCTTCTCGCTTTCCAAAGGCTTGTGAAAAAGGGAAATGAAAAGGTTTTTTTGTATAGGAAAGTAATTAATAGAAAGTGTCAAATACGATGACTGGCGGTCTGCGAAACTGCCCGAGCGATGTTCCTCCACGATTAAGGCGTTATCTAGATGAAATTAGGGGCAAGTTTTGTAAGAACATTTGTTTTGTTATTAATATTTCATTAAGTATTCATTACATACGACAACACATAACTGTAACAATTGAATTCTAATTCACTCTAAAAATAAAAATTCATTTAGTTTCGCTTTAAAAATAGGAATGAAACCTCCTTTCTCAGAGATAGAAAATTAAAAAAAAGAACGTGGCTTTTTTCATCTGACAACGGCCAGTGCTAACGCACCTTTTTAGAGTTTTAATTGATTACAAACTACTTGGGATGGAAAAACTTAAATTGACTTTATTCAAGTTAAAAAAATACAGTACAAAGACTGACTTAATGCCTGAGGCATTTTCTGCCAGTCGACCTTAGGGTGATGCATAGACAAAATATAGCAGGTGCAACATACGGGATAAATAGTTCGGAAATGGCTATAAAATACTTACCAGATTATATACTATCCAAATCGTAGGTAATTCGAGGATGCAATTAGGACGCGAGTACCTAATAAAATAATGGCTTATGCTTTGCATTAATGAGAATTTCGTTTGATTGCATAAGATGGGCTTCTTGTTTAAGTTCGCAGGAAGGATTCGTTTTGCTAAGTAACTGTAATTACTTTTATTTACCTACCAGTCAGCTTTGAGGGCCAGTGGGTCGTCTTTCGTACAGAAAATGACATCTTTTACGTAATAGAAGTTAGGTATGTTGTCTGCTGATAGGCAGCAAAATCTATATATTATAAATTAAATTAAAATTAAATGATGTTCATTGGTAAGCGTATCACTTCAGCCGGTCGATTCTGTAAAAATCTCACCGTGAAAACTTAAGTGATATGAGTTTGTTTTTGCTAGGAATGGACACTATTGAGCTCACTCCACGCTCACTTCACCTAAGTTTTCACGGTGAGATGGTTACAGAATCGCACTGCTGAACGGCTGGACTGATTTGGCTATTTTTGGTTTCATAATGTTCGTAATAGTCCGAACTAGGTTCTTGTAGAAAGAAAAATTTAAATGTTTCCTAGAAAAGTTTTTAAATTCGGGAAGAACTGAACGTCCTTTTTTCTATGTTTTCGTATTTAAATTTGGACAGGACTAAGTCTGTTGGGTTAGCTAGTTCCTACAGTAAAACAAAACTAAATAAAAATAATCGAATTTGCTTGCTACGTGTTTTGATTTGACTTGTTAATTTTGCGTTGGTTAAGTGTTAGACCAACATTTTACCATGTTGGCTACGATTTTTTTTCTATAAACGTTTTTTTTAAATTTCTATCTTGCTACAACCCGTGTCCTGATGGGATTTTTCATCGGAAAAAATGATAAACTTCCATGCAACGTTTCGTGCAATTTTTCACCTATTCAATTCGTTTAAGTGAAAAAAATCATCTAAATTTTTCTTACCTGCGACCCAGCGGCTTAGGCTGTAACTGTCTGTGTGTGTGTGTCTGTTTTAATGAGTGAACGAAAATATGATTTTTATTATGACCGCTGATGATCATCAAACTGTCTTTTTCTCCATTAAATAGAAGAAAAATAATAATAAAAAATTTTTCTTTAGTTGTTTACATTTCATACGTAATTCATAATAATTTAAACCTTCGAAAACTTTACATATAAAGACGAGTTAAACTCCATATCAAGTTTTCAGACGGCAAACTTACAAGTAATACAGTGAAACATAGATTTTGATACCTCTACAAATTTGTACCGACGAAAACGTTATGAAAGCAAGTTTTCAGCGGAGTAATATTACGGAAGCCGTGTATTCTGATGAATACAATTATTTCCTTCATAATGGGGTCACAGTTTCTGTATTACCTACATTATATTTATCAATTTCTTTGTCCGGTACTTCGACCGTTTTGTAGGTAGTACGTAGATATTTAATAAAAATGTATATTTTGTTGGTAGATAAGTGTAAATATAGTCGCACTATATTTTTATTAATTATTATTAATATTGTAACCCCCTTACTAACAAACGTATTATATCAGATGACTGATTTGTTTACACACCGATTTCTCTCTTTCAGTCGTCAGTAATTTAACTCTCTCTCGAAAGAAAAAGACAAAGCGTTTTGTAACTATACAGACGCTATACAAGTACCTATTATTATAGTAGGAACGGGGGCTAATGTGAAAGTTTATAATTATGCTTTGTTATTCCAATATTTTCACATACCTAAGTATCGGGAGTTATGCGGGTGAAACCGTGGGGCGCTGTTAGTTTTCTATATTTATGAGAGATGGAAATAAAAATAAAAATATATAAATAGTTTATTTGTTAAAAACTAACGACCCACCAGTGCTTGGCAGGGTTTTCACGATATTTCTTTATTATATATTTTAAGTTTCATAGGAATAAATTCTCTAAATGGTGATGAAACTGCATCGTAATCCGTTGCGCAGTTTAGAAGAATAACGCGGTCATACAAACAGACAAGTAAAGACTTTAATTTATATTATTATAGGTATAGATGTAAATATAAATGTCTTGCTAAAGGGAATCACGTTATCCAGTAACTGAGTTGTGGAGGTCAGATAGGCAGACGCTCCATGTACTTGTGGAGGTCAGATAGGCAGACGCTTCATGTAAAACCCTGGTATCCAGCTGCATCCAGTTAAACTGGAGCCCGACCAGTTGGGAAAAGGATATTCAGATTCAGATTGAGATGTATCTACATCTCATTACATATTTGTCGACGTATTACCATGCCTTCATTTATATCTTTAGATGAAGGAATGGTATTACGTCGTCAAATATGTAAATGGTCCCAGCAGACTGACGCACTTAACCTGTAGTTAAGTGAATAAGTGCAATAGCAATTTGTCAGCTTGCACATGCCTCGCTGCAGAGCAAAGCCAGCTCATACAGAGAATGTACGGGGATTAATCACTAAGCTTGTTTACTGTTTATTTCTGTGCATGATGATCTCGTTTCACAATATGTCAGAGATTAATTCTCATTAACGGCATAACTATGTAAATGCCTATTAACTGCTCTCTAATTACGATGTTTATTTTTTATTTATTTTCTACATACTTCTTTGATGTCGTTTTTTTATTATTTGACATTATACCTATACAAACAATTCTAATTTATCACCTCTTTATTAGTGGTTGTAATGGGAATCATATCACTTGTATTTAGTAGGTTTTATATTTTATTTTTTATATATAGCCATTCGATAGATTCTTACTTTGTAAATGTGAGGACTTTGTGACTTTAGATCTGTAGAGCTTTTTTTTATTTTATCAAGTACCTGGTACTTGTTGACAGGCCTACGCTGTCCTCCCATACCTACTGTAATTTGAAAACATTGTAAAAGCCTTCTTTTTATTTTTAAAAAGAGTAACCGAGGAGTTTCTTGCCGGTTCTTCTCCATAGGAAATGACCAATTGGAACCGTGCACATAGCTCATAGCTGGCGTTTCATAAGTGCCTATGTAGGCTTATGTGAAATAAAATATTTTGATTTTTGATGTAGGTATTACTAAAATGTACATAATCCGCCTGTACCTAAGGTTCCCTACAACTGGCACACAGGTCGTCGAGAGGTACTAAAATGTGTCAGGGATTAATTTAACCAGTTTTGCCAGTAGTGCCTTGAAGAATTCGTTAGTTACTTTATATTTTTTTCAGACAAGAGAAGAAAGGATCTAGTTTGCACGAACGCTCAGACTAAACATGCTTTCTCAAAAATATTTTATTTATTTCTAGGACCTTTCTTATATAATAAATTTAACAAATTGCTTAAGATATATAATGTAAGTTATATAATAGGTGTAGTATAATGCTATTCGATTATTTACTAAATTATACTAAACTAGCTGACTTAACTGTAATTACCTAACCTAGTATTATTTCATAATAATTTTAGTTATACATATAAATAGTTTATAATAAGGTTGTGCAAAATATTGTCTCAGCTTAGATACGGAAAATATATGTTAATTTAATTCACTGACTGTCCTATTTAACAAATACTTTCGTAGGGAGATGGCCTGAAACACAGGTTTAAATAAACCTAGATCAGGCAACGCACTAAATTACCTTCAGAGTTCTATTTTAGACTGTAATCACATATTTCACATACCATAGTCTATATCCAGCTTATTATAATCCTATTATAGGCCTAGATTAATATATACTACTGAACCATATGTACACTTTTTGTAAACTTATTATTATTTCAATAAAATTTATTATTTATTTTATTTTATATAATTTAGTAGGTACCTAGCGTAAATAGTTCGTTGTATAATAATGTATCCTATCCTACTACCTACTAATATTATAAGCGCGAATGTTTGTGAGAATGGATGGATGGATGGAAGTTTGTCACTCTTTCACGCAAAAACTACTGTACGTATTTGTATGAAATTTGGCACAGAGGTAGGTTATAGCCAGGAATAACACATAGGATACATTTTATCCCGATATTCCTACGGGATCGAAACTCATGCGGGTGAAACCGCGGGACGCAGCTAGCATAAGCATAGCATAATCAGCATAATAATGTTCCCACTGTTGGGACACAGGCCTCCTCTCGGTGAGAGGGAGTGGGCCGTAATCCACCACGCGGGTCCAGTGTGGGTTGATGAATGTCACATGTCTTCAAATGTTTGGTTCTAGAACATGCCGGTTTCCTCACGATGTTTTCTTTTAGCGTTTTGAGAGTAGCTGCGTTTCCACCAGAGATGAGCGAGGATGCGTAGCGAGGAATGTGTGTAAAACTAACCAATAACAAGGCTAACTTAGTTCGAGCTACGAAAATAAAGCGATGTTATTGGTTTGTTTCACACACATCCCTCGCTACACATCCTCGCATATCTCTGGTGGAAACGCAGCCTCAGTGATTAAATAATTTACACAATGTGCAGCGCCTGTCTGGGTTTTAACCGTATGACCTACACATACACTCACACATTACATGGCCATGTTCTGTGCTTATCCACCCAGTACACAGCTGACAATACAAATTAAGATTAATCTCCCGATATGTAACATCTCCCCTGTGACTCGCCCCTTACCGTGTACTGTACAGTCACAAGCGATATACGATACACTTACGTAAGATTCAGAAGCGATTTTCTCCTAAAGTTTTGATAGTATGAAGTTTTTTTGGTGCAGCCCTGAGGCACACTTTCCTGCTAATTTCTTACATCGGACTTTACACTTTTTATTTGATCTTTATTACTTTTTTTCTTTTTCATCTGGTGTATTGTGTGTCTTTTAGTCTAGTGCTAAATAAATGTATTTCCTTTCTTTTCTGTCTTTCTTCCTTGATATAAATTTTATGGTGTTACGAATATTCTCTCCTATTGAATAGAATAGACATGAATTTTGCAAATGTGGGTAACACATAATAGGTGTTATGATACATAAAAGCTCAGCTATATTTCACCGTTTGCCATGCAGACATTTATATTATAACTAGCTGCGCTCCGCAGTTTCACTCGCGTAAATTTCGATCCTGTAAGAATATCGGGATAAAAAGTAGCCTATATGTTAATCCAGGATGTCAGCTACCTCCATACAAAATTTTATCAAGATCGGTCCAGCCGTTTGAGCGTGAAGAACTAACAAACATTTAAACACACACACAAAATTTCGCCTTTATAATATTAGTATGATTAACTTAAGTTAAACCAAAAGCCAGATACATCAATCCAGAGCAATTCAGCAATTTTTTTTTGCTCTTATCAAATCTCAGTCACACTGTAGTACTTACGTTTTATCCATTAAATATTTACGTAGGCTACTCTTAAACAACTCTCGTGTCAAATCTCATCCAGTTGCTACCAGCCACCCTTTGAAGATTGTCGCTTCGCCTAGCCGGAGGGCCTCCTACCTTACGTTTGCCGATTCACGTTCTCCACTCAAGACCACGTCTATCCAAACGGTCATCAGATGGTCATGCTCTTCTCCAAATTCAGTCTTCGAACTTTTAGTTGAAAAAAGTATAGAAAGATAAAGTATTTATTGCGACTCGTACAGGAAGATCACAAACTAAACTAAACGCAGTAAAATAAAAATCCAAGTTATTTAAAAAAAGTAACGAAATGAAAATGAAACAGAAAGTCCTATACGAGGCCAAAAGGCTCCTATCTCAGCATGATGCTGCAACATTTAAAAAATAAATGTCGCAGCGCTGGTATTCTGATCGGGCCCGCTGTGATGTCACGGGCAGTTACAGATGTAAATAATAATTATGTAAAATATTAGCAATTTTAGTTGACGAGAGAATCATCGTCAAACTCCTACACTTGTTCTAATTTATATTATTATGGGGTCGGCAACATCTTTTTGTTCCATACTTCTCTATTAGTCGTCATCTCAGTAGTCACTTCCTTTCTAGCTACATCTTCTTTCAAATTTGCGTTTTTCTTTCAATATGCTTGTGACTGTACTGCCGGTCGATTCTGTAAAAATCTCACCGTGAAAACTTAGGTGAAGTGAGTTTGTTTTTGCTAGGAATTGACACTATTGACAGCTCACTCCACGCTCACTTCACCTAAGTTTTCACGGTGAGATTTTTACAGAATAGCACTGCTGTACAGTTAACAAAAGAGATAAGTATGCAGGATCGTCGGATATAGTTGTAGTTTAGTAAGAAACCGATGGATGTTGTCGGCTGAAGACGAAGACTTTTTGTGTTATTTTTACTTATATAATATAAACCCTAGAGTTATGAGAGATAAAAAAAAACACGTTTTATATAAAGTCCTGAAACCATTAGATAACGAGTTTACATAATTAATAACCACTATGTCTATGGGAGTCAAACGTTAATTAATGTGAAGCAGTCAGTGCGGTGAATACATTAACACATCATTTGTCTTTGTTATGTCGGGTAGGTTGTGCTTAAAATGTATCATTCTAATGTTTTTGAGATAAATTACAAAACATTTTTAAGAGTTGGTTTGTATTACATAATAAAATAAGATGTCTATTTAAAAGGTTCTTTGATGTTGATTTTTAGGGTTCCCTACCCAAAAGGTAAAAACGGAACCCTATTACTAAGACTGTTTGTCGTTTGTTACGTTTGTCCGTCTGTCCGTTTGTCCGTCTGTCCGTCTATCTGTCACCAGGCTGTATCTCAAGCACCGCGATAGCTAGACAGTTGACATTTTCACAAATTATGTATTTCTGTTGCCGCTATAACAACAAATACTAAAAATAAAATAAATTAAATATTTAAGGGGGGCTCCCATACAACAAACGCGATTTTTTTGCTCCTTTTTGCTCGATATCAAAAATGGCAACAGGTAGGCACTTGAAATATTCACAAAATACTCAGTTGTGTTTTAACTTTAATAATAAGTAATAAAATTAAAATAAAATAAATATTTAAGGGGGCTCCCATACATCAAACATGTTTTTTTCGGCGTTTTTGCCTTGTGGTACGGAACCCTTCGTGTGCGAGTCCGACTCGCACTTTGTCAGTTTTTTTTATAACTTCTAAACAATATCTACATCATCATCGACGCGCACCCATGCATTCAGTACATGCTAATGACTATAAAATTATTTATAAAAAAAGCGAAAAAACGAGTGAACAAATAAAAACATAAGTAATTGGACTACATCACCTAAAGCGCGGTCACTATCGGACTGCATAGAAAATAAAGAGAAGCGCGATGGTAATTTATTGCAAAATATGAAGCAATTATCTATCTACAAAAAATATGTTGTTTGGACTAAAAAAATTAAAACACTAGTGCTTTATTATGTTGCTTGTAGAATAATCTGACAAAAAATAAGAATGATTGTATGTACTAAGTATGTTTTTTATTGTAAAAAGAAAGTTTTTAGAGGTATCTTTATGATTTTTTTTTATCGTATCATATTAGTTGCATTATGTTTTCAATGCACTATCTAACTAGCATATATCCTGAAGAATATCATATATTTTTCTGATTTTGTTTACTGTAGTCAATCATATACTTTTAGGCATTATAAAACTTGAGTTTTTTGCGTTTAGGTCCTGTACTGTCTCCTTAATGGAAAGTCAAAAACGAGTCTTTACGTTTACAGATAGAGTAGAATTTATTAATATAAATGTTTAATTCCACAATTTAAACGAAGGCCAATGTAAAATAATAAAAAAAAAATTAAATAACATTTTTCAGTGTTAGAATTGGCCAGCCGATTTTCAAACCGTAGCCATCACATGCCTACTAAATTGACGTAGCGATAACGTAGCGCTACGCTTTCGTAGCACGTCTACGAAAGTGCTACGACGGGTCATTCCGTAACGGCTGTGGGTCATAATCGCTACGAGGCTGGCAAAGGGCTATTAGTTTAGTAGTATGCCTATTAGAGATTTCTGAAGATATATATTATCACGCTATAGTTGCTATAATCGAGTAAGTATAGTAGTTACATTCGTGTCAGAATTATAACTAAATTATACCTCTTTCTTTTGCAATGCAACGCTAAATTGGAAGTACTTTAATACCGACTTCAAAAAAAGGAGGTTATCAATTTGACACTTATGTATGTAATATTATTGGAACTGCATTATCTTCACATATGACAATATATTAGGGCTTCCAAACAAATATACAAAATTTTATAGATGTATGTATTTTTGTCCACGCATTTCTCCGCAACTATTAACCGGATCGAGAATTTTTTTTTTTATTGGCTTACATTTACTTCAACTTAGGGAACAGTGCAAGTTTCGTCAAAATCGATTCAGACATTTTCAAGATATGGACTATTGCGTGTAAGTGTGACGGCCTGCCTTATAGATAAGAGCTACGGGTGTAGTATCAAAGGGAAAACATCTCCAAACCTTGGTCAAATTCTAGTGCAATATTTACAACAAAACAATTACCTACTACAAACAAATATTCAAGTTTTTACTTAAAACTAAAAATTTCAAAAAAAGTTATTTCATAATTTTGAGTTAATTTATTTTTGGAGTCGGTTTAATTTATTTTTTTTATTACTTTTTAGGGTTCCGTACCCAAAGGGTAAAAACGGGACCCTATTACTAAGACTTCGCTGTCTGTCCGTCTGTCCGTCTGTCTGTCTGTCTGTCACCAGGTTGTATCTCAAGAACCGCGATAGCTAGACAGGTGAAATTTTCACAGATGATGTATTTCTGTTGCCGCTATAACAACAAATACTAAAAACAAAATAAAATAAATATTTAAGGGGGGCTCCCATACAACAAACGCGATTTTTTTGCCCTTTTTTGCTCGATATCAAAAATGGCAACAGGTAGGCACTTGAAATATTCACAAAATACTCAGTTGTATTTTAACTTTAATAATAAACAATAAAATTAAAATAAAATAAATATTTAAGGGGGGCTCCCATACAACAAACATGTTTTTTTCGGCGTTTTTGCCTTGTGGTACGGAACCCTTCGTGTGCGAGTCCGACTCGCACTTGGCCAGTTTTATTTATATTATATGAATTGTCTGTGTGGTGTCGGACTTAAAGAATAGCACCACCCCATACTTCCCGTGGGTGTCGTAAAAGGCGACTAAGGGGCCGTACCGGAGAATGGGCAGCAGCGTTCTCTATGCATTCCACCACCATACCATACTGCGATCGCCAACCCGCCTGCCAAGCGTGGCGATTATGGCAAACCCCCCCTTTTGGGGGAGGCCTATGTCCAGCAGTGGACGTTTTTCGGCTGAAATGATGATGATGATGATGATTATATGAATACGATAGTTATAAAATGAACTCTCTCCTGCTCCGTCTTATTACAAAACGAGTTATAGTTTTATGTATTTTTTTTATTTTTATTTGTAATGTGCGCTTTGTTTGTGCAGAATAAACTTTCTTTTCTTTCTTTTTTCTTTAGTTCTAACTTAAGACCTAGCCTAAACTTTCGTAATTTGAACTTTATTCCGACGATCGAAAAGTTCTTAATGCTAAAATTGACCATTTGGACTCGCGTTTAACGTCAGTTTTTGTAATAAGAACTTTAACTTTGTCGGATTACAGTTCGAAATTCGAATAGCACGATGATTTAAACCGGGGTCTAAAGATAATAAGGCCGTCTGAATTTCTGACAACCCGTCATTTCTGTGTTACACTGCGGGTCCTCTTTCTCATAAATACTTTGAAAAATAATAACATTAAAATCCATTTTTACTATCACTCAAGCGCCCCTCTTCTAAGTATACGTTCAAATAATAAATCACAATTTGCATACCTAATGTACCTACCAACACACCTGTAATGTCTGCGAAATAACTTGATTAATTGATGCTCCAGCGGCTCATTATTTATCATTATTTAAATAACGCCTGATGCTAAATGTATCGGAATATTTCTTGACAAATGAAATGATTAATGGTGCCTTTCAAATTTAATTTTTCGAGCACTCATGTGTTTGTGTATTTATGTGTTTGTAGCTGACATAGATATAGATACACATAGATAACGCAA
Organism: Mesoligia furuncula; assembly: GCA_916614155.1. Taxonomy (NCBI): domain Eukaryota; kingdom Metazoa; phylum Arthropoda; class Insecta; order Lepidoptera; family Noctuidae; genus Mesoligia; species Mesoligia furuncula. The sequence goes on along the minus strand of OU744810.1, from coordinate 24,866,373 downwards.
GAGCAACTATTTCGCGTGCCTAAAATCGCACCAGCTTACATACAAAAATCGTATACCGCCACTTTCGCGCTCAGTCCTGTAGTACTGCTGGCGGGGTGAGCGCGAGCGCTGGCGCTGGTGCAAGACGGGTGTCGCACGCGGCGGCGTCTTTGCATCGATTTGATTTTCCCATCACTAAATAGTTCTTGTGACGTCATAGTAGGTAGTCAAACAAAGGCACGCTTGATTTTCATACAGATCCTGATACTTGCGTTAACTAGGTCTATCTACAGGGTTATTGGTAAAACATTAACAGCCTCTTAAGTGGTCATTGTACTCATCATTATGAACACCTTTTTCTATGGGACCAAACCTGTAATAGCGAAAAAAAAAATCTGCTGTTCCCTACATTTTGACGAGTTATACGAACATAAATGTAGGGAACAGCTGATTTTTTTTCGCGATTTCTGGTTTGGTCCCATAGTAAAAGTTGTTCATAATGATGAGTACAATTATCTATTAAGAGGTTGTTAATGTTTTACCAATAACCCTGTATATATGTGGTAACTGCACTGTTGGTCTCGTGGTCGCAAGCGCGACTGCTGAGCGTGGGGTCCTGGGTTCGATTCCCAGGTCAGGCAAAGTGCCAATGGGAATTTCTTAGCACCCGGAGTTCGGTGTGATACCCCCGTGCCTCGGAAAGCACGTTGAGCTGTTGGTCCTGCGCCTGATCTCTCTCTGGTCGTGTCGGATTGCCGTCCCATCGGACTATGAAGTGAGGGAAGAGCGCACCTGTGTCTGCGCGCACACTTAATATCTCTCGCGCCGAAGGCTTGGTCTCTGTTGAGATTCAAACTCAAACTCAACTCAAAGCATTTATTTCAATTAAACCATTTACAGGCACTTTTGAATTGTCAAGAAGTCGGTCAGTCAGAAAATATGAAGCTAGTTGCCCATTCCAAAGCGTAGGTACCTATGGAGAAGAACGGGCAAGAAACTCCATGGACACTCACGATTGGCCGCCATGGCCGAAATACGAACAATTTTTGTGTCAGTAGATTCTAATTCCTACTTTCCTACTAATATTATAAACGTGAAAGTTTGTCAGGATGTATGGATGTTTGTTACTCTTTCACGCAAAAACTACTAAACGGATTTTGATGAAACTTTACAGTAATATAGCTTATACATCAGAATAACACAAACGACACTTTTTATCCGGATATTCTTACGAGATTGATACTTATAGGTACGGGTGAAACCGCGGGGCGCTGCTAGTAGATACATAATGTAGATTGACATGACTTGTAAAACTCACGCCCAGTTTCTGGTACGGGAATCAACAACGTGTAAAAATTAAACTCATGTCAATTGATCGAATAAATCGATCGAACTGGCTGTTTATAATTCAGGCAACTAATCACAGTAGTTGATACACGCTTAAGAATTTGTTACCTAATTTATATTTATTTATTTAATACTACAAGCTCATAAATGTACAGAGGCGGACTTAATGCCATAGTCATTTTCTACCAGTCAACCTTTGGGTGATGCAGAGACAAACACTTGAAGGTGCAATCATGAACATTGAGGAATAATTTTTTAATTATTATGTATTATTAATTTACCTACTTTAAAGGAAAATACTAGGCTAATTTAAAGGAATTTTCAGTTTAGCAAAACCTTGGTTTTAATATGGGAGTTTAGGTAGATTATGATGTTGATGTTCCAACTAGATATTGCGACGTTTTAGCACTTTCCAGCGGCAAATTCTCGGAATTAATAACGTTCAAAATCTAGTCGCAATCACATCTCAGCGACAATCAATGTGAAAATCTTGTCAAAAATGGAAAACAAAGGAAATACCTCTAATTTCCCTACATTTTTGACAAGATTTTAATCATAAAATAAAAAAAAAGGAAAAAAAATGAATTTGGATCTGTCAAAGATATTGACAGATTGATACTGAGATCAATTCAATTCAATTCATTTATTGCATCAAATATGGTAGATATATTTAGTAACACACATTTGGCCAATATTTAGCATGCAATAGTACAAGTTTTTACATTTAAGATATTAATTAACAGTTAAATATAGCTATGCTTTAATGTATAACATTTACAGGGACACTTTTGAAAGAACTCATCTATCGAATAAAAACCTTCTTGTAACAACCACTTCCGCAACGCAACACAAAACTTATTGAAGGGTAGTTGAGTAATGAGAGGTTTTCTTTTTGAGTATTAAAAAAACATAGTTTCCAAGAACTCTGTAGATGGCGTTGAACTGACTACGTTACTAGGTGCCAAAGACAAAATGCTTGGAAGAAAAAAAAATTGCGTCACGTCACATAATACGTCACATAAACTAATACTCGTTGACTGACACTTTCGTTTGCTTTCGTTTTACGATCTCAAAATTACACCCAAGTGAAATAATCAAAAATGATGTGACGTTCCGTTCCTTGCAGTAACTTACCAAGTTCAGCGCCATCTATCCAGCGACTAAGGAAGAGTTAAAAAAGAAAATCCCTCATTGACCTAGGCAAAGCATTGTAAATTAGGCAGCTCCGCCGGCCCTAATTACTACCTTACTTCGATACCACGTCAATTCCTTACCTAACACATCATCATATCTGCTATTAACGTATTCTCTATGACACAATGGCGTGGTTTGAACTGTCAAAATACATGTCGTCCGTACGGTTGACATTTCGATTCCTTGCCGTTAACAAGACACGTTATTGACGTGGTTTGAACGTGATAAGATTTCGCGGGGAATAATACAGAATTGGGGCTCACACAGTGAACGTTGTGACATTAGATAATATGTTCCTTACTTCACTGAAATCGTAGACTAGTTTACAACCATTTAATCTTTGTGTGTTTTAGTGTTTTCTATTTCGTACTAGCTTCTGCCCACGACTTCATCCGCGTGAAATTTCACCCTCCCCCATTCATCCTCTTAGGGGTGGAATTTCGAAAAAACCCTTTCTTAGATCTTACTCTTCACAAATGATAAAATGATTTTATTTTTTAAAACTAGAGGTCGGCGTTTCCTATCTGCCTACTCTGAGAAGAAAGGCCGAAACAAACTCAGAGGTCACAGTCTCTTTTCAAGTCCAGACATAATCTTGGTCAGGTTATATGGAGACCATGTAGATCGATGTCTGAGATGGTATTTTGAGGAAAGAACCACACGGATTGAGAGGACCTGTCCAGTCACAAAGAACACACCCTCCAATTTTCATGTCCTTAGGACCGGCGGTTTAGGTTGTGCGTTGATATATAAGTCAGTCAGGACTTTTATATATAGATTTACTAGCCCTAGCACCACGACTTCGTCCGTGAAATTTCTTATTTCCCGACCTACCCGTCGCATAGCATCGCCCGCCCGCGGTACTAGTTCGTTTTCGCTTAGTGTTTTTTTAGCGTCTTTGCTCGGCTCCTAAGAGTCGTAGCGCGATGTAAAATTAATAAAGCTTTTAGGTTTCCTCAAGAATTGGAGGAGCAAATACAAAAATAATTTTTCAAATCCGACTGGGTATTCCATTCTATTCTATTTTTATTTATGGCAAGTAAAGCCGATGTTGACTATTCTGCCAATGTCAAAAGTGAATTGGAAAAGCAAGTATGCGTTGTTGTAAATAAATTAAAAGTTAAAATGATAACAATCTACGATGCCACAGTTGACCTTAGTGTAGAATTTGTGGGGTTTGTACTGGACTAATGGCTGATTTTTCCAAAGCCAGATAATTTTATCCGAGGAATAGTTTTGAATTTTTGACAGTTCTTCCGTTCCAAAATCTGTCAGACGTCAATTTTATTCCACGAATAAAAAAATTATCTGTTGATTGAGAAATTAGCCCTAAAACAAACAAAAAGATAAAATAACATATTATTCAATTATAATTGTTCAGGCTTTAGCGCGTTCAAACAAACTTCAGCTGTATTATTAAAAAAATCTGCCGTTTTTTGAAAATTGCTCTAAGTAGGTACTACTACGTGTTAAAGACAACCTTCTGTATTTTTTTTTATTACGTTTTAGTTTCTCAGTGCTGTGTTAATTTATGAGAACGCCATCTTGTTTTGTCTCATTTAAAACAAAACACACAAAGTCTTTGTACAGTTTTTCGTGTAATTAGGTTATGTTGTAACACTACTAGGTCTTGCGTGCACTGAATACAGCTTATTACTTTATTCAATGTTTAACTGCTACAAATATATTAATGGCTGAAATGTTTTCTTTTGAAACACAATTACATGTAAATATAACATCTCGCCTGTGTTCTCTAAAGGGTTGGGCAGAGGTGTATGTAACAAGAGGTGAAATAACCATATTATTCTTATAAAATAATATTGTTATTTTATGAAGGATATACTAGCTACTACTTGACTGGAGTAACTGTTGAACCCTAAAACTACGCCTAATATAATAATAACTATCAGTGCCCCGCGGTTTTACCCCCATAAGTGTCGATCCCGTTGGAATATCGGGACAAAAACTATCCTATGTTCTTTCCCGGGACTCAAACTATCTCTATACCAGATTTCATCTAAATCGGTTCAGCGGGAGTCCCGACAGAAGTGAAAACAAAACACAAACAGAATACTTTGCCATCACTCATTGACATATCGGATTTAAAACCGAGTAGGTACAACCCGAGGACAGCCGAACACATCCGAATGGTGTCGCGAGTTCAAGAAGTTTTCACTATAAAAGTTTCCACTTAAAAAAAAAGCAAAAAAAAAACAAAACTAGACTTTTGTTTGTTTGTATATTGTATGCTATGGGTTGTTGTTGTTTTTCTGTAGTTTCTGCCTGCTCCAATGGAAATAAGGCGTGATTATGTCTGTGTGTAATATTCTTACAGCTCCTAGTTTAATAAAGACCGCCTCATCTTTCCACAAATCTCATAATAGGCGACTTTTCTACCCGCAAAATGAGCCCAACTAACATATATCACTCAGCCCTATAAGTATACGTATTCCAAAGACAACACTAACAGAACATTGACCCCACAATGTCAACAGGTACGTACTGTCACGCAAACGTGAGATTACTTAAAACTAAAACCAACTTGTCGCTGACAGTCCCGTGAAACTGAAACTTCTACATTTTGCGGTTGAGTTGACAACCCCTGGTCCCATGTGTGAGTCACTCGTTACAACTTCTACGATGATATTTTGCAGGAGTTGTGAAGCTGGGTAGGGCTTAGTTTTTTAATATGAGTTTGGTTAGGTTTCTTGTTTCGTCCTTGTCTCTCTGGAGGTCGATGTATCTTGTCGGATTATCAGATGAACGAGTTTTCGAATAGTCTCAAACTAGTAACTATAAGAACTAATATAATCATACGCCTGTGATCCCTGAAGCGTTAGGCAGGTGTACCTACCTAATCTGCGATTGCGATTTATTTGCCAAAAATGTAAACAAATATGAATTAATGAAAAAATAACTTTAATTCCTACACAATAAAGTTCAGTTTACGCTACAACTTCAAACATTTTTATAACTTTTTCAATAGAGCTAGTCACTCTGAAATCAACGTAATCATCATTGAAATAAAGTTGATGTTTGTTTAACTTGAAATAGGGTAGGGGTGTGCAGCACTGCGCAATTTTACTATAAATATAGTGCACTCACATTTCGCCAGTTATCCATCCGTCAACTGGAAACAAATGGCTCCGGGCTTACTACAGAGAAATTCCTGATAGAAAATTCCAATAACAGTTTGCCCGATCTAGTAATTGAACCCAGGACCTCAATACCCATTAGTAGCGCTTGCTACTGTCTCACAAGAGTCTACGACTGCTTCATTGGTTTAGTGACTAGACCAGGGATGGCGAACCTCTATACACCTAGGTGCCGTTTTTTTCCAAATAAATATTCCATGCGGCCATGACGTGCCAACAAACAATCATGGGTTAGTGATTATTGGAAAAAAGCTATATACTTTCGTATTATTATTATAATTTTGAATCTCTCTTGGACATTTCCTGGGACCTTGGGGTCCCGGACCTTTGGAGTACGAGGGGCCGAAACCAACTCGCAGAGGCCCGTTAGACGTTTTTAAAAAATTCAGACACCAACCGACGCTGTTAGTGTCCTGTTCGCTCTATGCAAATGCACCCAAGGACAACCCCCGGGCGGTGTAGGACAACGTTGAACAGTTTTATATTTATTCAAATGAAATGACAAATTAGTGCGACTTCTGCTGTTGCAAACTATATGACTTAATTCCTGAAATGATGCCGTGCCCAAATTATTTTATTACGTGCTATCAATGGCACGGGTGCCATTGGTTCGCCGTGCCCTGGACTAGACCACCAAAGCAGTCAAAAAATAAAATATGTATGTTAAGTCGCTCCTAACTTAATTACTTTAGTATTAAAATATCGATACCCGTCGCGTTTGTACAGTTTTTCTAGCTAATTTAATTTGACCCTCTAGTTGTATACAAATACATAACTACAGGGTCCATGGATGGGTGACCATCTTTATATACCGTGACCCCTCCGTGCCTCAGAAAGCACGGTAAGCCGTTGGTCATTCGTGGATCTTTGACAGTCGTTTCGGGTAGTCAGAAGCCCGAAAGTCTGACAACCAGTCTTATTCGTTATCGGGGTATCGTTATTACCCAGTAACTGGGTTATGGAGGTCAGATAGGCAGTCGCTCTATGTGAAATACTAGTATTCAGCTGCATCCCGTTAGACTTGAAGCCGACCCCAACATAGTTGGGAAAAGATTGGTAGGCGGATTGATTGAGTTGTATACATATAACTATGTATTAACGTGAGAAATTTCGTCCACGAGTGTAAGTAAAGATAAATGAAAGAACGTACATATATCAGCGCTCTGGCTAATTCAATTAGCGGGCGTTCCACTACATGCCCATGTAATTTATTGATGTATTTATATTATTACGCACAATAATGTAGCTTAGCCACGAGTTCTTAAGCGAGGGAATTGTAAAAGGCTGTCTTAATTAAAAAATGTTGGCGTGTGCTAGCTGAAAAATCCTATGTTAATAAAATAAAGTCGCGTTAGTTACAACCATAGTTAGTTATAACCATAGATCGGAGTAGGTAGATTGAATTGGGGTCATTGATCCGAAACGTATATATTAATATTATGGACATTCCTCCGGAATTTCGGGATTGAAACGTTGCGCGAAAACAGATAACCACTCACGCGGCCATAACCACGAGCAGGTATTGAGGAAAATGTTACACTCGCTCGAAAGCCACGATCGGCCATTGATAAAACTGCGACAGCAAGCATTTTCCACACCGCAGTATTTTATTTTTAGTAATTTTGTCTATGGGAGTATTGCTCACGTTCCAGGTTCTTTAGTCGAGTGGTTAGATGAAGTACATTTGTGCCAAAGGCCGTGTGGTTATATCGGCATTACGAAATAAGTTATCTGTAGTTGAAAATCTTTAAATAAACAAATGAGACGGCGATGACGCATGCGTAATTTGATACTCGCGTGATGTTATTGTTATTGTATATCAAAACTTTGGAACAACAATGGTGTGTATTATATGTCATTCGATTCAGTATGAATGGGGCTATTTTTTAGGTAAATAAAAAAATAGGGTCATCGCTTTCGATTTTGAAATAATATTATTTTAATTTTTAATTGTCGTAATGTAAACAAACATTAAAAATAAACAATTATTAAAAAAAATCAAAGTCTCTTAATGTTACGGAACAAGTTTTGTTATCTACACTTGTCTATCCACTTGAAGAAACAGCCATTAGTTTAACAGCGGTCCATAGAATTTTTTTCTGTACGAGTCGTGTATAAGTGGCGAGGGCGCTCCGCGGCGCGTCGAAAAAAATGTGCTAAAAACATACTTGCGTATAGGAAGGCGTTACCGCGGGGTACTTGCGCGTGAGTGGATAAATAATAAATTAATTTAGTTTTGATACCTTCCTTTAAATTTTGAATAGAGTAGTAATAATAATCACTACCAACATTAACAATACCTAATTGGATCCGGAAATAGCGGATTTACTATCCGGGATAATCCATGTTATTCTTTCTGTGGGTATTTATGATACAAGTAGGTACCAAAAATCAATCTACCTACTCCGATCTTTGGTTATAACGCAAGCACGGCTTGACCGATTTTTATTATCTTTCATTTGTTACATTTGTCTCCGCCAGAATAGCAGAAAAACAATAAAAAGAAACATATTATAAAAAACGAAAACTAATATCAATGAAGATTTTTTAATTTTTTTTTAACGTTTAACGTCACACATCCGCTCTTATTGATTCTGAGGCGGTACGATCTTCGCCGGGTCAGCTAGTGGCAAATAAATAATTTAATTTAATATTTTGTAATTTCTTGTTTTGTAATGTTCATTACTTTGCATACTATTGTATAGAATCAAATTTTTCTAACTGAACAGACAGCTGTGTACCTGGGAAGTTTGATGCGGCACTTCTTCTTCCCAACTAAAGCACTAGGAGGTAGTGAAGGGCGGACGTAGTGGAGGATTGTGCCGATTGTCAGACCATTTTCGATCAATGATTTTTGGTTTTGTTGCTGAATAAATTTCAATGTAATGTCTTAAAACTGTAACTCAAATTAAGGGGCTTACGAGACCTAAACACAAAAAACGCAAGTTTTAGAAATATGATCGACTACAGCAAACAAAATCAGAAAAATATATGATATTGTTCAGGATATATGCTAGGTAGACAGTGTGCTGAAAATATAATACAACTAATTTGGTACGATAGAAAACAATCATGAAGATACCACTAAAAACTTTCTTTTACAATAAAAACCATACTAATATACACACATCAAAAGTGTCTAGGGATCAAGCATTTTTGTGCGGATTTCTTGAGATTGAGATGTGGCTTTGTAATAAATTTATGATTTTATAAATTTATATGGATCCTTTTTGGTGCATTTCATAATTTGAATCAGGAACTGTGAATCAAATTCGAGTAAAAGATGAAAATCAGCTGTCAATATTTTCCCTATAAAAACATACAACGCATTGAAGACATTATTAGTGCTACTGTTTCCCTACTACTGATTAAAACCAACGTTATTATGGAGCGGCGACGTCATTTAAGCAGGGAAGAAATGCTCAGAGCCGTGGGAATGATAGAAGCTGGTTCCCGGCAACGTACTGTGGCTTTAGCTCTGAATACAAGTCAGAGTGTTATCAGTCGACTTTGGACACGTTACCGAAGCACTGGTACCGTGGCTGAGCGCCATGGAGGACGGTATCGCTGCACCACACGGAGACAAGACCGATACATTCAAATCTTAACTCGAAGAGCTCCAACAATAACCGCCATGATGTTAGCCGTGAGGCTTCATCACTCTTCAGGGAACTTAATTAGCGACCAAACAGTCAGAAACCGCTTGCATGAACTGAACCTTCATTCCCGAAGACCGCTACGGGTACCACCTATAGCAATGCACAATCGTAGGATTCGATATCAATGGGCTCTTGAACACAGAAATTGGGCAGAAGAACAATGGCGTTTCATGTGCTTTTCTGATGAGTCTCGTTTTGGTATGAGACCGGATACAAGACGTATACGACACTGGAGAACCCCTGGACGCCAACAGCGATTAAAATCCTGCCAGGAAGTCCATCCTTATAGTGGTGGAACCATCATGGTATGGGCGGGTATTTGGATCGGCGGAAGAACTGAGTTGATTTGGATCAGAGGCAACCTCAACGCTCAAATTTATGCTGAGACGATTGTATCAGACGTCATCGTTCCTCTACAAGTGCAAATCGGTCCCTTATTTCAGTTAATGCATGATAATGCACGACCGCACACCGCAAGAGTTGTAAGACAGACTCTCGCCGCAGCTAACATCAATGTCCTGCCCTGGCCTGCTCAGTCGCCAGACTTGAACCCGATTGAGCATGCATGGGATATGCTACAGAGAAGAGCTCTGCCGAATATGGAGGGTATCCAGTCGCAAGAAGACCTTTTTTTGTTGTTGCAACGAACATGGGCGGCCATTCCACAGCGTGATTTGGATGAACTCATTTTGAGTATGCCAAACCGATGTTCTTGTGTTGTTAGTGTTCGCGGTAGAAACACGGATTATTAATTGTTTAAGTTACCCAATAAAATTTTAAAGAAAACTGTTATTTCAGTCTTTTTTTGGAACTTTTGTGTTAGTGGTTCAAATGTCAAAAATCCCTTTATTAGGAAAATGGCAAATTTCTTTATTAATGCAAAGGTGACTTGGTTTATCGTTACTGTGACAAACGAAAACACTTTATTTGATGAATCCTTAAAGAAAATTTTAATTAATATCAATCAGGAGAAAAGTTATTGCAAAAATATATGTTGATCCCTAGACACTTTTGATGTGTGTACATAAAATCATTATGATTTGTTGTCAGATTATTCTACAAGCAACATACTAAAATACCTAATAGTGTTTTAATTTTTTCGTCCAAATTATAGATGTTTTGTAATTAAATAATTGTTTCATATTTTGCAAAAAATTACCAGCGTTGTGTCATCGCCCTTCTCTTGGTTTTCTATGCAGTCCGACAGTGACCGCGCTTTAGGTCATGTAAGCCCCTTAAGATCATAACATAGCTAACATTACACCTTTGTTTCGGGGTAGTCTATTGCCATAATATATAGTTTCTCAAAATAAATCATAATCAAAAGAAAAAAAGTTTTGAGTTAGTGTAGTGTAAAAAAGTGTAGTACTAATAGTGACTATGACACACATAATAACACATGAACAAAGTGTGTATATAATTTTATCAGATTCTATGAAAGTGGAACGGACTTGTGTAAAGTAAACACTATTGTAAGTTTTAAAATAATTAGTATCACGTAAAATATGTGATGAGCTGAGTAATGAGCTGAATGGTGCTGATCTATGCGTCATGTTCGTGAACGGGCGCCGTCAGTTGGGGCTGGTCATCACTCAGCTGCCTCGGCTTATTTCTAATTATTTTATTTTTGGATTGTTGTCTTCTTACTATTTGCTGTACTCTGGACGCTCTTAACGCGTACGTATTTTTTAACATCGTTCTCACATATAATTGTAAATTCAACATTAATGATGTAAAATATTTTTGTAAAAATACAATTTAAAAGAGTGTCCGTGGTGTTTCTTGCCCGTTCTTCTCCATAGGTACCTACGCTTTGGAATGGGCAACTAGCTTCATATTTTCTGACTGACCGACTTCTTGACAATTCAAAAGTGCCTGTAAATGGTTTAACTGAAATAAATGGTTTGAGTTTGAGTTTGAATAGCAAGTTAGATTAAAATTTCTTACGAGTATTAGTCTTAATTGTAATTAATTATTAAGACCCTGGTTCACTGTAATAACATATATTCAAACCAAGGATACCGAAACTGATGTAAATGTAATTGTTACATTCATCATCTGCCTAGCCTTTTCCAAACTATGTTGGGGTCGGCTTCCAGTCTAACCGGATGCAGCCGCAAAACACCTGCATTGTATAACAATATTAAAAAAAAAAATATTTTAAATTTGATTTTGAATTTGAACAACCTCTTCATTAATCCTTTTAAACATGGCTCAGTGTTTATATTTCGACCTTATTTATTATCTAAGTTCCAATCAATAATAAAGAATGAAGTAGCCTCAATCAGAATCCGCCCAATGTATCGGCAACGTAGCGAAAGATTAAACTTTGTACTAATGAGTTTCTTTCAAAGTTTCTGGCTAATACCACAGTTTTGTTTGCTTCGTTAGTGATAAGGTTAGTGGCTGAGTGGCTCAATAAGGTCGGTTGTAAGTTTGTAAGACTCTATGGTGAGACTAAGAAACAAATCGATGTCTATGGTTCTTAAGATGGCGACTGCGCGCGAAAAAAGCTGTCAAAATTTGTAAATGTCATTTGAGTTTTATCCAATTGACAACATCAAAATTAAGTGCGTTTTTATATTTATTTTGAAGGTAGCTTCCCAGGATATATGAAATTATATGAGGAGCAGCATTCAAATCAGACTGATTCAATAATACGGGCCTAAGTGGCGTCTGAATTTATATGAAATATTTGTATATTAATATTATAATTTACATTAATATGTAAATTATATTATTAATTTTGAAAAACAGTTTTTATTTAAAATTACTTAAGTAAATGTAATTATCCAAATTTTACTAACAATAAAATTAATGATTGCCATTTAATTTCTTTATAAATGAATTAGTTAGTTGGTTTTATTAATAAAAAAAAAGTTTTGGAAATAAAATTTTGATAGATAACTTTTTGATAACATTTCTTTCTAGTTTTCAGACTCTTGATTATTTCTCAGTTATAAAAGAGAGTTAAAGAAAAAGTAGGGCGAAAGATTAATCAACGGGTCAAAGACTAATTATTAGCATTTTTTGTACAAAATAATGACACGAAAAGTTGAAAAGGAGCCTTTTGACATTTCGTAAAAATTCATAAAGAAATTTTCCAAGAAATAATGTCTTTATTCCTGGCAGTTTTTTTCCTTTTATCTTTACTTCTAGACAAAAAAAAATTCGAAATTGGAACGGTGCGGTGACGTGGTAATGAAAATCCGTGTTGATTTACTTTTAAAAGAAATGAGTTCGCTGTCGAATTGTGTGCGGTCACTAGAATGAGGTTTGAGAGAATAAAACACGTATGAAATATTTGTGCCATAAATAAAAATTAAATGCTGGTCGTTGCACAGAAAATTTTAAAACAAACAATTTTTTTTTTGAAATGTTTGTAATAATCTAAATTAGGTTTATATGAAAAGAAAAATAAGAAAAAAAATCCCGAAATTTTCCAAATTCAGGAAAATACTAAACGTCCTCCGGCCTTTTTCTATGGGATTTTTAAAAGAGCTCGAGATCGTAACTCAAGATTTAAACGATAGATATGCGTAATTCTTTTTTAGTTTTGTTTATGGTCATGCAAATGTTATCGAGAAAAAAAATCGGGAGAGTAGAGAATATTACGATTGACTCTGTCGGGTCAACTAATATAGTAAGTAATAAATACCTACCTATTAAAAAAAAAACTTTAGTTGTGTCACGTGTGCCAGTTTGAATAATATTATATATATAAGACGATATCTTTTAATCATTCTATTTTAGCTACTGGTACTCTTATCTTTGTTTATAAAGAGACTTAAATCTAGATAAAATACTTTAATAGATATTTTTCAGTTTGTCTAAAAAAATGATAGTGAAAAGGTGTTTTAGTGTTTTTTTTTCCTAAAAATGGCTTAATAAAGTGCATTTGTATTAAATATTGACATTAATTACAATATTATATTAGCACATATTATAAGATTTCACAATAAACTTTATAACAGTATGCAAGTTGTGGCTAAAAACCGCTGCATTTGTCACAGCACTGTATTTAGACAGTTGTAGCGTCAGCAGAATAATGCTAATAGAATACGTTCATACCTACGTAATTGTAACTAGCGACACGCCCCTGCATCGCACGGTTTTTACGACTTGTCAAAACAACAAGATTTCTTTACAATATTAATATTAGTGTAATGTAATATATATAATACGCTAACCTCTGGGACTAACAGTCGGATTTTAAAATTGTATTTTTGAATTTGTTAGCCCGATTCTTAAGAAGGTAGGCTATTAAACATCACGCTAGGACTACTAGGAGACAAACGGACGGACGGTCGCGAACGGGAGCCAGTATAGATATGAATCTTTCGGAATAAATTCTTACGGTTATGGTGTAAACCGCATCAAAATACGCATTTCTAGATAAAGCCATTGATCCTGCGCCTGATCTCTCCCCGGTCGTGTCGGATTACCGTCCCATCGGACTACGAGAGTAAAGGAACAGAGTGCGCTCCTGTGTTTGCGCGCACAATTGTGCACTTTAACATCTAGTGAGTACCTGGCTAATATCCGTTGAGATTGGTCACTCTGGCCGAAATTCAGTCAGGGTTTATTAAATTTATAAAACATAAAAGACATCTATAATCTATACAAATGATTTTTCTCTGTATACAGGCCAAACGTATGTTAAGGTGCCACTAGTCGATATTTTTTCCATACAAAGAACAATGCCCACTTTCCATACATTTAAAAACCTGATAATGAAAGTTAATGTATAGTTATAAGGTATAGTAGAAAGAGTACCTGTAAGATTAGAAAATAATGTCATATAGTCATTTTTACGATTTAAAGTCTACAAAGTCCAAAAAATATTAATGTTACTTTTTAGGTTAGGATTTGCCTTTACGATAGTTTGTTTACATATAAAAAGTCTAACTTTGCTATTGTATTGTCAAAAGTGATCACTTGCGTACCCATTTCGTTGACCGCAGTACTACTACGTCATCCAGAAATTCTGCTGGAGCAGAGATATTGTCTTGAAACCTAGCCCATCTCAGTAGTTACACACACAAAATGCACAAAACACAACGAGACGCAAGCGCAACAACGAAGTCGCAGAACTGTCAAAATATGTAAAAAATCCGTTTCACTCGTGCGAACTCAATTATAATCTGCATAATTAATTTATTTAATTATCATGTTATTTTGAATTGATCTCTATTATGCACAGACTAATAAAAAATAGTTATTGATTAAATAAAACTTAAAATAATATATAAAACTCGGAAAAAGAGTTGAATAAAGTCAACAAGCAGTGTGAAAACGGAACGTTGTAAAAAATGAGTAGTTGGATGCGTTCAGGGTAATTGAGATGCGTTCAAAATAAGGTGATAAGACACAGAGTTAGCATAAAGAAAAATAAATAAATATTCTTTTCCTGACCTTCTTTTAAAATTGTGATTAGCGTAATGAATGTACAATTAAATTAGCTGAATTTTAATATTTATTTCATTTCTATACATTGTCAGGTGAAAAATGGGCATCCTTCTTTCTGGAGAATATTACACCGCTGTTTGACATTGTGCATCCAAAGTCAAATTTTGATATCGTTTTGACTTATTATTAATTTTGTCTGTATGGAAACAGAAAAGTAAAATAAAAGCCATTAAAAAGTTATGAGTCAACAAAGATTCGATTTTCTTGCTATTTTTACGTAACTTTGTGTGTAAATAAGTAATAAAAGAAGTGTAAAATCTTCAAAACCAAGTCCGTACCGACAAAGCTCAGTTATCGAAGAGTTCAATAAACTTTATTTGTAATTGATTTATGCAGTGGTATTTTTCATAAAACTCGATTGTCCGAAGCACTTTGCGAATTTTTTTACGCCCCTATCAGTTCGGAACGGTGTTTCTGTGCGTGAGAACTAGACGTTGTTCGTGTAAGCTAGCGTCTAACTGCCCATCACTGATACTAGCTCTGTCGGACACGAATCCAGGTAAGACAGTGTGCTTTTTGGCCATGACCACGAGTTCGAGCTCGCAACTAGTTTACTCTTAACATACACAGTTGTACCAACATAATCAGCCTACAATGTTCCTACTGCTGGCACTTTTTAACGAAATTATTTACATAACGTAAAGAGTCTGTCTGGGTTCGAACCCGCGACCTACAACTCGTAAGTCGGGGCCATAACCACTGGGTCACCACTGCTCTCACAAAATATAAATGTGATCTTATTTCAACGTTTTAATTTTTTTTTTTTACTTTTTCATTGAAATAGCATCAACCTTGTGTAACCCGTAATAAATTCGGTCCGTGACCCGAACTACGACTTAAAACTGTGCCAAGTGATTCAGTCTCCACTAAAATTTTGCTAATTAATTCTTTTTATCTTTAAAACGTCACTTTTATCTTGTATTATCGCACTTGTGTTAATTTATTATAGCGAATTGTTTTTAGCTTTTAGTTGAGTAAGAATTTCTTGGAATGTTGCCTTTTTTGTGCGATAAGACTGATTAAAAGTTGTTGGGAGTTGGGAAAAGTTGGAGTTTGAGTTGTTTAAATACCTACTCGACACATTGTTTAGTTGTGTTGTGTTTTATGGTTTGAAGAATAAAATGGTTTATTTGTGTTTGTAGGAATAAAACTATTTTCCTATTTCTGTCGCTAAGCAGCACTGCAGCATTGCCTAATGTGAAACTTTGAAAGGCATTAGTGTGTGATTATTTAGGCATGTGAGACATTTAAATTTTATTTATCTTGGTGGCTTGATTATCTGAAAATTTGTGATATAATTATTACTCAGAAATTAATACGTCAGACAAAATTTATCTATAAGTACCTACTTATGATAAAATAGTAATGAAGAATTTTATGTGGATGTATGTTCCGGAATGGCGCAAAAACCGCTGAACGGATTTGGATGAAATTTGACTCACAGATAGTAATATAACCTGGATTAACACATAGGGTACTTTTAACCTTGGTAGTACGTTCCTGTGGGATATTTTCCGAAATCCGCCGCAAAACCTACTCACACTAATATTATAAAGGCGAAAGTTTGTGAGTGTGTGAGTGTGTGTGTGTAGGGGTGTGTGTGTGTGTTTATATGTTTGTTATTTCTTCACACTCAAACTGCTGGACCAGTTTTGATAAATTTTCTGTGGAGGTAGCTGACACCCTGGATTAACATATAGGCTACTTTTTATCCCGATATTCCCACGGGATCGAAATTTACGCGGGTGAAACCGCAGGGCGCAGCTAGTATTTTATCGCACGAGTGTCTCTTGAAAACTAACCACAAACAAAAAAAAAACAGTAGACTTTTTTCTTGTTACAACTGTACACTCTAGGAAGAAAAAAGTTGTAAGTACTGGCACACTGAAGTCATGCAATACGCGTACTAATTATACGAACAAGCATTATGCTGGAAAGAATGAAGAATCAACCCAGTTGTCACCAACAAGTATCTTATTAATAATCACTGGACGTAGTTCTCCAACTTTAAAACATTCTTAACAATTATTAGTATATTATAAGCATACTAGCTTTTACTCGCGAATCCGTCTGCGTGAAATTTCTTGTTCCTTCGACCCACTTCATCGCATTGCATCGTCTGCCCGTGCTGTTAATTCATTTGAGTTTTTGCTGGCTCCTAAAGATTCTAACGTGATGTTAAATAGCTTATTGTCTTCCTCAAGAATCATCATCATCTGCCTGCCTTTTCCCAACTGTGTTGGGGTCGGCTTCCAGTCTAAACGGATGCATACTGAATACCTACCAGTATTTTACATAGAGCGACTGCCTATCTGACCTCCACAACCCAATTACTAGGTAATACGATACCCCTTGGTAAGACTGGTTGTCAGACTTTTGGGCTTCTGACGACCCGTGACCGTGAGGTCCACAAATGACAGCCGGGGCCAACGGTCTTCCTTAAGAATATAGCTATTAAATGGAAAAATATTTTTTGAATTCCAACCGGTAGTTCCATAGTTTAGCACGTTCAAACAAACTGTTTAGCTTTATTATTAATATACAGGGTTACTTTTCAAAGACCATCCAAATTTTTACATGGTGTTCTACCCATGAATATAAACAACTTTCACTATGGGACCAACTCTGAAATCACGAAAAAAAAACAACTGTTTCATACAAAACTTCAATAACTACTTGACCAAAATGTATGAAACAGCTGATTTTTTTTCGTGATTTCAGAGTTGGTCCCATAGTGAAAGTTGTTAACATTCATGGGTAGAACACCATGTAAAAATTTGGATGATCTTTGAAAAGTAACCCTGTAGATTGTGCTACTTATAACTGACATAGAATTATATCATCGTTATTACAAACCATTATTTGTAAAGAATTTTTGAAATGAAACTGAACAAAATTAATTGATTTTAGGTTTATATTCCGTCTTTATTATTCAATCAAATAGACTTGAAACGTTCATATGATTTATTCAGGTCTGATCCCCTCCACCCCCCCTGGATTCCCTGCTAGTTCTTCTTCTGTTTTAATCTCTGTCTTATCCACTTTATCTACGTTACTCTTTTTGACAGGTAAGTACAGTCAAGAGAAAATAAACGTGTGAATTTGTGGGTGAAATATTGACCATGATCTGACTGTTACTTAGACAGCCGTGTAACTAAGTAATGTCATTTAAAACCTTTACCAATCTTCTTTCTTCTTTATTCTACTATATTCTTTACTTCTAATAAAAATGAAATGCTGTTAGTTAGTAAGCGCGTCACTTGAGAAAGGCTGGACCGATTTGGATATTTTTGGTTTTAAAATGTTCGTCTTATTCTTAGCGTGTCGATGGCAATCTAAATGGACTCTCGCCAGAATTCGGCTACGTGTTTATATATAATGTTCGTTACAGTCCGAATTAGGTTTTTGTCCTATTTTCTATTGGCATTTTTATTTATTTTAATTTTTTTTATTTATTTGAAATGGGTTTGCTCTTGACTCTAGTCTAGGTCAGAGGTGACAGAGACAAAGTCGACGATGGAGTGAGCTTACCCAGAAGAAGCCTGTTCGCTCTTACCTCGAATATATTCGGGTTGTATGCGCTCGGAAATACAAACGCAGGTAGAGAGTTTCACGCGCACCTCAAAGAGATGTCAGCATCGAGGAGGGGCCCCATTAGGGCCGAAGCCTGCCGGGTCAGCGGGATTGTCCGAACATAAAGGGCAAAGGAAGGAACACGGGTGGGTTTTAGTCAGTAAGAGTCTGACACTCCCTTCTGCTCCACCCAGAGCGGGAGGAGTCATTTGACGATTTCCCATCAGCATAAAAAAAAAAAAAGGTAGAGAGTTTCACTCTTGTACTGTATGAATTATTGACAGTTCCACGTCTTTCGGGTCAGCTAATAGGTAAGTGTAAAACACATCTAACTAGATATTGTACTGTCAAAATTTAAAAGAAAGAAAGAAGGAAAATACGTTTATTTTTAAATTTGTTTCAAAAGCCGAGTCACCAACTAAATAGACAAAGCTTATAAAAACTGAATACAAATTAGCAACAAACTCGCTATTTAAAAAAAAAAAAATCCCTATTTACAGAATACAACACCACTTCTTATTTCTTACAAGCCATATTATTAATTCTATTCATAACTTTAATAAGCATCTGGTCCACTTCTCGTCAGCGTCACACAAAAAACACTAATTGACAATATTGCAGCGTACGTGACAATGCTACTAATATATTCGTTTGTATGCTGACTGTACTCGCGGCCACAGTTTGCAGAGCCCGAAGTAAAGCTCCGAGATAGTTTTCAAGTACAAGTCTGTGCCATTTGTGCGATTAATATTTTAATGTGTTTATAGATTTTGTTGGTGTTTATTAATTGGGTGCGCAAACTCCCAGATTGGACAAAGTGTTATTGGGTTATTATTATATTATTTATAGTTCTGGAGTCGATTTGTGTCCGGTTGTTACTAAAACTATAGCAATAGGCTCGCCCTGTATTACATCATCATCATCATCTGCCTAGCCTTTTCCCATCTATGTTGGGTCAGCTTCCAATCTAACCGGATCCAGCTGAATACCAGTATTTTACATGGAGCGGCTGCCTATCTGACCTCCACAACCCAGTTATTGGGTAATACGATACCCCTTGGTAAGACTGGTTACCAGACTTCCGGGCTTCTGACTACCCGAAACGACTGTCAAAGATCCACGAATGACAGCCGGGACCAACAGCTTAACGTGCTTTCCGAGGCACGGAGGGGTCGATATATTAATGATTCTAATGACTATAATTCGGTGAATAAATATCTATTATAGTCGCGAATCATATTTTGATCAAGATACAACCTGACACTGACCTGCAAATTGCAAAAAACGTAAGAAAATTTGAATTTCGCAGTTTACCACTGCGCATTCACTTTAAGTACGTATCACAAATTTAGGGCATCATCTGCCAAGCTTTTTCCCAACTAAGTTAGGGTCCAGCTTCCAGCTAAACAGATGCACCTGAATAACAGTATTTTACTTGAAGCGACTGTTTATCTGACCTCTAGAATCCAGTTACTGAGTAACATGATACGTCTTAGATACTCTTTTAATCTATCATAAATCGTCAAAGAACAATCCATTGTTATTAGGTATTAGTTGTTTTGGGGTCGCGGGCACACTGAGTGGGGACTCTGTCCGCCCACCAAGTGACCCCAGGGAAAACGGTGGCACAGTGGTCACGTGCTGCCGTGCATAGCGAGGCTCAGGGGAGGCCCCTTTACAGTCTCCCCAGGGATGTACCTTACAGGCGTTGCGCGGGGGGTTCCGGAATTGGTGTTTTAAGAGGAACCGGGACCAACCCTATGCGCTGAAGGTGATCATTGGGGTGGTTTTAGTGAGGTAAAAATCCCACACTCCCCGAGGTCCCCCCCAGGAAGTCGGGTGCCTAAAGGTTTCCTTCGACAACAAAAAAAAAAAGGTATTAGTTGTTGTTGTAAAACGTAACTTTATTGAAAAATAGTCACTATTTCAATTTTATAAGTATCAAAAAAGTTGTAGCAATATTTTTAGTGTAGGCGTAACTTGGATAGATAATTACCATCAATGGATCTCCTAATCGTTATCTCTAATTAGTGGTATATTGCACTATTAATTACGTAAGGGAGACTAAGTAGTCTACCTAACGTAGTGATAATGGCAACATTGGTAGGCTCGTAAACAGGTGACGAATAGGACATAGTTCTTTTACAAAATATAATTAAAAAATATAAATTTAAGCGTTTAAAATAAACTAGCGATAACTAACGATACGCAGATGATGATGCGGTCAAAACCGCATCATCGTCTGCGTATCGGCAAGCGTAATGTGGTACGCCCCCCAACCAGGTGGACGGACGACCTAAAGAAGGTGGCTGGGACAGAGACTGGATGCGGAAGGCGGAGGACACTGTGTTGTGGCGCAGCCTGGGAGAGGCCTATAGAGGTATGAGGAACAGGGTGTAAAGTTCACTCATACTCTATAGAAAAGGGAGGATCCTCCGACCAGACGGGTGTTGTGTCTGGCGGGCAACTGCCCAATGATTCATGTCGGGCCGTTGTATCTATGCTAGTTGCGCGGTAAACTCTGCTTGCGCGATGCAGGATTTTGCGTGACGTCAGTATGACGCGCTGCTCTCGTGTGGCGTTGTATATCTACATACTACTACATATAATTATGTCCACCAGTGGACTTCAATAGGCTCAGTTTATTCATGGCCTGCGTAGATGTCGGAAAATATCTCCATTGTTTTCTTAAAACTCTATTGGTTTACACGGCAATAAAGTTCCCAGTTGGCATGATTTTTTCCGACATTTTCAACAATCATCATTATATTTCAGACAATTTACACAAAACTATAAAGATACACACACCTAAACCTTCCTCATTTATGAGGAAGTTTGTTGAAGATTGTCTATCACTCCGTACATTGGTGAAAAAAAAAAAAAAAAATACAATCTTTTTAATTCAGACATATTGAAAACCGAAAACGAAAGTAAAGACCGAAAACGAAAGTAAAGACCGAAAAACGAAAACCGAAAACTGTAGTGAAAACCGTATGAAAATCCATTCTGTAGTATTTGAGTTTATCGCGTTCAGGCAGACAGACGGCGACTTTGCTTTAAAATATGTAATAATATAATTTTTCGACGTCGTATTTTAGTTTTTTAATATATTTTATTTTTATATATATACAGGATTATTGATAAAACATTAACAACCTCTAAAAAAATCAGCTATTCCCTACATTTATGTTCGTATAACTCGTCAAAATGTAGGGAACAGCAGAGTTTTTTTTCGCGTTTTCAGGTTTGGTCCCACCGTAAAAGTTGTTCATAGTGATGAGTACAATGACCTCTTAAGAGGTTGTTAATGTTTTACCAATAACCCTGTATATGTTTATTTTATTAGGTATAAGCATTTCATTTTGATTCTTATAAACACTTTAATAGAGAATTAATATGTAGACTTACTCCCTTACTATCGTATTATGTCAGATGAATAGTTACACACCGATTTCTCTCTTTCAGTCGTCAGTAATTTGACTTTCGAAAGAAGTAGACAGCGTTGTGTAACTATACAGACGCTATACAACGTTTATTAGTAAGGGGATTATTAAAATAAGCCTACCATACCACGGACTATTTAATATCATAACATCAAAAACTTCTATTTCAACTAAAACCGCTATAATCAACAGTTTCGGTCTGATGACGTCACAGGCACGCGGGCTTTAATAAACACAGCAGACATAACATAAACATTATAGTACAAACATTATCATATACCAGGGGTGGCCAACCGGTCGATCGTGACTATTAGTCCAGTCGATCGTGGCAAGGCAAAAAATATTTCCAACTGCAAACCTGATTTTGCTAATCTAGCGAAAGATGCTCAAACGCAATGCTCTCATTAATATAAATAAGTAGTTACTAAGAATAATTTTCAGTTTTATATTTTCCCTCTTAATAAAATAAAAAATACTACATAATTGTGTACTGAATGATGCTGTTTCATTTAAGATTTCAAGAAGTATGTAATTGGTAGATCGCACAGGGTGTCATCAGTGAACAGTAGATCTTGGGTCTAGTCAAGTTGGCCACCCCTGCCATATACAGTGACACATACATCAATATTACTAATATGCTCTAGTTATAAGCCTTTATATAGTCTCGATCCCGTGGGTATATTGTGATAAAAAGTATCCTATGTCATAATCCAGGTCATGGTCTACCCATGAGCCAAATTTCATCCAAATCTGTTTTGCCGTTTTAGTGTGAAAGCCTGAGGCGAAAGTGCCAGGGAAATTCAATTTTTTTACGTTTTTTGCGATTTGCTGGTCAGAATTAAGTTGTACGTTGATTAAAATATGATTCGCGGACGTAACAAATATGTATTTACAGAATTATAATCATTAAAATCATCAACACAACTCTCTAAGACCAAGTAATCCCCAAGAATGACTATTTCATGACATATCTTGACATTTGGGGATTATACTAACTTAACAAGTTGTATTACTGATTGTAATGATTATAATTCTGTAAATACATATTTGTTACGACCGCGAATCTTATTTTAATCAACGTACAACTTAATACTGACAAGCAAATTGCAAAAAACGTAAGAAAATTTGAATTTCGCGGGTCAAATTAGCGCTTCCCCCTTAAGAGCGTTTACGCCGTACGGCATTTCAACAATCATTCAAGCCCTTATTTTCCGAAATGAATCAACCGATTTTGATGAAACTTCATACGCATAAGCAGGATACGAAAGTCTAAAAAGTTAGTAGAGAACATTTTCGGAAACTAGTGTTACAGCCAAATTAGACCGGTTTTAAATTTCCCATAGAAACGGAGATTTCCAGTTATCTATCTCGAAAATGTCAGTTCTTAAAAAAAACATGCTGTTCAGTACATCTTGACCCCGTAGGTGTTGCACTATGAAACAGCAGTTTTTATCTGTAATGTATTAAGTTTTAATAATAAACCAAGTTATTAAACATTCGACATCTAGCGAAGCCTGAGGCATATCTAGTGTTATTATAATAACCAAACCGTGCCTCTCATTACAGCCTACGTAGGATTAACGACGACGGAGCGGTAAATGAAAATTTATGTTCATATACACATAACAGATACTGCATAATATTCTAGGATGTGGTAGTAACTAATAGAATATTGAAAATGTAAGTCGTGGAGTAGTTAATTAAGAATTTTGTAGCTCATTGAGAATTTATTGTATGAGAAAAGTAAGCCATCTTCCTTCAACCCTAGTTATGTATTATATTGAAAAGTTTCATACAAAACTTTAATACTTACGAGTTACACAAAACTGCACAGTATAGAAAATTGTATGAAATAAAAAGGGTTTTTTTTCGCTATCTTTATACAAGGTGTAACGTTAAATGCGCCTTCTTAAGGGGTCATTGTTCCTATCATTATAAACAAATTTTACTTTAAGACCTAAGATGAAATCGCAAAATAAAAATTTGTTGTTCCCTACTCACATAACTCGTCAAAATGATTTTTTTTTCGTCAGCTGTTTTTTTTGCGATTTCAAGTTTGATCCCATAGTAAAAGTTGTTCATAATGATGAGTACAATGACCCCTTAAGATGTTTTGCGCATTTAACGTTACACGTTGTATACGATCCCGGTCAAACCCCATTTTAGGATGAACTAGTTTCGCCTAGGCCAAACTAGTTCTCCCTCGCTCTTGCATCCTATGTCGACGGAGCCTCGCTTCGCGGGGCTCCTATTTCTGTGTAAAGGGTTTAAAGAAACCTAAACAAACCTATCCTCGGGGTGCCCTTCGCGTATCGAACGACCGCAGCTATGCAACCCGTAAGGAGAACTGGTTTGGCCTAAGCGAAACTACAACATCCTAAAATTGGGTTTGGCCAATGACATAGGTATATAAAACTCAAAGTCCTGACTGACTGATATATCAACGCACAGCCTAAACCGCTGGCCCTAGAGACATGAAATTTGGAGGAGTGAATTTTGAATTGAAATTGAATTTCTTTGTTAAAAGTAGGTATCCATTAAGAAAGGGTTTTTCGAAATTCCACCCCTAAGAGGGTGAATGCGGGAGGATGAAATTACACGCGGACGAAGTGGCGGGCAGAAGCTAGTATATTACAAAGTCCCTTAGTAACAAAAATGTTTTGTACCCTATAGAGATAATTAAGACTCGTTAAGCTAAATCTAATGAGCCTAAGCTCGATAGGTTGACCTATAGAAGGAACCCATTTAAGGGTTCCGTAACCCGCCTTCCAGTTCCGTCATCAGACCAGGGCGCCTAAAAAGGCCACTTAGGCAGAATCATAAAAGGATAACATTATGAATTACAATATGGCGATGACAGTTACGGGTAGTCAGAAGCCCAAAAGTCTGACAACCAGTCTTACCAAGGGATATCGTATTACCTAGTAAATGGGTTGTGGAGGTCAGATATGCAGTCGCTCCATGTAAAATACTGGTATTCAGCTGCATCCGGTTAGACTGGAAGCCGACCCCAAAATAGTTGGGAAAAGGCTAGGCAGATGATGATATTTTATCCCTTAAAAGATATCCAATGAATTCAAAGTCACCCTGTATACTGTAGATATACCTAATTTCCATACAAAAGTCGAAGCAATGGACATTCACTGGCTATGCGTATAAGCTTTCACCCCTGTCCTGCTTTTAATATAACCGATATTGAGTCCCATCGATACGCCATTAGATAATATAAAGTATACTTCATAATCCCCTTTAGCGATAAGTATAGTTACATGACCGAACATAGGGGAAGTAGGTCATGGTACCTATATGCGGTGTATAGAGGGTGACGTAAATAGTGGTGTCAAATTCAACGCTCGATAGTTTTGATAGCCTAAGGCGTGAATTATACAGATACGGTGTAAGGTGAAGGCGCGGCACAGGTATGATGCCGCTTCAAAACGTTTTGAAAAAAGTACAAAGGCGCCGCCCGCCGCCGCGCCGCTTGAGTGTAATTCACGACACCTTCGTACATTTTGTATGAAAACGTTTTGATGCCGCGCCTTCAACTTACGCCGTTTCTGTGTAATCCGCGCCTTACGCATGCATGATAGAATTGATAGATTTAAAATGTAAACGGTGGATACGAAAATTAATATTTTATAGCTTGCACGATACAGTGTAATTTTAAATTAGCTCGCTTTAAGCTTTACAGATGCGATGGGTATGTTTGTCTAAACATGACTAACAAAAAAATAAAATCGTCGATCGCATTTATTGCAGTGACTTGAAATATCAGTTTTTTGTGTACATACTTCATAGACGTGATAGTGTCGATACGTAAACACGATAAAATATAAGAAAACAGTTTTTCTCTACTCATATTTCAAGTTAGAACAACAACAGTAGTCTGACCTCCAAAATAAAAAAAAAACATTAATCTTTTTATTTTATCGTTTTTAGATCAATTGGGTCTGCAGAGTTTAGCTAGCCAATTTAAAATAACCCTGTTTAAAATGGTAAGCTTCATACTATTCAACCTGAAGTTTTGTGTTAGCAATTATTATCATTAACTAGCTGCGTCCCACGGTTTCACCCGCATAAGTTTCGATCCCGTGGGAATATCGCGATAAAAAGCCTATATGTTAATCCAAGGTGTCAGCTACCTCCATACAAAATTTAACAAAATTGGTCTAGCCGTTTGAGCGTGAAGAAGTAACAAACATCGGAGCAGGTAGGTTTTCGTCTGACTCGTTATTGTCAGGCATATTTTAATTACTAGCGTGGGCGTAGTGTGGGTAGTGTTGGTTATTGCGCAATAGAAAAACGGTTTGCAGTTCAAATCAGATTATAATTTTATGAATAATTAATCACACTAGCATATCATTCACTGTAGGTACATAACACAACTAGATACACAGTAAAATAATTATGTACAGTAACAAAGTAATTGCGAACAAATCGTAGGATCGATTACTGTTCGTATAGTGACAGAGCCACCCAAATATAACGTATTTAGAATACAGGTATAAGGATGAACTTTAGTATACCGACAGGTTTGTCGGGAGCTAGTTCTCTGTTAGACACACACACACACACACTCTCACAAACTTTCGCCTTTATAATATTAGTGTGATTTTGTTAAGTTTACTTAACATCAGAATATGTAATTGTATGGTTGTAATTAGGTATAGCTGACCTCGTCATTGCCTTAACACTTTTGATAAAAACTACAGCCAGCCTGAGAACTTGTTTATGTTTGGAGAAGAGTCAGAGAAAATAAGGGCTATTTTTGATTTATATTTTATTTAACTGACACATCGATCTCAAAGAAAAAAAAAGATCTTGGCGTATAATGACGTGCAAGTAACATTTAGAGGCCCTTGCCCAGCAGTGGGACATTAACGCTAACAAAAACAATAAAAAAAAATTACCCTTAGGGTGGTAATGAAATCTTTTTTATTTTCATTTCATCGTGTTCAAATATCGATACCCATCTCGTGTGCGGAGTTTCTCTAGCTAATTTAATTTGACCCTGTATAACTGCTACACCCTGTATACTGATGTCGCTCAGATCTGTCCAATAGCCTCGCTCAATTCTATGTATTCATCGTCACGGATGGTCTAGATATGGACGGATTTCACCACGGATATCGATATACCAGGATGTATATATATCGGATATCTATGGATTTCACACATAGGTATAACAACACAAGCTGGTATTGCTATTGGACATAATATTATTTGGACTATTGCTGAATAGGATTATTTTAAGAAACTACGAAACACTACTATGGATTATTTTGAAAAGCATTATGTCCTTGATTATTATTCACATCATCATCATCATCATTTCAGCAGAAAGACGTCCACTGCTGGACATGGGCCTCCCCAAGCACCTCCACTTCGACCGGTTCTGTGCTTCTTGCATCCAACGGGTTCCTGCGGCATGGGGTTATTCACATGTTCAGTAGTAATTATGTTGAGGCTTTTTAGGGTTCCGTACCCAGAGGGTGTAAGTGGGACCCTATTACTAAAGTTCCGATGTCCGTCCGTCCGTCCGTCACAGGGCTGTATCTTTTGAACCGTAATAGGCAGTCACTTGAAATTTGTACAGAGTCTGTACTACTATGGCCACTATAACAACTAAAAAAAGGGTCCCCCACACAAGAGACCTGCTCATAACTGCTACAGTGCAGTGACGTCTGTGACGAACTTCATATTTATAAGTTACTAACTGCGTTCCGCCGTTTCACACGCGTAAGTGTCGATCCGGTGGGAATATCGGGATAAAAAACTATCCTATGTCCTTGCCCGGGATGCAATCTATCTCTCTGCCAAATTTTTATCGAAATCCGTTCAGTGGTTTAGGCGTGAAAAGGTAACATACAGACAGACAGACAGAGTTACTTTCGAATGTATAATATTAGTATGGATTTACCCTTACACCTAAACCTGAATTATTGTGTGTGCTCGGGCGCATGAGTTGTCGCAAAATAAAAACACGCTTTATATTCTTTACACTAGTTTACAGCAGCAACTTTGTTACAGCGTACAATTTTTAACAAGCACCGCAATATTTTTCCGAACCAACGTCATTGCACCGAGTGACGGCTCCTCGATAGAAATATGAGGAAACTTTTTGACAAACAGCTGCAACATTGTTACTGGGTAGAACCGTCGAACAAAGAATGTTAATAGTGTTGGGAAACTGATATACTTACAGTAACATGATTGTTTGTTTTTCACCCGACTACGGCGGAGCAAAAATGAGGTTTATGATTTGACCCGTATGTATGTATGTATGAATGTTCATCTGTTTCCTCATAACTTCAAAAGTCCTTATAATAATAATTTGACAAATGAGGTATCGTTAGAAGCGTCTTGACCGTCCGCTGGTTATAGGCTATGTGACGTCACACTCAATTTAATATGGCGCCCTCTAGAGGACATAAAGTAATGAATTTAAAAATAAATATTTAGGAATGGTGCCTTGTGGGGTATCAAATGAAAGAGCTTAATTAGCACATTTCAAAAATATAAATATTACTGAAATAAGCCCCAAAATAATAATAAAAAAGTTCAAAAACTAAAAACGGACTACTGAAAATTGTAAGCTATGGTACTCGTAGCATGCGACCACGGGAAGGTGCTTTCTTGTTTCATCCTTTTCAGTAGTCGGGATTTTAGTTTTTAAACTTTTTTTTATTGTTGCAAGATGTAATATTTATTTATTTGGTACACCAACGGCAGTATAGTAATATTTAAAATGAATGAATAGAAAACAATAGTAAAAGAGTGTAAGTACCGGTATCGGGGAGCAGTGGTGCGGAGTGGTATCGGTCCCGACTTACGAGTTTGTACGTCGTAGGTTCGAACCCAGACCCCGGCTTTACTTTGAGTAATTTATTTCATCACCACTGTTCTCAAATCGGTGAAGGAAAACATCGTGAGGAAACCGGCATGACCTAGAACCTACGAATCTCACTAATATTATAAAGCCGAAAATTTGTAAGTGAGTGTATGTTGGAGTGTGTGGGGGTGTGTTTATATGTTTATTACTTCTTCAAGCAGAAACGGCTGGACCAATTTTGATAAAATGTTGTATGGAGGTAGCTGACAACCGGCATGTCCTATAACCAAAGATTCGAAGGCATATGACATCTACCAACCCGCACTGGGCCCGCGTGGTGAATTACAGCCCAATACCTCTCAAAAAATGAGGTGTGTATCCCAGCAGTGGGAACATTGTAGGCTGATTATATTGGTATCGGTAAAGTTACATAAGGCTGAGTTTGTAGGTCAGGCATGACGCTAAGAGCTTCCAATGGTGTAATCTCACATAGTCCCTTACCATGTTTTTTCGAAAAACATTCGTAAATTCGATTTACCCCTCTCCACTGCATCCTCTTAGATCGCCTGCTAGTTATTCTGTTTTAATCTCTGTCTTTTCCATTGTAAATCATGAAACTTTTATTTTCTCTTGACTGTACTTACATGTCAAAAAGAGTAAACTTAGATAATGTGGATAAGACAGAGATTAAAACAGAAGACGAACTAGCAGGAGATCGAGGAGGGGGGAGGTGGAAGGGGGTTCAGGAGATCAGACCGGAATAAATCACTTTATTCACTAAACATCAAATAGGTAGGTAACCATAAACCATCCCACATTTCATCAGCAAACACCCCACACAAAGTTAAAAATCCTGAACGATTTCAGCTCAAAACACATGAATCTATTAATCCTGAAACGAGTAATTCTTGGAAACTATCAGCAAATCCGTCGGTAGGAACTCGTACGCCAATCAGATTTCGATTAAAAACCCCTCTATTCGGAACCGATCGGCTCCGGGGTTCCAAGTTCAAAACGCCACCGACTTTTTTGTTTCCCGGTAGATAATTGGTTCGGTACTTTTGACTGTCAAAGGAAGACTTGAAATCGAAAATCGGCGAATTAAACTTCGAACAGGAGATAGACATGATATTTGGAATAGAGCTACATGTATTTTTTCATGGTTTTCATAGCTTTTTAGAGATGACATGAAAATCCATAAGGAGAACGTTATTTATTAGGTATTAGTATTTTACAATACAATAGTATTTTATAATTTAGAATGAAAGATACAGCAAAAAACAGACCGCTGATAACCTATACGGGTTCACCGGACAGTACCTATTTCAGACATCAATTTGTTATGGGCAGAAACTCTGCTGACCCTCTAAAAGGAAAAGACCATAAAGATAAACCTCCTAGGTCATAAACGAAACCATTCGAAAACGTGGAACCAATGAGTTAAACGCTTTACCATTCTAAATCCGAATTCTAAAATTCGAACTTCGAAATTTAAAATTTGAAATTTACCGTTTATTGAATGCGATATTTTTGCGCGCGGATTAGGATTTGTGGATTTCAAAATGGCTTCTTGCCTTTTTAGATTGCCTTTTCGGTTGTAAATCTATTATCGATTCAGTTTGTTATAATAATACCCCCTTACTAATAAACGTTGTATAACGTCCGTATGGTTACACAACGCTTTGTCTTCTTCTTTCGAAAGTCAAATTACTCACGACTGAAAGAGAGAAATCGGTGTGTTGCTAATTATCTGATATAATAGGAGGTAAGTCCTTTTGATTCCCTTAACATCATCATCATTTCAGCCGAAAGACGTCCACTGCTGGACATAGGCCTCCCCCAAAAGGGGGGGTTTGCCATAATCGCCACGCTTGGCAGGCGGGTTGGCGATCGCAGTGGAATGCATAGAGAACGCTGCTGTCCATTCTCCGGTACGACCCTTAGTCGCCTTTTACGACACCCACGGGATGTATGGGGTGGTGCTATTCTTTAAGTCCGGCACCACACAGACTATACATACATCCCTTAACATACATAGAAGAAAACTTATGGCGTGTCACTATAAAGGACATTTCGGTTTTATTTTTCTTTGGCTGTTCACATTATACAGGGTGTTACCATGAATTCAATACATGATTCTATCAAAAAGAAATCTGCTGTTTCACATAAAAGTGCAATACCTATATACCCGGTCGAAATGTACAGACGCCAGCACATCAAGTTACTATAATCTGTCAAATTTCTTTAATAGATTTTCAACTTTATCGCTATTAGCATTAGGTTCAAGGTTGACTTAATTTTTTAACGCTTTAAGGCTTAATCGATACTAAGCCTTAAAGCGTTAAAAAATTAAGTCGGCCAGCACATCTTGTTACCCGAAACTGTAATTTTTTTTTCAATCACTACACACACTACAATACACTGAATCCACATTCTGTATCAATAGAAAATTGTAAATGATAAATGCTTATATTTCTGTAAGTAGGTTTGTACAAACACTTTTACACGCCTACCATATTTTTTAAAAACTAGACGAGGTCGGTCGGTGTAAACACTTAAGAAAAAGTGACCGAAAATTCCTGACGAAAACAAAATAGCCGAAACCCCTGAAACTACATATAAACTGTATTGAGTGTACGATATATTGAATGCTCGATTTATTAACCATTCGATATTATGAACGTTCGAGTATTTTCACTTTCGATTTATAGTGGTCGATCAATTGGCATAGTACACCCATATAAACATAAATTTTTTATGCATGTTAAGATCTTTTTTTAACCGACTTCAAAAAGGAGGAGGTTCTCAATTCGACGGTATGTTTTTTTTTTTTTTTGTGTGTGTTTGTTACGCGATTACTCCGCCAAATTGTGGACCGATTTTCAAAATTCTTTTTTTATTTGAAAGGGTATACTCTCGAGGTGGTCCCATTATCATCAAATTGGAATTTGATGAGAGGATCCCATGGAAATCGAGGGAAACCCTCAAATTTTATAGGCAAAACTATAACGATTTGGGTATTTTTTAAAATAACTTCAGCATTTGCTCTCGGAAATCATCATTTGGTAAAGTGGAGCTGATGAAGAAGACCACAGATGGCCCACTAAAAAGTGAAAAATAAAAACTTTTTACAAAAAAAAACAACCGACTTCCAAAAAAACACTACAAATTGAAAAATAACTTTAATTTCGGAAGTCGGTGTAAATAAACGAAAATGCGGAACCAAAGACACCGACTTCGAAATTAAAGTTATTTTTCAATTTGTAGTGTTTTTTTGGAAGTCGGTTGTTTTTTTTTGTAAAAAGTTTTTTTTCATAACTGAACTTCTAAGCCGATGTTTGTTTGAGAAACAAAGTCATACAGTGCACCTAGTTGGGCTTATTGTTGTCTTCAATGCTCAGAGTTTACTGTCAAACACTGTAAAACTCCAACATACAATGACGTAATCATTGCCAACATACGGATAAACAAACTTTATAACAGAAAAATAAAATACAATGTAGGTATGAATGTAACGTACAATATTTGAATTTAGAGCGCGGCCATCAATATTTTTGAACGAAAAACTTTCTAACGCTACAAAGCGTTCGTTCCAAATTCAAATTTGTATTCGGAACCGACGAATTGGTTTATGTTCCGTTCTATTGGAATACTTGAAGTGACTGACGGATCTGATAGATCCCGGATACACGAGGGCGTATGCTGGTCGGGCTTTTGTATAGATTTTAGAGAGCCTTTGTAGAATAAGAAACTTTTTGAATGAGAACTACTGAACTGGACTCTGTTTATTTTATGGAAATGTCCATTTCAACCTTTTGATTCAGCTTGCACACGGTCAAATTAATATCGATAATATTTAGTTGTACAAGAGAATCGATAATTAAACTTCCAATTGCATTACAAAATTCAAACCACACACTTACAAAGTTACTAGCCTACTAGTTGAGAAAAAAAAACCCGTTGTTCGTGTAACCCAACCAATACAAAAAAAAATTATAAATTGTATTGTATCGGTGACCGTCGCGTCGTCGCCTAGAGTAAGTTTATAATACCTACTGCGTTCGCGATTTATTTGCGAAAAATGTAAACAAATATGAATTAATGGAAAAATAACTTTAATTCCTACAAAATAAAGTTCAGTTTACGCTACAACTTCAAACATTTTTATAGCTTTTTCAATAGTGCTAAACACTCTGAAATCAACTTAATTTTCATTGAAATAAAGTTGATTTTTGTTTAATTTAAAATAGGGCGGGGGTGTGCAGCACTGCGCACTTTTACTATACCTACATAACGTTATCTTATATTCTTATATAAGTGGCTCTTTTGTCTTTTTGAGAATATATATACGAGTTTAACGGAGAAGGTACGTCTGCCTCGTTATCATCAGTTATATTTTAATTACTGTGGGCGTACTATGGGTAGTGTTGGTTATTGCGCAATAGAAAAACCGTTTGTAGTTCAAATCAGATTACAATTTACAAACAAGTTAATCACACTAGCAAATCACACACTGTAGGTACATGACACGAGGATACGGAACGCGAGACAGTTTTTGAGCACATGTTGTCCGTACGATGTCCAATGGTCAAGAGGGCTCCACACCGCTCTGTTGTAGCTCCAGCTCTCTTTGAATCCCACGAACTCAGGCTTAGACTCTGTCAAGCGCCACCTAGTGCTAGCGTCCCGAATCATCAAACGAATGACTGACGTACTTCCGACATATACTATACAAGGTGAATTTTCCAAGTGGGCGTGGATGGCCAAATCCGAAACTATGAGGAAAAAAAGTACTCAAAGGAGTCGCGGGCTCGATTTTGACGAAAACTGAAACTGCATCATTGGACTTTTGAAAAATCTATACCTGTTGATTTTAGACCTTAACTGAATCCGGCTATGTATTGAAAACAATGGTCATCATTTTGAACAATTAATCAGTTAAGGTTTAATAGGCAGGTAACATAAGAAAAATAAGAAAAGTATTTTGTTAAAAATGAGCTCTTTTCTTTTTCCCGTATGTCATTACTTCCCAGAATTTGATCCTTATTAGGGACACTATCGAGTGGTGTAGTAATACAAAGTGTTTAAAAAAAAATCAACGGTTTCGTTTCCTGGCTAGAAATATTGATTATTCAAAAATCCAATGATGCAGTTTTAGTCATCAAAATCGAGCTCGCGACTCCTTTGAGTACTTTTCGCTATTCCTCATAGTTTCGGATTTGGCCATCTACGCCCACTTGTAAAATTCACCCTGTACCTATATTTAAATCTAAACCTAAATAGATACTAATAAAAACTTCTGATTACAAATAATCATCGATAGATTTTTTTTAAAGCTCCTTTAAACAAGAACCCCCTTACTAATAAACGTATAGTTAGTTACACATCGATTTCTCTCTTTCAGTCGTCAGTAATTAGACTTTCGAAAGAAGAAGACAAAGCGTTGTGTAACTATACAGACGGTATACAACGTTTATTAGTGAGGGGGGAAGCAGGCACCGAGTGATTAAGGCTCCATACAAATTCTTCAAGAGGGAAAGTTCCTCAACTATGTAGTGTAGACCAATCGATCGGGAGGTAGGTTTCAAGCATGAGCTCTTCCATTGAGCCATTTCACTTTAGAACCAGGCCAATACACGGTTCACAAATTAGATTTTACCGACATTTTTATTTTACCACCGAACCAAGTTCTAATAACAGCAGCACAGGTCGATCGATCAGATCAAGCTACGCTTGCCGCGGTTAGTCTGTGGATGGGTGACCATCTTTACATATCGTGACCCCTCCGTGCCTCGGAAAGCACGTTAAGCCGTTGGTCCAGGCTGTCATTCGTGGATCTTTGACAGTCGTTTCGGGTAGTCGGAAGCCCGAAAGTCTGATAACCAGTCTTACCAGGCGGTATCGTATCACGTATAAAATACTGGTATTCAGCTGCATCCTGTTTGATTGGAAGCCGACCCCAACATATTTGGGAAAAGGCTTGGCAGATATATGCCAAGTTCTGCCACCACTCTGCGTTCCAGTGTTACGGTTTTGAAGGGTAGGACTAGGTACCCCAATTAGGTCCGTGTAGTTACATGAGAAATAGACAAGAATGAAATAAATGTCGTCTATTGACGTTCTCAGTGTGCATACAAAACAAGTGCGAGTTGGACTCGCACACGAAGGGTTCCATACCACAAGGCAAAAACGTCGAAAAGAACACGTTTGTTGTATCGGAACCCCGTTAAATATTTGTTTTATTCTGTTTTTAGTATTTGTTGTTATAGCGGCAACATAAATACATCATCTGTGAAAATTTTAACAGTCTAGCTATCACGGTTCATGAGACCTGGTGACAGACACACAGACAGACGGACAGTGGAGTCTTAGTAATAGGTCTTAGGTCCCATTTTTACCCTTTTGTTTACGGAATCCTAATAAAAATTACCAAATATAATCAATAGTTTAGCCACTAGCTTGTCAGTGGTGTTGAGTATTGGTGGTCAGAAGGAAAACATCGTGAGGAAACCGGCATGTCCTAGATCCAAAAACTCGAACACATGATCCACCAACCCGCAATGGGCCCGCGTGCGTGCGTGTCTATTAGCAAGCTTTTGTTTTTCGTGGAGGTGACATCGAGACAGCGAGATAAACTGCGATCGCAAGGTATAGCAATGAGACATCTTTGGCACGTAATTACCCTAAAGTTAGAATGACCACGAGTAAAAATAATGGTCAGTTATATCATATAGAAAACGGCCAAGTACCCACACGTAACTGATATGTAGCCATATACAAGCCATAAGGAAAAAAGGGAAAGTTATTTCGTGAAAGTAACGTAATATTCGGCAATAAATTCTAGTCGAGTTTAGCTGTCATGGCCAGGAAAAAGTTTATGTGCATTCAAAGTAATGGAGTAACAAAGTACTAAGAGCTTAAATCGTTTATAAGATGCAGTATGTGATTAGGGATTAGGTTTATTTTCCTCTGTTTACGTAACATCAAGCCTGCATACTTTAAGAGATCAGCAGAAGTGTTAGTAGTTAGTACACCGATTTTTGCAGTTATGACAGGTGGAGTAATAAATTAAATTAAATTTATTGGCAAGAATTGTAGTACATTACAGATGGTGGTAAAACTAGCATGCAAAATTATTGTTATATGAATTAAATAAATGAAGCAAATACACACATCAAAAGTGTCTAGGGATCAAGCATTTTTATGCGGATTTCTTGAGATTGAGATGTGGCTTTGTAATAAATTTATGATTTTATAAATTTATATGGATCCTTTTTGGTGCATTTCATAATTTGAATCAGGAACTGTGAATCAAATTCGAGTAAAAGATGAAAATCAGCTGTCAATATTTTCCCTATAAAAACATACAACGCATTGAAGACATTATTAGTGCTACTGTTTCCCTACTACTGATTAAAACCAACGTTATTATGGAGCGGCGACGTCATTTAAGCAGGGAAGAAATGCTCAGAGCCGTGGGAATGATAGAAGCTGGTTCCCGGCAACGTACTGTGGCTTTAGCTCTGAATACAAGTCAGAGTGTTATCAGTCGACTTTGGACACGTTACCGAAGCACTGGTACCGTGGCTGAGCGCCATGGAGGACGGTATCGCTGCACCACACGGAGACAAGACCGATACATTCAAATCTTAACTCGAAGAGCTCCAACAATAACCGCCATGATGTTAGCCGTGAGGCTTCATCACTCTTCAGGGAACTTAATTAGCGACCAAACAGTCAGAAACCGCTTGCATGAAGTGAACCTTCATTCCCGAAGACCGCTACGGGTACCACCTATAGCAATGCACAATCGTAGGATTCGATATCAATGGGCTCTTGAACACAGAAATTGGGCAGAAGAACAATGGCGTTTCGTGTGCTTTTCTGATGAGTCTCGTTTTGGTATGAGACCGGATACAAGACGTATACGACACTGGAGAACCCCTGGACGCCAACAGCGATTAAAATCCTGCCAGGAAGTCCATCCTTATAGTGGTGGAACCATCATGGTATGGGCGGGTATTTGGATCGGCGGAAGAACTGAGTTGATTTGGATCAGAGGCAACCTCAACGCTCAAATTTATGCTGAGACGATTGTATCAGACGTCATCGTTCCTCTACAAGTGCAAATCGGTCCCTTATTTCAGTTAATGCATGATAATGCACGACCGCACACCGCAAGAGTTGTAAGACAGACTCTCGCCGCAGCTAACATCAATGTCCTGCCCTGGCCTGCTCAGTCGCCAGACTTGAACCCGATTGAGCATGCATGGGATATGCTACAGAGAAGAGCTCTGCCGAATATGGAGGGTATCCAGTCGCAAGAAGACCTTTTTTTGTTGTTGCAACGAACATGGGCGGCCATTCCACAGCGTGATTTGGATGAACTCATTTTGAGTATGCCAAACCGATGTTCTTGTGTTGTTAGTGTTCGCGGTAGAAACACGGATTATTAATTGTTTAAGTTACCCAATAAAATTTTAAAGAAAACTGTTATTTCAGTCTTTTTTTCGAACTTTTGTGTTAGTGGTTCAAATGTCAAAAATCCCTTTATTAGGAAAATGGCAAATTTCTTTATTAATGCAAAGGTGACTTGGTTTATCGTTACTGTGACAAACGAAAACACTTTATTTGATGAATCCTTAAAGACAATTTTAATTAATATCAATCAGGAGAAAAGTTATTGCAAAAATATATGTTGATCCCTAGACACTTTTGATGTGTGTATTTGTACCTACATAAATCATAGTTATTAAATTTAAATGTCAAGTATTCGTCAAATTGTTATAGTAACATTTCAGTAAAAATTCACACTGAATTTTTAAAGTCTAAATAGGTACTAAGGCTGTGACAGAGTGGCGTTCAAGAACCGGAAGACGAGATATCGCTCGTCTGGCGGCGAGATGGGCGGACGACATTGTTGCCATCGCATCGCGGGCAAAACCTGGATGAGGCTGCCACAGGAGCTTGGGGATTGCCACAAGGAAAGAGAAGCCTGTGTCCAGCAGTGGGTGAAGTCGGGCTGTTGATGATGGTGATGATGATTTTTCGCCAGTTATGTTTAACCTCTCAAGCGTCGCCGTAACACCATTGGATAATAAGATTTAATGACTCGAAACGTCGGCGTTACACCTTTGGTTAAGTTGCCACTTGTGTTCGACGAAGTGTGCGATATTAATTAGGGCTTCAAATATTTTGGATGTTTTACATAATACCTTCCTCTTTAAATCGATTTCATATCATAATATTTGATTGGTGTAAACTTGACGCTTGATGGGATAAAGGGGAATCGCGAAGGTAGCCCGCGAAATTCAAATTTTCTTACGTTCTTGCAATTTGCTGGTCAGTATTAAGTAGTACCTACGTTGATTAAAATATGATTAGCGACCGTAACAAATATGTATTTACAGAATTATAATCATTAGAATCAGTAATAGGTACAACTTCGTCGTTTCAGCCGATAGACGTCCACTGCTGGACATAGGCCTCCCCCAATTTTGGGAGGGTTTGCCATAATCGCCACGCTTGGCAGGCGGGTTGGCGATCGCAGTATGGCATGATGGTGGAATACATAGAGAACGCTGCTGCCCATTCTCCGGTACGATCCTTAGTCGCCTTTTACGACACCCACGGGAAGTAAGGGGTGGTGATATTCTTTAAGTCCGGCACCACACAGACTACAACTTGTTAAGTTATTATACTACTAGGTACAACTTGTTAATTTATTATAACCCTTAAATGTCAAGATTTTATGAAATAGTTATTCAGTGGGATTACTTGGTCTTAGAGAGTTGTGTTGATGACTTTAATGATTATAATTCTGTACAACTTTCTGTTCTGTAATTGTTAGGGTCGCGAATCATATTTCAATCAACGTACAACTTAATACTGACCAGCAAATTGCAAAAAACATAAAAAAA
This sequence comes from Mesoligia furuncula, assembly GCA_916614155.1. Lineage (NCBI taxonomy): Eukaryota > Metazoa > Arthropoda > Insecta > Lepidoptera > Noctuidae > Mesoligia > Mesoligia furuncula. The sequence continues at coordinate 24,827,802 of OU744810.1, read as the reverse complement.
AATGAATTTCGTGAGCTGCCCTGGCGCTTTCGCATTAAGTCCCATATGTAACAATGCGACCCTAAAGCCATTAATCGGTTACTAATTATAATATAACAAATAAACATGTAGGTATTTCTCTTCCACAAAGGCACCTTACAATATCAAGATTATCGTCGTTTCAGCCGATAGACGTCCACTGCTGGACATAGGCCTCCCCCAATTTTGGGAGGGTTTGCCATAATCGCCACGCTTGGCAGGCGGGTTGGCGATCGCAGTATGGTATGGTGGTGGAATACATAGAGAACGCTGCTGCCCATTCTCCGGTACGATCCTTAGTCGCCTTTTACGACACCCACGGGAAGTCCTTACTGCCGGACTAAAAGAATACCACCACCCCTTGGTGGTGGTATTCTTTTAGTCCGGCACCACACAGACGATTATCACATTTGATCAATCCTTTGTGGAAGACTGCACTAGGAAAACCTGTCACACAGATTACCAGCCAAAACAGTGTTTGAGTATTAAATCTTAAAGATAATATTTAGAAGTTATTTTAATCTTTGCTCAGAACACAGTACCTAAACAAATATACATGAAGAAAAAGAAACTTCAATATCTAGGTATCTCTTTTTTTTTTTTTCTTTTTTTTTGCGGATGGGAAATCATCAAATGACTCCTCCCGCTCTGGGTGGAGCGGAAGGGAGTGTCAGACTCTTACTGACTAAAACCCACCCGTGTTCCTTCCTTAGCCCTTTATGTTCCGGGCCAGCGGTAACCCTTTCGGACAATCCCGCTGACCATCTAGGTATCTCTAATTCAGATATTGAGTTACTACTGCAACAACCTTGTTGAAAAAATCCCAATATTTAGGGTTCCGTACCCAAAGGGTAAAAACAGGACCCTATTACTAAGACTCCACTGTCCGTCTGTCTGTCACCAGGCTACATCTCATGAACCGTGATAGCTAGACAGTTGAAATTTTCACAGATGATACACATATTTCTGGTGGCGCTATAACAACAAATACTAAAAACAGAACAAAATACATATTTAAGATGAGCTCCCATACAAAAAACGTGTTTTTTTCGTCGATTTTGCCTTGTGGTACGGAACCCTTCGTGTGCGAGTCCGACTTGCACTTGGCCAGTTTTTTTTATAGGCCTGGTCCCTGGACACCACGCTCATCGGTCACACTTACAACCACCAGACAATGATGAAGACGACAAAATTAACACCAAAACCAATCACAAATGAATGACCATTACAATAGATGTTACAATTATCAGCCCCAAGATTCTCGCTAGGGACGAGACTAAGAAAGAACCACTCGTCCGAATTGCTGGCCATAAGGATAAGCTACAGATAACAGCGCACGATAAGGGAATTAAATTACTTTGGCGTAACACCAATTACTGTTCGGGATAGTGTTAGCTAGCTATAGTGTTCTGTGTTCAAGGATGTTTAATGTTGTTTCTGTTTAAGTTTGGGAAGTTAATCTGTGTTGTACAATAGAATGGAATACTCATTATTATTATGTACACCATATAAATTACAGATATTCATACTAATATTTTAAATTCGAAAGTAACTCTGTCTGTCTAGAGTTGCGTGAAAAGGTACGGACGTATGTTACCTTTTCACGCCTAAACCACTGAACGGATTTCGATAAAATTTGGCAGAGAGATAGATTGCATTCCGGGGAAAGACATAGGATAGTTTTTATCCCGATATTCTCACGGGATCGACACTTATGCGGGTGAAACCGCGGGGCGCTGCTACTCCATACTAATATTATAAATTCGAAAGTAACTCTGTAAGTATGTCTGTCTGTATGTTACCTTTTCACGCTTAAACCACTGAACGGATTTTGATAAAATTTGGCAGAGAGATAGATTGCATTCCGGGGAAGGACATCAAGGATATTTTTCATCCCGATATTCCAATTATCAGCATTGTCAGCAAGTTTTAGCAAAGATATCGCTTACATCCCAGGGAAGGCCCTGGTATGCAGTCTATCTCTCTGCCAAATTTTATCGAAATCCGTTCAGTGGTTTAGGCGTGAAAAGGTAACATACAGACAGACAGACAGACAGAGTAACTTTCGAATTTATAATACTTATTAGTATGGATAACAATTTCACCACCAAAACACACTTAAAAAAAAACTTCTCCATGAATTAATAACAGCAAACTTATTCCACAAAAACACATTCTTCTCATAATTAAAGACAACTTATTCTACTAACCCGGTATGAAAAAAAAAAATGGCATAAAGATATTACTACGGGCTGGTATACCCAGGTAGTGGCGTGCTGGCAACGCGCCAGCACTTTGTACCTACGACTCCTACGAGTATGTTACGTACTACTTTTCTATTGCTCCACAAACAAACGTACTTATTATGTAGGTTGCTAAGCGTTTTCAGATTAGTACGAGTAGTTCTCATTTGTTTTATTCGTCATTCATTTGTTTAGAGGAAGCATGTAATGGCGATAATAAGAACAACAATAAGTCCCCTCGTATTGGAACGAATAAAATGAGAACAGTTTCATCATCTGCCTAGCCTTCTCCTATGTTGGATCGTGTCGGATCCGGTTAGAATCGGATGAAGCTAAATACCGGTACTCATAAACTCTTAAACTCGAAATCCCGAATCACTTTATCTGGAATCTGGGAGTATATAATAGCGTTTATTCGGGATAGAGTGATTCGGGATAGCGTTCATTCGGGATAGAGTGATTCGGGATAGCGTTCATTCAGGATAGAGTGATTCGGGATAGCGTTCATTCGGGAAAGAGTGATTTGGGATAGCGTTCATTCGGGATAGAGTGATTCGGGATAGCGGTCATTCGGGATAAAGTAATTCGGGATTTCGAGTTTCGGCCTAACGTATAAGAGTCGAAGCGACTGAACTATCTGACTTCCACAACCCAGTTACGTCACCCCTTGGTAAGACTGGTTGTCAGACTTTCGGTTCTGACGACCCGTAACAACTGCAAAATGAAAACAACAACGCACCACAGACCGAAAATGAGAACAGTTTGTGTGTATTACTTTACTATGTACTAAAAAAAAATTCTCACACTGTCAAAAATCAGGGGTCCTAGTCTGCTATTTTTATAAATTCGTCATTCCAACACGATCCCACCACCACCCCATTGTCATTTTGCTAAAAGTTCGTAATCTGCTAAATTCATAATGGTTGATCATTGGTCTGTCAATGGCACAGAAGTTATACGATACTCGTAACGAATTAAAAGCAATGACTGCACAATGACGTTCTAATGGTAGGTCACTGATCAAAGGAACTGTCAACATTTTTGCAGATTACCGTGTAAGTCAGTACCTAATTCATTTTTCATTATGTACGAGATTACCATTCTATGTCATTGCTTTCAATGGAGTGTCAGTGGTTGACCATTGGAAACTCATAATGACGCCATTTTATTAGTAGATTACCAAACTTGTCAAAATCAACAATTATGAAATCAATGATAGACAATTCTGACACTATTGTAATAGCAGACTTGGGGTCCAGGACAGGGCACGATATACAAATCTTTGGCTGCTGGGGAGTTTGTTGCGTCACTTCTTCGCCCCAGCGAAAGCACTAGGATGTGGTGATGGGCTGGCGTTTTGGGGGACTGTCTTATGTAACTTTGACGTTCGAAAAGTGCTGACTCTCAGCCTAATTTGAATAAATGACTTTTGATTTATGTAACTTTGACTTATGTAGCTTTGACGTTCGAAAAGTGCTGATTATCAGCCTAATTTGAATAAATGACTTTTGATTTATGTAACTTTGACTTATGTAACTTTAACTTATTTAACTTTGACTTATGTAACTTTGACGTTCGAAAAGTGCTGACTCTCAGCCTAATTTGAATAAATGACTTTTGATTTATGTAACTTTGACTTATGTAACTTTAACTTATTTAACTTTGACTTATGTAACTTTGACGTTCGAAAAGTGCTGATTCTCAGCCTAATTTGAATAATTGACTTTTAATTTCGATTTTATAGCATAATCACTAATCAGCCTGTAATGTTCCCACTGTTGGGACGCAGGCCTCCTCTCTGTGAGTGGGAGTGGGCCATAATCCACCACGCAGACCCAGTGCAGGCTGGCGGATGTGACAGGCCTTCTAATTTTTGGTTCTAGGACATGTCGGTTCACAATGGTTTCCTCCAACGGTTGTGAGTACAGTGGTGATGAAATAATTTACACATGTAAAGTGCCTGGTTAGGTTTGAACCAACGACCAACAACTAGTAATCCATGACCGTTACTACTGGCCCACCACTACTCGTAGTCTTTATTTATTACTAGCTGCGCCCCGCGGTTTCACCCGCGTATATGTCGATCCCGTGGGAATATTAGGACAACAAATAGCCTATATATGTTAATCTAGGGTGTCAGCTACCTCCATATCATTTTTTATCAAAATTGATAAAGCCGTGTGAGCGTGAAGAAGTAACAAACATGTAAACACACACTCAGAAACTTTCGCCTTTATAATATTAGTTTGATACTAAACTTCAATCCTACTAATCCTATCCTACTAATACGAGTAATAATATTATGAACGCGAAAGTTTGTGAGGATGGATGGATGGATGTTTGTTACTCCTTCACGCAAAAACTACTGAACGGATTTCGATGAAACTTTACAGTAATATAGCTTATACATCATAGAATAACACAGGCTACAATTTATAAAGATTTTGTGTGATTTGGCCATAATATAACGATAAGTATCAAGTAAGTCAGAAAAATTCCTGCCCTCTGAGAGCTATCTTGGCGTGCACTGCCTAAACCGTTAGAGTTACACGAAGATAATGTATCGTGGGACTGTTTGTCTTAAAGAGTTCTAAATAAATGTCCGCGACAGCATATAACCTATTATGTGGAAGCCTAAAATAGTGAGCCATATCGAAATTACCTCTTTCTGTATGTTACCTTTTCACACCTAAACCACTGAACGGATTTCGATAAAATTTGGCAAGGAGATAGATAGCATATTAGCATCCTACTTCACCACCGGTACTGTCCCGTGGGATAATTTACGACATCCACGCGGGCGAAGCCGCGGGTAAAAGCTAGTTAACTGTAAATCAATCTAACTAATGCCAAATTGCTTTTGACTAAGGCTTGACTGAAAGTTATTTTCCAAAAACTACAGGCCTAAAATACTTTCGACTAACTATTCCTATCAAAACTGCCTCGCATTCAACCGATGTTTATTGCTAATAAATAGTTTCGATCTCACTGAACAGCGGGGTTATTGTACACACTATCAGTAGCAAGTTTTCATTTTGACAGTTCAACAACATTCATTGCGTTATTCACGTTATTGAGCAGACAAATTTTTCGAACATATGAAGCAATGGATTAGCTATATCCTTCAAAATGATGCAGGTTGAGATTGATAGTGGTGCCGATTCCCTTGTTCACAAACTAAACTAAATTTAAGTTCAGTGCATCTTTTTCTTTCTATTTCTTTAAGAAAAGGACAGAAGATAAATAATAGTTTAGTCCTGTCAAATTAAGATACCCCATAGACAAGTTTAGACGTGATTAAAAATTTGGTTACTAAAAATACGTCAATTTACGTCAGGCCCTGACTAATTTGACAGGACTAAACTAATATTTTTGCACAGTTACTGTGCAAAAATTAGACTGGAACGGGACGGTGAGAAGTTTCCCATAAGAAGAGGCGTTCGGCAGGGTGACCCAATATCGCCAAATATATTTACAGCTGTTCTAGAAAACATTTTCAGGAAACTTAATTGGACAAGAAAGGGATTGAGAGTTAACGGCGAATACTTAAGCCACCTTCGCTTCGCCGACGACATAGTCATTTTCGCAGAAAGTATGACAGATTTGGCGACCATGTTAAACGACTTGACAGAAGAGAGTAAAAAAGTGGGCCTGTCGGTCATCATTACAAAAACCAAAATAATCGCAAACAATAAGGAAATTGATCCTATAATGGTTGATGGTCAGAATGTAGAATTCGTCAAAGAATATACTTATTTGGGTCAATCAGTTTCATTTGATAATCTCACTGAAAATGAAGTGCAGAGGAGAATTGCCATAGCATGGAAAAAATACTGGGGATTGAAGGAAATAATGAAAAATAAATCAATACATATTAGTATAAAGAGGAAGCTCTTTGAAATAGCAATCCTCCGTGTCTAACATACGGCTGTCAAAGTTGGTCGCTCAGGAAACGTGAAGAAGACAAGCTGGCAATATTATGTCAACGCAAAATGGAAAGAAGCATGTTGGGAATCAGACTATCAGACAGAATTAAAAACCAAGAAATTAGAAAAATCACTAAAGTGACTGATATTGTTGAAAGAGTGAGGGCACTAAAATGGAACTGGGCGGGTCATATAAATGTCGAATGGCTAATGATAGATGGACCAAAAAAATTATAGAATGGATCCCAAGAGAAGGAACAACGTCTAGGGGACGACAAAGGAAAAGATGGGCAGACCTATTTGTACAAAGACTAGGGCCGAACTGGATGACCAAAGCCAGAGACAGACACTACTGGAAAAAACTGGGGGAGGCCTACGCCAAGGAGGCGACTACTACTAATTTAATTAATTAATTCTATTTATTATAAATACATTATTAGGTACTACTTACATAAAATTAAATCAAATCAATTTTCAAATTCAATTAAGAACTATCATACAATATAAAATATATTAAATATCAAATAATTTAAAATGTTATGAATAAAAAAAAAGTAATAATAATTAATAATAATAAATATACATAATATATAATTTTGCATGTTAGAAATTGTAATGATCTATTGTTAATTAAGTATACGCATGCGGCAAGTGTAAGAGGGTAGTAGAATAAATGGCTTTTTTATTTATTTATTTAAACTAATATTTATCTTCTGTCCTTTTCTTAAGGCTTTGACTCCCAACGCGGTCACCGGTGACCGCGAACAATAGATTTTCTATTGTGTCTGCTGTCTGGCGGTCAACGTGTTAATGAAATAGAAAGAAAAAGATGCACTGAACTTAAATTTAGTTTAGTTTCAATAAAAATGCTCTTCCGTGCGGGGAATTTGGCTCCGTTTCCCGCGCCCCGTCGCGTAGCACATTACAGTGTGTCATCCGCCTTAGGGTGCTGAATGAAGCCATATATACAGTTCAAACTAAAAACATCCATTTTAGTCATCATCATCATCATCATCATTTCAGCCAAGAGACGTCCACTGCTGGACATAGGCCTCCACCAATTTTGAGGGGGCTTTGCCATAATCGCCACGCTTGACAGGCGGGTTGGCGATCGCAGTATGGTATGATGGTGGAATGCATAGAGAACGCTGCTGCCCATTCTCCGGTACGAACCTTAGTCGCCTTTTACGACACCCACGGGAAGTAAGGGGTGGTGCTATTCTTTAAGTCCGGCACCACACAGACATTTTAGTCAGTTAACTAAATAATAACCATGAAAAATAATCAATCTTACCATGGCTTACTATAACTTATCTTACACAAGACATGCTTTTACGCTTCCTCGCCGTCAAATAAATCATACACATTATGTTTGTAAGGACGTTGTCAGTGCTACTGAGGTGAATGAAATAAATTGATGACGGGGGAACTAGAGTGGATCATTTGAGTGGCGTTTTTGTATCGAATTGATGGTAGATGTGTTGCTGTTTTTAATATCGTATTGTGGATAAGGCTTGGCAAATATGATACCGAGATGTCAGAATCTACCGAGCCTTTTCCCAACTATGTTGGGGTCGGCTTCCAGTCAAACCAGATGCAGCTGAATACCAGTATTTTACACGGAGCGACTGCCTATCTAACCTCCACAACCCAATTACTGGAAATACGATAAACCTTGGTAAGACTGGTTGTCAGACTTTCGGGCTTCTGACTACCCGTAACGACTGTCAAATATCCACGAATGACACCCACGACCAACAGCTTTACGTGCTTTCCGAGGCACGGAGGGGTCACGGTATGTAAAGATGGTCACCCATCCACAGACCAACCGCGGTAAGCGTAACTTAACCTGATCGACTGACCTGTGCCAAAACAAAAAAAATCAAGCTAAAAGAACGGTAACGGTAAAACGAGGTATCAAGGCGATGCGATGCGACGCGACGTGGGTAAGGGGAACAAACAAAAAACAGTGGCACTCCGGTAGTGCCGTGCCGACAGAAGTGACACAAAACACAAACAGAATACTTTGCCATCACTCACTGACATATCGGATATACATTAAATCCGAGTACATCTCGAGTACAGCCGAACACGTCCGAAACGGGTATTTTTTGAATCGTCTTATAAACAAAACACCTAAAATTTGAAAAAATGCCTAAAGGTGAGTATACACTACAACATTTTCTCGAGCATTTCTGTGTAATGTAACGTTCTTACGAATGGTACAATACAGGCAAAAGCTCAGTTTCCAAAGCGCTCGGTGATGCTCGGTGTTATGTTACGGGTAAATGCTCACAGCGAGTGTTGTGCATTTACCAACAATTCGTTGTACTATCCACGCCAAAAGTCCATGGGCATTTTACAAACTAATTGCTTAACGTTTAGTTTGACTTACGACCTTCTTTTAATGAGTAATTTGACACACACACCCGCAAATTACTCGAATAATCAGGTTTTTGAATATAGTTCCGTGTCATGTTCGTCTTGTTCACATAATTCGTAAAACTTTATGAGTATACCCACAGAAATCTAAATAAATAAATTAGGTATGGAAGACAGATGCAGGTAACTTACGGCTCATTCACCGCGACTAATAGAATGTTGTTCGTTCTTGGTTGGTTTTTGACATTGTGGGTTAGTGACGTGTGTTTAATCTATTAGCTGTGTAATAGTTCATTTTGAAATGTAAGCTTTGAGATGAAAGCGGATATTATCGCGCAGCGTAAAAGTGGACTTAATATTATATCACAAATATTTGATGAAACCGGACTGACTGTGAGTATTATGATTTAATTATTTTATCTAACATTTAGCTAGTTAAAGTAGGTATAACTTGTGATCCTAGTAATTATTTTTTTAATCGTATTTACTATAAGGTCTAAATAGAAGAAAAAAATATATATTTCCATAACTTTATTTATTTACTTTTGGAATGATGAAACATTAAGTATAATTATAATATAATTACTTTGTAACATTTCTATTTTCAAAATAATTTTGTTTCAAAATAGTAATATTATTTTATAATTTTGCCAGTAGCCTAACTTAAGTATTCCATTTTTGTTTTAGAGAAATTATCTACTGTGAGTCGGAGGGTCAAAGGAAGAGGGTAAGCCTTCACTTGCCAGTCGAAAGCGTAGTGGAAGGCCCCAGCTGGTCAGTGAATATAAAACAAGTGGTTTAAACCAACGAGATATTTTGCCAAATTATTCGACACGTCTTCACGAAGCGTTCGCCGTGCAAACGAAACCCAGCTCAAAAACTATATTTGATTGGAAATCATAAACAAGAACGTTTACATTTTGCGATAAGATACAGAGATGATAGATACAGTGATGGGAAGGATGGAATGAGAGATCTGATGAACAGTTGAAGTTGCATTCATGGAAATATGCAGATATTATTATGTTTAAATAATAGAGGATCCCTGCGCCAGGGTTTACTTGATAGCATTGATAATAATGGGGGTTTTTCGAAGTATTAAGTTATAAATTACAAATTGATTTTAGTAATATTAAAATAATATTGTGTCATATCCGTAATAAGGATTATTTTGAGGTTTAGTTTCAATCTTCTTTTCATAATGAAAATGAATACTTAAGCTATAACCTCAATAAGTCCTAATAAGTACGATTTGTTAACTTTGATGTTTGAGATAGTGCACTGACAGTATAAAAAAAGTAGTACCACTGAGTAATTTAATTGTATTGTGATATATGTATTGTGAAGGATTCCGCACTTTTTTTATTTACGTGCGTAGATTTGCTAGTCGTGGTTTGTTGGAGTGACGGTAGTAATTATAGCACAATATTATTATATTACTAAGATACAATATTTAAAGTCTAATGATCGTAGTTCACTGATTACCTGCTTTACTTCAATTAATTGTTCTTTATGAGAAAATAAACTGTTTTAACTAAAAATGTATTTCTAAAATTATAACGAATAAACATTTTGAAATCACTTCAGTATACCTAAAACATTTTTTTTTAATTTTGAATCCCATATAACTTAAGCTTATCAATATAATAATAAAAATATTATAATTATTACATTATTATTCTCGTTTATTAATCTATCGAATAATAAAAAAAAACGAGACAGATAATAGTTGAAAAAAAAAAAAGTCTCATTACGAGATTTGAACCCAGACCTCCGCGTTTTCTAATCCAATACGTAAAGTCACTAGCTATATGTGCTCGCTGTGATGAAGTCAATTTAGCAATCTTATGAACCCACCAAGGTCATATGATTACGTACCCTGTATGTAAAAGCGGCGATATATTTTTGTTTCGTTCGATCACTTACACACACAGATGTAGGTACGGGCCTGTGGCGCGCGGTGGTCTTCACAGCAAAAACGCTCTTATCGCGCTTAAGGAGTTCTGTTGCATACTGTACCTTGCGTGCTCGACGAAATGTTACACCAATATGCTCGTTGGTTTGTAACAAAGAGGCGAACGTGCTCGACGTTTAGTTCGTAAAAGGATGATACACTAGAACATATCATAGAGCGGCTCGTTGTTCTGTTACAAGTAAATGTTGTAGTCTATACTCACCTTACCCCGCCTTAAGAAGTTTTCACTTCAATAATTTGACGCGGACGAAGTCGCGGGCAGAAACTAGTCGCTAGTCTTTGATATATCTAGCTTACAATTACAATTCTGCCCAGATTATTCACTATATCTGTGTTAGGTTCACGCTACCAGCATCTAGTCATCAACATACCTACTGTATATTATGTATAGCCGCCAAACTATTCCAATAATACAGTGGAATGGCAAAATTTCCACGATTAGAGAGAACTATATATAGTACTAGCTTCCGCCCACGGCTTCGCCCGCGAGGTATGTAGATAAAAACTATCCTATGATGCAATCCCCGGGATGCAATCTATCTCTCGGCCAAATTTTATAGAAATCAGTTCAGTGGTTTAGGCGTGAAAAGGTAACATACAGACAGACAGACAGTCAGAGTTACTTTCGAACTTATAACATTAGTATGGACTAGCAGTGCCGCGCGGTTTCACCAGCATAAGTGACGATCCCGTGGGAATATCGGGATAAAATTATCCTGTGTCCTTCCCCGGGATGCAATCTATCTCTCTGCCAAATTTTATCGAAATCAGTTTAGTGGTTTAGGCGTAAAAAGGTAACATACAGACAGACAGACAGAGTTACTTTCGAATTCATAATATTAGTATGGATGTCTTGGTAGGCTTCTATTGCGAACTGGCTTTGGTATGTCAGTGTCACACAAAGGTACAAACGCCAGCACATCAAGCTACTACAATCTGTCAAATTTCTTTAATAGATTTTCAACTTTACGGCTAAAGCATAAGGTTCAGAGTTGATTGGGAAAATTTGACAGTTTCGGGTAGCTGGATGTGCTGGCGTCTGTACCCATGCTATTCCATTGTATGCGTATAAATAAGGAATTCTTAAGGAATCGACTAATAAGGAATTCCCGCCACTTGTAAGTACACTATGCCGAGGAAAAGTTGCCAGTGTTTGTATAAGAAACAAATCCCTAAGAACAGTAGGCAAGAAGGTGCAGAAGGTCAAGTGTGGGGTTGCAAATCCTACTAATAATTAAACGCGAAAGTTTGTGGGGACGAATGGGTGGATGTTTGTTACTCTTTCACGCAAAAACTACTGAACGGATTTTGATGAAACTTTACAGTAATATAGCTTATACATCAGAATAACACATAGGATACTTTTTATCCCGATATTCCCACGGGATCGACACTTTTGCGGGAGAAACCGCGGGCGCTGCTAGTAAATAAGTAATTATACAGAGTGGTAGGGACATCGACCTGGGGCCCATGTCTGCTATTTTTATAAATTCGTCATTCCAACACGATCCCACCACCATCCCATTGTCATTTTGCTAAAAGTTCGTAATCTGCTAAATTCATAGTGGTTGATCATTGGTCGGTCAATGACACAGAAATTATACGATACTCGTCACGAATTAAAAGCAATGACTGCACAACGACGTTCTAATGGTAGGTCACTGATCAAAGGAACTGTCAAAATTTTTGCAGATTACCGCGTAAGTCAGTAATTCATTTTTCATTACGTACGAGATTACCATTCTATGCCATTTCTTTCAATGGAGTGTCAGTGGTTGACCATTGGAAAGTCATAATGACGCCATTATATTAGTAGATTACCAAACTTGTCAAAATTAACAATTATGAAATCAATGATAGACCATTCTGACACTATTGTAATAGCAGACTTGAGACCCTGTTACCATGGAAATCGACAAAAAAAAATCTACGTTGGTGGTTCTAGCTAGAATCATATGCTGAGTTAATAGTTACAGTTGTCCCGCCACCCTGTATAATTACGAGTATGTCGCAGCCAACTGCTTAAATTAGCAGTTTAGTTAACCGCCTAGCCTCTTAAATAAACGGCGGCCGTTCAACTATCGTTGCGTTGGCCGCTCTCCCTATGCTCTGCGGCCGAAAATTGGCAGACCAATGACCGGACCCGGGACCAAGGGTGCTCAGACACGGGGTCGTCTGGCGCCCGTGTGCTGGTTTGGACCCTGGGGTGGCCACGGCGTGCTATGAGTTCTGGTGCGTCGGTGATGGGAAATACTCCCCAGAGGAGGGTCCAGTGACGGTCAGACGCGGCGGATGAGTGGCCAGTTGGCTGCGACATTATACAAGCTATAGTCACAAAATACAGATAGTACAGAAGTCAATCTACATACAAAGTGCGCTCGAGCAACGCACACATAGACACCGCTTACGGACACGTTATCTCAGACGGGTTGGGAGCTATGCGAGCGTGCGTGGCATCCGCTTGAGACACGCGTCTGTGAAGTGCAGAAATGAAGCAACAAAGAAATGGTTATCTAAGCTCGATTTATATAATAGTTTCCTATTTTGAATAAACGAAGTAACTAAACGAAGAAATAAACGAAGTAACTATTTTGTAAGGTAAATTCACGCCACCAACTATTACGTAAGTTGAAAACATGATTTTTTGTTTGTGTAGATATTGTGTTGTTTTTAGTGTCATTTGTTAGGTTTAAGTCTAAAACGGATAGGGCAAAATAAATTTTGTAAATAGGGTAATCCGTTTTGAAGTTATTAGGGATTTTCGATAGTGAAAATTGACAAATGTAAAATTTTATATGTTTTTGTTCTGTAAACTTTTTGTATTGTAATACTATGTTTATTGTTTTGTTTTAATATTGAAGAATAAGCACAACAATAAATCAAACTAGATACGATTGCCACTAGTACCACGATAGTTTTTTGTGCATAAGTCAAAGTCGACGACCCTAGCGCGTCCGCCGAGAGCGTAGACTATGAAAAGTGAAGTACATACACATGATTGACTGTACTATCTGTATTTTGTGCTATAGTCGTTGCGAATCACGAGCGGGCGTCATGTGTGATTTGACTTTCATTGCGCGCTTACAAAATACAAAGTGTTTACTGGCGACGGATTTTACACAATCGTGGACGTCACGTACCTGAGTGTATAGTTACGGTTTCCTAGAAAAGCGATACCCGCTACATAGTATCCGAAATTTACTGGCGAATGACGTCACTGAAACGTTACTCTGTATGTTTCAAATGAGAGGTTTTTCTTTTGAGTATTTAAAAAAAAACATAGTTTCCAAGAACCCTGAAGATGGCGTTGAACTGACTACGTTACTAGGTGCCAAAGTCAAAACGCTTGGAAAAAAAAACATTGCGTCACGTCATATACGCTCGTTGAGTGACAGTTTCGTTTGCTTTCGTTTTAAGATCTCAAAATTACATCCAAGTGAATTAATAAAAAAATTATGTGACGTTCGGTTCCTTGCAGTAACTTACCAAGTTCAGCGCCATCTATCCAGCGACTAGGGAAGCGTTAAAAAAAAAGAAAAAGAAAATCCCTCATTGATGTGATTTCAAGTTAAACAAATATCAACTTTATTTTAATGGTAATGAAGTTGATCTCAGAGTGAGAGTTTGAAGTTATAGCGTAAACTGAACGTTATTGCGTAGAATTAAAGATACTTTTCCATATAAACTCATATTTGTTTACATTTTTGGTAAATAAGTCGCGAATGCAGATTAAGTTGGTGTGTTTTCCTAAAGGGTGTTTTTAGACACCTTAAGGCCCTCTTGTAGTGCATATATGCGTAGTAGGTATGATCAGTATGACCAGTGCTCGAGTGAAGTGTTTTACTAACATAGTTTTAAGTTTATACACTAACACACATTGTATTATTATAATATATGTATATGTTAGTCTGTAAGGTATTTATCTATGGGCCAAAGTAGCCTGAAAATAAAGGTATTATTATTATTTTTGGTAAACGAATTGTGTTTCTTAGCTCTTTGGCTAGTTTAAGCTACATTAACGGACCCTAACCAAGTCAAGGTAGCGTGTGTGTGCTGTTTTTTTTAGATTAATTAATGTTAAGAGGAGTGATTTCACTTTCGTCAATTTGCATGAACATTTATTATTATTATAACATTTCCTCACTCCCCGCATAATACGTATCGGGGCATCTCTCTCTCGCAGGCACTGGCCGGCAGGCGTGAGCGCTTAAACTGCTCAATATCGTCAAATTTTTGTTCTTACTAAAATAAATAACCACTTTTATAGAAATCGTCTTTACCCAGCGCTAGAAAATATTAAAACCTACTCTTTTTTCGTAATATAATTTTTTACTAAGAAATACGTTCGAAATATCGATTTAGTGTCATCTTTGCGATTTTTTTTTTATAGAGCCAACTATTAGTAATTACGTTTCCGTCTTTAGTCAGCGCTTGACCGTATGTTCATTTTTTTTTTAATTATTTTTATTTTGCGGAATATCCATACTAATATTATTATAAATTCGAAAGTTACTCTTACTCTGTCTGTCTGTTACCTTTTCACGCCTAAACCACTGAACACATTTCGATAAAATTTGGCAGATAGATAGATTGCATCCCGGGGAAGGACATAGCATAGTTTTTATCGACATACCTCGCGGGCGAAGCCGCGGGCGGAAGCTAGTGTACAATAAATGGAAATAAATAGCTTCAAAAAACTTTAAAATACTACAATCTTGCCTTAAAGTCAAACCTGGTGCCATTATTTTCATAGCGGCGTCACTGTGACGACCATTTCTCTTTTAGGAACTCGTAGTTTAAGTGTGGAGGGCCTTAATTCAGTACGACTACTTAAAGATTCCTAACCGAAACCACGTCAATTCATTAGCTAATCCCGCCATTCTCTCGTTGATTTCGTGCAATTTCGTTCATTGTGTCATACATAATTACGGACCAGCACTTATATGATTCCACCTGCAGGTACGTTACCTCATAAGTAGAACGTTATCAGTTATAGGAGGCAAGTCAACTAGACATGTAAGGATCGAGACTTACGAGTTGTAGGTCGTAGGTTCGAACCCAGACAGGCGCTTCACTTTGTGTAAATTGTTTCATCACCACTGCTCTCAAAACGGTGAAGGAAAACATCGTGAGGAAACCGGCATGTCCTACAACCAAAAATTCGAAGACATGCGACATTGTAGCGGTATCTACAACGCCACATGAGAACAACGCGTAATACTGACGTCACGCAAAATCCTGCATCTCGCAAGCAGAGTTTACCGCGCAACTAGCATAGATACAACGGCCCGACATGAATCATTGGGCAGTTGCCCAAGGCATCACCCCTTTTCTATAGTGTGAGTGAGCTTTTCACCCTGTACCTCATACCTCTATAACATCTACCAACCTACACTGAGCCCTCGTGGTAGATTATGGCCCACTTCCTCTCGAAGAGAGAAGGCCTGTATCCCAGCAGTGGGAACAATAGAGGCTGACTATGATGATAGCATATTGCCCGAACCAAGGATTGACGTTATTACCCTAAGCTGGAGTCGTATTTGCTACCACTGAGCCAAAGAAGCAAACAATTGAACCTTCTGAATCTAATATTTGATATGCTCAAAGGGAGGCTCAGATATACGTCTACGATTCACAAACATTTATCTAGCATCCGATTCGGAATTCTGTTGTAAGCAGGATTTTGGTATCAGTTTCGCTACGCCCTATTGCTGTATTACGGAATACAAATTCTTTAGGATTACACTTTTTTTATTGTGACAATGATATTTCTGGACGTTGTAAAAGGACTTGCTCTGTTATGATATTTTTGTTAGAAATGTACTTATTTATTTTCTTTCAGCAAAATTCCTGGAGTTGCAAAAACGAAAATAAATACTTACGATCTTTTTTGGAACATGACTTTTCCTAGCACAACTCTTGTTTAGCAAAAAACCGGCCAAAAGCGAGTCGGAGTCGCGCGCCGAGGGTTTCGTATTGTGAAACGTGAAATGTTTTTAAATTTTCATCGGCGATGCCTATATTCGTCAGAGAATTTTAACACTACAGTATAGAATATTGATATATAATGCTATCCTTTTATGATTCTGCCAAAGTGGCCTTTTTAGGCCCCCAGGATGCGTGCCGCGATGGCCCGGGGAAAGAGTTCCTGGAAAGATTGTGCCTTCAAGTGGGAAAGTATAGGCTAACAAAAAAATAATCTTAGGTACTTGTTATCATATACTTAACTAGCTGTTGCCCGCGACTTCGTCTGCGATCCAGGATGAAAATTAACCTATGTCCATAGTCAAGAGGTTTCTAATATAATTCAATCATGATTCGAAAGACACGTGGCGCTATCTATTATCATAATAACGTTATTGTTGTTTTCCTCAGGAGCAGCACTTTTTTTCGGAATGAAAGGTACCCTATGTCCGTTTCTGTACACCTGACAACGTATATGCAAAATTTCAGGATGATCGGTTCAGTGGTTTAGGCGTGAAAAGATAACAAACAAACAAACTTACTTTCTCATTAATAATAGGTATTGGCGCCGATTCTGTTGTTCACAAACTAAACTAAATTTAAGTTCATGCATCTTTTTCTTTCTATTTCATTAAGAAAAAGACAGAAGATAAATATTAGTTTAGTCCTGTCAAATTAGGATACTCCATAGACAATTTAGACGAGATTAAAAAATTGGCTGTTAAAAATACCTACGTCAATTTACGTCAGGCGCTGACTAATTTGACAGGACTAAACTAATATTTATCTTCTGTCCTTTTAAAGAAGAATGGGGTAATATCCTCCAGGTGGTACGAGGACTAAAACACGGTGACTTGATTATAGTGGACGGTATTATAAATTCAACAAGAGAAAAACAAACGGTAAAAAACAAGATTTAAATTGGTGAGAAAGAAGTATGCAACCGCTCAGTAGCGTGGACGATGACGCAGTCCTGTGCCAGCTGATGCGCGCCCGCACGTCGAGCGCCCCCTCCGCGACCGCAGCTCCCTCCCGCGGTCGCCCGGCGCGGCGTGATATTCTCGACACCTTTTCTTATTGAAATAGAAAGAAAAAGATGCCTGAACTTAAATTTAGTTTAGTTTGTGAACAATAGAATCGGCGCCATTAGTTAAGATTACCAAACCATAAACAATATCAATATATTAACACAGTTCCACGATACAATACCTTTCCAATCACCAAAAATACCTACGTTGTTTTCAATTTTCTTACGCCGAGACATCTAATTCTAAGTATCTCCGACATTTTGAATCATTAATCGCAACAGACACACAACAAATCCTCCTGCGGCATGGCGTAACAAAAGGCTATCGCGGCCATTACTTATTTATCAAACTACCCTCCCTGCCCGTTTAATTATTACAGTATCTATCCGTCCTTGGGTATTAGAAATGCGGTCTAAAAATGGATACATTATGGTATTATGATTGTGGGAATTGGGAGTTGTATTGTATTGTTTTAATGGGTTTATTTCTTCTTGTAAGGTCGGGAGGTGAAGTCTATTGGTATGTTTCGTTTCTCAATTCGTTTTAGTAGAGATTTTGGAAGTTAAAGCACAGAATAAATAGTACAAGTACAGAAGAGGCACTTCGCGCAACGATTAATAGAAATAACGACTCTTGCTACTAAGCAACAAAGTGCAATTCAGTTCGCATAAGCGCTCAGTGCCTAACGCGATATTCACCTAAACGTTAAGATATCTCAACAAACAAAAAATCACATTTTCAAGTTGCTCTCATAATTATTCACATCCTTCAAAAGAGCAATGCTTTAAACCAGCCATTCTATTCTTGTTGTTCACTATTCGAAACTTACTTAAAATATTACGCGCGCGCCAGCTCTGTGCCCGAGCGGTGACAACCGACTGCTGCCGTGCTGCGACTGGCGGAGTGGCCGCGACGCCACGCGAAAGTGTAGGCATTTATCGCTGTAGGTACGGCCGAGCGAGGCCGCCGAGGCACAGTATAAAGACTGTGGCCGAGGCCTGGTTAAAGCATAATCAGCCTATAATATTCCCACTGCTGGGAAAAAGGCCTCCTCTATATGAGAAGGAGTGGGCCGTACCACGCGGGCCCAGTGCGGGTTAGTGGATGTCACATGTCTTGGAATTTTTGGTTCTAACACATGCCGGTTTCCTCACGATGTTTTCCTTCACCGTTTTGAGAGCAGTGGTGATGAAATTAAATACACGAAGTAAAGTGCCTTGGTTAGAAGTCACGACCTGCATCTTGTAAGTCGGGACCGAATCCAGTGGGCCACCACTGGTTAAAGAACTACTGCTAAATCGGTCGATTAGTGTGATTCTACTAAAATATATCGTCTACTAAAATTAATTTCCAATTAATATTATTTCAAGTTAAACAGTTGTTAATAAGTTGATTTCAGAGTGACTAGCACCATTGATAAACTTATAAAAATGTTTGAAGTTGTAGCGTAAACTGAACTTTATTATGTAGGACTTAAAGTTATTTTTCCATAAACTCATATTTGTTTACATTTTCGGAAAATAAATAGCGAATGCAGACTAGATAAAAACATAAACTCATGCCTTTTTTCCATGAACCCTAAAAAAAAATAATTTCGTGGGCTACCTTCGCGCATTCCCCTGAACCTTCACAATTTAAATCAGTGCCAAAACAGCTTCACTTTTAAGTGAAAACCTCTGTGAAAATACCTGAGCGGAGGAAATCGAATAAATTAACAAAGAAAAAAAGTAAAAAATCAAACTCGATATCGGTGGAAAGACGGAAAGTGAAAATATCACTTGACCTCAGTTTGGGTACGGTTCAAGAGCAAAGTTCTTAATTCATACCATTGTTTAGTGCTGGCTAGACAAGGTTCGTATAATTGGACCCTTTTCGGGTAAAATACGACTTAATCTTGGATTTTAGAGCCATAGAAAATCCTGATTATAAATAAATTAATTGTGATAAAGTGTCACAATTAATTAATTTATTTAAGTTCTAGCTTTTGCCCATGTCTTTATAGAGGTATGAGGAACAGGGTGTAAGAGCGCTTTCACATTTAGGCAACTTTAGCAGCGCGACAGTCGCACGACTCTCGCGCTGCAGAATTTCATAGTTTAAACAGAAGCGCGGCGGTCGCGCGCTGCCGCCGCGGCCGCCGAGTGCGCTCAGTCGGCGATGAGCCAGTGTTGCAAACGTATGTAATTGTAGACTACACAATGAGCGAGTTTGATATCGAACGATTTATTATTGAAATCAAAAGCGGGAGCAACAATGATTCCCCTTCGGAATCCATTTTTGAAATGATGTGCGCCACAGTGAACTATTTATTCCACCATCATACCATACTGCGATCGCCAACCCGCCTGCCAAGCGTGGCGATTATGGCAAACCCCCCCCCAAAATTGGGGGAGGCCTATGTCCAGCAGTGGACGTCTATCGGCTGAAACGACGACGACGACGACAGTGAACTAAACTGCGGCGCGGCAGCCGCGCTGCTAAAGCGCGGCTGTTCTTATAATGTGAAGGAATGTGCTTCTGCCGCGCTACTGTCGCGCTGCTAACGTCCTAATGTGAAAGCGGCCTAAAGTTCACTCATACTCTATAGAAAAGGGAGGATCCTCCGACCAGACGCGTGTTGTGTCTGGCGGGCAACTGCCCGATGTTTCATGTCGGGCCGTTGTATCAATGTTAGTTGCGCGGTAAACTCTGCTTGTGAGATTCAGGATTTTGCGTGACGTAGTATGACGCGTTGTGCGCTTGTGGCGTTGTAGATACCGCTACAGCTTCCAACACGAGGATTTCGGAGTAGTCACCCACTTTCTAACCATATCATCTTTCATACAGTCCATCCATCGTTTCTTTGGTCGTCCCCTACTCTTGTTACATTTTTAAGCAATCTATATTTATACATAATAATAAAATAGTAACGAAGAATTTTTGTCCGTTTGTCTGGATTGTGGCTAAGTAATACCAGCCGCACGGGTCAATAAATCAGGTTAAGCTACGCTTGCCGCGGTTGGTCCGTGGATGGGTGACCATCTATACATACCGAGACCCCTCCGTGCCTCGGAAAGCACGTTAAGCCGTTGGTCCCGGCTGTCATTCGTAGATCTTTGACAGTCGTTACGGCTCGTCAGAAGCCCGAAAGTCTGACAATCAGTCTTACCAAGGGGCATCGTATTACCCAGTACTGGGTTGTGGAGGTCAGATAGGCAGTCGCTCCATGTTAAATACTGGTATTCAGCTGCATCCGGTTAGACTGGAAGCCGATCCCAACATATTTGGGAAAAGGCTAGGCAGGTGAGCCAGATGATGATGTCTGGATGTATGTTCCGTGTTAGCGCAAAAACGACTGAACGAATTTGGATGAAATTTAATGAATTGGGATGACATTTGGCACACAGATAGTTAATAACCTGGATTAACGCATATGATACATGAACTTTTAATCCCGGTGGAACATTCCCGTGAGATAATTTCCGAGATCCACGTTGGCGAACCCGCGGGCTAAAGCTAGTAAATCAATAAATGTCTTCATCGAAACAAAAGCTAGTCACATTTTTATTTCTACTCTCATGTCTCTTGTTTCCGTTCTCAAGTTTAAACCCTCCAAATGGAGAGGCGCAGTCGGAACTCGACGATTCTTTTTATTTTTAATTATTTCTGCTGTTACTTGAGACGGATTTTGAGGGCTGTCATCGAACGGAGGATAAAGTTTCGATTCCGAAGAAAAACAGTTCGAAAATGTGGAAAATGGTACTTAAGGATTTTCTCAACCATTTTCGTTTACAATTAGACAAGAACTCCTGGCCAGGGTCTGGGTTTTCCGTTAGCTATGATATGGAAATCTTCAAGTTCTAAATGAATATAAGTTACTTCTAGGCAAGCGTGCACCATCGTCGACTGCTAGTCAGGAGATAATGGTAGCAAACTCAAACTTAAACTCAAACCATTTATTTCAAATAAACCATTTACAGGCACTTTTGAATTGGTCAGTCAGAAAATATGAAGCCCATTCCAAAGTATAGCATAATCATTAATCAGTCTATAATGTCCACTGCTGGGACACAAAGGTCACAAAGGTGAGCGGGCCGTCAACCAACACGCGGGCCCAGTGCGGGTTGGCGGATGTCACATGTCTCCGAATTTTTGGTTCTAGGACATGCCGGTTTCCTCACGATGGCGATGCTTTCCTGATAATTCAATTCAATTCAAATCATTTATTTCAGATAAATATCCATACAAATCAAATCAAAACAAATCAAAATAAAATTGCACACTTATAAAATTAAAATCAAATATTAAAATCAAAATTAAAATCTAAATAAAAACTATAATAATGGTAAAGTGGTTTATTTTCTGGCTTTTTGGCATACATTATAAATAAATATCATAAAGTAATAAAATCAAAATCAGCCTACATTGTTCCCACTGCTGGGACACAGAACTCCTCAAAAAAAAAAAATATAGGTACGTAAATATATTTTTATTAAATACAATTAATTCTTATTTTAGACAGTGTTACTCGTACACATTACAATGTACGAATTTCTTACTAAACTTCAACATCCGACGACCCTGGTTACCTATCTCTTTTGGTGTTGTGTTATACATATAAGGTCTATCTATTCATACACGAAATCTATTAAGGGGTCATTGTATTCATCATTACGAACAACATTTACTATGAGACAAATCCTGAAATCGCGAAAAAAAGTCAGCTGTTCCCTAAAATTTTACGAGTTATGCGAACATAAACGTGTGGAACAGCTGATATTTTTTTCGCGATTACGAGTTTGGTCCCATAGTAAAAGTTGTTCATAATGATGAGTACAATGACCCCTTCAGATATTTCGTGTATGAATAGATAGACCTTATAATTATATTGTATCAAACAATATTACAAAGTAGGGTTGCCAACCGTACTATAATAATTATATAGTATTGTACTGTATTTCGGGTCTGCGTACTATATAGGTACTGTTGAAGAAATATATAGTACGCAAAAATACTATATTTTCAACATTTAAAAAATGTATAAACGTACCTTTATATTAACTTTTGACTGATGCGGTCGCGTATATAGTCGAAACGGAGAAAGAGTCATCGTCCCACCACATAGATTTACTATAACAACCTATGTTCAGCACCACTCGATAGAAAACGACTCTTTCTCCGGTTCGACTATAGTGTACCGAAAATAATCTATATAATTCGAAGTTACGAGAAGAAAGAAACAGATGTAGTATCTCATTAATAAAAAAAATGAGCTCTAGATTTACACTAATTTAAAAATTGAATGCGATAAAGCTTAAATTACACTTTTATTTTAGACAAAAAACTGTTAAAAAATGCAAGAAGTGCAAAAAAATATAGTTTTTATGAAAATAAATAAGTAGCAAATATAATATCTTTGTCTATTTTTGCTTTTTCCATAAAATACTATATTTTTTGAACTGTACTATATTTTTTTATAGCTTAGCTTGAAAAATACTATATTTCATCGAAGAAATGTTGGCAACCCTATTACAAAGGCTTTTAGCTCTGAACCTTTTGTTAACATCTTGTTTTACCTTGTGGAACGCAAATAAATGAATATGAATATGAATGTGACTTACGCAGTCAGAATCACGAGCTAAAAATAAAACCCTCAAATACAACCAAGAAACTCAAACACGAAAAACATTTTCCACACCTCATGCTTTACATTGTAAAAGTGGGTTCCTCGTCAAACAACCATGTTTGAAGATATATGTCAAACAAGTGCGGTGTCTCGTCAAATAATGGAGAATTGAGCGCTCTGTTGACACGGAAACATGGAGTCACGCAGATTTACGAACAAAGGGAACCTATTGGCTTCATGAATTCGGTAATTAGCTCGGAATTGCCTGTCGTGTGATGGGAGCAAATTATAAATTACATGAGTCGGTTGACATTTTTGTTTATGTCGATGGATGCTGTTCGAAGTTCTTGTTCTCGTTTAGTAAAGTGGAAGTTATTATTAACTACTTAGGATTATGGCACGTGTCTTTGAAAGCAATGTGACGGGTCACAAAAATTACAAAAAAAAAACAACTGACTTCCAATAAAAACTTTTTTACAAAAAAAACAACCGACTTCCAAAAAACACTACAAAGTGAAAAATAAGTTTAATTTCGGAAGTCGGTGTCTTTGAATCTGTATTTTAGTTTTTTGCCACCGACTTCCTAAATGAAAGTTATTTTTCACTTTGTAGTGTTTTTTGGGAGTCGGTTATTTTGTTTTCTGTAAAAAAGGTTTTTATTTTTCACTTTTTAGTGGGTCACTTTGTAATTAATCTCAGTTACAATAGCCTAATGTCAACTACTCATCATCTTTTAAAAATTATTTCTTTTCCCGTTGCAGGGACGTAAATTGTTGAATCTCCTAGTAAGAACCAGGAGAACTGGAACTGATTGAGAAGTCACCATCAGCTCCACTTCAAAATACGCATTGTAACGAGCATAAATGCTTAGCAACCACATTAAAGTACCTAATCGAATCGCAACCCGTGAAATACTTATTATTGAGTAGTTCCGATGGCCATCAGTGGTCTTCATCATCAGTTCCACTTCACGAAATGGTGCTTTCCGAGAGCAAATGCACGAGTTACTATAAAAAATACTCAAATCGCTATAGGTGTGCCTATAAAATTTGAGGGTTTTCCTCGATTCCCGTGGGATTCCCTCATCAGATCCCGACTTAGTGATAATAGGACCACCTCGAGAACATACCCTTTCAAACACAAAATAATTTTTGGAATCGGTCCAGCCGTCTTTGAGTAATCGGTGAACATACATATATAAAAAAAAAACATATATAAAGTCGAACATATAACCTCCTCCTTTTTGGAAGTCGGTTAAAAAAGACACTACAAAGTGAAAAATAACTTTAATTTCGGAAGTCGGTGTCGTTGGTTCGCATTTTCGTTCTTTGCCACCGACTTCCGAAATTAAAGTTATTTTTCACTTTATAGTACCTATCTTTTTTGGAAATACGTTTTTTTTTGTGAAAAAGTTTTTTTTTTCACTTTTAAGTTGTACTTATAACACACAAATTCGTATAACACGACTTTCTATGTAAATGTCAGTGACAGGAAGTCATTATAACATCATCAATATAAATTAAGTGGCATAAATACGTATTGTTGAAGCTAACTCAAAAACTACTAAAACAGAGTTAAAAATGTATACGGGACTACCCCTTTTTTTTTTTTTTTTTTTTGCGGATGGGAAATCATCAAATGACTCCTCCCGCTCTGGGTGGAGCGGAAGGGAGTGTCAGACTCTTACTGACTAAAACCCACCCGTGTTCCTTCCTTAGCCCTTTATGTTCCGGGCCAGCGGTAACCCTTTCGGACAATCCCGCTGACCCGGCAGGCTTCGGCCCTAAGGGGCCCCTCCTCGATGCTGACATCTCTTTGAGGCGCGCGTGGAACACGTACGCGCCGTCCGGCACGGGCCTGGTCCTGATCGGACGGTGAGCTACCCATTACTCACCGCCCGCAGGCCCGCGCCTACGGTGGCCGGGAGTCGTCACGCGGCTCCCGACGCCTGGGGCGTCCCCCGCGGCGGCTGAGACGGGAGGCTCTCTCCCTGAACCGTCCCGCCACCTCCTTCGCTAGCATGACTGCTTCGCAGAAGGAGATGACTGCCTCCCACTCCCTCTCGCCCCGGACCATGGCTTGCACCAGGGCTGGACGCGAGAGGTCGCCGTCGCTGCCGATCGCCTCTATGAGGACACGGCGGTGCTCCGCCCAAGCGGGGCAGACCTCCACCGTGTCCATTAGATACCTCGTGCAAACTTATTTACTTATTTCAAAACAATCTGTCATGGCCTTTCCTACCGGGTCAGCGGGACTACCCCTGAGGCATACCCTATCCATTAAAAACACAATTTTGGAAATCGATTTACAATTACAAAAAAAAACAACATAGTCAGTTTAATTGAGAACCTCCTCCTTTTGAAGTCGATTAAAAAGAAAAGTTCATATTGAAAATAAGCGAAGCTGTACCCGTTTCTTCCACAAAGACGAGGTCGCGGGCGGAAGCTTGTTGATAAATAAGATACTCAGTCAAATGTTAGTCATTTAAATAATAAACCAAGCTACTTTCTAGTAAAGAAGCCTTAATATTTTACTTATTACTGATACGTAGTTTTAATACAAAAATCCTTTAATATCACCAGCATTTTGTGGGGATAATTAAGTAAAGTGTCCATTTGCAAAAATACAGACCAATACACCTCTAGCCGGAAAAATACACCCCACAACAGAACAGAACCTAACGCAATTTGTGCCGAAAAGTTGCACGATTTAATCCTAGCGGTCGCCGACAAAAAGGCCATTATAGACGAGTCCGCTCTTATCACGTTAAAGGGCCGTCCCTTTAAGTTTGACTAAATCCGAGCACTTTTTATAGATAAATGGACCCGGTCTGAAGTATCACTCAGTGTTGGAAAGACGTTTGTCAGAATATATTATTGGAAAGCGTAATTTAGTATTTTTGGGGGGAGCTTTGTGTTTCATTTCGGAGTTGTTTCACGTTTTGGACGGGAAAGCCTCTGTGATTATGCAAAATTTGAGTAAATTATTAAGGGGTCCTTTCGTCTATGTCGAAAATAACAAGTCATTGTAAACTGGCTTCAAAAGGAGGTTTACGTTAGTAGAGTTACAGAAGAGACACAGTTGAAAGGTCTCCTGATGTGATTGTTATTTTCTTGCACTTGTAATCTTTAAACTAAAACTCACTAACGTTTTTGGAACAGAGTTCTTTATCGCAGCATGCAGTAGAAGTAAACAGGCAGAAAATTTCACGTACCGAAAAAGCGTTTTGCCCGAAAAAGTTAGTTCGAAATGTCAAAACTTTTGTTTTTGCTTTTAATACAGAGCCATCTAGTATAGTTTTTAGCAAGCTAAAATAGAGAAAATAAAATAGTTAGATGGCTCTGCTTTCATAGATAATTAATTTATAGCGAAAGTAACTTTGTTCCAATCCGTTTTTATTTCTCTTGACTTCGCACTATATGTCCATTTAGCACATGTCACGTTTAGTTTAGATTTTTTAAAATGTTGTCCCAAAAAGATCACGTCCGCAAAGTTAGAAGTTTCCCGCGCTTTTTTTGGGAACACAGATATTTCATGGCGACAGATTTAGGTATGAATGATTCATTCAATTACATTTTTCTTAACGCTAGGTACTTTGCCCCACAAAACTGCTTACGCAGTTTAACTGTGAGATAGTTGAGTCTCTATTACAGTAACCTTAATATCAGGTACATCTATAACTTAATATTTACGCTTACATAAGAAACTAATAAATATTTTTGAAGTTTACGTGCGAATTTTACTTTATTATCTTCTTGTCTTGTCTTGTCTTGTGTATGGCAATAGTAAGTACTTGTACTTCCTACGCGTTTTGGACACCTTTCTAATTTTCTCCCGGGTTAATGTCAATTGAGTAACTCTCAGGGGCTATGTTGATAGGAAGAGGATGACTACCCGCCGCAGCCGTCCTTGGTCGTTAAGTCCCTTCTGTTTATTATGGAGCGTAAAAATGTTATGTCAGAAACAGCAATAGAAGTTTTATGTTTTCAAATAAATTATCTATATCATACAGCTTTTGGAATATCCCATTATTTACTGAGCTGATACATAGCAACCAGCAGGCGCGGGTTCACCACCCCTAATATCTAGCCGTCCTAGGCCATGCAGCACCTTACTATTGCGTATAGGTCTACCAGAGTCTCATGGCAAAAAAAAAATCAAAAAAACTTTGTGGTTTTCATACATTTGACAACATTGGCAATGACAAACGTATGAAAACCACAAAGATTTTTTTTTTTTGCCATGAGATTCTGGTAAACCTATAACACACTATCAATCGCAATCTAAATCATTTTGAAGGATATTGCTAATCCATTGCTTCATATGTTCGAAAACATTGTCTGCTCAATGACGTAAAAAACGCAATGAATGTTGTTGAACTATCAAGATGAAAGTCGTTGCTACTGCTAGCGTGTTACGCAGTTACCCCACTGGGCCTACTCGGCCTTCGAAAGTCCGCCTCTTTATAGAAAATTGGAACTTATTAACTTTATTATTGCACGTCACTGACGTAGCCAGGCAATACTACAAACAAGTCTTCAACAAAGTATTCGATGTTATTGGATCCATTCACCTCGAATCTATCAATTACTTGGTTAATTGACGTCTGCCAGACGTAACCTCCTGAATACAAACCTATCGAGTTACGATCGATACAATTCACTTATTTATGTACATCCTTATTAGTTATAGGGTTGTCTACTTGAGGAAGTGTAAGTTAGGATGTGTATGTCGTATAACTAGCTGCGCCCCACGGTTTCACCCGCGTAAGTGTCGATCCCGTGGGCATATCGGGATAAAAAGTAGCCTATATGTTAATCCAGGGAGTCAGCTACCTCTATACAAAATTATATCAAAATTGGGCCAGCAGTTTGAGAGCGAAGAAGTAACAAACATATAAACACACACAGTCACAAACTTTCGCCTTTATAATGTTAGTGTGATAGATCAACATACAAAATCAGCGTATAATGTTGCTGGGACACATGCCTCCTTTCTTCGAGGGAGTGGGCTCAGTGCGGGTTGGTAGATGTCACATGTCTTCGAATTTTTGGTTCTAAGACATGCCGGTTTCCTCACGATATTTTCCTTCACCGTTTTGCCTATTACCACAGACCGAGCATCAATTTGGATGAGCCTGACACCTTATGTCAAAATCCAGTGCCACTTAGCCTGACGTGGGAATCGAACCCTACGTTCAGCAGTAACTCTTGCTACCAACGAGACAGTCTTCTGTTTCAATCTACAATCTTCATAATTTTTTCTGTTTTTTTGCTAGCCTATATTGTGTGCTATTGCTGGGCAAAGACCTCCTCTTTTTTCTTTCAAACCACTCTTGTTTTCTACTTATTAAAAAAAAAACACAGTTCTGTAATGTTTTTAAAATTATGTACTGTAAAGGTTGTTCGCAAAGGTCGACCTTATGTAGCGCAGGCTTTTTTCTTTGGGTAGGAAATTATCAAATAACTTCTGTCGCTCTGGGCGGAGTGGGAGGGCGTGTCAGACTTTTACTGACTAAAACCCACCCGTGTTCCTTCAGCCCGTGCCAGGGGCCACGGTATCTCTTTCGAACAACCCGCGACCCTGGCAGGCATCGGCCCTAGCGGACCCCGTCAGTTAGTGCTGACATCTCTTTGAGGCGCGCGTGCAACTCAACGCGCCGTGGACCTTACCGGACGGCAAGCTGCCCAATGCTTGCCGTCCGCAAGCCCGCGCCTAAGATGGCCGGGAATTGGCTGTCGAATCCCGACGCCTAGGGCGTCTCCTGCTTTATTGCAGGCTGGCATTAAACTCTGGTTACATTCGAAGAGTCAAGGAGTCTTACCAAGGGGTATCATATTACCTAGTAATTGGGTTGTGGAGGTCAGATAGGCAGTTGCTCTATGTAAAATATTCAGCTGCATCCAGTTAGACTGGAAGCCGACCCCAACATAGTTGGGAAAAGGCTAGGCAGATGATAATGACGTTCGAACAGTCAAGCGAATTTAGAATGAGCTTTCAAAGGGGATTGAAGATTTTATATGGAGCCTGGCTGGCATACCTACTGTCGCACCATTTTTTTTTTCAAAATGGCAGCCACGAATTATGCCTATATAAACCGATTGCTGACATCAATGCAAACGGAGAAAAGTTATTCACGTGACATCCATATTACTACTTAGATGTTGGAAATAATCATTCTGAAAGTTTAAAGTAATTAAACATTTATGCAACAAGATGTACGCAAGTTCAAAAATATGGATGTCACGTTATCAACTTTGAGCGTTAATATCGCGGAAACGTGGCACGTTACGGGGTTTGGTCTTATAATGTTTTCTGTTTGCATTGATGTCAGTTATCGATTTAGAGGCTTCAGGCGTGGCCGCCATTTTGAAAAAAAAAATGTCGGCGAGGTAGGTATGTGTTGGATCATTCGGTTCCCTACAAACTGGTTGAGCTGGATGGTGCCGATCCACGCGTCATGTTCGTGAACGGGCGCCGTCGGTTGAGACTGGTCATCTCTTAACTGCCAATGCTTATTTTTAATCTTATATTTTGAATTGTTTCTTAATTTGTGTCTTTTTTTTACATTGTTCTCACATATAGAAGCAACAAGAATAATTTACCCAGGATTTTGTAATATCTTGATTTAAATAGTGTCCATGGAGTTTCTTGCCCGTTCTTCTCCATAGAGATCTACGTTTTGGAATGGGCAACTAGCTTCAACTTTCGGACTAACTGACAGACTATTTAATTTTGACAATTCAAAAGTGCCTGTACAAGGTTGAATTGATATAAATGCCTTGAGTTTGAGTTTTTATGCCATCGACCTTTAAAGCCCTTTTTGTCTTAGGATTTTGTTTGAAAAAAAAACAGTGATGGTGTAGGCGCGCTCGTGTTGACACGTTCGCTTGAAATAAACTAAGCAAATACCGGATGAAATTAAATAGGTGCGACAAATTCATTCATTCATTTTTTTCACCTCACAGTTCATGTTGTTTATATGTATATATATGTTATGTATGTATCTATCATGTAATAGTATTTATTTTTGTACTTTATAGTCATTTCCTAGCTATTTATCCCATTTGTAGCACCTGCCATGTTTTGTCTCTGCATCACCCTAAGGTTGACTGGTAGAAAATGCCTCAGGCATTAAGTCCGCCTTTGTAAAGTATTTCTTTTACTTGTGCATATAGTTTTAATAAATAAATAAATAAAATTCAGCATGCTATAAAGTAAATTTAGAGCATGTTATTAAGGAATGGGATGCACATACGTGCGCGTAGGCGAGCGATGTATTTTTATTTTACTGTGTTTAGTTTAGTTTGTGATCTTCCTGTACGAGTCGCAATAAATACTTTTTCTTTCTTCTTTCTTTCTTTCGATGTGCAACGTCGTCGCGCGCTCTTGTTTTCGTAGGACGGTCATAATTATATAAATATCGCTAGTTCAACATGTTGCCAACTTGTTTCATTGTTTAAACTCAGCTACGAATGGGTTACTTATCGGGGGCGCGCTAAAATTGATAAGTAAGTATTTTATTTTACTTCTTTGTTTTGAAAAATTCGAAAAACAAAGAAAAACTGGAACGACGATAATTCAAGGCAAATGCACTATCTAAGACGACAATTACACGATTTTTTTCAAGAATTTAGTTTTTGGAAATGACAATTTATTATGATTGCGTAACAGTTACTCAAGCTCAAAGCATTTATTTCAATTAAACCAATGACAGGCACTTTTGAATTGTCAAGGGGTCGGTCAGTCAGAAAGATGAAGCTAGTTGATAAGTACTGCACCTCTTATTTCGATTTGTCGCAAGTTCTCAATTTCATCCTGTATAACGTTGTATAATTTTACACGTAACAAGCGCGTTTTATTTACTTACATCGGTAACAAACCCATAAATAAAAGAACACAGTGACACGGATATAAACGTCAATACACAGTGTTTGATTACAATGCACACAAAGAGATGTTGCCGTGAAGAGCGAGATAGTGTACAGCTGCCATTGTCTATACCGATGATAATGTAGTGCCTAGATACAACTGTAGATCTGGTACTTTACCAGCTGGGGAGATGGCACTCGTGTTACTTGATAAACTTGTTTTCATTAAGAAATGTATGATTTAATTCTGAGAAAATGAACACCTAAATTCACAAACATTGCTTGTCTAAGTAATGTAGCAATACTGTGCGAAGTGAGGCATTTCTCGATGCGTTCCATATGACAAGCCTTTAAATTCATAAATATTAAGGGACGCATAGTGCCAAACGCCACTCAAATATTGTCCATAAATAGGTTTTTGGGACCCTATGCGTCCTCGCTTTGTGAGACCTCATAGTAATGTTTGTGAATACGGATGTAAGTATTTATGATAGGTACGAAAATTAGGTGTAATTTTAAATGTTACATAAAATTTCAGTGCAAAGACACATGTAAATATTTTATATATGAAGTAGTATATTCATTTTTTTTTCAACAGGTAAGCACTTGGCCTACATCTCACCTGTTGGTAAGTGATAATCAGGTCCGGTGGAAGCGATTTTCACCCGAAATCCTCAACGAGGATGAATTTTATGTCAATACAAGAGAGAAGTGATTTAAAAAAGCTAAATCAAGATTGTCTATAAGTTTTAGGATTCTCGATAGAATCTCGAAGTGGACCAGTTTATTTGTATTTTCACTTTCAGCAATTATCCATCTCGTGTCAAGCAAATCTCATTAACAGTTTCTCGTCGAAGTAATAAAAACTTGGCCGATTCCTATAATTTAAGGACTGTTATTAGTTAAAATTTACACTCTTGTATCTTTACCAATAATGAAGTAAAGACCTCATAGCTTTCCATAGTAGACCCTCCCATAAGGTAGTCGCTATCACAGGTAAAATTAGCTTACAAATCTATTTACATGCCCAGTTTGGCTATAAAAACTGCTATCATTGGTTAACCAAACGATTCGTTTTTAGGGTTCCGTATCCAAATAGCAAAAAACGGAACCCTTATGAATTCGTCATGTCTGTCTGTCTGTCTGTCCGTCCATATGTCACAGCCACTTTTTTCCGAAACTATAAGAACTATACAGTTGAAACTTGGCAAGTAGATGTATTCTGTGAACCGCATTAAGATTTTGACACAAAAATAGAAAAAAAACAATAAATTTTGGGGGTTCCCCATACTTAGAATTGAAACTCAAATTTTTTTTTCATAAAACCCATACGTGGTGGGGGTATCTATGAATAGGTCTTCAAAATTAATGTTATTGAGGTTTCTAATATCATTTTTTTCTAAACTGAATAGTTTGCGCGAGAGTCACTTCCAAAGTGGTGAAATGTGTGTGCCCCCCCTGTAACTTCTAAAATAAGAGAATGATAAAACTAAAAAAAATATATGATGTACATTACCATGTAAACTTCCACCGAAAATTGGTTTGAACGAGATCTAGTAAGTAGTTTTTTTAATACGTTATATTCGTAAACCGCAATTTACCTTTCATTCAATCAATTCAAATATAAAAAAAAAACATTTAATTTCATAAACATAAACCTTATGCATAAACCCGGATGTTACGGAACCCTCGGTGCGCGAGTCCGACTCGCTCTAGCCCGGTTTTGTTTATAGAAACCGAGCAAGAAGGAAAATCAAATTGTCTCAAAACCTCTTTACTTTATGACTCGAAAATCGAAACCTATTCTCTTCATTTTGACAGTCTGTAAACATGTCCCTTTACCTTTAGACTCCCAGTAAGCATACATCTACGTAGGCGTAGGGTAAAAACACACGTTTTCAGTGAATAGGCCCCTAACACAAAAGAGGCACTGCGATGATGCTCACGTAACTCCCGAGTCTAGTCCACGATGTTTCTGCAAACGAATGTTCGAGAATCTTTTGAAGAATACACCGTCTTTTTTTTAATAATACAAACTTTTTTTTTGTTTGAGGAAAAACTAGCGAATTGTATTCCAAATACAAAATGCTCATTCATGAAAACTTTGACATAATATTTGCACAGTTTTTATTTTTAAATATACCTTCCTGGGGCCGTATTACGTAGTATTAATGCCATCATGCCTATAGTGCGAAAACGGGAACTATCCCATGTATAGCTCCGTCTCTCTCTTACACTGGAATCATGCAGGCATTAAACCGTCATAATACAGTAGGTGCTGTATATTTCCATATCGGTTTAAAATGGGGTAAGCAGGCAATGAATCTTTAACTGCCTGACATTTAAGTTATATGATTTTCATGAATAGTTATGCTACCAGTGGCTGTGTGTGAAAGAAGCGATTAATTATGAGTATCAAACGGACTCTTTAATACATCTCTGTCTTCCCCTATGGAGAATATACATAATTATATGATCTGATGTTATATTTAAGGGTTTAAGTAATAAGGATGGATGACCTTGAAAATGTTGGCGGGACAGACTGGATGCGGAAGGCGGAGGATAGGGTGTTGTGGGCAACTTGGGAGAGCTCTATGTCCAGCAGTGGACTGCAATAGGCTGCGTTGATATATCAGTCAGTCAGGACTTTGAATTTTATATAAATAGATTTTAATAATTTACTTTCAGGTAAACTGGAATCTGTTATGATAGTTATAAGGGAGATCACTAAATAAAGAAACACACTAAAGCCCTTTGTACACGGTACGGCGCATAAACGGCGCTGTAGAAAAAACGAGGTATTTCTCGAAACGCACCAACCTTGAAAGGCACCAAAAAATACGTCGAAAAAAAAAATCATAATTTTATTCCTCGAAATGCATCAACGACGTAACATGGAGAAGAGCCTGAAGGATTTGTAATAAATGATACCGATAGACGTTTCATTTGGTGCGTTTCGAGGATTACCCCGAAAAAACGTGTCTGCCAACAAGCTTCCATAGTGATCCATACACAACACAACACTGACGACCGTTCCTACACACGGCGTCCATGTCTATACATGGACGCCGTGTGTAGGAACGGTCGTATACATATTGTAGTAGCTTGAAGTGCTGGCGTCTATACGCCAGCACTTCAAGCTACTACAATATGTCAAAGGAGATGTTTCAAAACGGGCCCAGTATATGTACAGTACCTCGAAAAATCGATAAAAATCCCTGGAATTCGGGAAAAATACATAAAAATTGCATAAATGCATATTTTTCTTGTAATCATTTGATATTTTTCAATTATTTTTATTGACTTTCAATGTGGCGTCTCGCCAATTTAGCTACTCTGTGGTTAAAAAACAGTCACTGTATACCATAGATCGACCATTGATCATAGACCGTGAGCTGTCTACTGTCACTTTAGTCGCTTTCGTTGTTTGTTTACATTAGTAATAAAAACATTTCTGTGTATTTGATAGTTGAATCAAACTAACGCTACGTTGTTTTTGTCTGAGTTAATATTTCGACGGTAGAATGTTTGTATTCTGTACATTTATGCTCTAAGTAAAAATCTTAAATCATTTTTTTTTATGAAAATTCGCAGGTTAACCTATGAGGTTGTCGTCTGCATAACTGGACTATACTTTACGTACAAACTAAAACTAGATCTAAAATAATAGGTATTATAAAATATTAAAAGTACGGTGACGTAGTGATTCTCTTTGACAATGTAATACTTATGACAGAAATAAACATGTCAAACGTCAATAATCAATCAACATGACAGCTTACCGCCATGACGGATTTTTGTTGTGTGTTGCAATTTCAAGTGTACATTCTTGTGCTTTACTACCAAACAAAGCCTATTTATAGTAATTGGATGATTGAAAACGGTTTTAATTGTGTTTCCCCATTTTTTAGTATGGTGTACAAAGACCTGGCCGGGGCTCCATACATTTTGAAACATCTCCTTTCTTTAATAGATTTTCAACTTTATCACTAAATAATAAGGTTCAAAGTTGATTGTGAAAATTTGACAGTTTCGGGTAGCTTGATGTGCTGGCGTCTGTACAAGCTTCCATAGTGATCCATACAACACTAACGACCATGCTTACACACGGCGTATCGCGTATAAAAACGTGTGTAAAAAAGTCTATAAACCAACCAAATTCATACTACATTTTGCAGTAGTCTTTTGTTTAAATGCATACCCATCCTCAATGCAGTTAACTTATTCCGTGTGTATCATAAAATTGCTTGTAGAAAGAGCTTGTTGGCAGCCGTCACGTATTCCTAAACTTTTCCTGGCCTTCTTCCAAGGTATGGCAGCGTGAGTTTATCAATGTACCATTGTGTACCCATTTTAGTGATAATTTATGATCACGGCTTTTACAGCATCCTGTTGTAGGAGATGCGCATCATCTGAGTTTTATCTTACCTTTATGTGGTACCTGGGTGTGGTAGTGAAAGAGCGTTCCCTAGTAATAAGATAGATAGATAGATAAAACGTTTATTCAGTGCAACAAAAGACACAATACAGGTATTAAAAAAAAACATCAAAAAAGGTGATAAAAAAAAACAAAGATTAAAAAGATAAATTGACCCATAGACACCTAGCTCGGCGATCACTACTGGGCGGTGTGTCTCATGGTTGCACCAAATGAGAGTCCAGCTCAGCATGTGCCAGGTACAATACCTGTAATAAGGCGAAAGCTGAATTGTTGCTCATAATTTTTTCTTTGTAGAACTTATCTTCCGAAACCTTACATAGTTTTGTGGTCCGACTTACACTTGAAAGGCCGGGTATACTATAACTGAGTACAGTACAGCTACAGTTTACGTGGTCAGGCCTTACCTGGCAAATTTTTTAATAATTTTCTCTGTAACTAACAAATGTATTTACGACATAATTATGTAAGTTAAGTCAGGGTTTATTATTAAGCACCCTCGCCGTATTGCACAGGCTTCCACCAGTGCCGGACGGGAATGTCCAGGTGTTCCCGGCCATTCCCGGGACTACGGGAATGGCCAGCCGGGGGGACATGCGGGGCCCGCCAGCCAGGCGGGCATGCACCGGGGGGTTGTGGACGCAAAGGCTGAGCCGGATTCCCATGACCCCCCATCAAGGCGGTGAGGGAACACCGCTGAGTTTTAGTGAGTATACTGCCACCTTGTCAGGGAGTCCCACATACTCCATCTCATCTCCCGACGAGCGGAGATGCGTAATGTCATTTCTCAGCGACAAAAAAAAAGGGTTTATTATTAAGCAAATTGACATCTTATGTCAATTTGCCTTTACATAAACAAAATATGTCAATAATAACCTCCTATTTACCGCAAGATTCGCAACCTCTATAGTCTCAACAGCCATCACTATACTTCAAAAAAAAAAAAAAACAAACTTGACTAAACAAACATTAGCCGGCCTCTCAAACTGGATCTCGTATGAATGGCGGCTGCAGGCTCCGCGCCTACACAAAGTTGTCGAGCACTGCTTTGACTTGGCAGCTCTGAATGGGCGGCCAGTTGACTGTCTGTGCCCCTAATGTGCGTTTAAACTAAATATTAGGGCTTTTAGAATGTAACAACTACTTGCCAAACCCGTGCAATAAAAAAAAATACATAGAGTTACTTAAGAGCGTTTACGCCGTACGGCATTTCATACAAGCTTTCAAGCACTTGTTTTTCGAAATGAATGAACCGATTTTAATGAAAATTCATACGCTTAAGCAGGATACGAAGGTCTAAAAAGTTATTTAAGAACATTTTCAAAAAATAGTGTAACCCAAATTAGACCGATTTTACCACAGAAACAGAGATTTCCAGTTATCTTTTTTAAGACATTTCTAAAATGTTCTTACATTCAATAAGACATTTCTAAAATGTTCTTAAGTAACTTTTTAGACCTTTGTATCCTGCTTAAGCGTATGAAGTTTCATTAAAACGGGTTGTTTCATTTCGAAAAACAAGGGCTTGAAAGTTTGTATGAAATGCCGTATGGCGTAAACGCTCTTAAGAGATTAGGGGAAATAATACATTTTATTTACAGAAAGTAGATGTTTAGTCTGTGTAATAAAAGGTTTGATTCACGTGGCAAGGGTTATTGGGATTTTTTATTTGGAAATTCTCAGTATCAGCCTGGAGCTGGTAATGAAGTACGAAAATGGCATCAGTCTCGTCACGGACTCATGATAGAACTGGCGAAATAAAGGCAAGCTATAAAAATATCAACTATTTATTATTATTTTTTTTATTTTTTATTTTATGATTAAAAAAAAAACTTTGATCCGTCCTCCTGCGAGTTTTACAAAATGTCGCTTAGACCAATTAGCCTTTCAACCGTCGATATGTTACCGGAAATGTTTGAAACCTAGGAATTTTACACAATTCCTAGGAAATATATGCAATTCCAAGCCTACTTAGGAAACGTGTAAAATAATCTTTCAAAGATTCTTTAATACACATCGTCGTTTCAGCCGATAGACGTCCACTGCTGGACATAGGCCTCCCCCAATTTTGGGGGGGTTTGCCATAATCGCCACGCTTGGCAGGCGGGTTGGCGATCGCAGTATGGTATGATGGTGGAATAAATAGAGAACGCTGCTGCCCATTCTCCGGTAAGACCCTAATACACATACAACATGTCCCAAAATTCAACGATAAGCCAGCACCGGAGGATAGACCTGCCCATGACTACTCGGGGAAAAAAAGAAAAAAAATATATATCTCTTTTTTTTTGAAGTTATAAAAAAAAAGAAGAAATTCTTAAAAAAGTGAGACCTTTTATGATATTTTTCACTACCATGACCACACTTTTTTAAATATTTCTGTTATTTTTTTTTATAGGCAACCTGAATAGCACTGCTATCTACCACAATTCTTAAAAAATCCAGAATACCTCTAGTTTTTTCACGTAAATTAATGAAACTTAATTTATTCCCTAAATTTTTTGAAGATTTTTACTTTTAATCAACTTTAACTCATCGTGGTGTAAAAAAAAAGTATGAACACTACTATGGCAAGTTTTTTTATAAATTGACGCAACTAATCAAGATTCCAAAATGGTATAATACTCTAGGCAAACAAGTTAAAAAAAAAAATGTTCCTATTATTTCTAAACAGGGGCCAAATGACGGTCTGGTAATAAAAAGTATTAGTTCTTGGAAAATGTTTAATATTTAAATAAATGGTCAAACAATTTCTCATGTAATTTATTAACATTATAACCAATGTTCAAATTGTTTGCCACCAGCAATAATACATGCACGACATCGCCTTAAAAATGACCGTTTTATTTGTCTTGCATATCTTCTGCGATTAATATGATCCGCAGCCTGACTGATATTTCGACGAAGCTCGTCCAATGACGCAATGGGTTTTGAGTAGACCCTGTCTTTAAGACAACCCCAATAGAAGAAGTCCAGGGGGTTCAAATCGGGTGAACGAGGTGGCCATAAGATAGGACCAAGTCGCCCGATCCAACGCCCTGGATACTCTTGATTTAAATATTCTCGCACAGGGCGGGCATAGTGTGCTGGGCAACCATCATTTTGGAGCCACATGTTTTGGAGATCATTTAAGGGCACGTCGTCTAGCAATTCTTGCAAGTCATTTTGTAAAAAGTTTAAATAACTATTGCCATCTAAGTTTCCTTGTAACTCAAAGGGCCCAATTACTTTTCCATTTAATATGCCGGTCCATAAGTTAACCTTGAATTGATATTGGGATCTGTCTTGTCTCATCAAGTGCGGATTTTCATTGCTCCAACTATGTAGGTTGTGTAGATTTAAATATCCATCTTTCTTGCATGTTGTTTCATCCGACCATAGAATTTTGTCCAGGAATTGGGGATCTTCCCTGTGCCTTTGCAGCATCACACGGCAAAATGTGACTCTTAATGGATAGTCCCGCGGTAACAACGTCTGCACACGCCTGTAATGATATGGGTGAAGCTTGTGACGTTGTAAAATTCGATGTGCAGAACTTTTCGGGATTCCTGTAGCTTCTTCTATGGCGCGTACCGAAGTAGTCGAATCATTTTCTATCTCATTGAGAACTTCTTCATCACGATCCGAACTAGGTCTTCCAGCGTTTCTCCTACTGGATGGCATACGACCCTCCGAAAACGCTTGATGCACATTAATAAACACTCGATAATCAGGATATCTTTGAGCATTTGGGTACCTTTCTCGATACAGTCTGCTAGCAGCGTTAGCATTGCATCGGGTTTCTCCATAGATGAGGTGCATATTTGCGTATTCCTGTGGTGTGTATGGTTGCGGCATGTTGATCGTTAAACAGTCCAAAATGCGCCAGAACTCCAAATCACAAAACTCACAATCGTAGTCACAAAACACACAATCGTAGTCCAAGATAATGCCAGGTCAGTTCAGTTTGCAGATCGATTCCAGTCCAAAAAGCCAAGCCAAAAGTCGTTAGTACGTACGAGAGCCACGTCAGTTGAATACGGAACGGTGCGCAGTAAACAAAGGAGCAGAGCGTACTGAACTGACTTGCTCTGAGAATAATAACAGCTTCTCTACCTGCCCTGTTGTTGTCTCTTTTTAACGTAAATATCTCTGTCTATCTATCTCTCTCTAACTTCTAAGGTATGTATGCCCCATTCAAATTCCTAGAAATTGTAACAAGAACCCACTACCTGCCCTGTTGTTGTCTCTTTTTAACGTAAATATCTCTATCTATCTATCTCTCTCTAACTTCTAAGGTATGTATGCCCCACTCAAATTCCTAGAAATTGTAACAAGAACCCATTTTGGGCACGCAGTGAAAGTGATTACTGTCAACTATAATTTAAGGAATTTGGTTCTTGTTTTGAACTAGTATGGATATAATTTTTTTGTGGTTGATTTTCCTAGAGTATTATACCATTTTGGAATCTTGATTAGTTGCGTCAATTTATAAAAAAACTTGCCATAGTAGTGTTCATACTTTTTTTTTACACCACGATGAGTTAAAGTTGATTAAAAGTAAAAATCTTCAAAAAATTTAGGGAATAAATTAAGTTTCATTAATTTACGTGAAAAAACTAGAGGTATTCTGGATTTTTTAAGAATTGTGGTAGATAGCAGTGCTATTCAGGTTGCCTATAAAAAAAAATAACAGAAATATTTAAAAAAGTGTGGTCATGGTAGTGAAAAATATCATAAAAGGTCTCACTTTTTTAAGAATTTCTTCTTTTTTTTTATAACTTCAAAAAAAAAGAGATATATATTTTTTTTCTTTTTTTCCCCGAGTAGTCATGGGCAGGTCTATCCTCCGGTGCTGGCTTATCGTTGAATTTTGGGACATGTTGTATACACACATACACAAATAAACACACAAAACACACACACAACACACACACATTAATACACATATTTCCTGTGAAATATATGTATTTCCTAGGAATTGTATGCAATTCAAAGATGATACTAGGAAATATATAAAAAGTAATGCTTTCTGTGATTATAAGAAATAAAACACGTTTGTAAATTTCTCTAATCATAATAATGATTAAGCATAACATTCTAAAGCATAAATTTAGCATGCTGCATGTTTTATTTCTAACGACGTCGTCGTCGACGTCGACGTCAGGTGACGGTTTCTGTCTGCAGGGTTTAAAGGAACTTAACCAAACCGAATATCGGGGTGCCCTTCGCTCGCTCTTGCATCCACGTCATCTAGTACAACATATTGAATTTTTAAGATTTCCGATTGCTATTTAGGAAACGTATAGATTTCCTAGGAAAAGTGCATATTAAAAAATTGTCACAGATTTCCAATCTATTTTAGGAATTGTACACATTTCGTAGGAACTGTATAGAATGACGGATTGCACACTTTTCCGTTAACATATACACCTGTCCCTGCCCGTTTAGCGAACATAGGCGTAATGTGCCTCATCCTGCAATCCTATAAGTAACAATAAGTAGCTTATGTCGTAGAAAAAAAATGAGAAAGTTTTGGCTGAAAAGCTACAAAATGATTTATTGTTCCAAGGGCTTAAGTTAACATTAGGGCTCACATATCTAGGTTAAGACTAATTACCTACTTAGCAAGCAAATCTAGCTACCTACCCATTAAAAGATCTTTGACTCCCTACCTCCAGGGACCAAGCTAAAAGATAAGTAATTTTAATGTCCCCAACAGCTCCTTTGGGTCCTATTTCTCGAAGTCTTGAGACAAACATGTTTAAACAAATTGCCTTAACGAGTCTCTGGGCCCAAAAGTTAGGATCATTTATGGCACAAATAAGGATAAGACGCGATGTACCTATTGTGTCTTGAAGATTTTGTTTAATAGCCGTTTTGAGATCGTGTTTTGTTTTTGTTTTATTTTTTAGGGTTGGCATAAGCAAAATCAGCCTATTTTTTTCCACTATTAGGACACAGACCTTCTTTCCTGAGGGAGTGGGCCGTAATCTACCACGCGGCCCCAGTGCGGGTTGGTGGATGTGACGTCTTCCATTTTTAGATTCTAAGAGTTCCTTCACCGTTTTGAGAGTGATGAAATTAAATCATCATCTGCCTAGCCTTTCCCCAACTATGTTGGGGTCGGCTTCCAGTCTAATCGGATGCAGCTGAATACCAGTATTTTACATGGAGCGACTGCCTATCTGACCTCCACAACCCAGAAAAAAAGACACAAACTAAAATGCCTGTGTGGGTTCGACATTTCAGGTTAATACAGTAAATACATTAAAAGCGGTCGACAAAAAAAAAACATGATTTTTTTTGTTGTTTCCTCATGCTTAGGTATCGATACCCGTCCCGCCTGCGGAGTTTCGCTAGCTGCTGGACATAGGCCTCTCCCAAAAGGGGGAGGGTTTGCCATAATCGCCACGCTTGGCAGGCGGGTTGGCGATCGCAGTATGGTATGGTGGTGGAATGCATAGAGAACGCTGCTGCCCATTCTCCGGTATGCCCCTTAGTCGCCTTTTACGACACCCACGGGAAGTATGGGGTGGTGCTATTCTTTAAGTCCGGCTAATACTAATAGCAATACTATTTTGCCCGGCTAATGGCAACAGTGCCTTTTTACGTAGGACGTCATACATGGCAATGAATGGTTGAACTAAATACCATTGCCTATCAGTGGCGATGGTTCCATACAACTCGATTCCTACCGGCTTCCCTTTGAACAATCGCACAGTCAGTATTCTATAGACAAATAATAATAATAATATAATCATATTAGCTGTGCTGGGGCGGCTGCTGCAGGTGCGGAAAACCTCAAACGGCTCAAATACCCCAATCTCTATGGAACTTATATGTTTGAGCCGTTTGGGGTTGAAACTCTAGGGCCATGGGGCCCAAGTGCCCACTTAGTATTTCGAGACATCGCCAAGCGGTTGGTCGACTCCTCACGTGACCAGAGGGCTGGCCTATTTTTTGGCCAAAGAATCAGCATTGCCATACAACGTGGCAATGCTGCCAGTCTTTTGGGCACGTTTCCTGTTGACAGCGATGCGGATGAATTTTTTGATGCCCTTTGATTATTTCCCCTCCTTTTTATATACTTGTACATATTATTATTATTTTAATACTAAGTTTAATATTAAGTTTAATACTAAAAGATATCTACTCCGGCTTACATCTTACAAAAATTAACCCTTCGCTACTGCTGCCTATAGTATCTTTAGCGACTTCGGGGGTCTTGTTAGATGTCAAAAAAAGCGAAACGAAAAATTAACTTTAAAAAAAAATCTCCCAACAATAGACGCCATTCTTTTATAAAATAAAATCTTCACAAAAAAGCCAATCAATAAGACTTATAGCAAATCGTCAAAGTACAACGAAGGGTAGCTTAACAATAGTCGTCCTTCCTTCCTTCCTGAAGGAAACGAGGCTAGTAAGTCAACTGAGGGGAATCGGCCCTACGTGTTAGGATATCGATATAACACGACGATTTTGTCGCTAGGCCAGTTTTTGGGGCAGCTACCTAACTAGGATGAAGTAGGTATTGTTGGGAGATCCGATTTTTTTTTTTTAATGGGTTTGCTCTTGACTCTAGTCTAGGTCAGAGGTGACAGAGACAAAGTCGACGATGGAGTGAGCTTACCCAGAAGAAGCCTGTTCACTCTTACTTTGAAGAGATTCGGGTTGTATGCGCTCGGAAACACAGACGCAGGTAAAGAGTAATAAAATATATACGCTGAATAACTTTCTTAAATTAACTAACAAACTATTAAAACAAAAATATTATAAACTAACCTAACTAAAACTATTAACAAACTAAAATATGGCGTCAATAAATTCCTCCGCATTGCTGTCGACTGGTAATATACCCAAGAGACTGGCGGCATTGCCACATTGTTTGGCAATGCTTAGCCTCTGGCCAAGTTAAAAGCCAGCCCTTGGGTCACGGGAATTAAGTGTCAACCAGCCGTTTGGACATTTTGTTGAACAAACCATGAGCACTCGGACCCCACGCCCGAGGGCTTAAGGCATTTATCAGACCTTCAGAGCTTGCAGAGTAAGCAAACTGAAGTGGCAGTGGGCTGGCCATGTTTGTCGAAGGACCGATGGCCGGTGGAGCAGACGAGTCCTTGAGTGGAGACCGTGTATCGGCAAGCGTAGTGTGGGACGCCACCCAGCTAGATGGATCGCCATGTTGCGCTACCAGACGATAGCCGCCTGGTCGGAGGATCCTCCCCTTTCTTTAGAGTATGAGTGAACTTTATACCCTGTTCTTCATCCTACATACGTAAAATATCTATAATGGAACAGAAAATCCAAGTAGTTCTTTTTGGACTCTGTTAAAAATGTAAGGCTTCAAATCCTACAACTGACAAGGCATTATTTTCTCTTGTAAAAACATGATCCAGCGATCGATACATCATCAAACTTATACGAGTAAAAACATAGCACTCTGCCTACCCCAAACAGGAAAAAGATTAGCGAAGTTATATTCCTTGCTTGTTGTTGTTTTCGCTCAAATCTCTTCATGAATTTTAATATGAAGAGTAAGTTATACTATTTATCGTATGCTACATTCGCGTTTCTCGTTCTTTGTCAACAACAATAAGTACTGTTTGGTACCGATAAGTATCGTTGGTGGCTTGTTGTGGGTATCGGGGTGATAATTGAATGTTAATCAGGGCTTGAGGAAAAGTAAATATGGTTCTATCTGTGAAAAAGTGTGAGTTTTTCACGTTAAAGGCTCGTTTAGACAGGGGAAGTTTCTAGCCCATATTATGGCAAGAGTGCCAAATACAACCCAGGTCCAGAGGGCTCAGACAAGTGGCAATTAGGTTAGTTAATCTGGTTAGGTTACTTCGTGACAATGAGCATAACCCAGGAGTACTGCAGCGCCTGAGTGTGTGTACCAGACCGCTATGTGTGGTGGTGGCGCCGCCCGGCAC
This sequence comes from Mesoligia furuncula, assembly GCA_916614155.1. Taxonomy (NCBI): domain Eukaryota; kingdom Metazoa; phylum Arthropoda; class Insecta; order Lepidoptera; family Noctuidae; genus Mesoligia; species Mesoligia furuncula. Next base: position 24,783,437 of record OU744810.1, on the reverse strand, counting down.
TGTTGGCTGTGCGGTTGCCAGGACCAACCTTCTCGCCGAAACACCATTGACCCGCGCTATTTGGGTTATTAACGATGTTCACGTGAAGATCGATGTATTTACATGCCATTTGAGTGAACTCGCAAAAATACTGCTGTTCTTTTTTGTTATAATGTAGATTAGAGTAGGCTATATGTTGTTGTTTTTATTTTGTTTTATTTTATTTAGGGAATTTAGTGCATAATATTATTTTTAGATGTTAATACTTGTACTACTAGTTTTTACGTTTTTCTTAGTTTTAAATTGTAAGTTAAGTTTCTTTTAAGACCACGCTGTCGCATTAGGTATACACCTGTAATGGTAGTGGTAGGGAGATTTTAATAAATAAATAAATCTTGAGTGAAGTGGTGCTTTTCGGTGACATGTCAATCCAATACAATGCATTTTTGATTTTCCATGCGCTGATAGAATTTAGCTTTGTTAAAGCACTGAGGAGAAAATCCAACTTATTATAAGAGAAAATTACCCTGCCCATAATATACAGCACAATCAGCCTAACATTTTCCCACTGCTGGGACACTGGCATCCTCTCTGTGAGAAGCAGGCCGTAATCCACCACACGGGTGGATGTCCCATGTCTTCAAATAACATAACCATAACATATGCCTATACAAACACAAAAATTACAATTCCAACAAACATAAAAAAAAATCAAAATGAGCCACGCAAAAGTCTCGACTTTTCAACTTATTTACAACTTTGATCATTTAAAGCCGCGGCGAGCATACGTAATCAACTGTCTTGTTTACTTTCAACTGTTAACAGCTAAACTTGGTTTAATGATGCTTTATAACCGCGAGATAAAATGCCTTGTGATGGTAAGGGAAGTGTGAAAAGTGCAATTTTATGTTTGAGCAGTGGTGGCTCTGTGGTAACGGCCCGGACTTACGAGTTGTAAGTTCCAACCCAGACTCTCGCTTTACTTAGTGTAATTTATTTCATCACCACTGCTGTTAAAACAGTGAAGGAAAACATCGTGAGGGAACCGGCACGTCCTAGAACCAAAAATTCGAGACGTGTGACCTCATAGACATCCGATGTGACCTCTACCAATCTGGGCCCGCGTGGTGGATTACAGCCCACTCTCACTGACCGAGAGGAGGCCTGTGTCCTGGGAACGTTATAGACTGATTAGGGATACAGTTTGTTTGATCAAAAAGTATCTCTTCATCATCTGCCTTGCCTTTTCCTAACTATGTTGGGGTCGGCTTCCAGTCTAACCGGATGCAGCTGAACACCAGTATTTTACATGAAGCGACTGCCTATCTGACCTCCACAACCCAGTTACTGGGTAATACGATATCCCTTGGTTAGACTGGTTGTCAGACTTTCGGGCTACTGACTGGGTAACGACTGTCAAAGATCCACGAATGACAGCTGGGACCAACCGCGCCTAGGTAGGTATGTAAAAATGGTCACCCATCCACAGACCAACCGCAGCAAGCGTAGCTTAACCTGATCGATCGACGAACGGCTGTTATTATTAAGTACCTAAAAAAGTACCTACCTCTTATTGCTGCAAAATGTTCGTGGAGAAGAAATTGATACAGAAGAGCTTTTTCTATTTCTCCTGGTTAGAGTTTGTGCAAGGTTTTCATTTTATAGCCTAATTTACACAGTGCGATTCCCTGCGGCATACCGTAAGTTGAGCCAACAATAACAGTTGCACCGTCTAAACAGTGTTTAGGCGACCAAGTGTTTTGTTGCTTCAATTGTATCGTATGCCACAGGCAATATAAATGAAACTTGCGTCATGTAAATAGGGCTTAACTGTTGTTGATCTCCCCAACTACTTAGATGGTACTTTCTTATCATAGAGTCCATTCTTTTTCTTCGTCGAGTCGATGGTAAAGTGTACTAAAAGAGATTGAAGACTTTTTTTTATATGGAGTCTGGCAAACTTACTTATTAGTGTCGCGGGTTTGGCCTTATTATATTTTCCGTTTGCATTAATGATAGCTATAGGTTTCATAAGTGGCCGCCATTTTGAAAAAAAAAACACAATGGCGGACAGGTAGGTATGCCATGGGCCTGCAAAGCCCTTTTGTTGGCCCAAAACTTCGCAACTTCCACGGCATCGTCAGTGGCAGTGCAAAGGTCGCTATGGCTGCATTTTTTGGGACACGAGGGCAGGGTAGGAGGTCGGACATAGTTAGAGCCACAATTTCATATCCACACCCTGTACCGTTGAATAGAGTCCATTAAAAACATTTATTCTCAATCAAACCAAGGAACACGTAATGGAAAATATACCGATCTTACACCAAACGCCCTAATCTTATTCATAAATCTATTATCCATCGTCAGGAAAAATTCTATTCAGCCGAAAGCAGTCGATATCTTTTATAAAACCGTGCTTTTGTTCACCAGCCATACTCTGTTGAGAACACGGCTTAATTATCGATACGATGAGGTAATTTCTATGCAAAAACTCAGCTTATAAAATAGCCTCACTTGTGGCCATTTTATAAGCTCAGTTTTTTACTTGCCGCAAGTTATTAAACTGCTGGTGAATATTAAAGTTGGGCTAGAAATGGGAGTTATTGTGGGATATTGCTAGGTTTCCGCGGAAAGCATTTGTTACCTGTGGGTTCACCCATAAAGTCGCTGGGACAACATTGGGCCAGAGAGATACAGGCAATGGACAAGGTTGTTAGAGGCCTTTGCCGACTGGCAAACGGACGCAAAACAAACAAACGCCAAATACGAGACTGACCACTACACTTTATGTTTGTCCGACAAAAAGGCTAATATTTAAATAAATAAGTGAAATAAAGGCATAGGGGAAGGTGTACAAAACGATCCCTCTAAGGGAAGATGTATGCTGTAGCCAAAATATTGAAGTTATCTGTAATATAAAAGTAGTTTTGGTTAATTTATTTATCTGGTTTCGTAATGGCGTACCCTATTTTTTAGATTTATGTGTCTTTTTTAAGTTATTTAATGTTTCTCAGAAGTTTACTAAAGGATCATTTTGAACACATAGGTGTCCAAAATGATCCCAAGGGTGCTACTGGTTGTTTTATTCCCTCTTTCACAGCGTCTAGTGCCTTCAGCATAGCATCCTCACTCCAGTTGACCCCAAGTGCAATATTTGCACACATCGCTCAAAAACTAACCTAAAACATCACTATACGAATAACAAAATATACTTAAAAACGTTATCAAACGTATATAGAAACCATGAGTAAGACCGTCATTTAAAAATAGTTAGTAAAAAGGAAATAGTCTTACACTGAAAAGTTACTTACCGTAGATAAAAAGCACTGTTTTTATATTTTTGATCATGGAACAACACACTGCACTCACACCGCCATGACACTTCACTGGGCGACTGATCGGGTGTCGGGAGGGACATTTACAAGTAAATCCGATAGATGGCTCTAGTAGTTCATTGAGAACTGCGGGGAATCATTTTATTTGTGGAGGCCATACATTAAATATTACTCCTTTATTTTGTAATGACAGTTATACCGAGATGTACAGACGGCCAGCACATCAATCTACTTCAATCTGTCAAATTTCTTTAATAGATTTTCAACTTTATTGCTTAAGTATAAGGTTCAAAGTTGATTGGGAAAATTTGACAGTTTCGGGTAGCTTGATGTGCTGGCGTCCGTACATACCAGTCACATTTTCCATGCACCTTCAGTAGCGCCCATCAGTTCGTGAAACGCGTAGACAACAGGACACGCTGGGCACGGTACTAAGTGTCCTGTTGTGGGGCAGCACCATATTTACATACTTTTTCCCAACAACTGCCATTGGCAATAGGCATCTTTTTTTAGGGCCCCGTACCTAATATGGAAAAACGGAAATTATGAGATCACTTCGATGTCCGTCTGTCTGTCCGTCGGTCAAGACCCTTTTTCTCAGGAACGCGTGAAGTTATCAATTTGAAATTAATATCAAATACTCAAGGCTACAATCCCTTGAAGCAGTGAAAAAATCAAACTTGTAAGTCGACGCAGTCAAAAGATACGAGCGTTTATGTCCCGGAACCAAAACCTATAGGATACTTCCCGTTGCCCTAGAATCATGAAATTTGGCAAGAAGCAATGTCATGGAAGTCAAATGTCGTGCTAGTACAAGTAAAGGAAACAATCTGAAAACCGTAAATTTGTAGTTAAATTACAAAAAAAAACCGTTATAAACTATTTACATCCCTACAAATTTGTAAGGAACCTTGGGTGCGCGAGCCCGACTCGTACTTGACCTTTTTTTTGTTAGCTTGTTTTTTGTCCCACTGCTGGGCAGAGGCCTCCCCTTTCTCCTTCCATACCTCCTTCCCTGTCTTGTGCAATCTCTGGCCATGTTGGTCCTGCACACCTTATCAAAATCGTCACAGCACTTTCGCCGTGGTTTACCTCGATGGCGATGTCCTCTCCCTCAGACGTCTAGTGAGTGACGATCTTGTGACGATGATGGCGTCAAAATACTGAAGCCCGAAGCGGGAAGGAGTGGGAGGCAGTCACCTCCTTCTGCGAAGCAGTCATGCTAGCGAAGGAGGTGGCGGGATGGATGAGGGAGAGAGCCTTCCGTCCCAGCCGCTGCGAGAGACGCTCCGGGCGTCGGGAGCCACGGGACGACTCCCGGCCACCGTAGGCGCGAGCCTGCGGACGGAGAGCAATGGGTAGCTCACCGTCCGATCAGGACCAGGCCCGTGCCGGACGGCGCGTACGTGCTCCACGCGCGCCTCAAAGAGATGTCGGCATCGAGGGAGGGCCCTTAGGGCCGAAGCCTGCCGGGTCAGCGGGACTGTCCGAAAGGGTTACCGCTGGCGCGGAACATAAAGGGCTAAGGAAGGAACACGGGTGGGTTTTAGTCAGTAAGAGTCTGACACTCCCTCCGCTCCGCCCAGAGCGGGAGGGGTCATTTGATGATTTCCCACCCAAAAAAAAAAACCTTATCGAATCGTCACACCACTTTCGCCGTTGTCTACCTCGACGCGATGTCCTCCCTCAGACGTCCAGTGAGTGTCGATCTTGTGACGATGATGGCGCCAAACTAAACCGGAAAAATATTAGAATGTAACAATCACAGATATGGTATATCTATATCTGTGGTGCCTAACAATAGAGTTAAGATTGAATACTCAGCGGATTTTATTACGATACAAGTACACACAATACTCACAGAATTTCACATTTCATTCAATCTCGTTATTGTCAAATACATTCAATCTCATTTTTGTCAAATATTGACACTGTACGCGAAAACTTGACGTATAAATGGAATCAAGAAAGTAATAAATATTTAAAAAAACACTTACCCTAGAGAAATAACTTCGATAGAGACCGAATGAATATTTGAACGAATGAACGAAGTAATGGGAATCGATCACATGTCGATGTGGTTGTCTTATTTAGGTAGATTGGAGGGGTAGCCGAATAATTTATTATTTAAATGTGGAATGTCGGATGTGTGGGACTAATTGTTGTGTCGCAAACGAAGAGCCTTCTCATTAGTGTTTTGTAATTTAAGTACGGTATTTATTTGTCGTGGTTTACTTGGGTTTTGTTTGTTGCCAAGTCCTTCAAAACTAATATTTATTTATTTATACAATATATCCCGGAATTAACGCACGCCACCAAACACCAAAAGTAGAATATTATCTTATAATGATAATACATACTCTGATTTTTAGGGTAGGGGGAAGAGTAAAAGCGGGACCCTATTACTAAGACTCCACTGTCCGTCTGTCTGTCTGTCTGTCACCAGGCTGTATCTCATGAACCGTGATAGCTCGACAGTTGAAATTTTCACAGATGATGTATTTCTGTTGCCGCTATAACAACAAATACTAAAACAGAATAAAATAAATATTTAAGGGGAGTTCCAATACATCAAACGTTTTATTTTTTTGGGCGTTTTTGCCTTTGGTACGGAACCCTTCGTGTGCGAGTCCGACTCGCACTTGGCCAGTTTTTTTACTATTATGTATTAAACATTGTTTATTTACTGAACAAGTGGACTGTGGGAGTTTTGATCACACTAGCAGTGCCCCGCGGCTTCACCCGCATAAGTTTTGATCTGGGAAAAATATCGGGATAAAAAGTATCTCATGTGTTAATAATAGTTATAAACTATCCGTGTGCCAATCTTCATTCAAATCCGTTTAGTAGTTTTTGCGTGAAAGAGTAACAAACATCCATCCATCCTCACAAACTTTCACGTTTATAATATTATTACTAATAGCGCCCCGCGGTTTCACCCACATGAGGGTCGATCCCGTGGTTATCGGGAAAATAGTATCCTATATGTTATTCTGGTGTATAAGCTATATTACTGTAAAATTTCATCAAAATCTGTTAAGTAGTTTTTGCGTGAAAGAGTAACTAACAAACATCCATCCATCCTCACAAACTTTAGCGAAAGTAAAGAAGGGCCCATGGCTAAATAATAACAGCCGCACAGGTCGATCGATCAGGTTAAGCTACTCTTGCCGCGGTTGGTCCGTGGATGGGTGACCATCTTTACATACCAAGACCCCTCTGTGCCTCGGAAAGCACGTTAAGCCGTTGGTCCCGGCTGTCATTCGTGGATCTTTGACAGTCGTTACGGGTAGTCAGAAGCCCGAAAGTCTGACAACCAGTCTTAACAAGGGGTATCGTATTACCCAGTAATTGGGTTGTGGAGGTCAGACAGGCAGTCGCTCCATGTAAAATACTGGTATTCAGCTGCATCCGGTTAGACTGGAAGCCGACCCCAACATAGTTGGGAAAAGGCTAGGCAGATGATGATGATGATGATATTAAGTAGGAAGTAGGATAGTAGGATAAGAAGTAGGAAGTAGGATTATTATATCATAGTGGGATTACAAATCTATGCACGCACACAGTTGCATAAGGGTTTAGAAATGTTACCGTGGTTTAGCTTTGTAGGTACTTCGTCCATTTCAGTTTGTTTTGTCTGCACAGCGGAGGTGTGACTGTAATTTATGTAGTTTTAATTATTTTTAGGATAAAATATCGATTTAGAACAAACGATTCTGAACAAACTACATTCAAAGTTTCCATTTCTGTTAACTCAAAGCATTTATTTCAATTAAACCATTATCAGGCACTTTTGTGAATTGTCAAGAAGTTGGTCAGTCAGATTATATGAAGCGAGTTGCCCATTTCAAAGCGTAGGACAAACACACAGTTACATATTGTATTGTTGGATACTACTACCCGGCCTAGGAGCGCAGGGGACGCGGTCACTGAAAGGAGGCTGCCGCAGGCGGCAGGCCAGACTCTTTGGTCTTTGTTTGACGGCCTATGGTTTTTAACGGCGTTGCGTGCAGAGCGCTATCCGTCAGCCGTCAGCCGTTCGCTGTAATCTGGTATCTCATCAATCTCTTGTTGATTTCTTTAATTTGATTAGTGATGATTTTGTTCCTCTGAATATAATTATGCTATGGTTTATAGTTCTTTTTATAATTCACGTGATTAGTTTTTAGAATATCAAATAATTGTTCTATTTAATTGTGATTTCACTTCTGTCCTAACAGTATATACTTTATTGTACACCACAAAAATACATAACAAAAATACATCAAACACTACAAAATATACAACTTTGTTAAGTTAAAGGAACATCATATGCCTAGCCTTTCCCAACTATGTTGGGGTCGGCTTTCAGTCTAACCGGATGCAACTGAATACCAAAATTTTACATGGAGCTGCTTACCTGATCTCCACAACCCAGTTTCTGGGTAATACGATACGCCTTGGTAAGACTGGTTGTCAGACTTTCGGGCTTGACCAGTAACGACTGTCAAAGATCCGCGAATGACAGCCGGGACCAACGGCTTAGCGTGCTTTCCGAGGCACGGAGGGGTTTACGGTATGTAAAGATGGTCACCCATCCACAGACCAACCGCGGCAAGAGTAGCTTAACTTGATCGATCGACCTGTGCGGCTGTTATTATTTAGCCACGGGTCCCTCCCTAACTTAAAGGAACGTTCTATAATAATGTAATGTAATGAGTTTATAGTTTCTATAGTGTTTATAGCATCACAGCTAAGCAAATACCTCTTCTCGAGTCCTTTTTTGGTAGATAGGTAGGTAGGTACCAGGTATTGAATTTACATTTTAACATGCATGCTCTTGCCCCTGACTTCGTTCGCGTGAAATTTCTTGTTTTAACGATAAATATACCCTTTCACAGTATATACTTTTATATACTTGTTATATACTTTTACAGTACTCGGCTTTACTGTAGCTTCGTATTCGTGAAAGGATTTTCAGAATCGGATTAGGAGTTCTGAAGATTACTCCCTACTTAAAAACTTACAAATTTTACGTCTTTATAATATTATGTAGAGACTGTAAGAAGCAGAAGATTACAGAAGTCTGACAACTAGTCTTACCAAGGTCTTATCGTATTACCCAGTAAATGGGTTGTGGATATCAGATAGGCAGTCGCTCCATGTAAAATGCTGGTATTCAGCTGCATCCGGTTAGACTGGAAGCCGACCCCAACATAGTTGGGAAAAAGCTAGGTAGATGATGATGAGATTGCAGGAAGCAAGTACCTATCTTTCACCATCAAACACCATGACTTTTTACTATCCATACTTCAACGCAACAAGACGTAAAAAGTCTACCCTAATAAAACATATGTCTTCTGTATTCAATCATGACCTCTAAAAGTACCTGTAAACCCAATAAAACCTTCAATAAAATAAAACCCAAAATTCTATTACTTTCTGAGACAAAAAAAATATGACAACTATTTATCTAAAGAAATAAATATAAATCACTTTCACATTTAAAATTGCGTGCCGACCCTATATTTCATGAGGGTCATCAAGTAAGCAGGTAATTGCGAATAAAAAATGGTTCGGGTTATACCTTAGGGATGGCACAATCTGTTCTGTCTTATTATCGTAAAAACAGGGCGATCAGGTCTTTAGTGCCCCAACGGAGGTACTTCGGGAAAATTTCGAGGACTTTTTCATGGTGATTTGAAAAAGGGAATTGTGTATGTATAGAATACGTAAATTTGAATGAATTCTATAGGACAGAGAAATAAGGAAAAGATTAGATGCCAATTATTGGGACGGGAAAAGAAGGAGTATTTGTGTCAAGATTGTAATAATTAATAATAAATTTATGGAATTTTAAATAATAATAGAATGTAGTCACTTCTGTATTCGTAATGTATCTGAAAAATACGGATAGAACTACATCCTAATAGCGTAACACATTATGTCTCAATCTGAGTCATTTTGTGGGATATTGCTAATCCAATACTTCTTATGTTCGAAAAAATGTGAATAACGCAATTGATGTTATTGCAATATCAAAATGAAAGCCATTGCTACCAGATAGGAAGGTTCCATATAACTCGATTCCTACCGGCTTCCCTTTGAAATAGAATAGAATACTGACTGTATCATTAGTAGTTTTTCTTAGTACTTCTATTCTCGGCTGACTCAGAAAAAAATGTCTACAAAGTTGCGCAACACGGATTTAATATTGTTAATAATTGGCTTCAACTTAATTCACTAACACTAAATGCAGACAAGACAAATTATATTAAGTTTTCGATGCGCAAGCAAACATCAACTGGCTCTACCTCGACATTATATGCTCATTATTGCACATTTCCAACAGATAACCAATGTGTTTGTCCTCAAATTAAAATGGCAAATACAACAAAATACCTTGGTGTTATAATAGATGACACACTTTCGTTTAAACAACATATAGAAGCTTTAAATAATAGAATTCGGAAGTTGATATTTGTTTTTAAAAAGTTACGCTGTATTGCTGACCCAAAATTAGTTAGACAAGTTTACTTTGCTCTATGTCAATCGATTTTAACTTACTGTATTACCACATGGGGTGGAGCGGGTAAAACAAAGTTACTAACCATCGAGAGAGCTCAGAGGGCGATTCTCAAAGTCTCTACTTTCCGCCCTTTCCTTTTCCCTACTAACCTCCTGTACAAATCTTGTGAAGTATTAACAGTTCGACAGCTATTTATTATGGGCATTGTATTAAAACAACACAAAGCTCTACCCTACAGCGCTAGATATACTAATAAAAGACGTAAAGATATTGTTTGTCCACAAATTTCAACAAAGCATGCTTTTATATCCAAATTTTACCTGTACCTTGGACCTCTCCTATATAATAGACTAAACTCGAAAGCAAACATTTATTCTGTGAACTATACAAATTGTAAGAGAATCCTCAAGGATGCTCTTCAAAGTATGTCTTATGAAGAAACAGAAAATTTACTAACTGTATTAAAGTAAATATAGGTATACAAATTTCACTTATGTTAAATATTTATCAAGTTTAGAAACTAAGTGTTAAGCTACTCAACATATAATTATTTGTCTATTGTAAACTTTCGATTATTTATTAATTTTAAAAGACTATTTTAGCTCTTCTCGCCTGAAACACAGGACTACCTAGTTCAGGCACGTAAGTCTTAGCAATATAATTTTTATTTAAGCAAAACTGTACTAATTTTCATGCCTTATAATTTTGAATAAATATATTATTATTATTATTATTATTATTATTCTATAGACAAATAATATAATCATATTAAAGATAAAATAGGTCTATATTGCAGTTAGAATTTAATTTTCCTCGATTGTAATTAATGTAAATCCTATTTTTAGTTTACTTTACTTTATACTTGAATAAAATTTTTATTTAAAATTTTATTTATTTAAAAGTAAAATCATATTACTCCGGCTTCATCATTTTAGCCGAAAAACGTCCACTGCTGGATATAGGCCTCCTCCAAGCACCTCCATTTCGACCGGTTCTGTGCTTCTCGCATCCAACGGGTTCCTGCGGCCTTCACAAGGTCGTCGGACCATCTCGTGGGAGGTCTTCCAACGGTACGTCTTCCGGTACGCGGTCGCCACTCCAGAACCTTTCAGCCCCATCGGCCATCTGTTCTGCGAGCAACGTGCCCTGCCCACTGCCACTTAAATTTGGCAATTCTTCGGGCTATGTCGGTTACCTTGGTTCTCCAGCGGACTCCTCATTCCTGATTCGATCACCCAGGGAAACTCCAAGTATAGCCCTACTCCGGCTTACCTCTTACAAAAATCGACCCTTCGCTACTGATTGCTACTTATAGTATGTTAAGCAATTAACCCGCTGATCCTGCTAGTCTCATTTTACAGCATAGCACCCTCACATTTCTTTTGGAACTTTAGAAAGAAAGAAAGAAAGAAAGATATTATCGATTAAATTCATTTAAATAAATACAAGAGCGTTATTGAGGGGGTCATGGTTAAATAATAACAGCCGCACAGGTCGATCGATCAGGTTAAGCTACTCTTGCCGCGGTGGGTCTGTGGATCGGTGACCATCTTTACATACCGTGACTCCTCCGTGCCTCGGAAAGCACGTTAAGCCGTTGGTCCCGGCTGTCATTCGTGGATCTTTGACAGTCGTTACGGGTAGTCAGAAGCCCAAAAGTCTGACAACCAGTCTTACCAAGGGGTATCGTGTTACCCAGTAACTGGGTTGTGGAGGTCAGATAGGCAGGCGCTCCATGTAAAATACTGGTATTCAGCTGCGTCCGATTAGACTGGAAGCCGACCCCAACATAGTTGGGAAAAGGCTAGGCAGATGATGATGAACTACAAGAGCGTTATTGTCTAACAATTGAATAATATTGTATCGAGTTGAATAATGTTGTTGCATTTTGTTTCTCAGTAGACGTCTTTCTGACCACAGCAATTTTGTTTTTTGAAGTGAAGACATCTCTAGGCGCGTTGGACATTTTTTGAGATGGGAAAAAACCATTGCACTCGCGCCACTGTTACCGTAAGCTACACCGCGCGTGTTTTGTTTATAAGACGATTAAAAAAATACTCGTTTCGGATGTATTCGGCTGTCCTCGGGATGTACTCGGTTTTAATTTAAGTACCTTTATCCGATATATCAGTGAGTGAGGGCAATCTGTTTGTGTTTTGTTTTCATTTCGAGTGCCACTGTTTTTTTTAGTGTATATTGTATCTCACAGCTGGGCAAAGGCCTTTTCTTTTTCATTTTAAACCTCTCTATTTTGAGAGACATCTGGCCATGGTAAATGATAAATGATTTATTTCTGTAAGTAGGTTTTTACAAACACTTTTACACGACATTATATTTTTTAAACTAGATGTGGTCGGCGTTTCCTATCTGACTACTCTGAGAAGAAAGGCCGAAACAAACTCAGAGGTCACATTCTCTTTTAAAGTCCAGACAAAATCTTGGTCAGATCGTGTGAAGACCATGTAGATCGATGTCTGAAATGGTCTTTTGAGGAAAGAACCACACAGATTGAGCGGACCTGTCCAATTAGTGCACGCATTTGTCAAAAATCGTGCAGCTCAACTCAGAAATTGAGGAGCTCAACGATTCGACGAACAATACCAAAGAAAGGACATTTGGGTAGGCCGTGTAAATTACTCAAACTGCCAGATCATGATTAAAACTAAAATAACAGAAAAAAAATTACCCACATAGTCCAGTCACATTCACAATAAATAAATAAAAAAAAAATACTTTACAAAGTAAATATTCATGTCATTGTCTAAATAAAATTCATCAATGTGTATATAAAAAATCCGTACATAATCTTTGAGGACCATGTAGATGTATGTAGCCCCACAAACATGATTATATCATCGCACCACCTTCGCCGCTGTCTGTCTCGACGGCGATGTCCTCCTTCAGGCGTCCGGTCGGTCGGTCAGTGACGATCTTCGCCCATCCCAAAAAAGCCTCGACCTCCACACTTTCGCGGGATATACAGCCTCATTACCGAATTATGATATTAGTATTTTTAAAGGGTCACTTAGCAAAGACAGGTTTGTGTGGAGAAAGATTGTATTATTAGCTGTAAACGAACTATAACCATCCAATTAACTCAGTATTAGCTCCTTAACTATAGAAAAAAGTGGCCGGACATCGGTTTTCATCTCCATTTTTATCTCAAATCAGCAGAGATTAAAATAAAAAACCTTTAGGCCGTTCGCCAAGACTCAGCTCCTTAATAAGCAACTTGGAACTTATTATGCAGGCGACGCGCCCCTGTCGGTATTAATATCGCATTATCTACGAGTAATGGTTTATTAATACCTTGTTACTTGGCACTATTTATCTTCCTTTAACCGTGTATATTTACTTTTATTATTGTTACTAATAGTTTGATGTTCTTTTCTGAGGGGCCCGTGGCTAAAGAATAACAGCCGCACAGGTCGATCGATCAGGTTAAGCTACGCTTACCGCGGATGGATCTTTACATACCGAGACCCCTCCGTGCCTCGGAAAGCACGTTAAGCCACTGGTGTCGGCTGGCTTTCGTGGATCTTTGACAGTCGTTACTGGTAGTCAGAAGCCCGAAAGTCTGACCACCAGTGTTACCAGGGGGTATCGTATTACCCAGTAATCGCAGTTGTCTTGTAACGGGTTGTGGAGGTCAGATAGGCCGTCGCTCCTTGTAAAATACTGCTGTTCAGCTGCATCCGGTTAGACTGGAAGCCGACCCCAACATAGTTGGGAAAAGGCTAGGCAGATGATAATGATGGGAATAGGTAATAATGAGATTAGTTCGTGCATAAATTCAAAATATTTGCCAGTCAAATTTTTCCAAATTGAGGTCTACTTATACATGAGCGGAACCCACTTGCTCTCTGGCCAATTTTTTTTTTTTAGTTTGGGAAATCAACAAATGACCCCTCCCGCTCTGGGTGGAGCGGAAGGGAGTGTCAGACTCTTACTGACTAAAACCCACCCGTGTTCCTTCCTTAGCCCTTTATGTTCCGGGGCAGCGGTAACTCTTTCGGACAATCCCGCTGACCCGGCGACCCACTAACGGGCCCCTTCATAGACGCTGACATCTCTTTGAGGTGCACGTGGAACACGTACGTGCCGTCTGGCACCGTGCCGTTGGACGGTGAGCTACCCATTACTCTCCGTCCGCAGGCCCGCGCCTACGGTGGCCGTGAGTAGTCACGCGGCTCCCGACGCCCGGAGCGTCTCCCGCGGCGGCTGGGATGTGAGGCTCTGTCCCTCAGCCATCCCGCCACCTCCTTCGCTAGCATGACTGCAGGCCCCCTTATTTATAAACGTTGTTTAAAGTGTAAACGTCTTTTACTTTAATCGACATTTATAAATCAGAGGGTGTATGTGTAGGAGACTTCTTTATTTGGGATTTAAATCATAGTATTTTTATCTCACGAAGTGACGCGCGCTTTACTTGTGGTTACCAAGTGTCCAAAAACGCTGTGAATATGTGTAAGCGCAGCCGACCCATTCTGTAAAAATCTCACCGTGAAAACTTAGGTGAAATGAGCTTGAAGTGGACTGTTAATCACTATCATCAGGCGGAATAACAGCTCACCTCACCTAAGTTTTCACGAAGAGATTTTTCAGAATAGACCCGCAGGAGCACTCGGTATCGTCTGAGATCACGGCGAAGGCGGAAGTGTGTGTGTGCGTGTGTGTGTTACGCTACTTGTCTTTCCGCACACATTCATAGCGTGTGTATACAACAGTAAAGCGCGCGTCGGTTCGTGAGATAAAAATACTGCACTTACTAATAACAATTAATTAAAAATGCTCATCTGCCTAGCCTTTTCCCAACTTTGATGGGGTCGGCTTTCAGTCTAACCGGATGCAGCTGAATATGAGTATTTTACATGGAGCGACTGCCTATCTGACCTCCACAACCCAGTTACTGGGTAATACGATACTCCTTGGTAAGACTGGTTGTCAGACTTTCGGGCTTCTGACGATCCGTAACGACTGTCAAAGATCCACGAATGACAGCCGGGACCAACGGCTTAACGTGCTTTCCGAGGCACAGAGGGGTCTTGGTATGTAAAGATGGTCACCCATCCACAGACCAACCGCGGCAAGCGTAGCTTAACCTGATCGATCGACCTGTGCGGAATTAATTAAAAACGCTACCTATAATATTGAATTTAACTGCACGTATACTTGCCTGGTTTTGTTTTAAAGCCAACTAAAATCTACATAACTTTTCTTCTTTTATTTTAAAATACCTATCATTGTAGGAAGCAGGCATGAATAATGGTGTGTAATATAAATTGATAGCACCTACTTTTATTATTAGGTAGGAACAGTTTACGAACCACTGAACCGCGATAGGCACCGCTCCTAATGAACACGAGCACTTTATTAAGGCGTAGCAGTGTTTGGCAGTATTCAGGGCAATATAAAAGGCATTTATAGGGTTCCGTACCAAAATGGTAAAACGGAACCCTTGCGGTGAGACTCAGTCTGTCAGTCCGTCTGTCACAGCTGCTATCAACTTGAAATTTGGAACAGTTTTGGGTGACGTTTGCCCAACTATTTTGCAAATAAATAAAGTATATTTTTTGCAACAGGGAATGAAAGGGGTCTGAAAAATTCAAAGTGGGGCTACTATGGCAAGTGGGGTATCATATGAAATCGCGCAGTTTGCACATTCCCAAAATTTTTTTTTATACTTAAGTACCGCATATTTTTCGACTTTTGATGAAAAATGTAAAAAAAAATACCGTCCCCCCCTTATCTCCGCAGTTTGCAAAGAGAAAAATCTGAAATAATTCTATATGTTAGAAGTTTATGTCAAGACTAGCTGTGCCCTGCGGTTTCACCCGCCTAAATGTCGATCCCGTGGGAAATTCGGGATAAAAAGTAGCCTATATGTTAATCTAGGGTGTCAGCTATCTCCATACAACATTTTATCAAGATTGGTTCAGCCGTTTGAGCGTGAAGAAGTAACAAAGATATAAACACACACACACCCCCACACTCACGAACTTTCGCCTTTATAATATTGGTGTGATTATAGGAAAAATAAAACGAAGTCTCTAAATAGCACACTTTTTCAGAAATAATCAACAAAAGTTACATTAATTCCACTATCGGTCAAGAGTTGGCGCTGACATAAAACTGAAATATTCTACACCGCAGTGCACAGTGTTAAAATTCTCTGACGAATATAGGCCTCGCGTATGAAATAAAAAATTAGAAACATGATGGTACGGAACCCTCGGTGCGCGAGTCCGACTCGCTCTTGTTTATTTGTAAAATTGTAGGAGAGGGGCTCGTGGCTAAGTAAGAGCACCCGCACAGGTCGATCTGCGAGGTTAAGTACGCTTGCCGAGGTAGGTCCGTGGATGGGTGACCATCTATACATACCGAGAACCCTCCGTGTCTCGGAAAGAACGTTGGTCTCAGCTGTCATTTGTAGATCTTTGGTAGTCGTTACGGATAGTAAGAAGCCCGAAACTCTGTCAACCAGTCGTAACAAGGAGATTACCCAGTAACTGGGTTGTGAAGGTTAGATCGGCAGGCGCTCTATGTAAAATACCGGTATTCAGCTGCATCCGGTTAGACTGGAAGCCGACCCCAACGTAGTTGGGAAAAGGCTAGGCAGATGCTGATTTGTAAAATTGTAGGCTGCAGTTACAAGCATCAACCGTGTGCAGATGTATGTGTAATAAGCACAGTTCATTTGACAAAAGGATTAAAGAGTTTCCATATTTTTCTATGATTTGTGGGTCTGCTGTCTGCAAAATTTTTTTGGAAGTGAAAACTTCTTTGCGCTGGAAAGTTTTTGAGATGGGAAAAAAACCATTGAACTCGCGCCACCGTTACCGTAAGCGACACCGCGCGTGTTTTGTTTATAAGACGATTAAAAAAATACCCGCTTCGGATGTGTTCGGCTGTCCTCGGGATGTACTCGGTTTTAATGTATATCCGATATGTCAGTGAGTGATGGCAAAGTGTTCTGTTTGTGTTTGGTTTTCACTTCTGTCGGCACTCCCGGAGTGCTACTGTTTTATTTTTACTATATTTGCTGTCTGTGTGGTGCCGGACTTAAAGAATAGCACCACCTCATACTTCCCGTGGGTGTCGTAAAAGGCGACTAAGGGTCGTACCGGAAAATGGGCAGCAGCGTTCTCTATGCATTCCACCACCATACTATACTGCGATCGCCAACCCGCCTGCCAAGCGTGGCGATTATGGCAAACCCCCCCAACTTGGGGGAGGCCTATGTCCAGCAGTGGACGTCTTTCGGCTGAAATGATGATGATGATGATGATATTTGCATTACCATTCTCAGTGGCATTAAAAGTAACATCCATGGCTGTGGGTGACATTGCTTGCAGAACAGGGTGCCTAAAAAGGCCACTTTGGCAGAATCATAAAACGATAACATAATGGACAGTTAACTGACAACTTATTCGTATCAAATCCCATTGTTGAAGCATTTTTCAGTTTTTTTGTTGTCTGTGCTAAAATACCAATCAATCCAATCCAAATCCAATCCCTGCAATCTCTTTGATTGTACCTACGTAATGCAGCGAAAAAAAGAAAAACACGGACTGTCTTCGCCATATTATAATTCATAATGTTATCCTTTTATGATTCTCCAAAGTGGTCTTTTTAGGCCTTCAGATGGCTGATGGGGCCGAAAGGCTGGAGGTGAGCGGATGACCTTGTGAAGGCCGCAGGAATCCGCAGGATGCGAAAAGCACAGATCCTCTAGAAATGGCGATGCTTGGGAGAGGCCTATGCCCGCTGTGGAACTCTTTCGGCTGAAATGATGATGTCTTTCCATGTATAGATGCCAGCACATCTAGCTACTACAGTCTGGCAAATTTCTTTAATAGATTTTCAACTTTATCGCTAAAGCATAAGGTTCAAAGTTGATTGGGAAAATTTTTCAGTTTCCGGTAGCTTAATGTGCAGGCGTCTGTACATGGACATTAAGCGCTACAACTATGCTGATTGATCAATAATTTTTATTTTAACCACAGCATGAACTATCCTTAATAATTCATAACAGAGAAGGCTTTAAACATGATCCTTCTGAAATCGAAACAAAATATCCAAAAACATCACAAAGGAAAAAAAAACAAAACACTCGTGACATGTCACCCTTCAAGTTAACACATTCAAAAAAATTTAAAAAACCCCCGACACAAAAAATAATAAAATTAAATGTAAGTAATTGGAAAAGGATCAAATAATTTAAAAACCCACAACTTAAAGAATCTAGGTAACGAGACTAAAACAGATAAATTCTTATGGCAGTCGGGGGACCTCTTAGCATAGAAGGTGTTCCACAGAACGGTCCCCCGACTTCCTTAAGAATTTATCTGTTTTAGTCTCGTTACCTAGATTCTTTAAGTTGTGGGTTTTTAAATTATTTGATCCTTTTCCAATTACTTACATTTAATTTTATTATTTTTTGTGTCGGGGGTTTTTTAAATTTTAAATTTAATTTTTTATTTCATGCTTTTTGTAGGGACTCCTTAATTTTTGTATTTCATTTCTTTTATTTTCTTGCGTTTTAAGATTCAGGTAATTTGGTGTTTAATCAGGTTTTTTATCCGTCAAAATTTAATTATTAATTTATAGTTGAAGAATATTTTTAAGACTAAACAGATTTTTTTGTTTTATTGTATCCCTTTTCTAGTTCTTCCTTTAGTTATTCGACTTTCGTACAAGTATTTCATAGCTATTAGATATCTTAGGTATTTCAGATCTAGTTTATAAAATGGGACTGCGACACTATCTGATGTAGAAATACCTACGCTTTTCAAGTAGGATAATTCCATTCTTAGTAAAAATAGTCAAACTCAGTGGTCGTAGGTACCAGTCATCACTCCACTTTCCTCATCATTCTAGAGCATTGATCAAACAAAACAATATTTTCAAGTTATTAGTTTTCATTTCGTTAGTTAATATTCCTCATTCCCTTTCAATATAGTGTACATTATTCTACAGGTCAAGCCCTTGAATTTGATACCTATATTGAAGGAGTTGTGAAAAAAAGATATACCTAATTCGCCATTTTGTGGTGGCGGCCATCTTGGATTTGAAATTTGTAATAGCATATAGTATTCTACTAGTCAAGCCCTTTCATTTGATACCCATATCGAGGGAGTTGTGGAAAAAAAATTTAATTCGCCACTTTGTGGTGGCGGCCATCTTGGATTTGAAATTTATCATAGTGTATGGTATTCTACTATTTAAGACCTTTCATTTGATACCCATATTAAGGGAGTTGTGAAAAAATATGTAATCCGCCATTTTGTGGCGGCGGCCATCTTGGACCGATTTTCACCAAACATAGCTAAGAACACTCCCGACTAATTCACCTTTCAAACAAAAAAAACAAAATCAAAATCGGTTCATCCGTTCGGGAGCTACGATGCCACAGACAGACACACACACACACACACACACACACACACACACAGACACGTCAAACTTATAACACCCCGTCGTTTTTGCGTCGGGGGTTAATAACAACATACTATATTTTTCCTGTTATTCGACACAAAATACATAGAGTACAGAAGGTCGACTCCGTACAACGAACGAAATTAAAGAGTAAAAAAAATAATTAAAGAGTGTACAGTACACCTTTAAGGTAGATTTTGAGTAACTAATCACTTCTCATTAAGATCTCATGTAAAAATGTACCAAAAATCACACCAATAAATGAATTTTAAAAGAGGCGCATGCACACATAGACAAGCTTCACGTACAGCGGGTGCACGCGCAATCGTGACTGGACGTTCGCCTCGACGTAAAAATATCCCGGGAGGATATTATCGCGCACTAGATTTTCAACTCTCTGTGTTGAGCCGAGCATTAAGAATCCAACAAAGCGCATTCCAGCTTATCAAAAAAACAGGCTTGGTTTTTTCAACTCGGCGTAAGCAGTGCGATAAAAACCTGTGGGCGAAAAAAATCGCCACGGGGAGAACGCGCCTGTGGCCTGCAACCTGCGGTTCTATTCTGTAAAAATCTCACCGTGAAAACTTAAGTGAAGTGAGCGTGGAGTGAGCTGGCAATATTGTCAATTCCTAGCAAAAACAAACTCACTTCACCTAAGTTTTCACGGTGAAATTTTTACAGAATCGACCGGCGGATCACCGCTCGTACGCGTCTATACAGGTTGGTCAAAAAGTAGTGGATCAAACGCAATAGGGAGATAAAGAAGGCCATTTCAACAAAAAATCTTTCTACAGCATGGCCATAATTCAATTGCCCTAAATTTATGAATATTTTTCCATACCGAGTTCTTTTACAATATTAGACTAATAAAAAAAAAAGTGATATAAAACAATAAAACAAACGGTATTGTAGGTATTATTACTAGATAATGTATCAGGACTACAAAAGTTCTATTGCGGCTCTGGGTACCAAATTTCAAGAGCAATTATTTTTTTCCAAAAAATTTCAAGCGTAATCAAAAATTATTTCTCGCTTTAAAAGCGTTGGAAACGACCTCCTTTATCTCCCTATTTCGTTTGATCCATGACTTTTTGACCACCCATTATATGCGTACGCGTTTTCGATCGTTCGATGGAGCCGTCCTTCTGTACCTAATTTGTGTATTCGACGTCTTTGTGACGAGGGCGAGCCCTTGACTACAGGAGGGATAATTTAATTTAATTTTTCGATTACGTTACCAAATTCTCCGTAAGAACTTTTGTAACAAGATAAGGACGTTGGGTTGACAATTCTGGAGACAGTTTTGAAATACATGCTCGGGTTGGATTTTTCAAGGTTGAAGGTAGGTCAACTGGGTATGAAAATAAAATATTCTTTAATATTGCCTCAATCAGCTTCAGAGTCAAACTCAAAGCATTTACAGGCAACTTTGAATTTTCGGCTTATTAGTCGATTCGCACGAAAGTACTCGCCCTATACGAGCGAATCCACACTTTTAAATAATATTATCCTTTCTATAGGCGACTACGAAAGAAGGACACGTTTTATAATATTTATCTATTTTAGATATATTTTTAGGGTTCCGTAGCCAAATGGCAAAAACGGAACCCTTATAGATTCGTCATGTCTGTCTGTCTGTCCGTCTGTCTGTCTGTCCGTCCGTATGTCACAGCCACTTTTCTCCGAAACTATAAGAACTATACTGTTGAAACTTGGTGAGTAGATGTATACTGTAAACCGCATTAAGATATTCACACAAAAATAGAAAAAAAAACAATACATTTTAGGGTTCCCCATACTTAGTACCGAAACTCAAAATATTTTTTTTCATCAAACCCATACGTGTGGGGTATCTATTGGTAGGTCTTCAAAAATGATATTGAGGTTTTTTATATCATTTTTTTCTAAACTGAATGGTTTGCGCGAGAGACACTTCCAAAGTGGTAAAATGTGTGTCCCCCCCTGTAACTTCTAAAATAAGAGAATGATAAAACTAAAAAAAATATATGATGTACATTACCATGTAAATTACCACCGAAAATTGGTTTGAACGAGATCTAGTAAGTAGTTTGTTTTTAAT